>OY282558.1:292149889-292867534 GCA_958295665.1 Tipula vernalis | reverse complement strand
TGTATCTCCCTTATACTTTTTATTAAACTACCTAGTCCATTTATCATATGTTGGTTTAATTATTTTAATGTTTGAAATGAGTTTGTTCATTTTAAGTTCTGTAATTTTTACTTTAGGATTCAAGATTTCGTAAAATTTAATTTCACTGGATTTTGTGTAAGCTATTTGTATGAATGGATCAAGGGTTATTCTAATATTGGAAATAGTTTCATCATAATAATATTTATTATGTGTAAAAGGCGATTATAATGATTGATTATCCTTGCGCTTCCTAATTCTAAAAGTAAAACACCTTTATTTTGGTCGAAATTTGTGATTTCCGTCTGTTGCACAAAGGCCGAATTAAACCTGCAATAGATGTTTAATTTTAGATTTGTGTATTCTTTTCTTGTCCGTATTTATTGTTATTTTCTTATTTTCCACTACTTTTTATTGTTTTAATTTAGGGTTCAATTTGTTCCGTCTGTAGTCTTTTTCATAAATAATGTCTCCTTCCTAAAGTCTATAGGATCTGTTATAGTTTTATTTAATTTATTAATACTGTTTGTCGTTATGCATTTTTATTAAACTACTTAATTGATCATATTCTGTTTTTTTGACAGATTTTCCGTTTCATTTGTTGTAGTTTTTTCTAATATTGTTTTCTTGATCGTCTTTCTCTTCTACATCATTTACATCGTTGTGAAGTTTCTGAACAAAATTTGTCAAAGAAAATATTGAAGAAAGTGTACAATTTTTTTACAGTGTAATTCAATAAAAAAATTGAAACGAAATATTACGTGGATAATGATAAAATAATTAATAAAATTGTAGGTGCAGGAACAATCGCAAAATTAAATTATAACCTTGTATTGGGTTAACGATAAAAAACTTGGTTGGTTATATTTCACTTGATATATTTTTTATTGATTAAATTCACTTGTTTTTTTCTAAGAGACAAATTTTGTACTGCCAATAATAATAAAAAGATACATAATCATAAAATAAAACGGGTGCTCACTCAATTTATTTTTAAAAAGCTACGACAAATCAATTGGTATAATAAAAATATTAATTTGTTATTGCCTCCAACAAATAGATGGTAGCACTTACATGAAAAAATATAAGATATTTAGTTTATAAACATTTTTTAGTTGATGACATTTAGGCGAAGAATAAAATTATTAACAAATAATAATAATGTTATTAGGGAAGGTAGACCTTTACTCGAGCCTGTCTCGAGATTATATAGGAAAAATTAGGAAGGTAAGGAATTATTACTGCGATTCTGTTGATGATACACTGATGATTGTATCATTCGGATATTTTGGGTTGTCATCGTTATCGGGTTCATTTGTCTCGTTCCAACAAAATTAAAAACAAACACCACAAGAATTTAAGTTACCCTTACAATTTTAAATAAAATCAATTGGCAAGTTAAGATTGTCAAAATTCACACGTTTTTTTTGGCGAAAATGTTGTTCAATTACTTTTGTCAGGGCGATCCTAGAGTTTTTCCGACATATTACGTCACATGCATTAAATAGCTCATACTATAAGCTATCGATGTGAATGGCTAGTGGGGAATATTATGATTTAAATAGCTCATACGGTAACGAAATACCACGAAACTTAGAAAATGACTCATATATATACAGTAAGGAATTCAAATCAATCAATGAACGTGTGAATTTTAACTATCTTGGCACTTCAGAGCTTGGTAATTCATAGTGTTCCCGACTAGCCATTAATTTGTCACTAACATATCGATAGCCGATGAGGCGTCTACTAGACTGGACCATCGAACTCTATTTGGGGCTGTTGTCTTTAGCTCCCCCCATGTTTTCCCGAGATGTTTTGCTTCGGTTAGCACCGTTCTGCTCCAGGTCATTGCTGGTCCTCCAACTTTCCTTTTTCCTTGCGGATTCCATTCCAATGACATCCTGGTTATGTCACTAGGTGTCTTTCTCAGCGTGTGTCCTATCCATCTCCGTTTCCTGATCTCATTCTCAATGTCCACTTGGTTAGTTTGTCGCAGCAGTGCTTCATTTGTGATGGTATTCGGCCAGAAGCATTTGATCAATCGCCTAAGGCATTTATTCACAAATACTTGGAGCCTTCTTGTTATTTTCTGTGTATGTTTCCACGTTTCACAGCCATACAGCAGTACTGATTTTACACAGGTATTGAACATTCGTATCTTGGTATTTCTTGACAGGACGGATGCATTCCAGATCTTAAGGAGCATGTTGAACGTGTTTCTCGCTTTGTTGATGCGTTGGTTAATGTCTTCTTCCGTTCCACCTGATCTCGACACAGTACAGCCGAGGTATACGAAATTTTCGACATCTTCTATTGTGTCTTGGTTGATGCGAAGTGGTGTACTAATGCTTGTGTTTAGTCACAGTGTCTTTGTCTTTCTTATATTTATCTTGAGCCCGACATCTTGTGCTATTTCTGATAACTTCTGCAGCTTTTGCTGCATGTCTGTGTATTTGTGTGTTAGCAGGCAGATATCATCTGCGTAGTCGAGATCATTGAGTATTCTAATTGGATCCCACTGGATTCCGTTTGGTGATGCGATGTCTAGCTTGCGTATGACACTATCCAGTGATATGATGAACAGTAGTGGAGATAGTAGTCCTTGTCTGACTCTTTGTGTGTTGTAGTATGTGTCTCTCTGCCTCCCTTTGTGTTGAACTCTATTTCCAGCATCCCGGCACATTTTTCGGATGAGATCGGTTATTTTCCTCGGAATGCCTATTTCGCATAGTGCTTTCCAGATTGCGCTTCTTTTGATGGAATCGAATGCGCGTTCGAAGTTGACGAAGAGTAGATATCCCGACAAACATTTTGTAATTTTTGACCCGCAAAATTACTTAGGAAATACCGATTACCGTGTCGGGCAATTATGGACAGAATACCTACAAAAGAACGTATTTTGGTGCTCTTTGGGCAGGCCGGTTTTACCGATTCGGTAATTTTACAGTCCTAGATTACTGTAAAATATCAGTTTGTATTACTGAACATTTACTTATACTTTAATATTATTTTTACGTGTCGATTTTACTTTACCTAATCGGGATTTTTTGTGGTTTTCCATTACTGTAAGAAGTCAACCTTTATTACTG
This sequence comes from Tipula vernalis, assembly GCA_958295665.1. Lineage (NCBI taxonomy): Eukaryota > Metazoa > Arthropoda > Insecta > Diptera > Tipulidae > Tipula > Tipula vernalis. Next base: position 292,864,424 of record OY282558.1, on the reverse strand, counting down.
AACTTATACGGAAATCACTAGGAACTTTTACTGGCCAATATTACTTCAACGAATCGGTAATTTTGTGGTTCCTTATTACTGTGAAATGTAAGTATGGGTTACTGAACGTTTACATGTCGATTTTACTTTACCGAATAGGAGTTTTTGTGGTTAAATATTACTGTAATAAACCAGTCTTGATTACTAAAAATACACGTTAACGATTTTAGCATTTTTGTTGGTCTAATTTACTTCAACAAATCGTTAATTTTGTGGTCCCAGATTACTGTAAAATATCAGTTTGTATTACTGAACATTTACATATACTTTAATATTATTTTTACGTGTCGATTTTACTTCACCGAATCGTTATTTTTGTGATTTTCCATTACTGTAAGAAGTCAGTCTTTACTATTGAACGTATACGGAAATCATTTAGAATTTTTACTGGTCAAAATTACTTCACCGAATCGGTACATTTGTTGTTCCATATTACTGTGAATATGAGTGTGGTTACTGAACTTTTAGATGTCCGTTTTACTTTACCGAATAGGAATTTTTGTGGTTTTGATTACTGAACATATACATATACGTTTTAAGTATTTTTGTTGGTCTAATTTACTTCACCAAATCGGTAATTTTGTGGTCCCAGGTTACAGTAAAATGTCAATTTGTGATACTGGACGTTTATGTATACTTTCCTATGTTTCACCTGTCGATTTTACTTTTGTCGAATCGTTATTTTTGTGGTTTTACATTAATGCCATTATTACTGAACGTATACGTAAATGATTCATAAATTTTACTGGTTTTACTGGGAATGAGTAATTTAGTGGTTCCATATTACTGTGAAACGCCAAGATTATTCGATTATTATTTCGAGTATTTTAACTTTAACAAATCAGTAAATTTTTAGTTTTATATTAGGTACAGTAAAAGATTAGACTATATTACTAAACTCACTTATAAACCATTAGATGGTATAATTTACTTTAAATAATATCTCATTTTGTTGTAGATAAATATTACTGCAAAGTGTCAGATTTCGGAATACATATTCGATGGGACATATCATTCCTTTATTCTAATTAAATTGGTAGCAATAAAAAAGTAAAATTATGTTTTTAAAATAAAGAATTTTATTAATTATAATAAAATATTTTTTTGTTGATTTTTAACTTTTGACTGTATATATACATAAATATGTTTTTTAATTTATAATGTAAAAATTTCTTATTTATTTAAATTAATTAATTTATTTATTTATTTTGTATAATTGATTTTAGTTATTTATGTACCAAGGGCATTTTAAAGATAATAATGCCCGAAGAGTGTAAGAATCTATACATAGGGCCGCTTGTATGTATATAATATTTATTTTTTTAAAAACACATTATAACATTCATTCGAATATACTTCAGCGTTGCATCGGAAAACTGGAGTTCCTTCGTCATTGCCATTCTCTAAAAATACAAATAATAAAATGTATAAGTAAATATATTAATATAAATAAGAATATGTATAATACAATATATTGAATTTTGTGTTCCAAATTTACCTGAGAAAATCGTAATTTCGCTCAATGTTTCATTAATTTGTTCAGCAACTCGTTTTTTTGTTGTTTATGAGTGACTTTGGTATTTGTTACGAAATTTTGGGTAGGAGTTTCGTTTGTTGTGGTTAGTTTTCTTCGCATTCAGTATCTATAAAGTTATTGGAAGTTATAGGATTTAGTGTTTTTATTTAAAACAGCTGTTTTCTCAGATTCATAATTAATATACTCCGTGTATACTTCATCTGCCCTAATTGCCTCATCTCATGCTCTGAAAAATTATTTTTGCACAAAATAAAAATAGGAAAATAGCTTAAACAAGCTAAAATACTTACGGATATCATTTTTTAGATTTTATAGCTATATGCTACTAAATCCGATCCCACACCTTTATTATTTCTGAATGCCTTATCGTAATGTTTGTGCCATATTAAATTGGAATTGATGAGCCATTTTGTACACACCGCAACTTATTCCTTAATTCCACTGAGTTTAGTAGTTTTACAATGCAATACATTGTTCTACCTAAATAGTAAAACAATTCCATTAGAATATTAAACACATTCGTAAAATAGAGTTATCTAAAATAACTAATAAGGAAAGCTACTGACAAAATAATTATATTATTATCACTTCGTAAAAATAAAAAATTGTAAAATCATTCGGCAATTATCCGAAATAACGTAATACTTAAACAATATTTATATATATATATATATATATATATATATATATATATATATATATATATATATATATTAATTGATATAATATATCTATGCAAATTGATAAATTCTTACATGTTTATTAGGTTTACAAGAAGCTGGAACTGAAAAGTTTCCTAAGTAATAATTAGCAAATAATTAATTAAACATATAATAGACAAACTTAAGGATGTTATAACTAATTGGTACAAAGGAACTAGAAAATCAATATAAGAAATTAATGTCTTACATGTATTTGCTATGTGGTACTGGTAAAATACTTTATATCCATATTCCGGGCACTCCATATAAAATAATTTTTTTGCGACGTCTTACAGTTTCCAGTAAACAAGATTTCTTCCAACGGTACCAGTTTTGAAAATTTTAAAATTACTTGATGCTACCGAAATATCATAAAAGTCCTCTTTTCCTGTTATTTCCGATTCGTATATGTATAACTCATTGTCAATTTTCTCTAAATATAAGATGTCCTTATGTTTTGGCATTTTGCTTAACATAACATATTGAAAAAAATTTAAATTAATTAATTATCAAACAAAGTAAGTATCACAACATTTTCGAGAAATAATAATTAGCCAGAACGAACAAAAATAGGAAATTCAGAAAAAAAACGTAAAATTACCGTCGAATAATTTTGTATAAACATCGCCCCGAAAAATTACGTAAAATTACTGAGGGGTAGTGAATTTAAACTAATAATAATTAAAATTATGAACAAAAATTTGAAAAACCAAACAGAGTTTTTTCTGCCAACTAACGTATAATATAGAATAGAAACAAAAGGAATAATTATATTATTGCTATACAGAGAAATAGAAAAAATCTTACCGAATAAATTCCGTAAAATTACCGATGATATATAGCCATGTATTAAATTCTAATAAAAATCAACTGTATTAAATATAACAAAAACACTCATAATTTTGAATCCAAAAATGGAAAAAAAATTTAAATTACCGCAAAAAAAACAAAAACAAACAAACCGCCAAATAATGACAACAAAAAATTTGTAATACATAATTAATTATTGAAATAAAAATCAAAAAAATATTCTTTATCGAACAAGGTCCATAAAAGCTTAGAATAATTTTGAAACCACTAGGTTGGTTTCAAAATAATTCTAAGCGTTTTTCCCCGGTAATTTTATGGATTTTGTTCGGTAAAGAATAATTTTTTCTTATTTATTTCAATTATTAATTATTTCAAGTTTTTTTTGCCATTATTTCGCGGTAATTATTTGGGTTTTGTGAGGAAAATTGTTTCCTATTTTTTATTTTTAGTTTCAAAATTATTCTGAGCATGTAATGGTAATTTTATGGCCTTTGTTCGGTAAGCAATATGTTTTTCTTATTTATTTCCTTTAATCATTATTATAAATGGAAAATTTATTTAAAAATTTATAGGTGATCTTATGGATTTGCAAAAGATTTCCGATAAATTTTGAAAAAATTAGAAACTTTTTAACTACATAAGAAACAATTACTAAATCAAAACCAAAAAGTAACTTTAAAACAAAAATGAAAAAAAATACAAATTAGCTCACAAAACCCAAAAAATTACCGCGAAATAATGGCAAAAAAGGTTTGTAATAATTAATAATTGAAGTGAAAAACAGAAAAATATTCTTTACCGAACAAAGTCCATAAAATTACCGAGGAATAATTACAAATAATTTAAATAATCAAAATTGAAATAAAAAACTAAAATTTGACTTACCTACTTTTTTTTATTGAAAAAACTTTTTTTATTTCACTTGCACTTATTGATTTTTTTGTTTTCACTTTTGACCTTCGGTCTTTCGCTTCTATAACTGGACTAAATAAAATCACTTTAATAATACAAAAATACCTTCCGATATAAAAGCGAAATTAAAGATCGGTATTTAGAACACGACCAAGAGGATTATTTCTCCCACTCTTTTATTTTTAAGTGAGTAGCGAAACATGCAATCTGAGAACTTTTTCATTAAAATTAAAAACTAAACATTTTAATCTGTAAAAATTATGAGAATTTGACTTATTTTCTCTTTTGTTTGATCAATTGTTTTGGTATTTTTGTAATTGTGTCCAACGCTCAGCGTTTTTATTATATATCGTCGGTAATTTTATGGACTTTGATCGGTGAAGAATATTTTTTTCTTATTTATTTCAATTATTTATTAATACAAATAAAAAATTTGTTACAAAATTTATCGGTAATCTTATGGGATCCATAAAATAACCAATAAATTTTCATTACTAAATCAAAATCAAAATATAACTTTAAAAAAAATGGGGAAAAACAAATTACCGCACAAAAGTAGTAAAATTACCGCGAAATAAGAACAAAAAAAAATTTGTGATAATTAGTGATTGAAATAAAAAAAAATAAATATTTTTTAACGAACAATGTCCATAAAATTACCGAGGAAATGTAATAAATTTGCGTAGAATAATTTTGAAACGAAAAAAGTTGAAATCAAAAAGAAAACAATATTCTTTACCGAAGAAGGTTCATAAAATGACCGAGGAAATATAATCAAAATGCTTAGAATACTTTTGAAACCAAAAATGAAAGAAGAAAATCAAACTACCGCAAAGAAAACCAAAAAATTACCGTGAAATAATGGCAGAAAAAACTTGTAATAATTAATAATTGAAATCAAAAACAAAAAAATATTCTTTACCGAAGAAGGTCCATAAAATTACCGACGACATGTAATAAATTTGCCTAAAAGAATTTTGAAACGAAAAAAGTTGAAATCAAAAAGAAAAAAATATTCTTTACCGAAGAAGGTTCATAAAATTACCGAGGAAATATAATCAAAATGCTTAGAATACTTTTGAAACCAAAAATGAAAAAAAAAAAACAATTTACCTCACAAAACCCAAAAAATTACCACGAAATAAAAACAAAACAAAAATTATTCTAAGAATTTGACTTATTTTCTCTTTTGTTTGATAAATTGCTTTTTTGTTTTTGTAATTATGCCGACGCTCGGTAAATTATTTTTGTTGTTTTTGTAATTGTGTCCGACGCACGGTATTTTTGAGCCCGATATATAGTTGTCGGTATTAAAATGTTTGTCGGGTATAGTAGTGAGTTCCATTCGTTGGATTATTCGATGATAATTCGGACTGTGCTAATGTGGTCTGTACAGCTCCTTCCTGGTCTGAAACCAGTTTGTTCGTTTCTTATATGTTGGTTAACAGTTGATGATATTCGTTCAAGGATGATCATTGCTAGTACTTTCATTATACTATTAAGGAGCGAGATGCCTCGCCAGTTTTTGCATTCTCTTAAGTCGCATTTCTGTAGAATCGTTATGGTTAAGCCCTATTTCCATTTTTGCGGAATTTTTCCGGTATTCCACACTTCTACTAACAGTGGTGTTAGTGCTTCTGCAGTTGTAAATGCGTCGCCATTGAGTATTTCAGCTGGTATGTTGTCGGTTCCAGCGGCTTTGTTATTTTTCAGCATCTTTATGGCACTTGTAACTTCCCGCTCTGTTGGTGGATGGGTATTAATGGTTTTGTTATAGTTGCCATCTGGAAGCTCCTCAACTGGTTCGCTATCTATGCAGTTGTTCTCAAAGAGATAGCTTATAGCCAGAGCATTAAAGGCGTATGATGTGATATGTCGGAAAACTCTAGGATTGAACTGACAAAATTAATTAAACAACATTTTCACCAAAAAAACGTGTGAATTTTGACTATCTTGGCACTTCAGAGCTTGTCAATTCATAGTGTTCCCCACTAGCCACTAATTTGACATTATTAAATCGGTAGCTTATAGCCTGAGCTATTTAAGGCATATGATGTGATATGTTGCAAAACTCTAGGATCGCCCTGACAAAATTAATTGAACAATATTTTCGATTTTCGTGGTTTCGTTAAATTGGCGAAATCTCTAATGGATTTACGATAATAACCTAACAAACCAAGAAAGGATTTTATTTGTTTCTCAGCTTAGGGAACTGGAAACTTCTTGATTGCATCTATTAAATCATCATATCCGGCGCAATTGGAAAACAACGACCACCCAAACTATGGTCAAATATCAGCTACAATAAAACTTTTAAATTGTTACAGTTGCAAAAAAAATGCTGGGATAAATTTTCGGAAGATAGACGGCAAGCTATTTTCGACCAGTTTAAAAACATGAACAAAAAAAAAACAATTGCATTCAGCATCAAAAAAGCGTACGTACACCTACGTATATCAGCTTCTGCCTGATGCGGAAAATACGAAGCAGCTTGTATGCAGACAATGTTTCTTCACACTATTGGTCGTAAAACAGATGGTTTAATAACTGAATTTTTTAAAAGAAGAAAGAAGAATGCAGGTTTAGTGTCATCGTGGGACCATCTTGGTGATTTAGTAAATATGATTTAGCTATAAAAATCTATTTTACTACATAATCAAATTCGGGACCATATATTAAAATCTCATCCACCAGTATCGCCCTACAAATTGGACCATTCACCGAATCGGAGGTATTTGCCGTCGGATGTAACTATTAAATTTATGTGGAAAGATTTTAATGAAAAATTTGGAAAAAATGCTGCGTCTTATGTTACATATTCGAAAATATTCAAAAAGGAAAATATAGGATTTGATACACCATCACAGGATGAATGTTCTATATGTGAAGAATACAAGCAACATCAACAAGAGTTAACAACTCAAAAACCATCTCTAAATACAGCTAGCATTCATGATGAAAATACTGAGGCAGCCCATCAATCCAACAGCTGTACAAAATGTGCACAGTTTATTAATCATAAATTAAACTACACTGAAACTCGTCAAATGTACAAATTAGATAAAACTATCTTTTTTCGTCATAGCCGCTGCCAAATAAGCACAGTTTTTTTCTCTAATGCTTTTTAAATTAAAATAAATAAGAAATAGTAAAATAAATTTGTGTTTTTTAATTAAAATAAATAAGACATATTAAAATAAATCTAAATATAAAGCGTGAGTAGTGCATCAACATTAAATTTACTGAAAATCTATAATTTGGACTTAAAATTGTAATTAACCATGTGAATCTCGAATGGTTTCTTTTCTGATAAGTATACCGTTTAAAAAACATGCCATACATTGTTAATCAAAATAACATTAATTCGAATTCAATTTTAGTCTGTAAAGTCTGTGAAATAAACATAAAGAATAATTTATCCTATCTAAAGTGTGATAATTGTGAAAAAGGTGTTCATCCAAATTGTGTTAAATTATTTGGAAAACACTTATCTTCTGCAAATAAAGTGTGGTTATGTTCATCTGAGTGCAAGCAACTATTTAGTACAATTAACACACAAAGCTATAGTCTGGTTCAGTCGGACAAACCACATACACCACCAACAAAAGCGAGTGATAAAACTAGTTCAAATAATATGGAAGCTAAAATTGATGCAATCTCTGATACACTGGAAAAAATAATCGCTTCAATTACAGGAAGACAACAAACAATTACAGCTAGAAAACAAAAAACTCAAAACAGAACTAACTAGTTACTCAACCGAGCAAAACCAATTAAGAAGGGAATTAAACCAACTAAAAGCTGAGGTTGATTTGCCTTTACAATTAAATAACCAGTGTAATCTTATAATTGCTGGACTCCCTCAGCTTGAAAATAATGCCAAATACGAAAACATCGTCCAAAATATTTGTGAAAAACTCGGGGTTGTCGAGTTTATCAATGAAGTTAATGAAATCAAGCAATTAAATCCAAAAAGAAAATATCCAGCTAAACAAAATAACACAGCAAACATTCTGTCAAATGAACAATCAAATCGTGTGCATCAAAACACCCCACTAATACTCAGAAAATTTAAATCACTGGACACAAAAATACAATTCTTGGAAAAAAAAACATTTGGGCCACTCTTCTACAATAAAACCACACATCAACTTAACAATATAGAAGATCACGAACAACAACAAATTTTCTTCAGAGATCATCTAACATCTTATCAACATAGTCTTTACAAAGCATCATCCATATTTAAGGCATCACATAACTTTAAATATCTTTGGGTTAAAAACAATAACATTTACATATGTATGTTAGAAGAGCCGATCAATCTAAAATTTACACAATAAAATCACTCAACAGTTTTCTTGACATCCAGAAAGACATCAACAAAACACAGATATAATTTGTTTATTTATTTTTTTATTTTTTTATTATCACATTGAATTGATTTTTTGTTTATCTTTTATAACTTGAATTATTTTTTATTTTTTTTAGTCAGCTGATAATGCATTCTGTTGAGGACAGTTATATTGGAGCAAATATTACATACAGTACAAGCCTACAAAAAATTCATACCGATAAGGAATCTTTTAATATTCTATATTTAAAAATGCGAAGCTTACACAATAAATTGGATGATGTCCAGTTTCTCTTAACTACATTTCAACATGATATTCATGCTCTCATTTTGACGGAAACATGGCTTAACAAAAATGATGAACAATTTTTTGGCATACCGAATTATGAATTATTTTTCTCTCACCGAACCAGTGGTATGGCGGGTGGAACGTGCCTATATTTACACTCCAAATATTCCGGAAATTTAATCTTTGATGAAGAATTCGAGGGAAGTAGTTATTTAGTTATAAGCATACTAAAATATAATTTTCAGTAGATCTCAATTTACAGATGGCAAAAGTCTAGTACACATAACTTTATTGCTAAGCTCGAACATTTACTCAATTATTATCCAAAAAGTATGATAATTGGAGACTTTAATCTAAATTTAGCAGACAGTATAAATATCATAAAAAAATATCATGATTCAGTGTGTTCCTCCGGGTTTACTTTTCTAAATAGCTTGGACCCACGGTATCCGACTAGAGTGTCAAATACGATTTCTACTTATATTGATCATATAATAACTGACATTCTGGATCACGAATACGAAATGGTATATCTGGATTCTTCTCTATCAGACCATAAGATGATTCTAGTAAAACAATTTACCAAAATTTCTAAAAAAAACAAATTCACCAAATTGATATCCTAAATTATGATGAAATAGGTAGAAGCAGTCTCTGGCCCAATCTAAATAATTTTGATTGTTTCGATGATTTGTCACATTCTATCTCTGATCTCATAGTGAGCAATAAAACAACAAACAAGTTTGTTCTTAAAAATCAAACGAAACCTTGGATAACTCCCTTTAATATTAACCTCATAAAAAAAGAGAGAAGTTCTTTAAATTAAAAATTAAACATCCACTTAACGAGTACATTGTAGCACAATATAAATATTTTAAATTTAAAGTTTCAGAAAACATTAAATATGGAAAGAAAAACTACTACAGCGCGAAACTAGAACAGTCTCTGTCGCAACCAAAGGTTTACTGGGGTCATATCCGCGAAATTTTATTCAACCGAAAGACTAAAAGCACTCAAAGTGACTGGACTTTAGACATCGATGGGTATAATATAACAGGAAACTATACGATAGCTAACCGTTTTAATACCTATTTTACACAAATTTCCAGTAGTTACTTTAATACGCCAATTTCTCCGTATATTTTAGACCTTAACTATATTGTCGAATCTCCACTTGAATTCTTCGAAGTAACGGAAATAGAAATTAAAAATTATATAAGTGAATTAAACAGTAATTCTGCTGTTGGAATAGACTTGATATCTGCTACGTTCATAAAAAAATATCAAGGAAAATTGATTCCTATTCTTGTCAAACTGACAAACAATGTATTGGCTACCGGAATATTTCCTTCCTCATTGAAGCATGCTAAAGTTACACCAGTATTTAAGGAAGGAAGCAAACTAGCAATAAGTAATTATAGACCCATCTCGGTCTTGAACGCACTATCCAAAATTGTAGAAAAGGCAATCCTTAAACGAATAATACAATCCTTGGATTCCAATAATATCATCGACAATTGTCAATATGGGTTTACAAAGAAGTCTAATACTACTGCAGCCTGTATAGAACTTACAGATTTTGTCAGCAGATCTGTAGATAAAAAATGTTACGTAGCCTGTGTATTTATTGATATTCGTAAAGCGTTTGATATGGTTAATCATTCAATAATTCTGCTAAAACTTAAAAAACTTGATTTATCACCTGTTCAATTAGCACTATTTGAATCTTATTTAATTGGTAGAACCCAAAGTGTGATAATATCTAATTCAAGCAGTATAGCTCAAATTACAAGAAGTGGAGTACCTCACGGATCCATCTTAGGGCTCTTACTTTTTATTAATTTCATCAACGATATAGCAAAACTTAACCTAAATGGTGTAATCCAGTTATACGCTGACGATACTGTTATCAAATATGCAAGCATCTCTCTTAATCAGATGTTTTTAGATATTCAGCATGATATGGACATTATTTACAATTGGTTCCAAAAAAATCGGTTAGTTCTCAACGTAGACAAAACTAAATATATATTATTCCAAAACAAACAAGTATGGGAAAACGTGTTAGAGAACCTACACATAATCTACGACGGAAAATATATCGAGAGAGTAAAAAAATACCAATATTTAGGATTGATCATTGATTCCAAATTAAAATGGGATAGCCACATCGACCTTGTTGCTTCAAAAATAGTTCCATATATATTTACACTCAGGAAAATAAAAAATATCTGTCACACAAAAACCTTGATGTTGATTTATTACTCGTATATACATTCACACTTCACGTATCTGAACACAATTTGGAGTGGTTGCTCGAATAGTGGAAAAATTAATCAACTCTTTGTTCTACAAAAACGAGCCATCAAATACATAAATAATTTGCCAATACTGTATCCCACAATTCTCCTATTTAGAAATTATAAATCATTTATCAGTATTCCTGCTCTTGGAAATATTGAACTGATGTTAATTATCCACAAAATCATAAATAACACTATAAAACATAATTTTGAGCTAATCCATGTTTCTGATAGATATCATTATCCTACTAGCAGAAGATCTCATCTCCAAGTTGACTTTTTTGCTACCGGAATGGGATCGAGTAATATCTTATACAGAGGTATTACAATATTCGATGACCTACCAAAAACTATAAAATATCAAACGAACTTCCTTAAATTCAAAAAAGAAATTATAGAATTTTTTCGTGAGTGAATTTTGGACTGGCTGTTATAATAAATGTAATATAATGTTCAATCTGCTGATCCTATAATTGTTAATTTATTATATTATTGTAATTTATCAATTTAATATTTATTAGTTAATACATATGCATTCGAACTTAATAAAATACTGTAATGTTATTTTCCTTATTATTTTAAACTACTTATATTGTATGTACTATAAAATGGATAAGGATGTAAGTAATTTTAAGTACAAATATATTTAAGGGTGGAGGGTTAATGATGAAAATTATATATTTTGTTAAAATTACGCTGCTAACAGCCAAAAGGCTAGAGCAGTTAAAAGAAAACAGCATTTTCTGAAATAAATTTGAATTAAAAAAAAAAAAAAAAAAAAAAATAGATGTTTTCACTGTGGATATGCAAAAGGTAATAATAATACCCAAAATGTAATCAAAAAATTACTTTTTTGTATGACGTTTAGTAGTATTTATTGAAACCTTTGCGCCACTTCATCAACACGATCCAACAAACCTGTGTGTCCTTTGTCATGAAGCTATAGGTCGCACGGCTGCAAATGTTACGTCTGCTTTCATAAATATATTTGAACAATCTAGACGAGATGTTTCTACTTTTATTTTTTGGGTTGACAACTGTCCCGCGCAAAATAAAAATTGGATATTTTATTCGGCATTGTTAACAGTTATAAGCCAGAACTGCAGCCCAGATACCATTACTATAAACTATTTTGAACCAGGACACTCCTACATGCGAGCAGATTCTCTACATGGAAATATTGGCAAATGGAGAAAGACAAATGAAGTTCTGCATATGGACGACATAGTACATTAATTAAAAAAGCAGATGATAAAAACCATTTCCGCCTTTCAGAATCGAATTTTGATAATTATAAGCGATCCAAAAAATATGAAATACCTTTATTAAATAAATTAAAGGTTTTCGAGTTCTTGTGTTATTTTTTTGAATGATTTTTGTTTTAAATGGCTTTTCTTATTGTTTTTATTTTTTATGTCAATGTTGTGAATTTTTTAATTAATTTCTAAGTTAAAAAATGTGATGAGCCTGCCAAAAATGATAATATTACTTACGCAGGTACTGAATTAATAAAAAAGATTGAATTTATTTAAAATTTTGGTTTTGGTTTAAGTATAATTGACATAGAAAAAGTTAGAATTTCATACAAAAAATAGTAAGTCAGTTGTCCCTGTTTCTCAGTCAGGGTTACTAGGAAATGATTTAAACTTGGGTTTTTTCTTTCGTGTAAATTTTTTTTTTACAGATTTATGCAGAACATAGTAATTTTCCAAGATACTAGGTTTTGTGTGAAATAAACACTGTAAATTAATTATTAATACCATTTGTGAAAAACGAACGCTTACATTTAAAAATTACAAGTTTTGTGATCATGAATACATAAAATTATTTTATTAAAATTATATACATATTTCACCCGAAAAAAATATCAAACTAAAACCTTAATTTCCCACAAACTTTCAAAAACGAGTTGCTAGATTTTGGGTGAAAGCGGGAGATATGGAATTTTTTGGAAATAAGTTTAACAAAATAGAATATTTTTGGTTTCTTACATCATTAATACATAATCCAACCACTAGAAAATATCACCTTCGAGGAAATTTATCTTAATGAAACTTTGGTTATCATTTTCTCGAAACTACAAATAATGAAATTAAAACATTTTTAATCTAAGGTCGCGATATTATAACAAAATATTTTCTATTATTAAATAATTACAACAATGTTTTAGTTCCATCTTATGGATTAGAAGAACAAGTTTCGCCGCCAAAAATTGTTATTGTACTTATTCATTATGTGAATAAGTTTCACGGTATAATTGTTAAAATTTTGAAAAATTAGTTTAATTTTAAAAGCTCAATTTTAGATGGACATTAGTAACGTTTCTCCACCGGGATTATTTTTTTGGTACCAAAATACTAATATCAATTTTACTTGTCCTCTATTTTGGTATGGTTTATTGTTATACGAACATACCACCAAATTATTCTAACGAAAAAATTATGAGCACTTAAAGAAAAATTATATCTTTCAGCACCACCAAGACTATAATAAATATTTCATTAAATTTAACATCGTATTAATCTTAGAGGATACATAAAACAACCACAAATAATTGGTGTAAATAAAAATTAATTTTAATTTTTGCTTCTCATCTAAACTTTAAGCATTTTTTCATTTTTATCTCTCTGGTACTTATTATTATTCATTAAGACAATAAATAAGGAAACCCACAACAGGAAATAAAAATGGTTTATTATTATTTTTCTTATTTACTTATACAATTTTTGCTCTCTTTTCTTTAATAATTGGTTTTCATAATTTTTGCCAAAATAAAAATTTATTTATCCAAGAGATAATGTTTTTATACAAACATGTACGATGTTATATTTTTAGTAATATCGATTTTTCGGTGTACATATTTATTTTTGTAGAGAGTACTAGAGTAGTTAGTTGCTCATACACATAAACGTAAAACAAAAATAAAATAAATCGAAAAGTGTTCATCCTTGCAATGGATTTTTTGCCGCAAGGCAATGAAATAAATTTTATAAAATTGAACAGAAAATTTTCCAAGTTATTAGTCTGACTGAACTTATTTTATGGAAAAATATATTATTAGTTGAATATTAATATTATATAGCTGTGTGATATAATAATCGTTATAAAAGTCAGCACATATTAATATTATATGGTTTATTGTTAAATATTTTACTCATATAGCGCCAAATTTAAGTATACTTTTGAGCATTAGGCAAATAAAAAAATTCCGACCATTTCCACAAATAAAATCACATTTTAATTTGTTTAATTTAAATATTGGGACGTGTTGTTTAAATTATCAAGAGCTTCGGTTGATTTATGTTTTTACAGGTGACACGCCGGTGAGAATTTTTCAGTATCGGATTAAATACAGGTAGATAGATACTAATAGCTCCGATTTCAACTGTGTCATCCAAACGATACAGTCATGTCTTGTATAAAATAAAAAATATAAAAAGACAATAACAATATAATTATAATAAAATTAATATAAAGTTTAAATTCATACTGTTTGTGTTAATATAAGTGAAATACAGTGAATAGTATATTAATAATAATCATAAAACATCGTTTAAACTCTAAAAGTGAAAACTAAACAGAATCAATATTCTGAAAATCACAGTGTTCCATCCGTCATAACGAATAAACGAAAACTCACTACAAATAACCAAATTACCGTTTTAGAACTAGAAAAGAAAAATAACATCAATAAATTGCGATTAAATCAATCGGGCCGTAAAAACTGTGCACCCATAATGCAACAAACCAGTGTTGAAAACAACTCAATGATATTGATGTCACCAGCTATCCAGAAAATCTTGAAATTTGCAATAGCTTTGAAGGGATTAAAATATTACCCAAGAACCAATTTCAGAAAATGCCTATTAAAATAATAAGCGTCGGCCTTAAAATTAACCTCTTAATTTCAGAAGGACAAAAACGACTAACAACGGTATTAGACGAAAAACAAATTGAATATTATTCATTCGGCTCTGTACACGATAAACCGCTAAAATTTATTGCCTTTGGTATTCCTTTAATGATGTTATCGAAATCATTCGAATCCATTACACCGATGACAAAACCAAAATAAAATATCATATCATAAAATTTAACAAAAACAATGTAACTAAACAACAAATTCTGAATATTAAACAAATAAACAACGTTATAATTTCTATTCTATCTGCAAGGAATTATATTACAAAACCAACTCAGTGTCGTCGATGCCAAATGTTTGTGACTTGCCATTGCATATGAACTGTGGAGGTGATCATTTGAATCTGGATTGTAAAACGCCTAACCACCATTGTGCTAACTGCAAAGGTTCTCATTCTGCCAATTAAAAAGACTGTCCGAAACTGTCAAAATATAAAATAATTAAGGAAAATCAAAACATTAATAGGAAGATCAAAAATTTACAGTATGCAAATACACAAAATTGAAATCCACCTAAAATAGTATCTCAAAATCATCAATACGTAAATCGTAAAAATAACTATCCTGGGGGTCAATTCTCGTTCTATGAAAAGTACAATGAAAAGTTTTTTCAGTGAGAAATACACATTTCCGATTCATGTTCCATGAGAAGGAGAAAAATGACGTCAAAATTTTTTCATATGAATAAAACTTTCTCACCGACCATTTTGGCGGTGAGAACATCATAAATATGGAAATAAAGTTCTATAAAAACTAAATTTGTATTTTTACCATTAAATGTGCATTGAAACTATAATATGATTCACTTTAAACTTAACTAATAAGTAAATCTATTAAAAACTATTCCGTTTAATTAAGAAAAGCATCCAAATAATTAATTTAGTTAAGTTTTAAAAATAATTTGGTCAATTTTATAATTTACTTTATATTTTGACAGCCAATGACAAAAATTGATTAACTAAATCTACTTTATCATTAATTTAGCTGATATTTAAACCAAATGTTGTATCAGCTAGCGGAAATATACATGAAACTCGAAAAAATGTGTGTTTACAGTGTAGCTTACTATGGAAATAACTTATTCAGCATTTTTCTCACGATTCTTTTTCATTTGGACATCGAGAATCGCTTATTGTCGTTGTGTGAAATGTTATAAGTGAAAAAGACTTGATGGAATCAAAATGAAAACTTTTTTTTCATTAGTTTTTTTTATAGAACGAGAATTGACCCCCTGGTTTTCATCCCCCACAATATACGCCAATGCATACCGCTTGGAATACCATTTTTGCACCGCAAGGCCTGGGGGTCAATTCTCGTTCTATGAAAAAACCTAATGAAAAAAATGTTTCCATTTTGTTTTCATCAAGTTTTTTTCATTTATAACATTTCACAAAATGACAATAAGCGATTCTCGATGTCCAAATGAAAAAGAATCGTGAAAAAAACGCTGAATAAGTTGTTTTCATAGTAAGCTACACTGTAAACAGACATTTTATCGAGTTTCATATAGATTTCCGCTAGATGATACAGCAATTGGTTTAAATATTAGCTAAATTAATGATAAAGTAGATTTAGTTAATCAGTTTTTGTCATTGGCTGTCAAAATATAAAATAAATTATAAAATTTACCAAATTATTTTTAAAACTTTTTAAAACAAACGGATAGTTTTTAATAGATTTACTTATTAGTTAAGTTTAAAGTGAATCATATTACAGTTTTAACGCACGTTTAATGCTAAAAATGCAAATTTAGTTTTTATAGAATTTTATTACCCTATTTATCATGTTCTCACCGCCAAAATGGTCGGTGAGAAAGTTTTATTCATATGAAAAAATTTTGACGTCATTTTTTCCTTCTCAAGGAACATGAATCGGAAATGTATATTTCTCAATGAAAATACTTTTCATTATACATTTCACGGTACGAGAATTGACCCCCTGCAAGCAACACAACATTTAATAAAAGACGATCGTAAACATTTATTTTCAAATAATGAAATAACTGATCTAGTAAAAGAAATTGTAACCAATTGTCAACTTGCAAAACAAAAGATAAACAATTCAGCATTATCTTTAATTTATCAATTAAATATTTATATAATGACAAATAAAATTCAGTCATTGAAAGTAATAATATGGAATGACCAAGGCATAAAGCCAAAGATTATTGAATTGATTGATTTTCTTAAAAGTAATAATATTAAGATTTGTCTTATAACAGAAACTTGGTTATGATTCTGAATTTGCTAAATACCGACCAGATAGACCAGGTAAACCTAACCATAGAGGTACACTTGTTGGGCATGGTGGTATATGTATTTTGATGAGAAAAGCATTAAAACATAAATTAATTCCTTCATTTAACTTAAAAATTATTGAAGCCGTAGGTGTTAAAACATAAAGTTGTTTAAGGGATACACATTTGTTTCGGCCTATTTTCCCGGTTCAAATGATGCAATAAAACTGGACCACTTTAAAAAGGATATTCAAAAATTAACCAATATTTCCGATCCAGTTTTATATGGTGTGATCTAAATGGCAAAAATTAGGTATGGAACTGTTTTAGGGGAAAAAGGCAGGTAAAATAGTATATTTTGAATCAATTATTAAACATTTCAATATTCTTCATCCATCCGATCCAACACACTATACCAAAAAATCTAAACACCCATCTACCTTAGACCTACTTTTGTCGAATCATTATGAATTAAATCCAATATACAGACATTAAACAAACTCAGTTCAGATCAACTACCGCTCAAATTCACTGCCGATATCTTGGAATACCAAACTGCCGAAGAATCAAATATTATATTGGATTATAGAAACGCTAACTGGTTGGCTTACAAACGCATAATTAACAATAAAATAGAGCTAAGCTCCAATAGCAACTTAAATAAACTATCAACAAAGGAACAAGGAACGACGTTAATACCGCTTTGGACTATCTCAGTAAAACTGTAAAGGACACCGCAAATATTGTCATATCAAAACTACCACGGTTTAAAATAAATAACAATACGCTAATCCTTCCAGAAGAATTAAAACAGCTAATAAAAACTAAAAGCTATTTACGAAGACAATGGCAGCGTAGTAAAATACCAGCCCTTAAAAATATTGTAAACCAATTAATCAAAACAGTTATTTATTAGTTAAATAATCTAAGAAATGAACGATAAATTTATATCCAGCATAGCAACAACAATATCGCATAAAAAAGACTGTTTCAATAAACAAGGTTACTAGATAAAAGAAAACCAAAAATATCTGCAAACTGCAATAGAAGACGTAGACGCTCAAAATAATTCCACCACTTTAATTACTAATCTAGAAAAATCAAACGCTTTTGCAAATCACTTTGCGTTTAATTGTCAGAAAGTTAAGCCAAAAGGAATATCAACAATTATTGTCTCACTCAAAAATTCAAAATCCCCGGGAATGAACGGGATAACAAATCAACTGATCAAGCACCTTCCACGCAAAGCAGTAGTATGTTGAACATACCTATGTAATGCGTGTCTTAAGATAAATTATTTTCCGGTAAAATGGAGACAGGCTGCAGTACTTTCAGTACCTAAACCCCTAGGTGTGGCATGAAAGACTAATATATAAAATGATCCAATACTATCTTATTAGATCAATAAAAAATTTCCTTAAGGATATATACTTCAATGTATCAATCAATAATGAGGTGTCACAACCCGAACCAATTATTTATGGTGTCCCGCAAGGAGCCGTATTGTCACCTTTCTTGTATAATTTATACACATCGAATATTAAACTAGAAATTTTTAATGATGTTCATTTTGCCCAGTATGCAGATGACACTGAAATTTATTCCGCTTCTTCCGACGAAAATATTATTATGAACAACATTCAAATGACTATTGATAAAGTATTCATTTACTATTCCAAGTGGGGAATAAAAATTAATCCACTAAAAATACACGCTCTATTTTTCAGTCGTAAAAGAGCTACGCGCAATCTCCCCAGTTTCAATTCTCTACAGATTGATGGTACATTTGTGAAATGGTCAAATAATAATATGAAATATCTAGGAATGATTCTAGGCAAAAGATTAACTTACAAAGATCACATAAACTATTCAATAGATAAATGCAATAAAATTACGAGACTACTGTATATCTTTTACATCGCAAATCCAAACTGTCTACTATAAATAAACGCCTCATTTATCTACTTATTCTATGTAGTGTCCTACTATATGCCTCACCCATATGGTTTGATAATGCAAAAACCTATATAAAGAAAATTCAAACAGCATAAAACAAATGCCTAAAGATGATATACACCAAACCAAAGCTCTTCTCTACTAAAAGATTACATAAAATATCAAAAGTTCCATTAGTAATGGAGCAAACAACCAAAACCAGAAATAATTTTAAAAATAATTTTTCTTTAATTCAAAATGAAATTATCAATAACCTTCTAATGTAAACTTTATGCTTTGAGGATTCCAAATTTATTAATTAGTGTGAAGTTTTAGTGTTAATTTTAGTAAATTAATTAGTTTTAGTAAAAATTATACAAGTGGATTTTTTAAATCACCATTTATATGTGTTTATGGTTAATTGCGTTGGCTGTGTTATGGTACAGCTGAATATGCCAAAGTAGAATTTATTCCTCCGAAATAGCAAAATCAGCACAGATGATGTAGCAGATAAATAAAAAAATCCCCAAGCCAAGTTTAACAATTTTATTTTATTTATAATTTTACGACTAGTAATTTTGTAGTTTTTGCAATTCTGATATTTCTCGATCGATCGCCAAAAAGAAAAGAGTGTGATTTTAGCCTTTTCCAAACTAAGCTCGACTTAAATTTTGCTAAATATTATGGCAAATGAAATTTGTTTAGCAACATTTAAAATTTGCGCAATTATGGCATGAGTAAGTACTAAATATAAATTAACATTAGAAGCATTAGAAGTGATTTTGTTTTGATTGACATTTGACAATTAGTGTTTACAATTTTTCATTCGTAATTCAAAAGGATAAGTATTAATTATAAATTAATAAGAATATAAACAAATTTTAACATTTAATTATTTTTTAGGCAAACTAGCTGGGTTCACCGGACTGTTGCCGTAATTAGAATTAGAATAGATGGACTGGTAAGTGTGAATTATGTGATTAATTGTTTTTTTTTGTTTATTTCAGCTATGCAGCAGTATACTATGATGGGTATAGCAGCAATAATAACATAGGAACGTTTGAAGCTGCTTGTTGTGTTTTATTTTGTGGTTTTTTGCCAAACAGTATGTAAATTAAAAACAACTGTCTAAGATGAAAACTCTTATTAATCAAAATTATGACACTTGTAGATAATTTAAATACAAGAAAATATAACTGAAAAGCAAGACTCTGTTGAACTTTTATTAATCAAGATCTATTGTGCTGAAGAAGAACTCTGTTGAACCTTTAAAAATTGTAAGCCCTTTTATGAAAATATTAATCACAATAAAGGATAAATTTGAAATTTGAAAAAAAAAAAAAAAAAAAAAGATACTAATAACTAAAATAAGAATGAAACACAAATATTCCAAATTTCATGGCTTCAGTTTTGGAAGTTTTCGCTTAAATAATTTAACCATTCTATGTTCGTTCTTCCTCCAATCATCTATATTAACGCAAGATTTTAACACTAATTGCTTTGTTGTGCTAAGATATTAGAACCTTGTTTTGCCGATTTTGTAAGGTGCATTCCTTGTGAAAATCAATTTCATTATGAATGGAGTGGGATTGATCGGACTCTAATTAATTCTCTTAAGGGATTTACAAATACAATATTTACTATTTAGAAAAGTTGAAGCTACCAAATTGTTACAAAAAGTCGATGTAGTTGGTCTTTCAGCTGCAGACAAATTAAATATTAAAAGGATTGAGGCAGATTTTGCTGAAAACAAAAAAATTGATTAATGAAATTTATAATTTTTTTAAACGGTTCCCATTCTGCTCCTCAAACCGTCAGACGATATACGATGAAGTAATTGGGCCAACCATCTCCAATATTCTAATTCTTCGACTCAGCTTCATGGCGTGGTTAATACCGGGGAGCCTGTGACATTAAACCTGCCGTCTTACAGAATAAAAAACATTATTATGTTAGCAAATTGATCCTTCTGTTTTACCAAAATCGATCGTAAAATACGTTTGCTCAAACTTAGAGAATTGTTCAAAAGATGAGATTGAGTGTAGATTGGTCCCCAAATTGATCATTCTCTTACATATGTATATATTTTATTTAAAAATCGGATTAAAGGATTTGTATATAATAAATTAAATGATTCTGATATGTGGCCGTCGCAGGAGTGATCAGTCGCCCGTTTATAAATGATGATATTTCATCAAAGGGAGGAATAGAATTGACCGTACAGTCAAACTAATCTCACAAGGAGACGGCACGCTTATGGGATCACCGGTTTAGGTAAGATTGTGTGTGATTAGTACTTTACACAAATAGTTTGCTTTGAAAATAGTAGCGCGCATTACTCAAATATTGTCGAGAAAAAGCGTTCCCACGTTTATACCGTGTGTTAATTTTAAAAGTTCTCAGCCGAATTATCTCGAAAACTAGGCGTTTCTGAAAATGTGTTCCATGCAAAAGTTGTACCGTTTCCAGCGGGAGGGAGGACAATATTATTTATTTTATATTTTGGGGTTATTTCGCAAAGTTAACGTTTTGTAGTAAACTACTAATTTGGTCAACGTGTTACGACGGGCATACGTCTCCACTTGAAGCGGAAGAATTTAATTCTTGCGAGAATTCCAAACGCTCATACACTTTGAAATTTTTTTTTTTCCTTTCATTATAAAATACCATGACCACCATAGTGTTGTATATGCATATGCTCTAATTTGTGCTTTCCCAAAGTTCAGATTTAATATTCTCACCGATTGCTATGTAAAAGTATTTTATTTTTTTTCCCCTGTATTTACTCGTTTTCTATATTGTCGTCATGTACAGGCATACATATTTTTTGCGAGTTGGTGTGTGTACATGTATTGTGTAGTATGAGATGGAATGTTTACGATGCTAAAATGTTCAATCTCGAATATTCCATTTTTCTTTTGGTATCATTGGCGTGGATTAACGCGTGATATTTGCTCTGTGTGGGGAAAAAAAAACAAAAAAAAAAGAAGCCGATCGGTGGGTTAGACATGAGTCCGAGGCGACCGTACGACTAAGTATGTACGTGTGTTCGTCGTCGTTGTTTGTCTTACTCGTTGTGTTTGTGTACATAACAAGAAAAAAAAAACATAAACATGAATAAAGCCGGTATTCCATTGTGAAAAAATGTTTATCAGCAAAAATATATTGAGATAAAAATATAAAATCGATGGTTGTATGAATGAGACACCCGACTTCGTCAGTAAACATTTTTATTACAAAAAAGTTGTAACTGTGTTAGTGTGATGCCATAATTATTTACAAAAAGTATCAAGTGGAGTACTTTTTATAGCAACGCTCTAATACACCTTCATCCAAATTGTATACGAACGTAAGATATTTCTCGCACACTCGTTTGACTTTACTATTTTGATATTTTTATGGTAAAGTCTCATCATTACCTATTTTATCTTTGAAGCAGTAAAATCGTGCAGGAATATTTTTCAAATTATTAAATTTAATAAAAGTTTAATAATTTGAAAAATAAAAATATAAAATCTATATTCTTATATAAGATTAATTATTTTTAAAATGTTTTTTGTTGAAAGTGTAATTTTATTTTAGTGTAATGTTTTTTTGTTTTTCTTAGAAACTTGTTAAAAAAAGCGAAATGTTATATAGCTACTTATATAAATAAAAATAAAATAATAATTGGTGCTAAAATAAAATTGGTGTTAAAATAATAATTTTATATTTGAATTAAATTTGAAAGTTAAAAAAAAAAGCGCCAATCTAATGGATAACGGTAAGTTTATTTTAAATGTGATGGTTGACAGTTATAACAAAAAATAGTGCGAACGACCTCGAAATAATTAATATTTCAATAGACAACCGCAAGTACTTCTATAAGCACTTATGGTTCATGTCTTTGCTAAATTAACTACATGTACTTGCTCTACCTATTTTTCAGGTAGTTAATTTACAACAATATAATACTAAATTATATGTTTTATAAATTTATAAATTTAAAAAATTAAACCACAATCGGATTATTTTTTGTAATTATGTATATAAAGTAAAAATTTTGAGGTTATGTTTTACTCATTTTGTATGTTCCAATCGACTATTTAGCCGAGACATATTTTTCGCACTTAGGTATATATTTGCAGTGGCCGATTGGAAAGCCACTAATGAGAGCGATTCCTTAAAACACATATTCTGGGATTTATAATATTAATTTAAATTTATTTTGGTAAATCTTTCTTGGTAAATTCCGATAGTTTGGATATTTAATGTGTTTTGTGGAATCGTAACCTACAATTTTTGTCTTATGGAGTACTTATACAACCATCAACATTAAAATTTAATTATGTGAAAAAAGTTTAAATTTATGTCTGTGCCCAATTTCAGCGAAACGAATTATTGTGCTGGAAGACATCACCCTTGATGACCCTTATCAGTTTGGCAGCAGTATAACTGAAAATGGAACCACGCTGCAGAGGTATTTCTCGTCATATAATGACAATTATTACGAGTATACAAACAGTGACGAATTCAATGGTCAAGACGGTAAGAACTCATCTTATTCAATATTTTATAGGCACATTTATTTATATACAATATACAAATACAATATTTATTTATAGACATATTAACTAATAAAAATTTATTTCAAATAGCAAGTGAACAGACTAACTCCTCATTCGAGCCGCTAACACCACCAACACGATTAGATATCGAACAACAAAGCGAGACATCGACACCAGACCAAAGTCTAGAAAACTATACCGGTATAAATATTTTGAAATAAGAAATTTTTTTTAGAAATTTTAATTAATTTATTTTATATTTCAGAATCAATAATAGAAGCTGTTCGTTCCAAACCAGCCCTTTGGAATATTAGAGACGCGAATTACAAAAATCGCATAATTCGGAACAGCTTGTGGGACGAAGTGGCGAAGGAATCGAGTAAGTATTAGGGTTTTAGGAAAGCCTTTAATTTTTTCTTGATAATAAATGCTTAATAAAATTTAAATTAATTCAGTGTTAGATAGCAGTGTAGCATCAACCTTAAGGGTGCGCAAACATTGGGATTGTTTAAAGGCAAGCTATATCAGGGCTAAAAAAAAACCAAATAGTGGCGCTCCAGGAGGCTCAAAGCCTTACAGGCATGCTAAGCTCCTGTCATTTTTGGATGACACCGCAGAGCCAAGAAGGTATATACAATTAATAATTTTCTTTTATTTTTTCTAATTTACTAATTTCCTTTTATTTGATATTTTAGATCTATCGAACTATCTGCGGAAACCACGAATTGTGGCACCAACAGAATGGAGGAGGAGAAAGAAGCAATCCCGAGAAATAGAAAAAGTAAAATCTATAAGGAATTGCTTTATAAATACGAGGATATATTTATAAACATAATTACATAAAATGTACAAATATGTTTATAGGTATATCCATCCGTATTTATATAGCATATACACCACCGATATTTATTGTTTTGAATTTTACTCATAACTTAATAGCAGCCAAACTAAAACTGTTCATGATTGTTCCATTTAAAAAATAATTTACTAATAATAAGTTAAACGTTATTTGAGCAATTTTGGTTTAGCTGCTATCAAGTTATGAGTAAAATTAAATCCATATTGAATATATGTACTTACATATTTAAAAAAAAATAAGGAAGCTACCAGTCTTATATGGAAGAAAATTTAAAGCTGAAACAAGAGTACTTAAGTACGATAAAGGCAAAGTCGGTCGCCCCTCCAGTTTGTGCCTGCACCACCACCAGCTGTGTACCTATACCTCCAACTGCTGCCAATGTGGAGGTTGATGCTTACTGCACAATGGTAAATTCCTACCTAAAAAGATTATTTTTGACTAAACGGCTTGAAGTGCAGCAGATTATGCTAAAAATTCTAAGTGATGCCTTGCTAACTCAAGTAATGAAAGAGAGTTTAATTTTTATTTTAGTTTAAATGTGTTATTAATTTTTTTTTTTTTCAGTCGGATAATTAACTTCTATGGAGGGACCATTCTTGAAGCGGACGAAGCGGACGAATATTGAATTATATTAGATAAGTATTGTTCCGGTAGTTTATTTTTGTATTTTAGTTACTTTAGCTTTTTTTTTTTTTTTTGTTTCTTTTTAGTTGTGCAATAATCCAAGAAGACTGAATCCGAAGGCTGGATCATGATGATAACTTATTAATAGAGCATTTTGTTTTATATTATAAATTTATTTATTTTAAATTAATACTGATTATTTTATGTAATATAATTATTTAAGAGGTTTTTATGCCTAATGGAAGTGTTTCCAATTTTTTTTATTTTTGCATCTTTCAATAATTTTTATTTGTAATAATTTTTTTCGAATGCTTCCATACGGCTTTTTCCCTCAAAACACAAAATTTTGTGTACCTAAATAAAGTTTTTGAAAACTACAAATAATATTGTTTTAAGTTATTCATTTTCATCTCAGTTTCCTTAATCGAATCATCACACCAAGTCAACATTCAAAATCTTCTCCTGAAAAGCGATGATTTTGTCAACATTTTCTTCCTGCATACAATTCAAAAGAAGTTGATTGTTATAAAAGAACCCCATATACCAAGTGGTTGAATAGGACGACAGAGCTCCTTACACAGGCAGAGCTCCTTACAAATGTTTAAGTGAAATAAAACGAAATTTAAAATTTGTATATTTAAAAAAATTTATTCCAACAAAAAAACAATCTTAAATTAAAATGTTTAAGTGAAATAAAACGAAATTTATAATTTGTACGTTTAAAAAAATTTATTCCAATAATTAACAATATTAAACGAAATTTATAATTTGTACATTTAAAAAAATTTATTTCAATAAATACAAATCTTAAATTAAAATGTTTATATTAAATAAAACGAAATAATTTGAATTTAAAAAAATTTATTTACACAAAATTTTGTGTTTCGAGGGAAAAAGCCATATGGAAGCATTGGAAAAAACTATTAAACATAAAAATATTGAAAAATGAATAAAAATGAAACAAAAACAATTGAAAACGCTTCCATTAGGCATAAAAACCTCTTAAATCATAAAAAAATATTAGGTACAATATTACATATAACGCTGTGTATAGTCGCACAAGTGAACCTGAAAGAACAAAAAAAAACAAAAAAAACAACTAAAACAAATCAATAAACTTAAGGAATAATACTTATCTAACAGTTAAATTAAATTTTGTTGAGTTGCCATTCGATCTGTCCCTCATCAGAAAAGTAATCGGCAAATTTGTCTCGAACCTGTTTTGCCGCATTGGTTGAATTCTTCTTCATTGGTCGAAGAGGCAACAACGAAGTTGATTGGCCGTTCCAAGAACCTTAAAAAACAAAGAAATATAGTTTTAAATAAATTTTACAATGTTTATGTGGAATTAAGAATTTTACCTAGGACGATGTTTTCTCCTACTTCGCGGTTCAAAAGATCTGGAGTGATATAATTGCTGTTATTTTTCCTCAACCAGTTGTGGAGGCAAACACAACATTGGATAATGTCCTCCACTAAAGTCACATCCGCTATGATTGCAGTGCGAAATATCCTCCATTTGGATGAAAGGATGCCAAAACAATTTTCAATTATACGACGGGCCCTGCTTAGCCGATAATTATAAATTTTGTGCTTTGTGGTCCGTATTGTTGTGTATGGTTTCATCATGTTTTCTGACAATGCAAACGCATCATCAGCAACGAAAACATACGGAACATCGATGAAACCTTCGCTGACATTTCTTGGTTGAGGAATGCTACAAATTTAAAAATTACATATTATAAGCGGTAAATAAAAGTACCTAGCGCTACTCACGGAAGTGTTTTTGCATAAAATCGCTTTCCAAAACTGCTTTCCCTAAATATGCCTCCGTCACTCTGGCGACCTGCAGCACCAATATCGCACGTTATAAAATTATAATCGTGGTCGCAAATTGCCATTAACACAACGGACGAGTTTTTTTTATAATTAAAAAACTCTGAGCCGGATTTAAATGGTGCCTAAAATAAAATATTAAATGATAAATGAAATCTTTAAAAAGTTCCAATAACTTACTTGGATTGTGACGTGTTTTCCGTCAATTGCTCCTATGCAATTGGGAAAATTCCATCGGTCCTCAAAACCAGATGCGACCTTCTTAAAATATTCCTCGGATAGTTCGGGAAACACTTTATTTTTGAGGACATCGGTTATGGTTTTAGTCGTTTCAACCAAGATTCTGTGGACACTTGTTTGGGAGCATTTATAAGCAATCCCTAGGCTGGTCTGAGTTTCACCCGTTGCAAGATATCTAAAGAATATATTAAAATAAATATTACACTTATTGTCAGAATTATTTGTGCAAAGCGAATTAATTGATACGTGGAAGCATCTACTCCAAAATACACATAATTTTTTCTTTTAAATTAAGAAATAAAAAATAAAAATTTACTTTTGTTCAAAACTATTATTTGTAGTCTAATGTTTCGTACACTATGAAAAAAAAATCAAAAATTAATTAAATTTAAAATAATTGTTGGCTAATTAAATGAAGAAATGATGTATAAAACCTTTAAACCCGAACAAAACTAAATTTTCTTTTCTTTCTTAATTAATAATTTTAAAAAAAAATTATGTGTAGGTAGTTTTAATTTCGCAAATTGGATTTTCGAAATAAAAAATTGTCACTTGGCATTGGCACGAATAATTCAGAGCATGATTGTGTATACGTATAGAAACAGTAATTCGGCATTTGAAATCGTCAAATCTAATTTTTGACAAAATTGTTTCATTTGTATCAAAATTATTCAAAAATAAAAAAAATTAATTAATTTTAATAAAATTTTCTAAGAATAAGGTGGTACTTATAAACCAACTATTTTTAATAATTGTGGTATTTCAAATGAAACAACTTTGTCAAAAATTTCATTTGACGGTTTTAAATGCCGGTTTGCCTTTTGTGCATGAAATAATGCCTTAATAATTTTCTGCCCTCGGAGTAAATAGTCGTAAATTCACTTTATTTTAAAATTTAGGTTTGATATGTATGTTATTTGAACAAATAGGAAGTGGAGTGTATAGTGACTCCATCAATATTTAATTATTTTTCACAATTTCCCTAAAATTGCTTGACATAGAGTTTCGACTGTTTACTCCGAGAGTCATGTACATAATTATATTTTTTAACCCTACAAAAAAAAAATAATAATAAAGTGTGTGTGTATATATGTATGTATACTGTATGTAAATACCTTAACGTTACTGCCAATCTTAACGTGGGGCTCAAAGGTTCCCTCACCACCGTTTGCTTTTCAATTAACGGTCCAACCATCTTTAGCAATTGCTCGAACATCTCCTCATTCATCCGGGTGTAGTTGTAAAAAAGTTGTGGGTCTTTCCGTATCTCCGTAAAAATGCAGTTAAAAGCCCCACTGCGATCTCGCTCCAAATAATAAGGACGTACCCAATATTTCCTTTTTTGTGAACACAAATTTTCATCGTCGTCCTCGCTGCTGGAGAACATAATATGCATTGGATCCAAACCGGACGAATCCAAATCAGAAGCTTGAATAAAACTCATTTTATTTTAATCAAATTCACAAAATTTAAAATTTTTTAAAACACAAACGGTTAAGTCGAAATACTAAATCTTTTGCAGTGTACTCGCCGAACAAGAAAAAAATTATGATTTTTTTTGGTTATGTTAAAAATCTGTCAAAATTTATCCACAAAATTTTGCTATAAAATAAAAAATAAAAAAATTGTTTTTTCTTTGTCACTCTAATGTAACATTTTTTTTTGTCTTCTTTCATTTTTTCCAGCAGTCAGTAAATTTTTCACAATGGAATACCGGCTTAAAGATTTTACAATAATAAAAAAAAAAAATAAAAAAAAAATAAAACCGATGTATATGTGCACAAATATAGCGAGCGGGACAGACAACGATGCGAAGAGAAAAATAAGAGGGGGAAAAATTTTCTGACTTTTTTTTGTGATTGATGTAAAATATTTTTTGGAAAGTTAGTCTAGTTTTGTATTTCAATTAATGAAGTCTAGTTTTTGATTTTGGAAGATTCAGTTGTAAAATAAAAAAGTTTTTTGTATAAAGAAAAAAAAAATAAAAATTCAATTTTTTTAATGCCGCATCGGCCATTGATATTTAAAAAAAAAAAAAAAAAATGAATAATAATATTAAGTTTTTATTAATTATTAAATAATTATATTAAGTTTGAGCTATAAAAAAAAAAATAAAAAAAAAAAACATTTATTTATATGGTGGAAATTTGTTTTTTTTCTTAATTATATTGTGATGGTATTATATGAACAAAATTAAAGAAATACCGAAGAAAAAAAATAAAAAAATAAAAAATTCTTTTATTATATTAAAAAGAAACAAACTTTTATTGTGGTTGAATAAAGATCAGGTTACGATCTTGTCGGGTGATTTATGTGATGATATTGATGCAATTGGGAGTTCTATGTAATTTATAACCAAAGTGAACAGAAAATAAAAAAAAAAAAAATAAAAACAAAATAAAAACACTGTTATTAAATAATTTTGTAAAATCCGTGCATTGTAGTAGCTACAAGGGAATTAGTGTTCATCATTTGAATAATGTGACGGGTCGGCCTTTTTCCACCCTTTTCCGTGCGTGCCGTTCGTTCCTCCAGGACAGGCTGTGCTGGAGGGCGGCACGCCACATGAGTTGATCGCGTCGGGGTGACGGTCTCGTTCCGGGGGATTGTCGCTGGGATTGTCATGCGGGCGTCCCTCCTTCATAAATGGCATCGGTGGCCGTCGCGACTGGGAAACAGCATCCCAGTAGGCGGGCCGATGAGGGGAGGCACGTGTGGCAGTCACGGCGGTAGTCGCCTGGGATTGAGACGGTCACTCCGAAACGATCACTCCCGGCTTATTATTTCCTTTTGCCGCTGAGGCCGTGGCAGTGTAATTGTTAATTTCCATTTGCCCCTCTAATTTTGTTCATCATGCGGTTATTCAAGCATGAGAAATATGTCTGAGAATCCCCACGCCGCACCGTGAGCTCTAGCCAGCTACTATACCGCATCAGACCGCTATTCTCATGTCTGTTAACGAAATCCCTTTTGGGGGATTCGTTACAAACGTTACCTTGGAAAACAAAAAAATTATATAAAAAACGTTTCCGCCATTTTTCTTACAATGCACACAGAACACATAAGGTTTTGGTTTTATAACAGCTGTTATTTTTATATCAGTGACTGAGTTAAGGGGTTATATATTTATCATTCATATCATTGACTTTTTTAGAGGATTTTTTTCGGTTTTTCATATAAAACCGGTTTTGAAACAAAATATTTTTGGATTTTTTTTTCATCCTTAATTTTGGTGGTTTCTTGGTTTTTTTTTCACCAATACAAACAAGAATGAATAAAAAAAACTCAAGGATATACATTTTTTATATTCTTTTTTCCTTGTAGTTTGAGATTGAATTTTGAAGCGGTTTAAACTAAAAATACTAAAAACGATATATGTACGTACGGCGAAAATAAAATAAAATACATTTAAAAGTTTTATAAATTATAAACAATATTTGTTTTCCAATTCAATCAATTTCTGGGTTTTCTGAGTTCTGGGTTTTTTTAAAGTCAGTTACAGTTAAATCATAAGTTTTTAAATAAATTTGATCAACAATTATATTTTTGAATACATTTAATTAATTGTAATTTCTATTTGAATAAACAAAGAACTATTCAAAATGGAAAGTGTTAAAAGTTCAGAGAGTGCAAAAATATCCATTCCTGTACAATCCAGTGGATATCAATTTTATTAATAAATCAATGAGAAGCGAAAAATTTAATTTAATTTTCAATGAATTAAAGTCGATTAAGCCACTTGTGACAATCGAAGATAAAAAAAAAAAATAAAAACATTAATGAGTCAAGTGGTTAAAGAGAGACAAAAAATGATAAACTCGAAAAGAAGCGGGTCAGGACCTGACGAGTTGTACGAACCAAAACTTTGGTGCTATGAGGAGCTGTCGTTGTTGTTAAATATAAATGATGTTGAACCTAGGAAATCTAATATCGATTTATTAGAGGTAAGTTTATTATTTTTGTTTATACAAGTTTAATGTAATATTGATAGTATTTAATTTTTCTTACCAGATAGGGATTGACGAATCAACAGAATCCCATTGTAATTTAGAGAAGGAAGCACACTAACTTTTTTATTTTAAAATCATTTCAGAAAAGAAAATCCACGAATCACCCTTGGAAGCTAAAGCCAATTTATGCAAAATTATTCGACAAATAAACCAAAAAATAGCTGCTTCAACAAGAAGAAGAGTTTTGTCGTTACTTGTGTAGACTGCTGAAAAAAATTAGTGCAACAAACGTTTGAAATCTTATCGCTAGAAATATTAACTTTAGTTAATAAGACAACTACCGACGAGAAAGTCGTTAAAAAGAGATAACTATTTCTCTCCTATATCATATTCCCAAATAAATATAGCTCCTAGCAGTTCAACTTCAGCTTCTTTAACGACCTCTTCCTCACCCGCAACAAGCCAACCTTTCATATATTCTCAAAACTTATCTCGTCCTCGAACATCCAGTTTCACTCCCAAAATTTCTTTAAATACTCCATCACCACCAGTCCCTCTCCACACAACAAACTCCCCCAAATGCCTAGAAGATTCAACTCCTTTCCTTCTACCCCATTAAACAATCCCCTAGAAATTTTTTTATTTTTTTTTATTTGGAAAAAATATTTTTATCGTTTATAAAACTTTTATTTTAGTAGCAAAAATGTTTAGTTTAATTTTTTCTTTTATGTGATATTCTTTTTTAAAAAATTAAAATTTTTTGGAAAGTACTAGTTTCGCGCTTATCGCGCTTTGTCAACGTTTAAAACTATTCTAATTTGAGTTATTTGAATTTGTTCTATTTATACCACTTTTTACGATGATGTCATATATTTTGTTCTTTTTTGCTCTGTCATTGAGTAATAATGTATTGTTTTTGTGTCTGTATATTTCTATTTCTTCCATTCTATCCAGTGTGTGTCCTTTTCTTAATTTGTGGAGTATGTGCGTATTGGTGTTTTTATCTGTATATGTATGATTTGCTTCGGTTAGATGAGCTGCAAAATTGGATCTTATGTTTTGTTTTCCAATTTCCTGTGTTTGTTCTTTGAAACAGTTTATCGAATGATCGCCCTGTTTGCCCAATATAGTACATGTTACAGTCGTTACAAGTTAACTTGTATACTCCTGTATCAGTGGTTGTATTGGTGTTAATCGTCTGTTGTAGTTTATTGGTAGTTTTGTATGGTAAAATATATCCAGCTTGCTTTATTGGTTATTTGATCATGTTGCAATTTGTTTTGTTGTATTCTGTTACCACATATTTTAGATTTTCTCTATCTATCTTCCTATTTTGTTCGAAGAGAGTAGATAAAATGTTGTGTTGCTGTTTTCTTATATATTTTCGATTTAGTTGATCAATCATGTTGGAGTGAAACTTGTTATTCTAGGCTACATGAATTAAAAAAGGCTGAATTAAAAAGGTATTTTTTCTGAATTTAAATAATCGTTTTTAATTCATTTTAAAAATGAATTACAATCAGAATTGAAAAAGAAATAAAAAAGTTTGACAAAATGAATTTAAAAAGGCATTTCTTAATTCATTTTCAAAATGAATTAATATATATGTTTATAAAATGAAATAATATAAGCCTTTTTATATGTGATGTGTGTATGTGTTAGTAATGTGAACTCTGCTTCTGGACTGGTTTAAGTGCTCTTAAACCAGCTTTAACAAGTCTTTTTCTCACTAAGCCGGCTGAAATTTTTTTTCCCGTTGCTCGCTCAAGATCCTGTCTTATGTCCGATGAAGTTTTAAAACGGTTCCGACGACTTTGTAATAGTATAAAACGATCTTCCACTGACGTTGTCTTTCTGGGCCTTCCAGAGCCTTTCTTTCTTTGTGTACCGCCCATCTCTCGATTTTTTTTAATATTCCATGCGACAGCACTTTCAGGAATGTTTATTCTTTCACCTATTTCACGCGTGGTTAAATTTTCTCGCGCCAAAATCAACATATTGCTTTTACCCTGGTCACTAACTTTTCCCATTTTTTTTAACTAAAATTGCACTTTATTCTTTATTTGTCTAGGATCACTTACAGAATACTTAATCTTACAAAATATGCACTATTTATACTCAAAAAATAAATTACAGGCAATAAAACATCTGCACCCTAATGACGGCCAAGAACGGTAGGCGTAAAAAAAAATAATTGCTTGCCCAATTTTTTTGCACATCAGTTGCGAGGTTGTACCGGTGTAATACAAGCAAAAGGCGGTCCAACAAAATATTAATATGAAAGATTGAACTTCTATAAATCAATAAAAAACAAACAAAAAAATAAAAAATAAGTGTTTAATTTATTACATTACTTTAACACCAATCAACGTATTTTGAATATTTTGGAATTTTTCGGTGTTTTGCCCCTAAATTGCAGGTCAATTTTTTTGTTCAAGAAATTACGTCATACATGTATTTAAAATGAAACAATAAACCAATTGCTTTCAAAAGTTTTGTAATTTTAGCAAAAAAAGACTCCAATTTGCAATAAATTTGTTTGCCCAATTTTTTTTTACCAGCACTGCATGTGTAATAGACACCTGTGTTTTAAATACACAAGAATTTTATCTGGTTGTCTCTTTCGAGTCTTGGTACTAATTAATTGTATGACTTACTTTATAAAATCAGTCGAAACATACACTCATCGTCTACACACGTGCTTAAAATTTTCCCTAAAATGTCTAAGTTTCGATTTTTAGTGATAATCAATAAAAAAATAATAGTAAATTGTTAATTTTATGTGTATTGAGTACTTCAAATAACTGTTTCCGAAAATTAAAATGTATTCTAATTAAAAATCTAACCTAAATATATATTTTTAATAAAATAGTTTTGTCAGTATTAGGTTCGGTTGCGTAACTGATTGGTTCCTTTTCAATATGTCAGTATTAGATCAATAGGTAAATTTTTTAAATGGGATACCAATATATCACATCGATAATTGATATTAAAATTATAACTTGAGTTAAATTTAATTTGAAGATATCATTTTAGTGTCCTAATTTTGATACAAATTTTTTATAGCAGGTTTGTCAAAAATTAACTTTAAACTCAAGTGTCAGTAATACACCCTTACTTGGTTCAGTAAAGAATACCACATATATTAATATTGTGGTATCATATTTAAAATTGAATATATTATAATTAAATTATTTGTTTTTAATTTAATCACTGATTGTGTAATTTATGTAATTTAATATGAATTAAATATGCATAAGCATAAATCTGACTGTAACTTTTTAAAGCTTTTAATTTGATTAAACCTTGATAAAATTATGTGTCAGTATGATTGTACTATCTTGTTAGTAATCGAGCAATATAATTGGTTGTTAGAATGACTACAGAAGCAAAGCGACTTCAATACAGTCGGGATGACCTAACCGCAGATCTCTAACATATGAAAAATGGAACGACGACGTCATATGCGGCAAGTAAAAAATGTAAGGTTCCGAAAACCACTTTGCTATATAAACAAAGAGGCTAATACGTGCAAAATGCTCTTATGGTAAACTTGTGACAACACCGGGTCCTTTTGAGTATGATTTCTAACTTTTTCAATATTTATCGGAACTTCAGTCGATCTGCGAAAATAATAACCTTTTTAAAATTTCTAGTAAAACCACTCTACCTTCTTCTCTAGTAGCGGCCCCACCTATAATATCATCAAGGTAACATCTAACCAAAAACTATAGTAGATTTCATAGAGACGTCTCATGTCGAATAAATAAACATTCAAATTAGTTGGGTGTAGAAAATACCTATTTGGGTGTAGAAATTATATTTCGAACAATACAGTGAGCCCCTACGCAATATACTTAAAACCACAAAAACACAATTCTGTCTTTGACTAAATTAACTCTTCAACTAATACGAGATTGTTTTGAGCGAGGTCAAAAATATGTATTCAGAAAAATTTTCGTTTGTTAAACTAGTTAGTATGCGCTGGTACACCGGTGAGCATGATTCAAGCAAGGTTGGCTCGATGTTTCGAGTCACGTGTTCGTGACGTCACACAATTCTGCCACGTGTTTGTAAATAAATAGAGAAAAAGCGAATGAACCATTTTTGTGTTTGTTTTTATTTTTCGTCTTTTTACTTGTTGTTGTAATTTAAAGGTGAGTGTCGTCATAAAACAAAAAATGATCATTTGTTTACATATTTAGAGCTAAACTGGAATTAATTGAATCACGACCGGTGAATAAAGGGAATATATGTTTTTTTCTTTATTAACAAATTAATGATGGGTTTTCATTGGGTTATGGGTTATTTATTGTGGCCAACCAGCAATATACATTTGAATACGATACTGACTAAATGTGAGATTCTAAAATGATTTTTAGATACGATTTTGGAATATGGCCAAGTAGTATGGAATTTGTTCATTTCTCAACAGATTATGATGAAATTCGACTTGTACGATGGAAATGGGACCTTCAAATGTTTTTTGATGAAGTTCTGGAATATGGCTAAGTAGGATGGAACTTGGCTATTTCTTGAACGATTTGGACGAAATTCGACTTGTATGATGGAAATGGGATCTTCAAATGATTTTTAGATGAAGTTCTGGAATATACCCAAGTAGGCTAGAACTTGCCTATTTCTTGAACGATTTTGACGAAATTCGAGTTGTATGATGGATATCGGATCTTCAAATGATTTTTAGATGAAGTTCTGGAATATGGCCAAGTAGGATGGAACTTGCCTATTTCTTGAACGATTTTGATGAAATTCGACTTGTATGATGGAAATGGGGCCTTCAAATGATTTTTAGATGAAGTTCTGGAATATGGCCAATTAGAGTGGAACTTGGATATTTCTTGAACGATTTTTATGAAATTCGACAAGTGCGATAGAAATGGGATTCTAAAATGATAATTTAAAAAAGTTCTGGAATATGGTCAATTAGGAAGGAACTCGGTTGTTTCTCAATCGATTATGATGAAATTCTACTTGTACGACGGAAATGTGCTCTGCAAATGATTTTTAGATGAAGTTCTAGAATATGGCCAAGTAGGATGGAACTTGGCTATTTCTTGAACGATTTTGATGAAATTCGACAAGTGCGATAGAAATGGGATTCTGAAATGATATTTAGAAAAAGTTCTGGAATATGGTCAATTAGGAAGGAACTCGGTTATTTCTCAATCGATTATGATGAAATTTTACTTGTGTGTTTACAGAGGAATAGCATTTTGTGAACAACTAAAATTGTTGGTTTAGAAATTCGATATGAAGTTTTGCAAGTATGTCAAATGTGTTAAAGATTTTTTCTATTAGATTGATTATTTACTAGAAGATATTTTTCCGCAAATAAAAGTAAATTATTTAAAAAACACTTTTGATTGAAATATAATGTGACTCTAAAGAAATAAAATAAACTTTGTTTAACTCTTACCCCTATTATGGTTCTCACCTCACCGAAAAATTTCATACAAATCTAGTCACATTTGCATAGTATTTCTCGGTGAGGTTTGAACCATAATAGGGGTAATAGTTATTATTAAACATTTTGTTATTAATTATTAATAACATCTCATGTTATTGATGATGCTACAAAGAAGCAAACTACTTATAGGATCAGGCCGAGTCTATACCCATGATTATCTTTGTTCCGGAAGGACTTTGAATTTGGTATTATCAAAAGCCCGTGGAATATCAATGAATGAACATAATAGTACCTCTTTGTTCCGGAGTGTGTCATCAATTTATGATGTCAGGTCGCGTGAAGGCGTTGAATCTAATCTACTGAACCTGTATTTTATGCAAGGTTTGGTTTTCAGAATAAATAATGTGCGGCTAATGGACCTGTAAGGCCTAACATCCTCAGGGGATCTTTCCATCATTTCTGGAATAAAAATCACACGCACATCCCTCCTGGTATAGGTAAATCTAATTTTAAAGCAAAGTTCCCAAGTTTTCATGGATTTCTCTATTTAGAGGAAACGTCAAAAAATATTACTATAACTTCTTGATCGACTGATCATTTTAAACTGTAGTCTAATTAAAGAAACTGTAGTTAGTATCCCTGTAAAGTGTAAAATGAACATAATTCTAAAATAAATTTATGAATCAAACAAGGGGTCTATTCGATCAAAAACTTTTCATTTTGCATATATCACTTATTATAAAAATTAATATAATTATCACTTATATTTAATATTACTTTTACCTAATAATACATTTATTTCATTAATTAATTTGCTTAAGTATTAGCGGTTTTTGTATAAAATACTTATTTAATTACAATTTCAATTGTACAATAACCGTGCTGCTTATGTGGTTTTATTTATCATGTATTAGATATGTTTCATGATTTTTGCTAAAAATAATTATCATCACGTCGTTCTTGACGTCAAAAATGATTCGATTTGAATCTGTTTGAAAATTCAAACAGTATGAGATCGACGAATTTTTGATATGTTGGCTTTAAAAAATAAAGTGGAAAATTAAAGCACTGACTCCAACACAATCGCTTTTAGTAAGCTTTCAACGGCTTGGAAATGGGTGTCATTGGGCGCTTTCAGGTCCCGCAACATGTTGCCTTTCAAAATTTACTGATGGGCAAAATGACATTCGATGCATAACATTGCAATGGAATTTTAGATAAATCGGGGCATTCAGAAAACAACAGGATTATTTTAGTCAACATGTTGCCAACATTTGGTAGAGCTGAAAGCGCCCAATACTATCTCATGTTATTCATGATGCTTGTGTAGTGTTACAAAAACAATTTCCAAA
Source organism: Tipula vernalis (assembly GCA_958295665.1). Lineage (NCBI taxonomy): Eukaryota > Metazoa > Arthropoda > Insecta > Diptera > Tipulidae > Tipula > Tipula vernalis. The sequence continues at coordinate 292,826,551 of OY282558.1, read as the reverse complement.
AGCTGTGTTACGGTTAAAAACATGACTGCATGAATAGGTGTAGTACAGAAATGTCAATTTCGTCATATTTAGAACCCTTTCTGCTTTATTACTAGCGTTTTCTCGCTTTGCCTATACTAATTTTAAATTGTATATTAAAAGAATTCTAAAAATAAGAAAGACTGGCTCTTGCGCAATTCAAATAGAGATTCTTTTCAGCAAATATCCATTATGCTTCTTAATGCTTATTGTATAGACAGTGTTTCTAACCAGCTTTGCTAATTGAGCGACGGTGCGACAGGTAATATTTATTCTATTGCCCCCTCATTTTACTTTTTATTAGCTCAATTATTAGTAAAATCCCCCAAACAAAGTTTATTTTATTTCTTTAGAGACACATTATATTTCAATCAAAAGTGTTTTTTAAATAATTTACTTTTATTTGCGGAAAAATATCTTCTAGTAAATAATCAATCTAATAGAAAAAATCTTTAACACCTTTGACATACTTGCAAAACTTCATATCGAATTTGTAAACCAACAATTTTAATTGTTCACAAAATGGTACTCCTTTGTAAACACACAAGTAAAAAATTTATCATATTTGATTGAGAAATAACCGAGTTCCTTCCTAATTGACCATATTCCAGAACTTTTTCTAAATATCATTTTAGAATCCCATTTCTATCGCACTTGTCGAATTTCATAAAAATCGTTCAAGAAATATCCAAGTTCCATCCTAATTGGCAATATTCAAGAACTTCATCTAAAAATCATTTGAAGGTCCCATTTCCATCATACAAGTCGAATTTCATCAAAATCGTTCAAGAAATAGGCAAGTTCCATCCTACTTGGCCATATTCCAGAACTTCATCTAAAAATCATTTGAAGATCCCATTTCTATCATAAAAGTAAAATTTCATCGTACTCGGTTAAGAAATACCCAAGTTCCATCCTACTTAGCCTTACTCCAGAACTTCATCTAAAAATGATTTGAAGATCTCATTTCCATCGTACAAGTCGAATTTCATCCAAATCGTTCAAGAAATAGCCAAGTTCCATCCTACTTAGCCATATTCCAGAACTTCATCAAAAAAATCATTTGAAGATCCCATTTCCATCATACAAGTAGAATTTCATCGTACTCGGTTAAGAAATATCCAAGTTCCATCCTACTTAGCCTTACTCAATAACTTCATCTAAAAATTATTTGAAGATCTCATTTCCATCGTACAAGTCGAATTTCATCTTAATCAGTTGAGAAATAACCGAGTTCCTTCCTAACTGACCATATTCCAGAACTTTATCTAAATATCATTTTAGATTACCATTTCAATCGCACGTGTCAAGTTTTATCAAAATCGGTTAAGAAATAGACAAGTTACATCATATTTGGCTATATTCCAGAACTTCATTTAAAAATCATTTGAAGATCCCATTTCCATTGTACAAGTCGAATTTCATCATGATCGGTTTAGAAATACCCAAGTTCCACCCTACGTTGCCATATTCCAGAACTTCTTCCAAAAATCATTTTAGAATCCAATTTCCAACGCACAAACCGAATTTCATCATAATTAGTTGAGAAATAGGCAAGTTCCATTATATTTGGCCATGTTTCAGAACTTTACCCAAAAATCATTTTAGAATCCCATTTCCAACGCACCTGTCAAATTTCATCATAATCGGTTGAAAAATAGGCCAGTGCCATCGATCTTCGTCATATGTCAGAACTTCTTCCAAAAATCGTTTTAAAATCCCATTTCAAACGCAGATAAAAAATTTCATTACAAGCGGTTGAGAAATAGACAAGTTCCATTGTACTTGGCCGTATTCTAGAACTTCATGTAAAGTTCAATTTAGAATGCCACATTTAGCAAGTATCATACGAGTAATCAAATGTATATTCCCAGCTTGGCACAACAAATAGTTCATCACGCAATATACACCCATGTTAGTAACATAAATTCGCTTCATTTTCATATACAAAATATGAACTCCAGCCGAAATACATATGTAGTTTTTTTTATTCAGCCGGGAAAGGGTTAAATAAAGGTTAAAAAATCCAAAACCAATAACATAAACTTATTAGGGAACTATACGTTAAGCGTTTATTTTCTATGTATCTCATAATGTTTTTTATTTATTTGTTGCAAACTATCACAAATTTTGTTTAAAGGGATGTAAGTACTCAACACATAAAAATTGTAAACACAAAAAATAAACAAAAATAAAAGGTGAGAAATATTGTTCGATTTGTTTTTTGTATTTTTATACTCGTAGAAACTCAATTCAAAGTCAAACGCAAATCAAGAAGAAGTAAGAGGTAAGAAGAAATTAACAGCAGAGAGTCTGATTTAAAGGGATTAAAAAGATAAAGTTTTTACAGTTCTACTGTATTTTCCATTTGTTGTTGTTGTTTTTTTATTTTTTGAAAATAAATGTTCACGAGACGTCTCTGTATTACATCGTTTTTGATCTAACATTTTTAATTCCCTTCAAAATTTGGTCCATAACGCTCTGGAATATAGAAGGTGCAGAGGACACTCCAAAAGGTAACCTAGTATACTTAAACAGCCCTTTATGCGTGTTGATTGTCAAATATTCCTATGACTGTTCACTTAGAAGAAGTTGCTGGTATGCCCCAGTCAAATCAATGACACAGAAATAGTTGCTGTTCGCCAGACTAGCAAAAATATCTTCAACCGTAGGAATTAGATAATGCTCCGTTTGCACAAAACGATTAATTGTCACTTTGCAGTCAATAAAAAGACGAACTTCACCATCTTTTTTTGGAACGACAACAACTGGACTTGCGAAACGATTATATCGGACTGGATTTAGAATATTTTGACTTACCAACCTTTCAATTTCCTTCTCCACTTGCTCTTTAAGACGATAAGGTACAGTGTAAGGTGCATGAAAAATGGGTGCTGCATTCACCCGCAATACAATATCCGCCACATATCCCAAAATCGGAGATGCCAAACTCGTATTTTTGAAATTTTCGCTTTAATATAATTTATTACCTCTGTTCTATTCGATTCGACTTTAATTTTATTTAGACCGGAGTAATTTATACTTACTACTGGTTTAAAAAGCAAGTTATGTGTCCAGTTTGGTCGCAGAACCACAGCCAATCGCGGCCCAATAAAGCACGAAATGGCCGTTTAGGCTTAATGATAACCAATTCCAAATTTTTCTTTTGATCTAATGGACCCTCTTGAACGCCCACTGAAATTTTTCCAACAATTTCGATACATTCTCCTGAAACATTATAGAAAAGTTCAAAATTAGGTTTTATTTTAATTAAACTAAACTTATTTAGATTCTCAGCTTCGGATGTCCCTGACACTGATGCTCCACAATCCTCTTCGAATTCCATATTTGTATCCTCAACAGATAACTCCAAAATGATTGGTTTATTTCCACTAGCAATGTTGTTTATACAATAAAATTGTTTGGGTGAGGATTCGTTGTAGCATACCCTGGACGTATGACCTTTTTGATTACACTTATAACAGATCCATTCCACAGCCGGGCAATTTATTTCCTGATGTCTCCCACTACTACCGAAACGACGACAATGATTCGAAAACTTTGAATTTCGAACACGACTTCCTGAGTTGACACGATAACCTAGTTGACCGTAATATCGTACTGGTGAAACTTCTCGATGTCTACTGGTCGATCTTGTACTACTTCGACCTTGATTATTACTAGGTGACCTTGCTCTACTTCGGCCTTGATAGCCATCAGACTCACGTGTCACAGAAGCTATTGTTTGGGTTACTTGAGATTCAGAAAAACTCATTTCTAAATTCAAAGCGAGTTCACATGCAGACTCAAAACTGTCCTCTTCCGTTTTAATATTTAATAGAGCTTGAAATATTCTTTCGTCTCACACTTGTGGCGATAGCCACATTAAAACCACCACAATTTTCATAACCACCAAAGTGGTACAACGCTCCCTTTTCAATGTACCTGCTATGGGTTTTAATTACTGATAATTGGTAATTGGAATAGATGTATTGGTAAACGGTCCGGGCAAATAAAAAATTGGAAGAAAAAAAATTGTAGAAAAAAATGAGAATAGGTAGTCGTTGAATGACCAGTTTTTTTCACTTGCTTTGTATAATTAAAATTAGTTAATTAAGTTTTAATATTGTAGAATTAATTAATTAAATATAGTAGAACGCAAATAAGCAATGATTACACATATTCATATTCGGTAATTATTTTATGAACTAATAAGTGATAAAAATTAATTTTAAGCTATCCATATGGGTATGACAAAAGTTAAGATTAGTGTTACGTAAAAATGCCGTTTTGTCCTTGTAAAAGATGAAAAACAATGGGGCCGTTAAAAATTTGTTTGAGTGATGTCGAATGAAATCATTCGATTTAAACAAATTTAATTAGTGATAAAATTTTGGTATTTAAATATATAATAACCAAACCAATTGATACTAACTATAATACAACAGTTAATTAGTTAAGTTATAAAAATAAAATAAGAAAGAAAAACAATTAAAATAAATCTAAGTTAAGAGAAATAGTGATAAGATTAAACGGCACTACAATACATACAATAAGTGAAATGGCCGGTAAAAGTTTGTTAGAGTGACGTCGAATGAAATTATTCGATTTAGAATAAATTAGTGTATTTATAAAATTAAATAGACGAAATCAATACCGCAAATAACTGTTCGCCTATCATTCACTCGCAGTAAGTTACCAAGCGGAATACCATAACACAAAACAACAACAAAATAAATAAGTAACATTTACACAACCAACAATCAACAAATCATCAATTCATCACAAACCAATACTGTCCAAGTTAAGATAATTATATTATTATTATATTACTCTTATTTATATATTACATTTTTTTTTCATTCTTAAGTTAATTATTAGTTTTTTATTATTAATTAATATTAATTGGGTGCAGGGTAGTTAAGCTTATTTTTATCAATATTTCGTAAAAGTGCACTTAGTTCGATTAGGTTTACTTAATTTTGTTTGTTGCTACTTTAGTTGTTTAGGTTATTATTAATGTATTTTTTTTATGATCTATCAAATTGTACTAAAGTTTTGCTTCCATACTTCGGATATTAGATATTAAAGGTAATTTTTTCTTTCAATCTAAGTTCTTTGGGACCTTTTTCTTTTTATTTTTAATTATTATTATTATTTTCTTTTGTTGTTAAGTCGTGTAAAACCATGGAATAAAATAGCCGGAAGAAGGATGATCTAAGATGTGGTAGGTATAGCTGAGGTAGGTTAAAGTACAAGTGCTTCAAATTTTGTTTTGGATCCTAATTTCCTTTTTTATGCGGTCTAATACAGATGTAAGCAACTTCGGAAAAGCCCACCCCATTTCCCTGAGTCTTAGCCGGGATAAACTGACCGCCCGAAGCTCTGCCTGGATAAATTTCTGTGGACTTGCTAACTTTAGTTAGTAACGTTACACACTCCAACAATAAAACGGTCCAAATGAGCTTCTTCTATTAGCACATTTCTTAGTGCAGCGTGAGCCTTGTATTTGTCCTTCACTAAAAACTCACCAAAATCACACGAAGACGCCAATGATTGTACCCTGATTATGTTCTTGTTTGGCCTTGTGAAATTTTGCCCTTTCTGTTCTGATATTCCGTTTGTTTGAAAAATGTTTGCGTAGAAGCGAAAGGCATTACTCCAGTGTTTTTTCAGATGGTAAATGAGGTACCGTTAACTTCATTTATGTTTCTTACAACCCGGCACCTTTCACCGTAATAAAATTTGCCTGTTCATCCTCCGAAATTTTATTTGCCTTAAAATAATTTTTGAGTCTATCTTCATATGCTATCCAACTTGCCCCTTCCACAAATGCTTCAAGTTTTCCGACCATTTTCCAATAAACTTGTATTTCACATTCACAACACTCTACAATCTTTTCTTTTTTAATTTTAAATATTTTTTCTGTATTCACTGTATAGCATGGAATAATTTTACCGCACAATTAATTTTCGTACACACTGTTACTGCCACAAAATATGTAATTTTGTTTAAGACGTGTTAACTATTAAACTGATCAGTAATTCTAATGAATAATGGTTTTTCGATCACTTAATTTTAGTTTTAGTTTTATAAATTGGTTAACAATTAGGGTATCCCATCCTCGTCGCCACTTTTGTATATTTTAATGATCATTTATTTATTATATAATACCGGCTTCACAGACTGTTATTTTTAGACTGCCTTTACAATAATTCTTAAACATTCCATACTATCATAAACTTGTTTGATATAGCAATATATATACATATATACATACATAAATACTGATTTTGTTGGTACAATCTATCACTATATAACAGTATAAAGTGATGATCACGGTGAGGCATAAGAGAGCATCACCGTGATTGATCATTGATCGCTCTTGGAGCGCTCAGTCGTACAACAGGGTTATGATTTCACCATTACGAAAAAAAAGCATTACGAAAATTTTCGTAATGGTTCAAGAATAGCACCCCTGTTTTGAATATTAAAAGCAAATATACACAAACGAAAAATCATGAAGGTCTCTTTTAGCTAGACAAAATATTTCAATAAAATTTTCAATCTTGAAATTTTAGATGCAGATAATTTGTACATATAATTAAGTAGTATGAAAAGTAAGTTTGTTTGACTCGCAATCTTTGCACTTGCTCGTACTTGATAGCAACATAAATTTCCATTCTCTGCTGTAGAAACAACGGACTATAAAACAGTGGTAAATTCACTGTCAACCATGCAATGTGATTTAAGTTTTATTCGAATACCCTAGACACACTGCGATTTAATAAAACCGATTTAGTGAATTTTTCGAGATTAGCCGCAGTGCGCAGTGTGTCTACCTCGATTTAGCGTATCCCTCTAGTTTTGCATAGAAACTTAAACCAGTTTAGCTAAATCGGATTTATTAAACCACAGTCTGTCTAAGGTTCCACACTACCATTAGCGTGCGTCTTAAGATTTGGCTGTTTCTGAGCCTTACATTTTCCACTTTTCATTAAATGTTTATTTACGCATTTTACTTTACTACATTATTATATTATTAAAGTAAATGTAGACGATGAATTTTGATCAAAAAACTTTTGGAAAAATATGTAATCAAGCAAGTTAATGTTCTATAAAACGTAAAAGTTTTATATTTAGCTGAATTTTATTTTTTTTTTTTTTGGTTATTATAAAATAAGCTTGACATGTCAAGTGCTTCATTTTAATTTTATTAAAAATTTAAAATCTTTTTACCAAAAAATTTAACAAAAAATGAAAACACAAAAAACTTCCTTTACTTTTATGTTTCATTTGTTTTTTGTTGTTAGATAAGGAATAATAAAAAATTATTTTCACTCGGTAAGACAAGTCACGTTTAAAAAGAATAATGACATCATCAGGTTTTTAAATTTTGTTTTTATTTTTTTATATAAACACAAAGCTTTCTATATTTCATTAGTTCTGCTAAAAAAAAAAAAAAAAAAATAGCAAACACGAAAACACTGTTCTTATTAAATTTGTTGTTGTTTCAATATTAAGTTATACTAAGCTTTTTTTATTTAGTTTAACAACGGGATTATCCAAAAGTTTGTAAAAACATTTATTGTAAATAGGACGAATGAAGGATGAGTCGACGATGATGGGGAAACAACGGTATGAATTTAATACAATAATTATATCATAAAATTGAAGTCAAGATGAAAAACATAAAACCATTAAAAAAAACTTTACTTTTGAAACGGATGATTGTGAATCTTGGGTTATTCGTTTTATTAAAACGATCGACAACAAAAACTTTTCAAAGTTTAATTAGTTTTTGTCGTTTCTTGTATATAAATAACTTCGTATACTTAATTTAAAAGAATTTCACTATGTGAGACGCTAACTGGTCAACCATTATGTCAACAATCAAACATATTCCTTATTTCCGTTAGTTGTCTCGGCTTTTCGGTCATACAAATATTTATTAATATAAATAAAACGACATATTAATTTTTATGTAGCTTTATTACGTTCATATCATCAGACGTTTCGAAAAGATTATTTTATCATTGTCAATGATCCATCTAAAATAAATTATATAAAAAACGTTATAATAGGTATGCACGCACTAATATGAAAATACGTAAACAAAACTATGAAATAACTAAATAAACGAAAGCTTATAACTTACAAATCACTGCAAAAAAATTATACAATGAAAATTACAGCAATAAACAAACCACTACATTAAAAAATTAAAAAAAAATTTTTTTAGGAAATGAAACAAAATTAACAAAATGGTGTTCACTTCAGCAGCAGCAGTAATGTTTCGATTTAAAGAAAAAATCAAATGATTCTTCTCCGTTTTGGTGGATGTATTGAATTATTTGTTGCGGTATTTGTGTTATGTGTTGAGAAATATGCCGACTGTTCTGTTTGTATAATTGTCCGTTGTCTTTTGATGTAGAACAGAAGTCGTCAATAAGTGAGCAGTATATAGGAACTAAACCATCAGTGTCCCGTTTTATATTGTATGTATTTTGTGTATAAATGTGAAGAGCCTCGATGGTCAGTCTATTTGAATAATTGGGTTGGTGGGCCAAAATTGAGGCAGAATCAAAATTAGGACGATGACCCAACGAGTGAAAATGCTCCATCAAAGCAGTTTTATGTACCGATGGGTCGTTCACTCTACCCAAATCAACTCGATGATTCCGCAATCTCTTTTCAAAGTATTGTTTTGTTTGGCCTACATAAGTCTTATCGCAAGGACCCGAAACGTCATCCCCCAGACACGGAATCCTATAAATGACATCAGTCTTCTTCTGAACCGGTATGGGATCTTTGAGTCTGCTGAAAACACTGCGTAGAGTCATTTTGTTACGGTAGGCCAGGGTTGCTTCCGGAATGAAAGTCCTGATAATTTTCTCAATGCTCTCAGATACACCCATGACATATGTCATGCTCTTATATACAACACAAGAGGAATTAGTTGAAGCATCCCGCACAACTTCTCTAGGTGAATATCATTGACAATGATAACATAATCTTATCGAAACGTCTGATGACATGAACGTAATAAAGCTACATAAAAATTAATATGTCGTTTTATTTATATTAATAAATATTTTTATGACCGAAAAGCCGAGAAAACTAACGGAATTAAAGAAACAATTAGCGGTCGAGAAAAATAAAATTGGAATACTCCTTATTATTACTAAAATTTATTTATAGTAAAATTTTTCGGGTCAACTAACAAAATATACAAAAATTTTACAGTTACCCTAACTGGACCTTTACCAGGAATCGCAATACCGACACCGCGATACATTCAAAGATTTTCGCTAATTTAATGATGTAAAAAATATTTTTAGCACAATTAAGGTTGATTTACATATCCGCCGATTTTTCTGCCCCGAATATCACGTGACACATTCAACCAATTAGAAAGAACTTCTTCGCCGAATTTTCGGCACGGCGAAGACATGAACAAAATTTATCTTTTCGGCACGACGGCACAGACACATACAAACAATACAAACATTTTTTTTTTACATTTGACATTTTTGTTTAGTATCATCTGTTTTTTTTTTATTATTTTTTCGATTTTACATTGTGCGCCATATTGTGTTTTTATTAAAAAATAATTGATCATCTGTTTTATTAATTTGTTGTGTTTTTAATTAAATAATTAATCTGTTTTATTCATTTTCTCATTAATTTGTTGTGCTTTCATTAAAAAATGATTACCTAATCCGTTTTCATATAAATAAATTAGCTTGTGTTAAAAAATAATTGTCTTTATAATAATGATAGAAGAAAATCTAATCCGCGCTGTGGAGAGACGCCCCGTATTATATGATTTGTCGCATAAATTATATAAAAATAATGGATATCGCAGTAAAATTTGGAAGGAGGTTTCGGATGAGTTGGGGGTTCAAAGTAAGTAAATTATTATAGCGTTTTTAATTTTAATATGTCATTTTAAATCTAATTTTATAAATTATTTTTCTCAGGTGATGAGTGCCAAAAACTTTGGAAACGTCTCCGAGAAAAATATGCAAACTACAATAAAAAACCAAGAAGTGGAAGCAAAGCTGTATGCAAAGCTGTATCGCCTTGCATTAAATTCATGAATTTTTTAAAACCATATTTAGCTGACCCTAAAGAGTAAGTTATTTAGTTTGTGTGGGCATAAATAAAAGTGAATTTATATACGTATTATTGTAGATATCTTGTAAGCAGTTACACAACGTCAGAACCAGAACCATCAACTTCAGACGATTCAACGCTTCATTCGTTCTTTACTAATTTGACCCAGTTGATGATTCTCAATTTAATAATAATAGGTCTTTCTCATCCATACAAGAAGCGGCATTTAATGATATACCCATTCCCGGTTCATCGACGCCTATTCGACCATCTCTACCACAGCCGGCTTTATGTGTAGAAGAAACGAGATATAGTACTGACTCGCCGACACCGAGTCGGGTCAACAAACGGTTTAAACGTGCTCGTCACGCAGAAAGTAAGTAACTTAACTACAACCATATGATCGTATTTTACTTGTGTTTATTTTTAAAATATTTTAGATGACAGTGATATCGATAAAATAATAAGCGCGATCCAAGCTCCAGTGGAGGAACACGATGAAGTTGACCTTTTTTGTCTTTCCGCGGCCAAAGACATTAAAAAAATGGCCCCCAACGAACAGAGACGAATCAGGTTTGAAATATCGAAACTGTTATTGAACGCTTCATACGACCAGTAATAATGTAATAGTTAGTAATAATGTGATTCAATTTGAAATCAAATGAAATGTGATGCATAATATAAATAAATAAGTAATGTGATAATGAAATAATTTCTTTTCTGATAAACTTGTTATAAAAATAAATAATAAAAATTGAATTCAAATAAATTTATATTTTGTTTTTTATTTTAAATTATAATTTACAATTTTTAAATTTTTTTTACAGGCAATTAATTTTATGTGATGGTAATTAGGCTGTATACAATGCATTATCTGCCCATGGCAACACATCCACTTCTACGAAATACCGTTTAAAATTATTTCGTATATTGAGGGCATTTCCCGAGGAATTGTTTGCCTCCGAACGACCTATAGAAATTAATCCACCATCTTCTGTTGAGACTTCTTGTCTCCACCTTCCAGTGGATATTTGTCCATTAGCTTCTTCTCTGTCTATATATCCCTCCGGGAAATAAAAAGAATTTTTTTTTTGATCCAATTATGTAGACAAATTGTTGATTTCACAATTCGAACCACAGTTTCTCTTTTCGCTAGAATTGGCCTTCGGTAAATCCGCCATTTAGCGGACAATACTCCGAAACTATTCTCAATTACCCGTCTAGCACGTGATAACCGGTAATTGTAGGTTGATTCGTCTACGGGTAAACCTCCAGGTCGATTTCAACCAGGAAAAGGTCGCATCAAATTTTTTAAGAGAGGGTAAGCCTCATCCCCTACAATCACGAATGGTGCCTTGATATTTGATGCCGGTAAATATTCATCGTTTGGAATATTTAGGGTTGTGGTATCTCCACATAGCGCCTTTCCAAATGAGGTATTTTTAAATACTCCACTGTCACTAAATCGCCCGGAAGCCCCAATGTCCACGAGCAAAAAGTTGTAATCTGCATCGCAAACCGCCATTAAGATGATGCTGTGCGACCCCTTGTAGTTAAAACAAGCAGATCCACTATTCGGAAAAGCCTAAAAAAATCTTTAACTTAGTTAAGCTAAAATTACGATTATAGTAAAAATTGTACCTGTACAACACAATGCTTCCCATCAAGCGCTCCAATACAATTGGGGAAGTTCCATTTTTCATAGAAACCTTTTGCCACTCTCTTCCATTTTTCCTCGGTTAATTTTTCGAACGCTGACGTAAATAAAGAGTCCCAAATTGCTTGACAGGTTTCTGAAATCATCTGATTAGTAGAGCTTGGTGATACTCTATAGTTGTATGAGAGAGACTTCATTGAGTCGCCACTTGCGAGATATCTAAATAAAATAGAAATATTATTCACATGGTATGTTTTAAAAATCTTAATTAAAGTTTTTTACCTTAATGTTAATGACAAGCGTGCCCCAGTGGATATTGGTTTCCTGGATAGTGTGAGTTTTTCGATCGCTGGTCCAACTTTGTGTAGCAGTTCGTCAAAAAGATCGACACCCATCCGGTGATAATTAAAAAATTGTAGGGTTTCATGAAGTCGCATCTCTTGTACCAAATTGTCATAATGCCCTTGCTGCTCTCTACCTGTTATTAATGGCTTACCCAACATCTGGGAGACCTTTTTTTGAACTTTTTGATGTATACCCATAACAATAGCAACTTCAATTTTTTAATTCTAACCAAATTAGATTGTCGGGTTAATTTAAGCATTTTCTTTAATCTCGGCTATATGTCTTTTAACAATATATGTACATATATTCACTTAAAAAATCTCTTTCTTCAAAAAATGTCTAATCTTCACTTAAAAAGTGTTTAATCTCATAATTCGCACTGGCTTCAAAAATTAATAAATCACAAAATGTTTCTATGTAATGTTTCTAAATCACAATTAATAAATCACACACTAATTAATAAATCACAAAATGTTTTATGTAATGTTTCTAAAAAATGTCTAATCTCAAAATTCGCACTGGCTTCAAAAATTAATAAATCACAAAATAGCTAGCTACTATTCACCAAATTATGTGTCATAATATTGTTTATGTATGTATGTGTGAAAAAACTCCGCCGAAAATTCGTCGCATATGTAAATCATCGATAATACAGTGTTCGCCGAATTTCCTGCGGCAGGCAGCCGCGCCGAAAAATCGGCGGATATGTAAATCAACCTTTAAAGCTGGCCTTGATGATGACCCGAAAAGACAAAAATTTGACATATAATAATCGTTTGATTCTGTTTTTGTACAAAATTGGTCTAAAATACAATTACAAATAAAATGCAAGTACGAAAAAGAAGCCCGATAATTGGTTAAACTAACAATAAAAGGTTACTGAATTGTTCATTTTTTTTTCTATAACTAAAATATCGTCTTCAAAATTGATAGATTTACTTGGGGTTTAAATATATCGTCTTTCGTATAGCCAATGGCGTCGTGACTTGGAGATGCTGCCAGAATAGGTTTATAATGAGCCATATCTGCAAACAGTAGTGGTAAATATTATGCTCAAGTTTGAATTGAACAACAGTACCATTTATGGAGACGGTCCCTTTGATATAGTAAGAAATGTGTTTTACCCATTATAGACATAGTATGCCAAGGTGAGGTAATTCCTGTCCGGACGGTACCTTTTCGAAAACTGAAATCAACGGTCGTTATAAGAGTATTGGTTTAAAGACGGAACTGGAATCAAATATTTAGAAACTGACACTAAAATATTTTGCTGTATTAGTCTTTGCCACAGACCATGAAGTGAGGATTATATTCGACCAGTTATGCACGACGTTTCTTAACAATGAGAGAGAGGTATAAAACAGAAAATATTACTATTCTAGTAGGGGAACCCGGTATTTACCAGGAAAAAGTTAGTATTGTTAAAATCACAAACTTCAGAGAATTATAGTGCCTACATGCATAAAAAAATAGCCTAGCTTCACCCCTATTTTGCCAACTTTATCTAGCAATCATTTTAAAATCCCATTAACTGATGTTTTATTGAATTTCACCAAAATCATTAAAAAAGTAAGTTCCACCCTAATTCGAAAAGTGCATACCGCATTTCATCAGAATCGATTTACAAATATCCTTGTTTCATCATAATTGACCTAATTCGTATATTAACATCTGTTAAGAAATAGCCAAGTTACATCCTAATTAGCCACATTTTAGAAATTTATAACAAATTCATTTTAGCCGCTATAACACAAAGTCCGGCCTAATTAACCGAATCGAATAGAATCCCATCTCCTTCGTAAATCTGCATATGGAATTTCTTCAAAATCGGTCCTAATTGGCCATATTCAAGAGTTTTATCAAAAAATCATTTTAGAATCCCATTCCCAAAAAGCACTTGTCGAATTTCAGAACTTTATCACAATCATTTTAGAATTCCATTTCAATCGGACGCAATTTAATAAATAGAGTGGAAAAATACATAAACCGTGGTAAATTAGACCATCAAACTTTCAAGACAAAACAGTTAAACAGATGAGAACTGCTACGGATTGCAGAACATAGCAGGGAGGGTTCAAGAGACTATAAAAAAGTATTCCAATACATGGGTAGGGGGAGGATCTTCAAGGGCGGTGAGGCGAATCTGGTCTCCTTAAAAAAAATCGTTCCAGCGGTTGTTTTATATGGAATACTATGCCAGATGTCAACACTACGAACTTTTGAAAAATACATTTTGGTGGAATGGACCGGCATGACTGGAAAACATGAAGATTTTAGGCAAAACAAACCGGAGAAAACAGAAACGAATGAGGGAATCGAGATGACGTGTCATTTCAGACACTACAAGTTCAAACGTAAAAACCGAACCGAAGTCAGAAGACGATGTCATGCTGCGGTTGAGTCTGATGTATTCTAGCTTCTTCAAATTGAAGATAATCTTGTAATATGTGCTCAAATATCTCAACAATTTGAAAGCAAAGAAACATTAAGGAATGATGCGAGTTGGAGTGCTTGCTGACACCGGCAAAACCTGAAGAAGCGAATCGAAAAATAGTTGTTTACTGGAAACAGATGATTTTCTTGAAGAATATTGTTGTTTACCACATTGGTATCGATCAACACCAATTAAAAGCCGTTTACTGCAGCTAAATCTATTTTTGGATAACGAAGGAATTATGAGGGTCGGTGGTTGACTAGAAAAATCAGCATTGCCGTGCAACACGAAACACCCAATAATTATCTCATCAAAAAATAATAGTTCATGGGGAAGAGAATATTCCGGCGGTGCATTAAATGTTTACGATAAAAGCCAAAAATACTGAATCAATTAATGGGCCCGGTATCTGAAAATCGAGTAAAATTTATTGTGTCATTTGGTGCAGTCGGAGCCGATTCTTATGGGTAATTTAAAATTCATACTGTGCGGCGAACGCGGAAGAACCTAGAAACTAGAATTTGGCACTGTTTACCATATGAATTATACTTTAAGTTTCATCAGAAAAGCCAAATAGAAAATGTAAACATTTGTATAAATTCAACCTTTAAAGTGTCATGTCTGGAAAGTATTTCAATTAGTGTGCGTTGTATTTCAATTAGTGTGCGTTACCAACAATTATCCCGATTGTTCCGATTCTAACAGATTGAAATTAAGGAGATTGTTTGAACAAAATAGTGAATTTCGCGATATGCTCGCACTAAAGCTTGAATCTTATGTTGGAGATCAACCGATTAATAGCAATAATGAAGTTAATAGTACATATAATACATATGAATTGATAAATGTCACGCAACCAGCAGTAAATTCTGTTCCGGAAAAAACTAATATCATTAGTGTAGATTTATTAAATAGGGAACATAAATACACTTATTACTTTACTGGAAATGATTCCATTAAGCTTTTAGATAATAATATTTCAGAAGCCTCTAGTAATAGTCACTTCACTAAAAATGCTCACTTACAGGAAATCTCAGTAAATAATTATCATGACTTCTCCGATTTAAGCGATTTTGAAGAAATGAAATTCTCTGTTAAGAAATACGTATGCGAAGTTTTTTAAATACAATAATTTTCACAATTGAATGGGAAACCCAAATTTTTGTTGAATCTAACGAAAAATGGAAAACCGATTCATATTTGGATGCGCTAAGATGCAAATTTTTCATGTTTTTTCCTTGCATCATTAATATAAGAGATACCAAGATAACTAATACATCTATAATAATTGACACTCGTAAATTTTCGCACCACTCATGCCCAATATTTTATAAATTTATTCATCACCGAAAATCTCACCAAAAAATATTTTTTATTCAGTTATACGGCAGTGAAATTTATCATACTGAACAGTTAACAACTGAGCTGAAAGGAAAAAGTGGAGAAGCTATTCGAAAAAAGTTATCAATCAGCTATGCAACCGATCTTCAAAATGAGCTACAGAATGAATACAACATGCAATTTGGAACAAAAATCTAAAGGAAATCTTTGCAATTACAAAGGTCCTACTGTGCTTAATGTTGCGCGTTCGGAAGCACTCTAATCATTACATGATGATCGGGACGGTATTAAAGAACTTATGAAAAAAATTGACAAAGAAAATTCATGTTTACCATTCTTAATGATTAAGCCTTTTACAGTTTATGCATTGTCAAGGGACCAAATAGAAATCCTCCCGAAATTAATGAATAAAAACATCTCCAACATAGCTCACATATGTAGATGCAACTGACTCTGTTGTCCGTAAGCCACAATTATGCAGGAGTGGTAAACGTTAAAAATATAGATGATAAAACTGGGACCAATTTTCCATTTATGGAGATGATATCCAGTTTGCAAACATCGTTTAACATACGAATATTTTTCGAATTTTTCATAAACGAATTCCAAAAAAATTCGAAAATAGCTTATCCTATATTCCATAGACTTTAGTCGTGCCATAGTTAATGCACTTTCTGTGGGATGGGAAAATTTAGAAATATTTAAATATATTAATTTAACCAATGAATGGCTGAACGGTAACAAATTGCAGGAATTTCATTCATTTGTGCACATACACTTATGCTGTGCCCACTTAAAAAAACTTGTAGTCATGTTATCAACAAACAGTTCAACCCAAATAAGGATTCGTTAAGCATTAAATTAAAAATACTTGGATGCTTAGATGCAATGACGAGATGAATATGGAGTATATTGTTTAGAATTATGCAGAAATACCATGGATTGGTAAGATATTCACAAGGCAGAGATTCCTTCAAATATTTTGGATGTTGCATCTTAATGAAAATGTGGTACAAAATCCAAATCTGGGAACTAGAGTGCGTAATTTTTTAGAATATTTGGATGGAAAATATAGAGAACATTTTATACCAGGCATGGGATCCATCCCCAAGCTGTTGTCGGTTATAAAAGTATAATATTTTTTATTACATATAACCCAATTAAGCGGATATATGTTCTGGCAGAATCAAAAACTGGATACATTTATGCTATTTTGCCCTATTATGGAAAAATAACCTCAGACAGTTTAATCAAACCTGAATTACCTGTAAGTACAAGGATAGTCTTGCATCTCTTCAATAAATTATTACAAGAACTATCTGAAGCAAAATTATACCAGTTTGAAACTTGCTAAAGAGTTTGTAGCGGCTCACTCATGCATGCTCCGCCACAATGCATCACCTACATGTGTTGACGTCTGAGTTCAACTAACAACCAGTGCAACGTCTTCACGCCGCTCAACCTTGTGACCATAAAACTGCTGTCACTTCCATATGAAGAGACAACACAAAAACAAAATAAAATTTATTTTTTTCAGTGTCGTCTCGGATTTGGTGTCGAATAAACGCGCGTTCGTCATACCAATTTAAAGTGAAACACATAAAATGGTGGTGGAATAAACAAATAAATTAAAACAAATTTTGTACAAAAATAATAATTTAATTTTCAATAAATAAAATTAATTTTATAATAATATAATAAACAACTACAAATTAAATTAAAATAAAATAAAATATAATTTATTAAATTGCACATTTAAAGTGGCGTTTTTTATTAATTAAAATAAAGTGAAATGCTTAAAGTTACTAAAACTAAATACACATCTAACTGGTACCATCGACATAAATGGAAAATACGTGGTATCAAAAATAAGTAAACCAAATGATAAAGAAAATAAAACGGTGGCAATTAGAAGTGATAACTATTTATTATTGACATGGAAAGACAAAAGGGTAGTAACGATGCTGAGTACATGGTATTAGGCAAGGATGCTAATAAAAAACCGTACTGGGCGCGAAAGTACTGTGTGTGAATTGATAAACCGCAAGTAATTGAAAATTATGCAAAAAATATTAGAGGGAGGAGTAGATCGTCCAGATAACTACATAGTACTTTTGGTTTTTAAGATAAACTTTGAAATGGTGGAAAGAATTACTTTTTTGGGGCTTGCAAGCAGCTGTGATTTCTTCGTACATTTTATACAAAGAAAACTGTTCTAAAAATAATATGAATCCTATATCCCATCGAAAAATTTCAGCGTGCAATTTTAAATAAATTAGTAAATAATTTTCGGCTAGGATCTACAAAACGTGGAAGGACTTCTACTGTAGATAAGGAACAAATACTCTCCAATGGAAAACCTATGTAATTCGAGTTCTTTCTGATAAAAAAATCAAGATCGTCTTATTTGTTATATTTCTAATAAAAGGCGTATAATTATATAGCATTTACAAATGAATAAGATTTATTTTTGTATTTAGAAACAAACAAAGAGATTTTTATTTCCTTTTAATCTAACATTTGTGAAAAAAAATCATGTAAAAATAACTCTAAAATATTGATTGATCGAGAGTGTACGGCCAAGCATTATAGCAGGATCTTTCGGACTCCCAGGTACACACCGTACACCCGTATACACATAACAAAACCGAAGGATAGGATGGGATTATTAGTTGGGACAGACTCGACCCGGTTACAGACACCAATGCGATCGATAGTTATTAAATTATTAGTACAATATTAGTAAATAAGTTAGCACAAGACAACACAATCTAACTACATTATTAGATGATCATTTCTCTAGAACCCAGGGCCGGATACTCAGGACTCCCTAAATCTAAATCAAGACTTAAAAAATTATTAATGTTGTAATGTCGCCCAGTCCGCCTTTCATTAATTTACCTGATAAAATATTTAAGAAACATTTTAAATTACTAAGCTAAGATTACAAAAACAGGGCTTATTTTATTTTTCATGGTCCTTCTATGTATATCTAATTAATTAATTATTACATACTGTAACAAGAATTAAAATAAACGTTAAACACCATTTTAAACATAAAATTTTACTTAAAACTACCGATCAAGAAAAAGAAAATAAATAATCAAAAATTCAATTCTTTTATAAAATTTATAATAAATAATTTAAAAATGATAACGTTACAGCACCACAACAGCCAAAAATTATCAATAATTCAATTAGGTACTGTAATTATATCAAGAATCAACAAATAAAATTAATATACAAATTCGCAGGCAACTCTGAAAACTAATTTTAATTAATAAATCACCATAATACCAAACTAAAATTTAATTCTGAAATGCAGGATTAATTTTAATCCCATAACAATGATTAATTCTGGAAATATGTTATATTCTGAAAATTGAATTATTTATTAGCAAATTAAGGAAGAGAAACCTTTAAATATTCTTTAAACTAAATTAATTAATATATATTAATGAGCAAAAGACAATATATTAGACACGAGTATTATAAAAATTAACATTTTATGAAATTGCATATGTAGACTTTCCCATTTCTAAGCTAAAAATTCTAAAAGAATGTTTTAAATTGGTAAGTTACGATTTAAGTTCACAGCGCTTGTTTCATTAGTTATCGTTATCCTGTAGATAGTTAATTAATTGTTTACCTACTGCAACTAGATTTAAAAATAAAAAGTTGAAAATATATATTTAACCATACTATTGAATTTAAACTAACCGGCAATTTCCTACAGATCTAGAAAAAAGGAAATTAATAATGTTGAAATTAATTATTTATTTATAAAAGTATAATTTAAACATTGATCATGATACTACGAAAAAATGTCTAGAATATCAATAAGTTAGTTAAGCACTACATGTACCTATATATGATATTTAGTAATAAAACTCAAATAGAGTTTCCTAGGTAGCTCTGAAAACTAAATTGCTTTACTACTTAATTAATAGAAATTAACTTATATAAAATAGTTAGTGATAAATAAAATAAAATAGATATCACAAGGCAATACAATTTCTACACTACATAACTGCTGGATGCTTGGAGATTCTGGATATTGAGCGAGAATTTAGTAGTATTTCTGTAGCTTTGAGATTATCTAACAATTATATATAATTAAGTATAACTTATCAACTACACCATCAGACAAAAATACTTGAACAAACTATGACACTTTGTAGCCTTTGACTTTCGTGTCAATAGGTTGTATTTATTCATTTTTTTATTAAACTTATTTTTAATCTTAATAAATCTCGCTCGGTTATAAAGCCGAATTGGCCCGACCAAGACCGAGATTTTTGAGGAGTGGAATGGGAGCGATGTACTTAACCCGAGCGGCATATTTTCCAAAAGAAGGATAACGTAGTTGAAGCTGTGCAAGCTAAGGAATAAATCGCTGTAAAAATATTTTTTGGAGGCTCTGGAGGATTTTTTTGTTTAAATATTTGTTTTCAAATTACTGCACACTATTGTAAATGAGTTTATGATGCTCAAAATAGAATGTGCCCAAAGTATTGTAAATTATAAATAAATAAATAAATAAAAATAAATAACACTTTGATATAATTAAATTAAACAGACAAAAAAGTGTTGAAACATTTGTTACGTTCGACGAGAGGAAGGTGGGCGATAATATGGCTATCCAAGTTCCGCATAGCTCGCTCTCCAATTTGGGGGACCACAGATATTGAACCCGATCCCAAAACACCGATTCACTTCCGTAACTAGGTTACCCACGCTACTCCTAGAAGTTAATCGAGTTCAGGAACGAGTCCTCACCGGGTCATCGCAGAACCCCGATCCAATCATCCCCTACATGTCACACGTTTCCGTGAACAACATACTGGTAGAGGATGATGGAAGAACTGGATCGTCCGCCATGCGTACCGCCTCCATATCACGCAAACAGAAATTTTGTCCACGGAGTCCTTCACCTGCAGCTTTTAGGTCCGGCTATCCTCAGTCCCGACGGAGTAGGTGAATTGGTGAAGGCCCATCCGTGGATTACTTTGCTGCAATGACTTCAGTTTACACAACACTTTACCTACCCGTTACGCACATTCCCGCGATGACTCACATTGTAACACTATACCAATTAACAACACATATTCATTTCTTAATCACGTTATAAATAAAAGTTTTATTATAATTAGTGATTTTGTTTATAAATTACTATCTGGATTTATTTATAAGATGTATGTAGACGTTCACACCAGCAAGTACTTGGACCGAAATCCCTTCCGTAGGCTGTACTACTGAGCCACTTAGCACCGTGTAAAATTCCGAGAAAAAAAATTAGCTCAAGGTTGGGACCCCTGAAATGAAAGGAAAAAAAATGGTTTGCGCCACACGCAATCTGTGCCCGCGCTCAATCGCTAAGCCACTACCTAGAAGTTCCTCCACCACTTACTTTAGTGAACGTATACCGAATCCGTCGTCTTGTTAGTTAAATCCGCTACCCGTCGCCGGTACTTGACCCCAACGAATCGCGTTGTCGTGATATTGGTGTTCGTCGCCTGGTTCTTCCTGTTTATTATTTTTGGTTTATTTTTCCTTGTATATTGATGATTATCCGCTGGTGGATATTCCGGTTTAGGACTATCCGGAAAAGTTAACCATGCGTCGGATTATTTCCCCGTAGTAATAACCGGAAGTATTTTACCCCAGTTTATACCTTGCACGAATAGGATTTCAATATATTTATTTATCAGGTAACTAGCCGGTGTATGATGATCCGAAATATTAATAACACGGCGTTAATTGCCCGTGAATATAATGACCAATATCTTTCATTGGTTTTATTTTTTTATATGTTTTCCTTTTTTTACACGTACAGGTGATTTTGGTTGTTTTTCCGCCTTGTGGTTACAATTATTATCGCTTTGTAACAAGTGGTTCGATCAAGATCAAAATTAGAAAAGAAAGCGAATGACCGGTTGTCATCCGCTTATATACTTTTTTTTTATTTACAAGTACAACAACAATTTGACAGGATTATTGTCTGTGTGTAGTTTGGACTATCACAATGCCTCTACATACCGACACAACAACTACGAATGGTGCACGCAACCAAAAAAAAAAAACAATAACATACACCATGCTAACATAACAAAAAAAAAAATTATTAAAATATACAAACAACAAAAAAAAGAAAAACCCGAATTACCCATCAGCTGGTTTTTATTTGTTGTGATCGGTGCTATTGTTATGGTTGGAATTTGTGACAGGTAAGCGTACAAAAAGTTTGGTATTTACTTTAATTTATATTAGTTTGGGTTAATTTTATGTTTATGTTTATGTTTCAGAAATTATGGGTCAAGAAAAAAAACATGAAGTATGGATTTACAATTAGTCAGATAATATATTGGAGGTTTGAATGAAAATTCTTCAGGAGATGGTATTTTTATTGTTTTTTTTTTCTTTTTATCATTGATGGATACGGTACGCGAAATAGAAGTACGGTGCGTGAAGCAAAAAGGAAAATAAACAAAAAAAAAATATGTAGAAAAAATTTGAAATGGCAAATAAATGGAGATTGTGAAATTTTAAAGAAAATGTAGATGGGTGTTTTATTTAAACTACCAACGATGCCTCGCATCGTAACACATTTTCATCAATACCTCAAATATTTTTGCAATGCAATGTAGTTAACAATATCATATAAAAAGGGAATTTCCCTTATCCTAGATAACGTACGATGCTGTTCATTTAATTAGTACATTTCAATCTATATAAATATATATATTTGAACGAAGCAGCAACATTAATTTAAATTACAATTTAATACTAATTAAGTGATTGGTTTCAGCGGAAGATATTTTTTGTTATTTTAGAACAAAATTTTTAACTATGTATTCAACAATTTAATTTAGGGATTGAAAATGAGCCTCTCAAAAGAAATAGATGAAAGCGTTTAAAATTGATAATAAAAGCATTGCAATGACAAGAAACGTATCAAAATATGAAAACGGTAGCATCAGTTTCATAAAAAAGAAATTTATTGAAACAGGATCAACAAAAAATAAGCCTCATTGTGGACGCCCACGACTTTTAACTAAGCCGACTGAGCAGAAATTTGCACAAGTGCCAAAATCAGCTACCCCAAAATCAGTTCCAGTGGTTAATCTCGGACGTGATAGTGTACATATTCGAATGATTTCCTTCACATTAGTCATTTTCGCAACTCAAAAATAAAACTTATAAAACAGTAGACTACCTAAATAAAAATCCAATTAGCATCATTCACCTGTTGAAGATATCTCTGCCACCAAAATCCTGCACCTAATCAATAATTCAAAAATTTGATCTCTTTATTAATAAATAAATCTGTGGCTAAAAGATAAAACAGCCTATCTCGACTTAAGTCATTTTTGATATTTTTACAAAAAAATAATCTTTAAAAAATAAGCTATTTATCCACTAATCAAAATGCCTGTCACTATCATGAGCTCAAAGTTATTAACTGTGTGCAAACAGCTTATTTCAGTATTGTACATAAATTCAAAAGGCAAAATAACATTTCAAAACTAAAATAAATTAATAAAAAATAAAGTTTACCTTACATAAGTACTTATTGGATTTTATAAATTTGATTAGTTTAGTAAATAAAGTAATTTGGCAAAACAGCCTGTTTGAACTTAAACTTTTTTTTGTTAAATAAAACAAAAAATACATATAAACTTATTTTAAACAAGTCATTTTGCTCTTTGTGTTTTGGGGAAAAAACCTTTTTAGCCATACTTAGGGTAAAACAACGGATTAATTTTCAGTTTACCAAAACAGATTATTTTAGAAAGGCGGTTTTGTCTAAAATATAATTAAATTTTATTCATTTTAACGGTATTTAAGTGGTTTTGGTTCGTGAATTTTGCGTTTTTGTGGAAAATTGTGGTTTAATTAAGTGAAACAGTGCAAAGTGAATAATTAGTCGTGGGGAAAAGTTAATTGCCATGGTGTTAGCTTCTAAGGATTTTGAGAAGAACAAAGAAACTGGATATGATATAGGTAAAATAATGAATTGTTATTGTAAACCGTATATATGTATTTCTTTTTATATTTCTTAGGCATACATAATGAGTCTATGTTCCAGTAAGCAAGCAATGGAAATGGACTTGAAATCAAAATTGCGCTCTACAGAATCTCGTAGATTTCAATCAACCGTTTTACAAGAAAAAGCTGCGTGTTGACAAATTGGTAATACCGAAGAAATTAAAATTTTAGATTCTGAAATATCACCTCAAAACTCAACTAGCTGTAATGAAAAACACATTCTAGAGGATGGTGTTGTGTTCGATGATAGTGTCGCCGACCCAAATTATGTTCCAGCAGATGAAGAAAATAATAGTGATGCGTCTGTTGAATCTAGCTCAAGTGTGATTATAATGGCAACCCAATTGGAACGAAGTTTGTCGGAATGTGATATACCACACAAGATTAGAAAACGTGAAATCACTAAAAAGCGTGATTTAGGGCAAGAGTATTTTAATCATAAAGGGAAATTGGTGAAGGCGCGAAATGTGAAACCTTTGGGCGTTAGCTGTAAGCTTAAATATTCAGCCAAGATATCGGTACAGAACCAAACATCAATATTTACAGATTATTGGGGCCTAGCTAGTTACAACATGCGTCAATCCTATTTATCTGGAATGATACAAATTGTACCAAAAAAAAAACAGTAACTTTAATAAAATCCATAAGTGGCTAGAGAAACCGGGTTTACTCTTACAATTACTTTGTAGAAGTACAAACTAATCGTATACGCGTTTGTCACAAGTGCTTTTTACGTATATTTGATGAAACACCTGCATTTATTAAGACAGTAATACAGAGAAAAATTGATTCGGCAGGCATAGTATTACCAAGCGACAAACGCGGACCCCACGCTCCTGCAAATAAAATTTCTCAGGAAAAGTATGACGAGGTGTTAAACCACACTAACAGTTTTCCGCATTACGAAAGTCACTACACTCGGCGTCATACACAACAAAAATATCTGCAAAGTGACCTGAGCATATCCGTATTGTACAAACTGTACACTGAAAAATATCGCAATCCCATTTCTATTATAAAATATGCAGACATTTTTGAGACATTGAATTTAAAATGTAAAAAGCCGTAACTTGATCGATGTAACAATTGTGAATTGTTTGAAATGCAAATAAAATCTTCAGAAAATGAATACGATAAATCAAAATTATTGGAAGAAAAGATAAACAATTTAGAACGTGCAGATACCGCATATGAGAGCAAACGAGCTGACCAACTTCATGCCAAGGCCAACAGATCAATTAAAACATACACATTTGACTTACAGCAGTGTTTACCTACACCGCTATTATGTACATCAATTAGTTTCTACAAGCGTCAACTCTGGACGTTCAATTTAACATTACACGATGCTCAACTGAATAGGGCACACAACATGATGTGGCATGAAGCCGATGGAAACAGAGGCGGAAACGAAATGGCTTCATGTTTATTTCAACACCTTTCGAATATTTCAAGTGATGTTAAACATATAATATTGTACAGCGATGCATGTGCTGGACAAAATAAAAATTCGTTCGTCACCACAATGTTCCAAGTACTAATTCAAACCATTCCACATTTAGAAAAAATTGATGATACATTTCTTGTTCCTGGTCGCACCCATATGGAGTGTGATACAGTGCATGCGTTAATCGAAAGATAAAAGAAGAAGACAACGGCTAGCATTCACCATCCCCGTGATTGGTTTAATTTTGTTCGATCGGTAAATTCAAATTACTTCGTAACCGAGGTATCAAGGGACATGTTTTTTAGCTTTTCGGGACTGTTAAAAGAAAAGTTTATTTGGAGAAAAAATAATACGGAGGGTAATAATTATTACTACATACTTTTTGTTTTGTTGCTTTTAAGTTTTCAATATTAATTTCGACTTATTTCTTTAGGTGAACGTTTCCGGTGGAACGACGTGACTTGGCTGAGATATACCCGTAAATTAGGACAAATTGTGTTTAAAGCCACTTTATGTCGGGACTCGAATTTTAAGGTGCTTAATATTAACCGACGGGGTATAAATTTAATATCTTGTAATGATCTAAAAGTCTGCTACCCTTCTCCGGTAAAAATGAATGAAAAAAAGAAACGTGATCTCTTGGCCATGTTACCACTACTAAGCAAAGAAGTTCATTCCTTTTACCAAAATTTGAAAACTGAAAATTTACCAGATGACGACACGGATTTGGTTGAGGAATCAGAATCTGACGATTAAGAAAGATATAATCCACCTTCCGTGGGTAATCCGTGAATTAAAGTCTATACCCGTGAATTTTGAAAAATTTTAAACTTTAAAAAAAAATGAATTATTTTCTTAGTTTTCCATTATATTGACTATTGTAACTAAATTTTCTTTTTATGAATAAATTGAATTTGGCAAAACATCTTAACTCTACTTATGTTTTATATGAATTACAGAAAAAAATTGGAAAAATGGCTTAACTAATTTAAGCAAGAAATATGACAAATAAATTAAAATAAAAAAACAGCTTAGTCACATTTTTATTAAATTTCAAGGTTAATTAGCAAAATAATCATTAGCGACCTATTTCATAAGATGGTTCTACATCTCACGTTTGAAAAATGGCAGTCATATATACTTAAATACTTATTCATTTTTGTACAGATTTTTTTAAATAGTAATATCGCTGTCTTGAAAATGTTATAAAAGCGAAATAAGCTGTTTTGCCTTTTGACCACAGAAATATAAATACATCCAGAATTTTAACTCAGTTCAAGGACCTCTTTCCCTGCCAAATCAAGCATGCAAAGCCAATAAAATAATAAATCAATACAACGAAAATGAAACCTTACTTTCTTAAAAATTTATCGATGTGTCATATACGTAATTATGACGATTGTGTGTGATACCCACCATCTAAATTTCAATAAATCCATTAAGTCAACAATTAAACTCAAAAACATTTAAACTTCCAAAATGTTTTAACATAATTCCACTTTGTTCACATAAATGAACACATCATTTTGTGTTAAAAATCAAATCTTAACTCAACTTAACCAACATTTCCAAATTCGCATTTTATTTATATATTTAGTCAATTTATAATTTTTATTATTAATTCCATTTTATTATTATTAATTTTTTTATTTTTCATCCCGGTGGATTGCATTTTCCAAAATTAGACTTTAATTATTTTCACTACACTTTGATTATTATTACACTAAAATTGAATTTAATTAGAATTAAATTTAAAATTAAAATGTTTATACATACATACTATATGTATATAAAGTATATACATATCACTACATAAGAAACAAAAAATAAAGAGAAAATAAAATTAAATTAAATTAAATTTTTGAAGAGGATAGAAAAAACACGTCTTTCCTCTTCGACGGACTCTCGCCAACCTCCATGTAAAAATAACTCTAAAATATGAATAAAAATTTGTTTGTACTCCTTCTTGTGTTTACGCAACATTTATAAATATTATTACTAATAAAATACAATACTATCTCATAGAACGTATGCAACGTTTTTTTTAATTACTTCGAAATGAACAAAAATTGTCTGGAGTTGGCTGCAAACCACTCTGGAAAATTCTTGGAGTGACAAGGATTAAGTTATAAAGAAATTATTGATTTCTTTGATTTAAACAAATTAAGAAGTTAAGGAGTAGGATTTTCTAAAACAAATACTAATATATTAATATCTGTAATTAAGATACCTAATAAAATGAAAAAAGTAACTAAAAAGTTAATTATTCCTTTATCAAACGAAAATGATTGTAATGCAATTAATTACCAAATTATCGAAACATTTGAGATAAATAATCAATATTACGAACATAATATTAATAAAGCTTTTCCTCAATTGAATCAATTAAAGCATTGTATATATGTATAAAAAGACTTGTGAAAACATAAAAAATTGTAATACAGAAATTTTTAGCATTAGTGATATTAGTATATTGTTACAATTAGCAAATAACGAAATTAAAATTGGAAATTATTTTATAAGATTTTATACATACATAATTGTAGTGTTAACTTAGGAAACAACATATTCAAATAGCATTAAGGAAGTATAAGATAACTATATAATCCCAATTTTAAATTTTAAATCAATAAATAATACATTAATATTTAAAGAAATAAATTTAAAAACAAATCTAAATATGGATGAGATTAATCTTTTCAAATATCATAAAAATATTGTATATTCAGGAATAAGTACCACAGTAATAGTAATTCGTAATTGTAATAAAAGTAATATTGATCATCTATAATTACTATAAAAACAAGAAATAAAAATTGTAAACAGGCTCCAGGTGGATCCTAAAGTTAACGAAGGGAGAGTTATATGTATAGAAATAGACGGTCATAATATAAAAAATGCTCATGATACAATTTTATACTAAAGAATATCAAGTTCATTAAATTTTGACACATAAAAATTGCAAATAAAAGAAAACTGTTCTAGAACGCAAAACTGTATTAACATTCGAATTTTATTCAAATATGTTTTTAGAACTTTAATTATAATTAAATCTCAAATATAATATAAAAGTGCTTAGGCTGTCTTCGAAATGAATACTTATTTGTGGAATCTAACTTATTCAAATAAGTATCCTATCGAGGTGACTTATTTTCTATCCCTTTCTTACAAAAAAATCTAAATTACTGGTAATTTTGCCTATGAATACTTTTGACAAACACTGAAGTAAAAAATGAATTCTTTCAGATAATTAATTATTTAGAGGTCATAAAAATTCAATACTCTCATTTTTTTATCAAGCGTTAGTATTATAAACGTATTAAATTGCGAATAGCAGTGTCCTTAACTCAAAAAAATGGAAAACAAATAAATTTTTGTTGTTGCTGTCAAAATAAGTAAATACTTATTTAAGATGGCGTCGAATAAGAAGTGAAAAAGTGAAATTATAAATTTTAACAGACATAAAAATTAATTGTGTACTTGACTCCGAATAGATCAGTAAAGCCAATTCAAAAAGTTTCGACTCTAAAGAGATTGAACAAAAATTAATTCGATTAGAGGTCTAATAAAACAATAGTCATTAATTTAAATGTAAACTGTGTAAACTAATAATACTTAAGTATTAACTTTTAAATAGTATAATAGTGTAAACTTAAATAAACTTAATTTAATAAAGATCAATATAGAAAGAATATAAAATTTTTTTATTTTTATTTTCTACATCAACAACTTACATTCCAACCAAGATATACAGAAAATAAGGTATAATATTGCGCATGCTGTTGCTATCCTTTTTTCGCAATTTGACGTCACGTGAAGACAAAAATGCTGATATTTATATGGAGTTTCGTGATATTTTTATTAATTTTTTAAATAAATGGAAAATAAATGATTTGTTTTTTATTCTTGCCATTAATTGTTTTTCGACTTTATGTTAAAATTAAACATTTTAATTTTGATTTTAGTTATATACTGCAAAACTTTTGGAACTAAATCGCGAAAAGAGGCATGTTTTAATATTCGTGTCTAGAGCAGACTGTTTGAGCACATTGCAAAACAAGTTTCGGAATTTATGAGTAAAATTTTTTTGTTAAATGCAGAGAACGTTTAGATTTTAATTATTTAATTCAAAAATTTGGGAGTGTTCGATTTTAAATATACTAAATTTAAATAATTCCTATTGCAACAAAACTATCAATTGTACTTCTGATAAGAACACATATAGAACACTAAACAGTGAATGGGTGTTTTGATTTATTTGGAGCGAAAATCATAAGACAATAAATGAAATAAGCCACAGTTTGAAGAAGATATTGAGTTTTTTATGTAGTTTCTTCCAACTTTTAATATCGTCGAATTACTTTTGTTGAAGATATCCTCTAACTTTTTAAAATTTTGAATAAATTCGTCGCTTGGTTGTTTTAGGCCTCCTTCACTCACCGTATCCGTCTACGCCCATCTTCCACTAGGCCCTATTTCGCTGTAACATTCTAAAATCTTTGGAACTTTAAATTTTAGACGTTTTAATATATTCCAACCCATAATACTCCAAATCATCCATATCTTGCGTTAATTCAAGCAATTCAGTTGAAGTATCTCTGTCAGATTCAGTGAGATCGGTGAATAAACTGACGGTCGGGACATTTTCGGTCAAATCTGCTACATCAGACTCATTTAACGCTTCCGTGACATCTGTTGACGACAACAGTGAATGATTTACATCCATTTTAATGTAATCTGTATTATCGCATTCCACATTTGCTGATTGTGACAAAACACTTTCGTTTTGCCCCAATATGATACTTCGAAGGCGATATTTAAATTGTAAAGCATTTGGATGATCATAAAGGCCTCCTTTCGCTCTAATAATTCCAAAAAACATTTCCAATGGGTCTTGGTTTAGTCGATATGTCAGGAGGTATGAGATCTTTTATTGATCTTTCAAATCCCGGAATGACATTTTCAGGGCATTGATGCTGAAAATAATCCCTTTTTGAAATGGTAAAAGAGATTTTTTATTACCAACACGCATTTGTTCTGTAGTATTCTCCATATTATCAAGTATTAATTCCTGTTCTTCTATTTCTAATCCATAGGCGCATTGAACAAATTGAACAAATCGAACCAGTTGTTGACCTAAATAATCATAAAATAAAATTTATCAAATAAGGAAATATATACAACAAAAATATTCAAAATAATCTGACCTGTTTAAGCAAATTTGCTAGCTCAGCCCAATGTTTTGATTTTGCAAGACCTAAAGCACCCATTCTATATATAGCGCATGAATTGGTATGGGAAAACAGCTGGGTTGCAAATTTCACCTTCTGTCTTTGAGCACCTTTCACCGTCAGATGAGTAGCTCTGAAACGGCTAGCTATATTTAATTCTGATTTTGATTGATGTTCGAGAAGCTCTTGAAGTGGTTCTTTCGTCAATAAAATATTACTAAGCAAAATCCCAGAATCCAATAAATGATTCCTAAACAGTTTAATCCTGAGCAGTGTGTCACCAAATACGTACACTTTTTTATTTTGATCACATGAATTCGCAAAGAAAGGCTGGCTCTCGCTTATTCCCATTTCATTCCATAGTCCTCTATTTCCCCCTCCCAGATCAGTAACAGTGGCTACAACATCGTACTGAATTAAATGTAATTTTTTAATTATATTATTTAGTATTATTTTAGATAGCTTTGTATCGTAGTTGTAGTGCACTGGCTGTATCCAATTTTCAAATAGCCCTCTTGCCATTATGACCTGCACATAATTCGCTGGAGCCAGTAAGCTGTCAGAGTTCTGATCGTACTCGTACGATTTCTGGATTTTCATTTCGTCTGCCATTAAAAAGCAAACCTTTTGATAAGGAGACATATCCGCATTTTCCATCAACTTGAAAATTAATTTTAAATATCCGGGGTTGATATTAATTTTCGAAGCCCATTTCCTCAAAGCTGAGACGGCGGGAAGGGGATAGTTTTTTTTTTAAAAGTGCCTTTATTTGCCTTTTTTGTTGGCGTTCTTGCCGTTTTGTGACTGGTTGTGATTCTAATGTTGATACCGGAAGATTTTCCTAAGGTATCGCATCTGGTTTTAGTTTCTTACTATTTTTTGGTGAATAATTTATTAATTCATGTTGAAGATTTCGGATGTAGTGGGTATTAGTAAATGTTTTGAGCATAAAGAGTTTTTTAATATTGAATTTATCCTTTCTGCTACATTTCTCCACCCAAATTTTAGCATAACTTGGATTTTTTGGAAATCGAAAGAAACTTATATTATCTTGTGCACCGACAGATCCACCAGAATTTCTTTTTAATTTTTTATTATTATTGCTTTTGCAATTAAACACAGCATAACCCACCATTATTTCACAAAGTTTGATTCATTTTAATTATATTAAACCGCTTTTCAAATTTTTATTGTTTTTAAATTTATTGTTTTAAAAAAGATTATTTCAATTTTGAGAATCTCAAAATGCACTAAATCACTGTCTGTTTTTTAAATCGTAAAAGGTACACAAAATAGGTACTTCTGTTCAAATAAACAAGTAATGTATACAGTGCTGGTAAAAAAAATTGGGCAAACAAATTTATTGCAAATTGGAGTCTTTTTTTGCTAAAATTACAAAACTTTTGAAAGAAATTGGTTTATTGTTTCATTTTAAATACATGTATGACGTAATTTTTTGGAAAAAAAAATTGACCTGCAATTTAGGGGCAAAACACCGAAAAATGTCAAAATATTCAAAATACGTTTGATTGGAGTTAAAGTAATGTAATAAATTAAACACTTGTTTTTTATTTTTTTTTGTTTTTTATTGATTTATAGAAGTTCAATCTTTAATATTAATATTTTGTTGGACCGCCTTTTGCTTTTATTACAGCGATACACCTCCGATTCATTGAATTTGATAAAATTTTCAAAGTCGCAGGAGATATGGATTCCCAAATCATCATCAACAAACTTTTTAAAGCTTCAATCGATTCTGGGCACTTCCTTGCTACTTCTAGCTTCGTTATAGACCAAATATTTTCAATTGGATTTAAGTCTGGACTATACGGGAGGCCAGCTCAACACAGCGATACTTTTTTCTTCGAAGTACTGTTCTACCTTTAAATGAAGAGATAAGAAAAAAAAACAAGTTTTTAACAAATTATTTATGTTTATCTGAAAGCCAATTTGTCTATCTACAATTCAAAATTAATAACTCACAATTTTGGCGGTATGGCACGGAGCGTTGTCCTGTTGAAAAATAAATTTGCAAGTCTCGCCAAAAAGCTTTAACGCAGAAGGCTCAAATTCGTTCTGAAGGACCTGCAGATAAACAGTTGCTGTAACGCTGGAACTAAGAAAGCACAATCGACCGGTTTCATTTCCAGAAAAGCATCCCCAGACCATAACTCCTTCTTTTTTCGGTGGAAGTCTTAAAAGACATTCGTTGCTAAGTCTCTCGCCAGGTTTTCTCCTTACGAGAATTCTTCCATCTCCAACATGCAGCTTGAATTTTGATTCATCGAAAAAATCACATCATTCCACATCTCTGGAGTCCAATTAACATGCTCCTGGGCCGATAGCAAACGTTTTTTTTCACTAATAATGTGAACTCAGGCTTCTGGACTGGTTTAAGTGCTCTCAAACCAGCTTTAACAAGTCTTTTTCTCACTAAGCCGGCTGAAATTTTTCTTCCCGTTGCTCGCTCAAGATCCTGCCTTATGTCCGATGAAGTTTTAAAACGGTTCCGACGACTTTGTAATAGTATAAAACGATCTTCCACTGGCGTTGTCTTTCTGGGCCTTTCAGAGCCTTTCTTTCTTTGTGTACCGCCCATCTCTCGATTTTTTTTTATATTCCACGCGACAGTACTTTTAGGAATGTTTAATCTTTCACCTATTTCACGCGTGGTTAAATTTTCTCGGGCCAAAATCAACATATTGCTTTTACACTGGTCACTAACTTTTCCCATTTTTTTAACTAAAATTGCACTTTATGTATTTGTCTCGGATCACTTACAGAATAACTAAAACTTACAAAATATGCACTATTTACACTCAAAAAATAAATTACAGGCAATAAAACATCTGCACCCTAATGACGGCCAAGAACGGTAGGCGTAAAAAAAAATAATTGCTTGCCCAATTTTTTTGCACATCAGTTGCGGGGAATAAAAGCAAAAGGTGGTCCAACAAAATATTAATATGATAGATTGAACTTCTATAAATCAATAAAAAACAAAAAAAAAAAAAAAATAAGTGTTTAATTTATTACATTACTTTAATACCAATCAACGTATTTTGAATATTTTGGCATTTTTCGGTGTTTTGCCCCTAAATTGCAGGTCAATTTTTTTTTTCAAAAAATTACGTCATACATGTATTTAAAATGAAACAATAAACCAATTGCTTTCAAAAGTTTTGTAATTTTAGCAAAAAAAGACTCCAATTTGCAATAAATTTGTTTGCCCATTTTTTTTTTACCAGCACTGTACTTAACACAACGAATATTTTTGTAACTTTAAATACGAGAAAACACTGCTATAACGTTAACAGTAATTTCTGAACTGAATTATTATTTAATATACTTTTTCATTTAAATTTAACGTTGAAAATGGATATAATATTTGAATAGGTACATGGATACCAATAATTTGAAGCCAAAAGAAAATAGATGGCAAAAATTTGAGTACATAACGTAAAAAAAAAAAGTTTTAATAATTGGTACGTACATACCATATGTTCAAATGACCAAAAACATTTGATAATTTAATTGTTTTATGTTATGTACTCATAATTTTGTTTACCCTTTTTTCTATTTTTCTTAGACATATATAATCGAAGGAATTATTTCTCAAATATTTGGACCATAAAAAAAATATAAAGCATAAAAAGGGTCTCGGTAAACTATCATTATCAGTTGTAAATACGGTTTGTTAAAAAAAATTACGATTATTCTTGATTTATTTAAAAAATTAATCAAAAAACCGCCAAACTTCATATAAATATCTGCTTTTATGTCTTCACGTGGCGTGATGCGCAAAGAAAAACGAAAATGAAACACGGGAATATACTACCTCTTTTTTCTGTATATCTTGCATTCCAACGATATATAAATTCTCTTTATCGGTTTGATAACACAACATCAATACATACTAAACATAAAAGTATCATTTGATCATCAAACAACTGACAGTAAATTAATCAAACCCATATATTTACAACACCGGCGACCCGTATGTTTAAATTCAGCTAAAATCTGAAACAGAATGAAATAATTAGTATTAGAAATTAGAATTAGTTACAGCGCATGTACATAAAGCATTTTGGATATTCATCAATCATCCAAAACGTATATGGGTCGTTAGCAGCTTCAGCATCTTTCATCGAGAATGATTGCCAAAGATGAACATTAACAGAACTGTTCTAAAAAGACATGTTCTAATTTGTATTCACTTTGGATGAATTATCTGCGATGATCATCCAAAGTGAGTCGTGTAAAACCGCCTTTATGTAAATAAAAAAATAAATTCAGCTTATCTTAAAATAAAATTGGTCAGTTTTGAATTTATTTCCCAGCCTGATTTTGTCATCTGTAATGAATTGTAAAGTAATATTGAAATAATATGTTTATTCACATTAAAGTTAATTAATTGTAAAAGAAAAGTCAGATGATTTATCACAATTGCGCTCTACAATAATTGTGAATCACCAGATCTTTCTTTTTATATATAATTTTTTATATAAAAAAGAAAAATTCTTTATTATTATTTATTTTTATTATTTTAATATTTTTATCTTCCTTATAGTAACAATCTGTTTTATTTTTTATTTTTTAAAAAAATCGATTTCGGATGCTTTCGCCTTCCTTTCTCAATTTTTAATTTAATATTATTCGAAAGCATCCGAAATCGATTTTTTTAAAAAATAAAAAATAAAACAGATTGTTACTATAAGGAAGATAAAAATATTAAAATAATAAAAATAAATAATAATAAAGAATTTTTCTTTTTTATATAAAAAATTTTACAAAGTAACAAAAGCACACAAAATAGTGAAAAAATGGAAATCCATTCACACAATAATAGATCTTTCTTATTCAAAATAAAAGCACTTCCCATTTTTTTTTTTAGATAATCCCACAGACACTCACTATCACTGCCATATTTGTTTATTTATAAATGTCATCAAACAGTAGTATTGTCGTATCACAATTTTTGTAAATCGCAAGATCAAGAGGTGGGATTACGACTGGTTCTTGTAGTAGCATTGTAGTAGCTATTACCAGATTAATTTTAAATAACGCTATAAAATATTAAGCGGCGTGTGTTCCTCTCTTTTTTTTGGATTGTAAATTTGAAAAGTTCCAAATCGTTGTACATTTTTTATAATATTACAGTATTACAAATTTAAATTGGAAAAATATCCACCAGTGTTGATTCATCAATACCTACGTCTTCTAATTAGTTCTGGATCTGTTTTGAACGTCGAAATTATCATCAGGCAGATTGGCGTCTTGTTGACGACAGAGAGATAGATATGAAAATGCACTTTAAGCTCGAAAAAAAATTACCGTAAGGGAACGTTCAACTTGCAAGATTTTGTTCAGAGGATTTCTTGGAGCGATCCCATTCCATACCTTATCGGATTGTCTAAAAATATATGGCGTATTAATACGAATTTTATAGTTTATTACACAATCGAAACCGGAATGACAACTTATTTCGATGGGTTGAGATCTGTAATATCAAAACTCCACGTGGGAGATCAATAATGGAATTTTTGCGTTAAGACACATTAAATTCAATTATTTGCGGATCCAATTTAACAATATTCAAATTAAAATCAAACCTATATAAATCTTATCATAAAATGATCGATTATTGGTGGAAACACATTTGTTGGTGCCCCAACAAATTTTCCATACAATTCATATACAATAAATATACTCGTATACATACATACCATATATTGTATATGTACTCACAAAAATACAAGCAAAATGTTTATTCTTCGTTTAATCTTTTCCAGTGAGTAATCCTCCCGAAAAAGCAAATGGAAACTAAAAAATAAAATAAAAATAAGGAACGCAAACGTAAGAAAAATAAAACTTCTAAGACTCTACGGAAAAAAACAAGAAGAGAATGAAATTTAAACACAAAAAGAACTTAAAACTTTTTGCTTTATTTTTGCATTAATATGAATTTTCTTAATTTTTGTGATTTTTTTTTCGAAAACAAAAGAAAAACAAATGCCTGTTCATCAAAGTGACTTGTGAGATTATTTAAGCAGGCAAAAATGATTTACTTGGTGTTATTCTTGTTAACAAAGCATGCATATTGTATTATGTACTTGTAGATATGTACGTACATATTTAAATAAGATTTAAGCCTTATCCAATTACCTTAGATTTATATTTGTTTACAGATTTTTAATGCGAATTAATGAAGGTTGCATATATAACAATAATAACACCAACCAACAAATTAACAAAACAATTGCAACTGATAGGTAGCGGGTGTAATATGTTATAGGTATATGCCCAATTATTAAAAATTTAATAAGCGAGATTTTCCAGCACGTTTGTAGATTTTCAGTTGTAGAACACCAATTTTCATAATTCAAATAATGTTTTAAACAGAATGGATTAAAGTAACTTAATTCAAAGGAGAAAAAATAGTAACGTGTTCGCTTATGCTTAGTCTAAAATGCTACTAAACTCAAGATTTGTAGAATAACATTCTTATGGTTTTGGCGCAGTTGGTACCACAAATTTATTTTTTGGTTTCACTCGGCTAGCTGTGGCAACAAGAAATTTTTCATGATTGGGCGTTGTGTTATGAATGTAATGTTACTAGCTTTTCCTTCAAGGGACATTAAATCCATAGGAAAAGTAGCATTATTAAAAAAAACAAAAAAAGAAACTTTAAAGCCTTTAGTTCCGTGGTTAGCCCGCATAAAAATTAACAAAAAATAAAACATATTTCACTTCGCAGTCGTAAATTGGCTGTAAATTAGTGTAATGGAAAGACACAGACAGATTTACACAGAATATTGATTAATTTAAACGACGGATATTACGAAGCCGTGGAAATGGGTTTCTAATGGTCCCGGGTTTCTAGCTTGTCTGATTGTGTAAAGTTGTAGGAGGACTTAAACAGATTTTCTAGTTGGCCAATTAATAATAGCCTGGCTCTGAACGTGAGCAAATGTAGGACGCTTTCTTTTAATCGTATCCGCTCACCCATTCTTCACCAATATCAGCTGTACAATAAAGACGTTAACCGAGTCGAGTTCATTTCCGATCTTGATGTATGTGCAGTTAGCCCGAAAACCAGCCCGAAAAAAAAAACATATTCTAAAAGAAAAAGCCTCTCAGCCCGAAAAATATTAAGAAATAACTCAAAATACCATTCCATCCCGGAAAAAAAAATATTACATGAAAAATTCTACAAACAGTATATTTTTTGATCTGGAATATTTTAAATAAAAATAATTGCTATTTAACTATCAGGTTTAGTTCACAACTATACGTCTTATTCCGGCAATATGCCTTAATATTAAAAACGTGCATATGTTTACCACTAGATCTCAGCTCACAGGGATTGATGGATATAACTGTATATGAGGCGTGTTAGATATGGCCATTAGCTATATAAAATTACAACCCCTATATCAACACGATGGAGATAAGGGTGTTTTATGGAGCTACTTCCACCGTTTTGCGTTAATATTAAAAACGTGCATATGTTTACCACTACATCTCAGCTTACAGGGATTGATGGATATAACTGTATATGAGGCGTGTTAGATATGGCCATTAGCTATATAAAATTACAACCCCTATATCAATGCGATGGAGATAAGGGTGTTTTATGGAGCTACCTCCACCGATATGCCTTAATATTAAAAACGTGCATATGTTTACCACTAGATCTCAGCTCACAGGGATTGATGGATATAACTGTATATGAGGCGTGTTAGATATGGCCATTAGCTATATAAAATTACAACCCCTATATCAACACGATGGAGATAAGGGTGTTTTATGGAGCTACTTCCACCGTTTTGCGTTAATATTAAAAACGTGCATATGTTTAACACTACATCTCAGCTTACAGGGATTGATGGATATAACTGTATATGAGGCGTGTTAGATATGGCCATTAGCTATATAAAATTACAACCCCTATATCAATGCGATGGAGATAAGGGTGTTTTATGGAGCTACCTCCACCGATATGCCTTAATATTAAAAACGTGCATATGTTTACCACTAGATCTCAGCTCACAGGGATTGATGGATATAACTGTATATGAGGCGTGTTAGATATGGCCATTAGCTATATAAAATTACAACCCCTATATCAACACGATGGAGATAAGGGTGTTTTATGGAGCTACTTCCACCGTTTTGCGTTAATATTAAAAACGTGCATATGTTTACCACTACATCTCAGCTTACAGGGATTGATGGATATAACTGTATATGAGGCGTGTTAGATATGGCCATTAGCTATATAAAATTACAACCCCTATATCAACACGATGGAGATAAGGGTGTTTTATGGAGCTACTTCCACCGTTTTGCGTTAATATTAAAAACGTGCATATGTTTAACACTACATCTCAGCTTACAGGGATTGATGGATATAACTGTATATGAGGCGTGTTAGATATGGCCATTAGCTATATAAAATTACAACCCCTATATCAATGCGATGGAGATAAGGGTGTTTTATGGAGCTACTTCCACCGTTTTGCGTTAATATTAAAAACGTGCATATGTTTACCACTACATCTCAGCTTACAGGGATTGATGGATATAACTGTATATGAGGCGTGTTAGATATGGCCATTAGCTATATAAAATTACAACCCCTATATCAATGCGATGGAGATAAGGGTGTTTTATGGAGCTACCTCCACCGATATGCCTTAATATTAAAAACGTGCATATGTTTACCACTAGATCTCAGCTCACAGGGATTGATGGAAATAACTGTATATGAGGCGTGTTAGATAGGACCATTAGCTATATAAAATGACAACCCCTATATCAACGCGATGGAGATAAGGGTGTTTTATGGAGCTACTTCCACCGTTGTGCGTTAATATTAAAAACGTGCATATGTTTACCACTAGATCTCAGCTTACAGGGATTGATGGATATAACTGTATACGAGGCGTGTTAGATATGGCCATTAGCTATATAAAATTACAACCCCTATATCAATGCGATGGAGATAAGGGTGTTTTATGGAGCTACCTCCACCGATATGCCTTAATATTAAAAACGTGCATATGTTTACCACTAGATCTCAGCTCACAGGGATTGATGGAAATAACTGTATATGAGGCGTGTTAGATAGGACCATTAGCTATATAAAATGACAACCCCTATATCAACGCGATGGAGATAAGGGTGTTTTATGGAGCTACTTCCACCGTTGTGCGTTAATATTAAAAACGTGCATATGTTTACCACTAGATCTCAGCTTACAGGGATTGATGGATATAACTGTATACGAGGCGTGTTAGATATGGCCATTAGCTATATAAAATTACAACCCCTATATCAACGCGATGGAGATAAGGGTGTTTTATGGAGCTACTTCCACCGATATGCCTTAATATTAAAAACGTGAATATGTTTACCACTAGATCTCAGCTCACAGGGATTGATGGATATAACTGTATATGAGGCGTATTAGATAGGACCATTAGCTACATAAAATAACAACCCCTATATCAACGCGATGGAGATAAGGGTGTTTTATGAAGCTACTTCCAACGATACGCCTTCATATTAAAAACGTGCATATGTTTACCACCAGATCTCAGCTCACAGGGATTGATGGATATAACTGTATACAAAGCGTGTTAGATATGACGATTAGCTATATAAAATAACAACCCCTATATCAACGCGATGGAAATAAGGGTGTTTTATGGAGCTACTTCCACCGTTGTGCGTTAATATTAAAAACGTGCATATGTTTACCACTAGATCTCAGCTTACAGGGATTGATGGATATAACTGTATACGAGGCGTGTGAGATATGGCCATTAGCTATATAAAATTACAACCCCTATATCAACGCGATGGAGATAAGGGTGTTTTATGGAGCTACTTCCACCGATATGCCTTAATATTAAAAACGTGAATATGTTTACCACTAGATCTCAGCTCACAGGGATTGATGGATATAACTGTATATGAGGCGTATTAGATAGGACCATTAGCTACATAAAATAACAACCCCTATATCAACGCGATGGAGATAAGGGTGTTTTATGAAGCTACTTCCAACGATACGCCTTCATATTAAAAACGTGCATATGTTTACCACCAGATCTCAGCTCACAGGGATTAATGGATATAACTGTATACGAAGCGTGTTAGATATGACGATTAGCTATATAAAATAACAACCCCTATATCAACGCGATGGAAATAAGGGTGTTTTATGGAGCTACTTCCACCGTTATGCCTTAATATTAAAAACGTGCATATGTTTACCACTAGATCTCAGCTCACAGGGATTGATGGATATAACTGTATATAGGGCGTGTTAGATATGGCCAATATCTATATAAAATTACAACCCCTATATCAACGCGATGGAGATAAGGGTGTTTTATGGAGCTACTTCCACCGATATGCCTTAATATTAAAAACGTGAATATGTTTACCACTAGATCTCAGCTCACAGGGATTGATGGATATAACTGTATATGAGGCGTATTAGATAGGACCATTAGCTACATAAAATAACAACCCCTATATCAACGCGATGGAGATAAGGGTGTTTTATGAAGCTACTTCCAACGATACGCCTTCATATTAAAAACGTGCATATGTTTACCACCAGATCTCAGCTCACAGGGATTGATGGATATAACTGTATACGAAGCGTGTTAGATATGACGATTAGCTATATAAAATAACAACCCCTATATCAACGCGATGGAAATAAGGGTGTTTTATGGAGCTACTTCCACCGTTATGCCTTAATATTAAAAACGTGCATATGTTTACCACTAGATCTCAGCTCACAGGGATTGATGGAAATAACTGTATATGAGGCGTGTTAGATAGGACCATTAGCTATATAAAATGACAACCCCTATATCAACGCGATGGAGATAAGGGTGTTTTATGGAGCTACTTCCACCGATATGCCTAAATATTAAAAACGTGCATATGTTTACCACTAGATCTCAGCTCACAGGAATTGATGGATATAACTGTATACGAGGCGTGTTAGATAGGACCATTAGCTACATAAAATAACAACCCCTATATCAACGCGATGGAGATAAGGGTGTTTTATGGAGCTACTTCCACCGATATGCCTTCATATTAAAAACGTGCATATGTTTACCACCAGATCTCAGCTCACAGGGATTGATGGATATAACTGTATATGAGGCGTGTTAGATATGACCATTAGCTATATAAAATGACAACCCCTATATCAACGCGATGGAGATTAGGGTGTTTTATGGAGCTACTTCCACCGTTATGCGTTAATATTAAAAACGTGCATATGTTTACCACTAGATCTCAGCTCACAGGGATTGATGGATATAACTGTATATGAGGCGTGTTAGATATGGCCATTAGCTATATAAAATTACAACCCCTATATCAACGCGATGGAGATAAGGGTGTTTTATTTAATATTAAAAACGTGCATATGTTTACCACTAGATCTCAGCTCACAGGGATTGATGGAAATAACTGTATATGAGGCGTGTTAGATAGGACCAATAGCTATATAAAATAACAACCCCTATATCAACGCGATGGAGATAAGGGTGTTTTATGGAGCTACTTCCACCGATATGCCTTAATATTAAAAACTTGCATATGCTTACCACTAGATCTCAGCTCACAGGGATTGATGGATATAACTGTATATGAGGCGTGTTAGATATGGTCATTAGCTATATAAAATAACAACCCCTATATAAAGGCGATGGAGATAAGGGTGTTTTATGGAGCTACTTCCACCGATATGCGTTAATATTAAAAACGTAAAGCTAAGTTCGTAAAAGGAAGTCGTATGTTTGTCACACTCTCATTTCTTTTATTGTTGTATTTGATTAATGAACGAAAGAATAATATAGATTTGCATTTAAAAATCTATAAATTACAAATTTATTGCCTTGTGAATTTTGTATAGACCACCATATGTGGATTGACTTCAATGTTGTGTGGATTTCTCACCGTAGACACATATTTTTTTAAGTCATCATATCGGCCCCATTTTCCTTTATTTATACAATAACTTATAAAATGTCCTGCGGCAAATTCTTGAGAATTATTAGTCAGATTATTTTGCTCGTAACTAATAATTCCTATTAGTTGATAAAAAATCTTGTCTAATTTCAATGTGGGTTCGAAATCGCTTATTTTGATTCTCGGACGGTTTAGCGTATCACTTTCGGTATAAATAGATATAATTGGATGATATTGGAAGTTTTGGGGATTCATTTTATTAAAACATTCTGGACATGTCTGATCTGGAACTTCTTCTATACATTTACTTAAATTTGAAAATCCAACTTTAGTTAATGTCAACATATTCACAAGAAGAAAATTCCGTTCTTCTTCAACAACGGTTTCACAATGTTGGCATTTAAGATTAACGGTTATACTAGGCAGACTTTTAAGTATATGTCCTGCGACATCTTGAATATTACAATCACAATTTTGCTGTATGCCAAAAGTTTCTATGAGTATTTGTTTTCTAACATCATATGCCCTCTTTAGTTGATTGTTAAGTATATTTTGAATTAAATTGTTCACCCGCCCTTCCCGTAATCCACAATTAGTTATTCCCATATTAGTTACCGCTGCAGCTAAAGTTTGAATGAGGGCATCTAATCCACACGTATTAGTGTAGTAATCGCAACTTTTAGTGCCATTTTGCAAAACCGGTAATGTTTTGTTATAAGTTGGCACTTTGTGTTTAACGGGTAATATTCTTTTCACTACTTTACATGGCCGTTTTGGCGTACTGAAGTTACTGCCATCCTTCGAGTTTTGACTTAACAATTTTAGAGTGGAAATTGCCCGTTCCTGTGGAGTTTGAGTTGCAATTTCTTTGATTGTTGCCAAATTAAAATAGGAAGTTTTAGTTTTCGGAGTTGTGGCGTCATAACTTTTGCGCTTCCACACTGATTGGCTTAATTGTGCTTCATGAATTGTTAGACCCGCATCAGATGATTTCACCTGACCCATTTTTGTTTTAATTGCCGCTTTTGGGATACCAGCCACAATTTGTCGATGGACCGTAACATTTCGTTCGTGAATCTCCCTAATAAAACGTCCTATTTTAGTTGGTAATTTACCAATATTACTTGACGTTTTGAACCTACGTTTTACGGTAGCAAAATAGTTTTCCACGTGACTATTGCTATGTCGTACGACTTTATTTAATATACCACTCCATAATGGCAAATATGTCATGTATTTCTTTAATATTAAATTGTGAAAATTTATATTAAAAAGACTATTAACACCGCCAACTGTTGCAGAATCTTCATTATTTAAAACTATAGAGACTTCATCGACAATTTTTTTAAAATCTTGAAAATATGGGCTTTGTATATATATTGGTTTTGTGTTGTCTTTATGTTGTTTTAAATTATTATTATTACCAGTGGCCAAATCGAAATTTGTATCGCTTTCTGTAATTAAACTGGTCAAGGAACTTAATGATTGTTGCACTTTTGGTGTAATAAACTTAGATCTTAATATTACAGTTAGATCTTTCCATATCTCCTTAATAGCTTCATAGTTTGTAGTCATGAACAACGATGCAAGAATTTCTTTAATTATTTTAAAGTTAGATGAGCATTTTGAGAAATGTTTATTTATATCTTGCGCCATTGTATGCGATAAATGACAACAACATAAAAAAACGTTTATTGTTGTTTCCTTAGTTTTAGAGCATTGCTTATTATTTATCCATTCATGAGTTACAGTGAGGTATTCAATTATATCCATATTATTGAAGGAACCCAACACAGAATTTAATTCAGCAAACGAAAAATCTATTACCACCGAATTAAACACTGGCCATTTTTTAAAATGTCCTTCGACGTATAACCTAAATGACCTAAGCCACCCTCCAATCGAATCAATATTGTGACTTGAGCTAACCATATCTGTTATTGGGAATGGTGACGTGGCATCGGATTCAGAAGTTTGGGCAGCTACTACTAAAGCATAGTGTAAAATTGCTGAACAAGGTTTGAAAGGAGCACGAACCAAACTACCAGTGGCGTCCAAATAAACAGTTAACCCTTTGTCTTTAAATGAGTCGTTCATTATTTTTAAAATGTTATTCTGCATTAAGCTATAAGTCACAACAATAAACGGACGGCGCATAATTTTCTGGATATATTGATCTTTACTTAACGCTTTCTTTTCCCACTCTTTGTCAATATCAATAAAATCGTCAGTGTCGTTGTCGTTAGATTGCAATGCCTCTGATCGTATTTTTCTAAGCACATCATGTGATTTTGATTTTTGAATGGTA
The DNA here is from genome assembly GCA_958295665.1 of Tipula vernalis. Classification (NCBI taxonomy): domain Eukaryota; kingdom Metazoa; phylum Arthropoda; class Insecta; order Diptera; family Tipulidae; genus Tipula; species Tipula vernalis. Next base: position 292,781,593 of record OY282558.1, on the reverse strand, counting down.
TTGCTTTTTTGCACAAAATCAATGTCTTCTTCTTGGATTAAAGTTTCAGCAACTTTTTCCACTGATTTTTCTAACAGTTGCTTTTTAAATATGTTCCGCGTATATCCTGATGTATGACCGAATTTTTTTGTAATGTGCATAATAGGTTCTTTCGTATTATAAATTTCGAAAATCCCTTGGCTTAAGTTTTTATTGACGAGTTTATATTTCCGACATGGTGTGTTTACAGTTCGATGACCACAATACGTTCTAATAGTTAAATGATTTTTTAACACATCATATCCTTTAATTTTTATTAAACAACCAGTAAGTTTTGTCAAATTATCAATAATTATCGATCTATACATATGCGATTCCAACACTCGTTCATTAGGTAGATAAATTTGTTTCCAAATACTGTCTGAAATGTTTAAGTTGAAATCACATTTTCTATAAGTCAGTTTGGTGAGATTATTTGATTTAAATTTATTCAACTTCTTGTTACTCTGGAAAGTATTAGTGCTACTGCCAACAGCTGGGAGCATTTTATCACCACATAAATTCAAATTTCTATCATCTGATTTATCAAGAATGCTTGGCCATTCATTTATTTCGACAGAACAATATTCTTCCTCTACAGAATTATTTTGACAAATATTTACTGCAGTATTTTTATTTAAATTAAAGTTTAAAGATTTTGATTGACAGTCAATTTGATTTATGTTGACTAGTGCTTCCAATTCACCTTTATTTTGATTTTCAACTGATATTAAAAGACAACTGTTCTGAAATGAATTTTTGACATTGGTTTTTTCTAATTCAGTAGTATTGGTTGGAACGACATTGCTTCTAATATATCTGCACCAAATATTATAAATCTTAGTACGATTTGAAAAAGTGTTTGCAACTTTAATTAATTGACATAATTGACCCATATAATTAGTATTAGATTGGGTCAATTTAATATTAAATAGCGATAGTTTCTCTATTGCATTTTTAACCAAATCAACAGAAATCAAACTTCTTTTCTTTTTATAATTATAAGGATTTTGTTTTACTACACAATCCATTTTCTCTAGATTAATGGAAATGGAAGTGGAATCAAAATTTAAATTTCAGTGTAGAGTCGCCCAAAAGAAAGCCGGTCCAAATTTTAAAAGCGGGTATAATGCTTCATGCTTTCATAATTTCGGTTGTATTCTTTTGGTTAATTCACTGTTTCTAATATCCAATTCCTGTGAGCTGAGATCTAGTGGTAAACATATGCACGTTTTTAATATTAAGGCATATCGGTGGAATGTAGCTCCATAAAACACTCTTATCTCCATCGCGTTTATATAGGGGTTGTTATTTTATATAGATAATGGTCCTATCTAACACGCCTCATATACAGTTATATCCATCAATCCCTGTGAGCTGAGATCTAGTGGTAAACATATGCACGTTTTTAATATTAACGCATATCGGTGGAATGTAGCTCCATAAAATACTCTTATCTCCATCGCGTTTATATAGGGGTTGTTATTTTATATAGCTAATGGTCCTATCTAACACGCCTCATATACAGTTATATCCATCAATCCCTGTGAGCTGAGATCTGGTGGTAAACATATGCACGTTTTTAATATTAAGGCATAACGGTGGAAGTAGCTCCCTAAAACACCCTTATCTCCATCGCGTTGATATAGGGGTTGTAATTTTATATAGCTAATGGTTCTATGTAACACGCCTCATATACAGTTATATCCATCAATCCCTGTGAGCTGAGATCTAGTGGTAAACATATGCACGTTTTTAATATTAAGGCATATCGGTGGAATGTAGCTCCATAAAATACTCTTATCTCCATCGCGTTTATATAGGGGTTGTTATTTTATATAGCTAATGGTCTTATCTAACACGCCTCATATACAGTTATATCCATCAATCCCTGTGAGCTGAGATCTGGTGGTAAACATATGCACGTTTTTAATATTAAGGCATATCGGTGGAAGTAGCTCCATAAAACACCCTTATCTCCATCGCGTTGATATAGGGGTTGTTATTTTATATAGCTAATGGTCCTATCTAACACGCCTCATATACAGTTATATCCATCAATCCCTGTGAGCTGAGATCTGGTGGTAAACATATGCACGTTTTTAATATTAAGGCATATCGGTGGATGTAGCTCAATAAGACACTCTTATCTCCATCGCGTTGATATAGGGGTTATTATTTTATATAGCTAATGGTCCTATCAAACCCGTCTCATATACAGTTATATCCATTAATCCCTGTGAGATGAGATCTAGTGGTAAACATATGCACGTTTTTAATATTAAGGCATATCGGTGGAATGTAGCTCCATAAAACACTCTTATCTCCATCGCGTTTATATAGGGGTTGTTATTTTATGTAGCTAATGGTCCTATCAAACACGTCTCATATACAGTTATATCCATTAATCCCTGTGAGATGAGATCTAGTGGTAAACATATGCACGTTTTTAATATTAAGGCATATCGGTGGAAGTAGCTCCATAAAACACCCTTATCTCCATCGCGTTGATATAGGGGTTGTTATTTTATATAGATAATGGTCCTATCTAACACGCCTCATATACAGTTATATCCATCAATCCCTGTGAGCTGAGATCTAGTGGTAAACATATGCACGTTTTTAATATTAACGCATATCGGTGGAATGTAGCTCCATAAAATACTCTTATCTCCATCGCGTTTATATAGGGGTTGTTATTTTATATAGCTAATGGTCCTATCTAACACGCCTCATATACAGTTATATCCATCAATCCCTGTGAGCTGAGATCTGGTGGTAAACATATGCACGTTTTTAATATTAAGGCATAACGGTGGAAGTAGCTCCCTAAAACACCCTTATCTCCATCGCGTTGATATAGGGGTTGTAATTTTATATAGCTAATGGTTCTATGTAACACGCCTCATATACAGTTATATCCATCAATCCCTGTGAGCTGAGATCTAGTGGTAAACATATGCACGTTTTTAATATTAAGGCATATCGGTGGAATGTAGCTCCATAAAATACTCTTATCTCCATCGCGTTTATATAGGGGTTGTTATTTTATATAGATAATGGTCTTATCTAACACGCCTCATATACAGTTATATCCATCAATCCCTGTGAGCTGAGATCTGGTGGTAAACATATGCACGTTTTTAATATTAAGGCATATCGGTGGAAGTAGCTCCATAAAACACCCTTATCTCCATCGCGTTGATATAGGGGTTGTTATTTTATATAGCTAATGGTCCTATCTAACACGCCTCATATACAGTTATATCCATCAATCCCTGTGAGCTGAGATCTGGTGGTAAACATATGCACGTTTTTAATATTAAGGCATAACGGTGGAAGTAGCTCCCTAAAACACCCTTATCTCCATCGCGTTGATATAGGGGTTGTTATTTTATATAGCTAATGGTCCTATCTAACACGCCTCATATACAGTTATATCCATCAATCCCTGTGAGCTGAGATCTAGTGGTAAACATATGCACGTTTTTAATATTAAGGCATATCGGTGGAATGTAGCTCCATAAAATACTCTTATCTCCATCGCGTTTATATAGGGGTTATTATTTTATATAGCTAATGGTCCTATCAAACCCGTCTCATATACAGTTATATCCATTAATCCCTGTGAGATGAGATCTAGTGGTAAACATATGCACGTTTTTAATATTACGGCATATCGGTGGAAGTAGCTCCATAAAACACTCTTATCTCCATCGCGTTTATATAGGGGTTATTATTTTATATAGCTAATGGCCTATCTAACACGCTTCATATACAGTTATATCCATCAATCCCTGTGAGCTGAGATCTGGTGGTAAACATATGCACGTTTTTAATATGAAGGCGTATCGTTGGAAGTAGCTTCATAAAACACCCTTATCTCCATCGCGTTGATATAGGGGTTGTTATTTTATGTAGCTAATGGTCCTATCTAATACGCCTCATATACAGTTATATCCATCAATCCCTGTGAGCTGAGATCTAGTGGTAAACATATTCACGTTTTTAATATTAAGGCATATCGGTGGAAGTAGCTCCATAAAACACCCTTATCTCCATCGCGTTGATATAGGGGTTGTAATTTTATATAGCTAATGGCCATATCTAACACGCCTCGTATACAGTTATATCCATCAATCCCTGTAAGCTGAGATCTAGTGGTAAACATATGCACGTTTTTAATATTAACGCACAACGGTGGAAGTAGCTCCATAAAACACCCTTATCTCCATCGCGTTGATATAGGGGTTGTCATTTTATATAGCTAATGGTCCTATCTAACACGCCTCATATACAGTTATTTCCATCAATCCCTGTGAGCTGAGATCTAGTGGTAAACATATGCACGTTTTTAATATTAAGGCATATCGGTGGAGGTAGCTCCATAAAACACCCTTATCTCCATCGCATTGATATAGGGGTTGTAATTTTATATAGCTAATGGCCATATCTAACACGCCTCGTATACAGTTATATCCATCAATCCCTGTAAGCTGAGATCTAGTGGTAAACATATGCACGTTTTTAATATTAACGCACAACGGTGGAAGTAGCTCCATAAAACACCCTTATCTCCATCGCGTTGATATAGGGGTTGTCATTTTATATAGCTAATGGTCCTATCTAACACGCCTCATATACAGTTATTTCCATCAATCCCTGTGAGCTGAGATCTAGTGGTAAACATATGCACGTTTTTAATATTAAGGCATATCGGTGGAGGTAGCTCCATAAAACACCCTTATCTCCATCGCATTGATATAGGGGTTGTAATTTTATATAGCTAATGGCCATATCTAACACGCCTCATATACAGTTATATCCATCAATCCCTGTAAGCTGAGATGTAGTGGTAAACATATGCACGTTTTTAATATTAACGCAAAACGGTGGAAGTAGCTCCATAAAACACCCTTATCTCCATCGCATTGATATAGGGGTTGTAATTTTATATAGCTAATGGCCATATCTAACACGCCTCATATACAGTTATATCCATCAATCCCTGTAAGCTGAGATGTAGTGTTAAACATATGCACGTTTTTAATATTAACGTAAAACGGTGGAAGTAGCTCCATAAAACACCCTTATCTCCATCGTGTTGATATAGGGGTTGTAATTTTATATAGCTAATGGCCATATCTAACACGCCTCATATACAGTTATATCCATCAATCCCTGTAAGCTGAGATGTAGTGGTAAACATATGCACGTTTTTAATATTAACGCAAAACGGTGGAAGTAGCTCCATAAAACACCCTTATCTCCATCGTGTTGATATAGGGGTTGTAATTTTATATAGCTAATGGCCATATCTAACACGCCTCATATACAGTTATATCCATCAATCCCTGTGAGCTGAGATCTAGTGGTAAACATATGCACGTTTTTAATATTAAGGCATATCGGTGGAGGTAGCTCCATAAAACACCCTTATCTCCATCGCATTGATATAGGGGTTGTAATTTTATATAGCTAATGGCCATATCTAACACGCCTCATATACAGTTATATCCATCAATCCCTGTGAGCTGAGATGTAGTGTTAAACATATGCACGTTTTAAATATTAACGCAAAACGGTGGAAGTAGCTCCATAAAACACCCTTATCTCCATCGTGTTGATATAGGGGTTGTAATTTTATATAGCTAATGGCCATATCTAACACGCCTCATATACAGTTATATCCATCAATCCCTGTGAGCTGAGATCTAGTGGTAAACATATGCACGTTTTTAATATTAAGGCATATCGGTGGAGGTAGCTCCATAAAACACCCTTATCTCCATCGCATTGATATAGGGGTTGTAATTTTATATAGCTAATGGCCATATCTAACACGCCTCATATACAGTTATATCCATCAATCCCTGTAAGCTGAGATGTAGTGGTAAACATATGCACGTTTTTAATATTAACGCAAAACGGTGGAAGTAGCTCCATAAAACACCCTTATCTCCATCGTGTTGATATAGGGGTTGTAATTTTATATAGCTAATGGCCATATCTAACACGCCTCATATACAGTTATATCCATCAATCCCTGTGAGCTGAGATCTAGTGGTAAACATATGCACGTTTTTAATATTAAGGCATATTGCCGGAATAAGACGTATAGTTGTGAACTAAACCTGATAGTTAAATAGCAATTATTTTTATTTAAAATATTCCAGATCAAAAAATATACTGTTTGTAGAATTTTTCATGTATTATTTTTTTTTCCGGGATGGAATGGTATTTTGAGTTATTTCTTAATATTTTTCGGGCTGAGAGGCTTTTTCTTTTAGAATATGTTTTTTTTTTCGGGCTGGTTTTCGGGCTAACTTCACATACATCCGATCTTGGTGTTATTTTTGCATCTGACGCTACATTTACCAGACATGTTAACACCATTATTTCAAAGTGGTATATTATGTTGGGCTTTATTAAACAAAATGTAGGAATTTAGGGACCCGATGACGTTGACATCACTGTATGTCTCATTTGTTCGGTCTATTTTGGAGTATGCATCTCACTATCATGCCGGGAGGATTGAGAGTGTTCAGAAGCAATTTGTTTTGTTCGCGCTCCGATGTTTACCGTCCACGCGTGCTGTAGAATATGTCCTCACACCTTATCAATATCGATGTAATCTTTTGAAACTGCAACGTCTAGACTAACGCCGGAACGTGGCTTCCGCGATGTACGTGTGCGATATCATTAATTCCCATATCGATTGTACCGAGTTAGTCTCACGTCTAAAAATCTATGCTTCCGAACGCCGAATGTGTCAACGTGATGGGCTTTTATTCATTGACCTGGTGCACTGAGAGAAAAATGCATTCTCATTGAAAAAAATACATTCACAGTAAAAAAAGTACTATTAATAATCAACCGATCGCAAATTCTGATAATACAATAGAATTTTCTATTAAATTTCGTTCATCATATAATATCATATAGACAAACTTTTATAAATTATCAGGAACACATTTTGTGACATCAATCATATAGATAGAATACTTCTTCGCATAAATAGAATGTTGCGTCACACAGATAGAATATTTACCATCCAGAGAGAATGTTGCTCCTCATAGATAGATTGCTCTTCCAATAGGTGGAAGCTTTCTTCACACGAATAGAATGTTTTCTCATACAGACCGAATGTTTTTCGCACAGACAGAATGTTGCTTCACATAGATAAAATGGTTCTTCCAATAGATAGAATGTTTTTCTTATATAAATAGATTGTTTCCTCATTGAGATTGAGAATGTTTTCTCGCATAGATAGAATTTTTTTAATACAATTTTCACATAGATAGAATATATTTTTCATATGGATGGTTATTGGCTAATTGGCTTTCCATTTGATAGAATGTATTTTCATATGAAATAATTAAATATTGTATATTTTATAGTGTAATTGATTAGTTTGATGATAATCCTACTATTAATAATATTTATCATTTAGACAGTAGAACATCGATAGGATTGCAATGCATTTTTGAACTTTCCTCAAAATTAAATAAATAAAACGGACGAGCAATTAAATTTATATTTCTTTATTTTAAAAATAACAAATTAATTATTAAACTATTATCACAAATTGCAGGAGACTATATAAAAAATTAAAATATAATTCACTCACTAATTGACCTAAATTAAAAATAAAAAACTAAAGTTTTGTTACTTACATTAAAATTAAATTACTATACATCACTAATTTTAATTTGTATCTGATAGTTTTTTAATTATAAGATTGATATTGAGGTGTGCTTTATCAAAATCGGTTTCAATACCGAAAAAATGTTTTTGTAAGAAATTCCAAACTAAAATAGACGCTACTGGATATTGCAAGTTGAACGTCATAAGTATTTTAAAACAGGTGCCAACTGCCCGCAAAATGCAACTAAATTTGTACCGAACATCGTCAAAATAAATTATGAATTCGTTTGAATTAAATCGTGTCCCAAGAACAATTATAAATGGTTGAACCGGCATATTTATTTTTTGAATTTTCTTTTCAACTTCCAATACCGATTCTCCAAAAATAAACATAGAATATTGTGAGTCCTTTATTGAATATTTTAGGCAAGCTTGATTCGATGAATGCGGATTATCCATCATAGTCCTCGACACTGGTGGTATCAGGTGGTGCAATAAATAAATGGTGTAAGATTTTTTTTATCTGATAAAATATACAAAATACTTAAAACTGTACAGCTTTTGGCATGAAATTTTCAGTTTATTGCAAAATACGGAAGATCAAGTTGTCAAAAGTAAAAAATGTTTTAAAAGCTAACCTGCGTTACTCGCTTACAAATACACTTAACATTGTTATAATTAAACAAAAATTAAATGGAATGTTAATTTAGGGCACAAATTAGACAACTTTACAGATTGAAACCTGGGAATAAATTGTATTTTTCATACAATTTGTATGGTGTAAACCCCCCACATCGTGTATACGATAATTCGTGTGAAGCAAAAATACGAAAACAACATCATACTTACTCTCTTAAAGACACGTACTCTCTTAACATATTTTTGAATGGTTTTGCAATTAGTAGTAAATCTTCTTTAGGAGAGAATATATCAACATAGTAATTAACCATGGTATCTTCTAAAATAGTTTCCAAAGTAACTGGAATTGATGTATTCTAAAATGTATTCAGCATCTGGCGTCATGGCTTTCCATAATTTAAGTTTTTGCTCGAATTTTATCATGGTTCCAATATTTATCTTGTTTTTCCAGCATAACAATATGACATGATCTCTTTTCCATATGTCGCAGGGCAACTAAATCAAACGACTCATCCAGAAAGATTAAAAAAAATATTACACAATATCTAAAACGATATTTTCTGCACGTACCTAGGAAAATTTCCAAGAGAAACTCAAATTTCCATTGTTGCAATATTTTTTTTTTTTAATTCTTCTTTTTCTCCTCCTATTAGAGCACAGTGGCAGTTTGTTTTTTATAAACAACATTTTCAAGCCCTGGATTACTTATTGATGTCGTTGCAACTAGTTCCACAAGACTGTTATTAGCTAACCAATCGGTTAATATATACTGAATAGCATGTGGTGATATATCTGACTCAAAATCAGCTTGTTCGCCCACGGTTTTATTTGTGTTCGTTTCAATTATCATTTATTATAAATCGCTTATAAATTAGAACTATACTTAGTTTAGATTAGTTTAAAAATTTATTTGTGGTTTCAAAATATAAATTTAAAAAAAATTAAAATGCGTTCAAAAATTGTCGCTTATAGGAAAGAAACAGTTTAATGTTTTGAGAAATCTGGCGGCAAACGGAAATATACCAGAAGAATTTAGAAATCTGGCGGCAAACTAAATATATAATTAAACGTTTTATATCATATATTAGGTTATTTGAAATAGAGATTTTTTCTTTTTCTATTTCAAATGTAAGCCAATGTTTGTTAAACCTTTTAATCAAAATTTCATTAAAACAAAATAACACCCTAACACGATCAGTTGTAAGTATTGGAAGAATTTCATACAAGTGAACTTTATTTTCGGTTTTATTAGCTAAAAAAATACCCAGATTTAAATATAGTTCCTTTATATTCAACTTCAGTATAAGCCGTAATGTTATCTGATGGAAATAAATTTGTTATTTTCTCATTTGAGTAGCCTACAATTATGTGTCTGTTATTAATTTTTAGATTTTCTGGTGTTGGCTCGAGCAGGAACTTAGAAAACTTTAGTTGAACTTTTTTTAGAAAACTAACTATTGGCGTTGCCAAAGATTTCCTTCAAAAAAATTAGAAATTCAGTTCACCCTTTTGTATGAATTGCGCGCAACCAACTTGTCTAAATTAAATTTTCCTGTTTCAAACATGTTACGTAATTGAAATTTTATGGGATTCCCCTTTGATATATTTGATGTCTAAGGAATTGTTTATTGTAACAGCAATAAACTCATCTAAAAGATCAGCTCTGCGTAATTTATCGAAAAGTTTGTATTCTGTATTAGAAGTTTGAAATGGATCAAATAAAACTTGCAGCATTTCTAGGATTTCCTGTATTATTGATACATCATTAGTAAAATTTAACAGTTAAATTTAATAGGTTTGAGAATTTCCTCGGTAATTAAATTTTGCACTATCTCAATATCTTTTAAAGCAAATGCAATCACTTCTAATGCTGCTTGATTAATTACACTTCCAACTGGCGGTAAATTAAGATTAGTGTGAGTTAATTGGCTATTTTTTATTTCGTTTGGTGGAACTTCACTGGATGTATTAGTAGTACTACAGTTCAATAGAAGAATGGTAACTAAAGCAACATTAGGTGATGATTTTCTGGTTGTTTGATTTCTGTTTCAGATTGTAATCTTTTTGAATGGCTACCATTATTACTGGGAATACGATTTAAGTGGCGTTTGAAAACATTAAAGTTTTGAAATTCTTGAATACATGAGCCTTCCGCACATTTATACGATGAGCTGTGTAAGATTTTGCCTTACCTTAATTATAATTGTAATATATCAAAAAAACTTTTCTTGCATTTAAAGCAAATAATTTGAAAGCGATAATAACTTTTTTGAGGTCAAAAGTTAAGGGCAACGTCACTGCTTCAAGAATTTTAACAAAGCTTTATTATATTTTACCACAAATTAATTTTTCCAAAACAAAACTAAAAGCATTAATCTACCTTAGAATTTAATAGTTTATGAATTATTTGTAGCAATTTAATTTAATTTTAGACACTAAACATTGATTTTAAGCACCGAACATGTATGTTAAACAGAAAATTTAAACTGCACCATAACCTTTGCTTGCGAACTCATCGATTTAATGTGATTAAGTTACAGAAAACATGTTAAATATTGTTATATTGTGTAATGCGGTACTTCTCGAAGTTTGCTTCGCTTTATTTTCGGTAATAGACTTTTTCTCGTATCAATAACGTTTGCTATCACGTTGGTAAAGTAAAGTTGGGAAATAGATGATCATATCTATTCAAAATAATATTGAATGAAAAGTTCTATCATATGGAAAAATTTTACTATCATCAATTGATAGTATATTTGTTAAAGAAATCGACTGTTGGTAATTGGAAATCGATCATCATTTAAAAGCTTTCCTTTAGATCAATAATGTGCAATATCTTATTCATAGCAAATATTAGATATAGGTTAAGTTAGGTTGGAGTGGCTGCTTACGCACACTTAGACCGGTGACGGTCCATTGTGATACCACGGGATGTATCCCCTTTTACCCCTATTGGAACCATTTCGAGCTACTTATGTAGCGTAAGACGTCCCGCACTTTAATGTTTTCGAGATCCGAGAGGCAGTCCATCCTGAACTTACCTAAGTGTTTGTGCCTTCTGAGAGCCAATGCTGGACACGAGCAAAGGAAGTGGACCAACGTCTCTTCCTCCTCTTCGTCCAAGCAGCTTCTGCAGAAGTCATTAGCCTCCAGACCCAGCCTTCTTGCATGTTCTCCAAAAAGGCAGTGCCCCGTGAGAATTCCTACGACCGTTCTTAATTCACGTCTTCGTAAGGATATTAATGCCCTAGTGCGCCCCAAGTCCAGCTTTGGCCAAACTTGTCTTGCAACTCTACAGGTGAGGACGTTAGACCACCTTTCCCCCCGCTGAGGATAGCGCCTGCTTTCCAAGTGCTTGTCTCAGCGCTGTGATAGGCCTCCCCAGACTTGCCCTTTCCGGTTGCAGCTGGAGAGTCGTACTATGCATAGCAAGTTCATCTGCCCTGCAGTTCCCCATGACGCCGGAGTGACCTGGGACCCAGACTACCTGGATGTTGAAATGCTCACCCATCTCATTTAGAGATGAGTGACAACTCAACGCCACCCGTGACGCCAAAGACACCGATTCTAACGACCGGATCGCCGCTTGACTGTCCACATAGATTGTGATATCGTCTGAGGATAACACATTATGCTTCAACCACGTCATGACCTCCTCAATCGCTACGACTTCAGCTTGGTACACGCTGCAGTAATCAGGGAGACGAATAGAAATATTTACATTTAATTTGTCACAGAATACTCCAGCTCCTACTTTGCCGTCTAGCTTGGAGCCATCTGTGAAGAATTGCAACGCTTCGGTTTCCGATAACGGTCTATCCCTCCAGGATTCCCTTTAAGGGAAGGAGGTCCGAAATCGCTTCTCGAAGCGTAGAGTAGGTTTAATGTAGTCAAGATTCGCCAGCTCATCCTTCAACGATCTGACGATAGTAGAGTGTCCTATACTAAGACACCTCCACTGAGAGACGGCTGCAAGTCGTACAGCCGTATTTGCCGCCATCTGTTTGCCAAAAATGTCGACCGGAAGAAGGTGCAACATAACCTCTAAGGTACTTGTCGGTGTCGACCTCAATGCCCCGCTAACAAGCATACAGGCCGTTCTTTGCACTCTCTCAATCTTACTTTTGTAAGTTACCTTGTCCAGAGCTGGCCACCAAACACCCACCCCGTACATGAGTACAGGTCTCACTACGGCGGTGTAGAGCCAGTGTACCAGCTCCGGCTTCAGACCCCATCTATGACCAATGGCGTTCCTACAGGAGTACAAAGCAATAGTAGCTTTGTTTATTCTCTCCAACATGTTGGGCTTCCAACTAAGCTTCCTGTCCAAGATAATGCCCAGATATCTAGCTCTATCAGTAAAAGCAAGTCTCGTGCCATTTAACGAAGGAGGGACAACTACCGGGATTTTGTATTTCTTAGTAAAGAGTACCAGCTCTGTCTTGGACGGGTTAATACCAAGTCCACATTTGCCAGCCCATTTCGTAACGATGGTAAGCGCATTCTGCATTACGTCTACAATCGTGCCCAGGAATTTCCCGGTAACAGCTAAAGCTACGTCATCTGCGTACGCGATAACTCCAATACCCTCTCTCTCCAATTCAAGTAGTAACCCGTTTACCACTATGTTTCAGAGAAGAGGGGGCAGAACCCCCCCCTGCGGAGTTCCCCTAGTTACTCGCCTCTTGAAGGTGGAGTCCCCCAACCCCAAATCCATATTAGATATAAGAAAGATATTATATTAATATAATGTCATGAGAAATTTGATGATTTTTTATTTTCCAACAACAATTGTTCTTAAATTAATAATTTGTTTTTCTCATTTTTTTGCTTTATTACCACTTTCCCAATTTTCCAATTTAAGAAGGATCAAACGATATTTTGTACTTTATTGTTTTTTAATTTTTATTTTTTTTTTTTGCTTTTTCCATATATTTTTTTTTCTATATTGTCAATCCTAAAAACATTTTTTATTATTACTTTTTTTTGTGTATTCTTTGTTTTCTCATGTTAAAAATAAATTATGAAACGGCATTGTTGCGTATCAATAAGAAGGAATTTAAATTAACAATTTTGAAGTAATAAATAGTCTATCATTCTGAAAAATATTATTATTAACAATTGATAATATCTTTGTTAAAAGAACCCAGCATTGATATTCAGAAATCGTTGAAAACATTTAAAGGTTTTTTTTTAAATTAATAATAAACAATTCATAGCAAAATTTATAAAGTGTATGAACATATTTATAAAAAATAATTTTGAAAGAAAAGTCTTACCTTAATGAATGATATTACTATCAAAAATTAATAGCACATTTAATTATATAACCGACAGCGGATAATCAGAAATAATTCGTCATTTAATAGATTTCATTCATATCAGTGCACTCGCACTATTATATTGATAGTAAATTAATAGATTGAATGATCATATTTATCAAAAATTATTTCGAATGAAAAGTTGTATTGTTTCAAAAAATACTTCTATCAATAATTGATAGTGCATTTGTTAATGTAGATCACAGGCAGTCTATAAATAGAAGTTACCTATCACAGTGATGAATTGCTATCATATTCATAAATAACTTTTATTGAAAAAATAATCTTTTCAATTCAACAGTACGATGCTATAGGTAAAATTACAACTTCATTTTATCAATGCGACAGTAAAATTTCTCTTAGTGTGCCAACAAACTATGGTCTTTCGGAACCGATCCTGAGAATATCACGGGTGTTCAATTCAGTTTCTCAAGTTTTCGATTTTCACTTATCGAGCGATTTGTTCAAGAATGTTTTATTTAAGTTTTTTAACAATTGTAGTTAGCCGTAATTGTTTGTACCGATTGTAGTCACTGTAGGTATCAAATAAATAAATAAATAATGGATATGACGTGTTTCAATTTTATTTAAAAAAAATTAGCAACATTCCCAAAATGTTAGTGTGCAAATACAATAGAAAAATTCTATTGCATTTTATCACGAACACAGTGAAAAAGTATAATGAAAAATTTGTTTTTAATGGTTTTAGATGAAATTATGGAATGTGAAAGGATAGAACTTGCCTGTTTCTCAACCTATTTTCATTTCTTAACCGAATATGACGAAATTCAACAGGTGCGATGAAAAGGGATTTTTAGATGAACCTTTGAAATATGCCCAAGAAGAATGGAATTTAGCTATTGCTTATCCGATTAGGATGAAATTCGACTTGTGCGATGGGAAAGATATTCTTTATTTATTTATTTAAGTAAAGAATTCGATCTTCTCATTAACAGTTGTGTTTATAAAAAAATAATTACCAATTATTAATATTTAAAATTAATATAGAACAAAACAAGAAATTTAGAAAATAATGAAATTAAGTAAAAATTTAAAAAGATATTCTTCAAAGTTGAAGCTGTCAGAAAAATTAATCATAAATTTGAAAAAAAAATGGCTTTCAAATTTTTTTGAAATTGTTTTTTGATAAACTAAAATTGAATTAAATGTTATTTATCGCCTTGTGGAATAATATTTTAGCGCCAAACTCGGTGACTACGCTATGTCCTGCATGGATGGAACACTTACAGAGATATTTCCCAATACAAAAGCTGAATCAATGTGTGGAAGTTGAACTTTTCAGATAAAAGCAGCATCTAGAAGAAGACGTCTTTTTTTAAGGGTGCAAATTTTATATTCCTAGCTCCTTTTTGAATATGGTCGTATGCGAGCTACATTTTGATAGACAAATACGTTAAAGCACATAGGAGAATATCAAAGGTTTTGTACAAAACAAGAAAATATCCAAAATAAAAAGCGCGAATTTTCTTTTTTTTTATAAGCTTCAACTGTAATCCAGCTGTTCTTTTCTAGTTGTAAGTAATGCCATCTATATTTGTCTAGCAAAACTAACATAAAACCAAACTATTTAAGACTGCCAGAAAATGTTCTATCGTATCATCCATAGATTTTTTGTTAATTATTCAGTTCTAAAAATATTTTCAAGTGAACTTAAAGTTAATTAATTATTTGATATTACAACTATGTAAAATCAAAATGTAACAACTTTTTAATAGGAAATTAACCATTTGTAATTATTAAAATCAAACACTTTTGGTTGCTCTCTTTTCTACATAAAGCCCGGTACGCTGCTGAAGCGAAATGAAATTTCTCATATAAAAATGATACAATCGAAAAAAAACGCTGAATTTTACTTTGGGATATACAGTTTAGCTAGCGAAATGGGAGTTTTCGTATTATAATACAGATGTCTCTATTTTATATCTACACATTTTTCAATTCATTTTTATCTTCCTGGACGATATATGTGAAGAAACATTTTGACACTTGCATTTGAGTTTTTGCGTTTTGAGGATAATCAACTATCGAAGTAAATTTTATTGTATAAAATATGTTGTCAGAGACAATATGAAGTTATACGTACTAAAATATTTACGAAACTCGTCAAACTAAATTTTCACGCCAGATTTATCTTCCTGTTTTTGGAGTCTAGTGAAATTTTCATTTCGCTTGAACAGCATACTAGGCTTAAATTTATATTTTATTTTACCGTTTTATTAACACGAAAAGTAAATGTAAATACAGCGATCCACAAAATTATTTGAAACAAAAACATTTTCAATAAAGTATAAACAGATACAAGTATACACTTACGTAGGTCTTAAAAATACAATTTACTTTTTTCTATTTTTGTGCAAAAAGGAAAGGATTTAATAAAAATTAATCTTCTAACACAATTCAAATATTTAAGTAAACACGTTAGATTATTCTTTCACAAGTGAAATTTTTTTTTTGTTTCAATATTTAATTTGTTTTGTGTGTCTTTAATTTTATTGTTGGAATCTACGGCATATGATACAAATACAGCTTGCGTAATATCCCAAGTATTTTTACTTCAACATTTTAGCAGGAATTTCAGGAGCTCAATCTAAGCTTAGTTCAGAATAAGTTTCAATTGAGTTCCTCTGTATTATAAGAAACACTATGAATCTTGTCGCGAAGTGCTGGAACTGAAGTGAAGTCAAAATGATGTGCTTGTTGGGTAGGAGGGCTCGTGGGCATTAATAAATGTCAAATTCTCCTGCAAGCTGCGTGATAAATTTTTATAAAAGAAAACAAGGATTAATTAATATTATTTTTATATTGTATATATAATACATAAGATTACATTAAAATAAATATATCCATCATGCTAAAAAAAGCAGAATTTATCACGGCATCAAAAGGCAATTTTTCTATAGCGTAGTGTAAAATTCGAAATAAAATTAGTAATATGTACTTATAGATATATTATTAATTATACAACAATTATGTTTGGATTAACATAAAATATTTTTCTTACACTTACGAATAAATTAAACTTTAAACCTCAAAAATATTGATGTTTTGTAAATACACGGTACATATCGAATGCTTGACTTCGAGATCTAATTTAATTTTATAAATGATCCTTTTACTATTTTCCCTATGTACAAACTAGTTCCAATAAAATGTACCAAAAATCATGGAACTCACAACTGACACCATTACATTGAAAATAGATTGCGGTGGAAGGTTGTAATTCGTCAAGGAGACAAAACATAACATACGCCTTTTAAAATTAGAAAACTCGCCTTAGAAAACTAACAAAAAATATGAGGAATGGATTACTAACTCTAATTTAAAAAAGTCAGCTACAAAAAAAATACAAATTTGTGAAAAAACCCTTTTCTGAAGGCTGCTTATCAAGAAGAGCTTAATGAGGACTGCAAGCCCCAACCAAAAATTTTCCTATTTCAATAAATAATTTGCATTCAAATGACAATACAACTCCAGTTTCAAATCAAACTGAAACCTTACTTGACCCTGATTCTGATGATAATGCGTCAATGATATCTAAGTTATAAATCGATGATATTTTTGAAGTTCGATCAGGAAATTACTTTAGAAAAGTAGTGAAATTAATGTGATCAATAACACAAATTCCTTAACCGAAAAACAGAAATAATTATTTCAAGCTTGGCTCAAAAATTGTTTGCGTAATATTAAAAATGACAATTATTATTGCTTAAAACATTGTGAACTCTTACGAAAAATTGATTCGAAAAACTTAGAAATTTCTGACTCAAAACGAAAATGCAATAGCCAAACAAAAAAAAAAATTAGAAGAAATAATCTTACAAATTTAAATTAAATATTAGTTGTCAGTTAAATGTATTGAAAATAAATGAAAATTCTAAAATCTTTTATAAAATCCTAATAAACTTACGACGACCTAAAACTCATAAATGGCCTGAGGAACCGAAAATAATCACGCAAATTATATTTTATCGATCATCAAATGATTATAGATATCAAACTCTTCAATAATCCGTTGGCAATTGATAAAATATTTAAGCCCTGGTTTTTATATAAAAGAAATTTATTTAAAAACTGATTTGGTTTAAAATATATAATCAGATCAAATAGATAGTTTTATAGATTTTGAAAATCAGCAAGAAAATTGATATCTTGCTGTTTTATTCGTTTCCTATAATGGGTATGTTGGCTGATAAATTGTATTTAATTGTCCAGGAAAATCTTAGCGCTTCTCCTAACTCTTGGCTATCGGTGAGTGTTTTGTTGTTAAATTGGATACACCATTGCGTCGTATTTTTAGACTTGATATATATTCATTAAGGCATTTTCCACAGTTCCTTTGAGTTGTATTGATTTTCAATTAACTGGTTTCTGAAGTATTCAGATTCAGAACTTTCTTGTAGCGTTCGCAAGTTTCATCTAAATTCATAATTTTCAGAACACTATAATTGCGCGTTTTTCTTGCTTCAGCAATTTCAAGTTTTCTGAGGACCAAGGTATTGTATTCCTATTTTAACTAACTTTTGTTTCAGTTAATTCATTTATGACCTGTTTTAACTTCAGTATACTTATTTAGGTCACTCTGCGTGCTAAATTACCGCAATCGGTAATTTCAAATGTAGTTCAGCTTTTATTCAGAGTAATTTTTCCATGATTTAATTTCTTTCATTCTGCATTCATCTAGTGACTTCGATTGTTTTCTGCTTAAATTCATTTGCTGCGTTATAATGATCGCTTATTTATTATTCTTTTAAAACTTTACACTGAGTGATGGTTGAATTGGTTATTAATAGAGCTAACAAACTTTTGCTGGTTTGCGTAACTCTCGTGTTTTCCTGAACTATTTGCGTCAATTTATAATCCTTAATTATCTGATTTAATTTTAAACTGTAGAAATCGTTGCTTTGTCGTTGCGACCTGAACTCAATATTAAAGTCCCCAAAAATAAGATTGGGTTTATTCCGATTGATAACATTATCAAACCACTTTGATTGGCATTAGGGAAGTCGCCAAAATAATATTACCGAGGAATGCAGGCGTTGACTATTAACTAACTTCTAGGTTCAATCAGAATCCAATTGAAAATCTTTTTTCTCAAATCAAAGCAACCAACGGAAACAACCGAAATTCATCCGTACATAAATCTAATAATAAAGCCTGAATTCCACTGTGAATAATTGACTGAACTGACCAAGTCGAAAGAAGACAAAAAAAAAATGCATTGGAGTGACAAAGATAGAGCATGTTTTTTTTATCTTTTTAATAGCACAAATATCTTGATAAATTTTGACAGCGACAGCAAAAAATAAAAAATAAAATAAATAAATTTTTGGTTATCACTTGGAGTTTTAATTTGGTTTTTTCACCACCAATAAATTATTTAAAAAAAAACGATTACTTTATTAAATTGCCACAATTGATCCCAATTTATCACAATTTAACTGTACACAAACTTTATATTTTTTTATTATCACAGCTATTTTAGAAGCAACCACCAAAAAAAATTATGACACTTACCATAAAAATAACAAACTTTTAATTAACTTAGTGTGCGGAAAAAAATTTGCGTTCGTACACAAAATTTGTGTGCGTATATTAGTTGGATAACCATAAAATGACATCGATTTTGATAATTTTTGACCATAATTATGGCGATCCACTAATACAAACACACATTTGATGTAAGTAAAATCTTGACTGACTTCGTTTTGTGTTTCTTTCACACAACCACCGATTTTATATTTTTATCTCCCTTTATTTTGACTAACAAACTTTTATTCGCAATGGAATTCAGGCTTAACGTAGCAAAAATAACGCTGTAGCTTCTAAAGGCAATGATTTTGAAGAAGAAGAGTCACCATATCCATCAGATATTTCTGACTTGTTTTTTTAAGTTTTATATTCCGCTAGAAACAGCTTCCATGCAATATTTCCTAGGATACGTTCCCTATATAATAATCCGAAAAATTAAATGTTTGATTGCGAGAAGTTTGAGGTCAGAAAACAGAAAGCCTAACCGACACATCTTTTAATATATGTGAAGAGCAAAAAACATATTAAACATAAAAAATAAATTAAGATAATATATTCTGAAAATTTGTGTCCAGAACACAAGTATTGAATTCATCTTATTATTATTATTATTATTGAAGGGCCATCTATGTGGGCGCTCAGCCACCTCGCACTGCGACCTAAAATATGTTTTGTGCTTGGATCGTGCTTAATTATCCGTCCAGTCAATATTCAGGCTCTTAATGAACCTGATAATATTGCCGGCCGTTACACGATACATACTATCTGGACTCATTGCTCTCCCTCCTAGATGTTGTAACGAGACCGACACGGATGGTGGGTATCGGTCTGTTAACAGAAAATTTTGTTACTCACTCAGAGGCTTTGGACGGTCATCTTGAGGCCGGCTAAGCTCAGTGGATTGGGGTGGGGTTTCCCAAAGCTTGAGGGAGTCTTGTTAGACCGCTGGAAAAAGGACTAAGGAATCAAGAGAGGAAAAAAAACAGAGATAGGGAATGGAAACAAGGCATGGACCAACTCACCGTAGAATGCTGAGAATGCACTTACCAAATCATCTTCTAAAAACCTTTTACATTCTCATCCTGAAAAGCAAAATGAAGCGAACTATACGAGAAAAAAAAATAATTGTAAAACCGAGAGAAACCCGAAAAAAAAATATTAATGAAACTATAAATAGTGTATGATATTACATTAGTTAATTGAGTAATGTTTATTAAAGCAAGATAATAATAAAAAAATAAAATAATAAAAGAAAAGATAAAATGTAAAAATTACAATATAACAACAAAAATATAATTTTAAATTGAAATTCAAAATAAGAAACTTAAATTAATTACTAATTACTACCTAACCCCCCCTAAAGACGTCATAATACTTAAATTAAAGAATATAATATATATATAATATAATAATAGTGTATAAAAAAAACCTGATTATATTATGTTGGTATGGCCATACTTCTATTTTGAGACACAAATGTTTTTTTTTTTTTTTTTTTTTAGAGTTTTTAAACACGACAAATAGTTTGACCGTTTCAAATTTTCTTGTGATGAAAACGGTTCACTTTATCACTTATCACATTTATTATTTGTAGTTTAGTTTTAGTTTTTTTTTCTACACTAATTAATTTTCGATACGTATTTAATTTTCTGTTAAACTTTTAAAAACGTTCAGTATTTCATAATTTTTCACAGTACATACACATTTTAAATCATATATTTTTGGCCAAAGCCTATATACGATGTAACAACGCCTGACTCGTAAAATGATTTTACGGACCAGTTATCACTCATTTACAGTTGTATATATGTGTATATTTATCATGATTGCCTCGTCGATTTTATATTTCATGATTTAGGCACATTATATATAGGTATACTTATAAGAGTTTTATTGGTTCTTTTTAGGTGACCAGATACCCCTGTTTAAACAATTCACTAGCACAGTTTTCTTTTGTAATTTTTCATAGTTTTGAAGTATTATTATTTTAAGTTTTAAGAATTTTACAATGGATTGATTTTTTTTATTTTAACTAATTAATTTTAACTATATTATATAAACTTATTAGATTTTTATAACATTACTTAATAACCACTAGATATAATTAGATACACTTTCCAAATTTCGATCAATTTTCTTTTTTCCCAATCTAGACTAGTGATTTCTAGACGAAAAAAAATAAAATAGTATTCACATACCAAAAAAAAAAAAATTATGATTTTATTAGAGTTAATCACAAAAAAAATAACACTTTAGATAACTCTCAGGATTTTTTTATGTTTTTTTTTTCCGATATTTAGAAAGAAAAAAAACAAAAAAAAAAAATCATCATGGTTTCCTGATGACCCCACACAATAAAAAAAAATTGTTTTTTTCTGAAAACGGGTCAACTGAACAGAATCAAAAACAAAATTTTTCCCGCGTTTTATTTTTTTCTTGTTTAATCCGTTTTGTGGTATACGTAATAAATAAATAATAACCATAATTATGTCAGGGATATCAAACCCACCCAACCTTGGAACGACGAGCAATTGCCAGCCGTTACAATGTTTAATGTAGCATGTACTGCTGTTTGAAAAAAATGTACATTGATTGATTGATTGTGAGTGTACGGCCAAGCATTATAGCAAGTCTGCCGGACTCCCGGGCACACACCGTACACCCGTTTACACACAACAAAACCGAAGGATAGGATAGGATTATTAGTTGGGACAGACTCGACCCGGTTACAGACACTAATGCGATCGATAGTTAGTAAATTAACGGCACAAAAGACAACACAATCTAACTACATTTTTAGATGATCATTTCTCTGGAATCCAGGGGCGGATATTTAGATCTCCCTAAACCTAAATTAAAAATTATTAATGTTGTAATTTCCCCCTGTTCGCCTTTCAATAATTTACCTGATAAAATAAACTCTGTTTCAAAACTATAGACGCACTCTAGTGATAATCGATTCTCAGAAAATTTAAGAGCAAATGAAAAAACGAATGTTACCTTGACTGACACTCTTGTTTGTTGTTTTAATTTCTGAAATAAATTTTGTTTTGATAACGGTACTTTTTTTGTTGTTGGGCGAAAACTGTAAAAAATGATTTTGGTAAGTGTTTCATTTCTATAGACGCACCGGATTTTTTGGACTAGAATAAAAACAATGTTTAAAATTTAAAATAATTAATAATTTATTTGTCCTCCATGGCATTTTATGACCTCAAAAATTATATTTTGCATGGTCGCAATATATGGCTGTAGCCGTTCCGGCGTCAAGGAGGACCAAGCATTTTCTATGGCCATTTTAAGCTCCTGCACCGTATGAAATTGCCTGTTATCATCATATATTCTTCTTGCCAACCATCCCCAGATGTTGTCAATGGGGTTCAGATCCGGTGAACGCACCGGCCTATCTAGTAACTCCACATTATGATGATGCGCAAACCAAGCCTTTGTGGAAGCACTCACATGTATTCTGGCGTTGTCCTGTTGAAAAATAAAATTTTCTTTAGGAAAACTACCTAAATACGGTATGAGTTGCGCTTCCAAAATGGTTTGGTACTCAGTACTGTTCATTCGGCACGATGGAAATGCCAAAGGAAGAGTACCGAGTGTGCTGAACGCGCCCCACACCATCAAAGATCCGCCACCGAAATTTCTCTTGGAGAAATATCGGGGCTCTTTTCGCAGATCTCTCCAGTAGCTGTTCAGGCCATCTGGCCCATCTAAGTTGAACTTTTTCTCATCAGAGAAAATCACCTAAAATGCAAAATGTCGTTAGAAAGATAAAGTTTTAAAGTAATGACTTATCTTTACCAGATTCCAATTGCGATTCATGTTAGCACGTGCGAAGGAGAGCCTTTCTTCTTTGTGGTGAGCTTCCAGGCAGGGTTGAGGCTTTATCCTGGATCTGACAATATTGGGATTTTCCTTAATTGCCCGCCACACTGTTGATACGGATGCCAAAATATTAGCATGTTGCTTGATTCTCCTTAGAGAAATCGTGGAATTCGACGCTAGTCGACTGATTTTCCTTGTTTCTCTGTTATTTAGAATCCTTTTGCGTCCCTGCTGTTTTTTTTGTCCATAATTATCACGATCTTTTAGATAATTGCGGACAACATGATCTGATTTTCCAATTTTCTCCCTATTTCCCGTTTGGACAAACCCTGACCCCATAACGCCTATATTTGTCCTATTTCCCTTTCTGTCAAGAGCTTACCGCGTGGCATCTTTGCGAAATTCTACAATTAGTACAATAATTATAAAAATATTAAAAAAAATAAAATAACATCAGCAAATTTACTTACCTTCGTCAGTGCGTCTATAGAAATGAAACACTTACCAAAATCATTTTTTACAGTTTTCGCCCAACAACAAAAAAAGTACAGTTATCAAAACAAAATTTATTTCAGAAATTAAAACAACAAACAAGAGTGTCGGTCAAGGTAACATTCGTTTTTTCATTTGCTCTCAAATTTTCTGAGAATCGATTATCACTAGAGTGCGTCTATAGTTTTGAAACAGAGTTTATTTAAGAAAATCTAAAATTACTCAGCTAAAATTATAATTATAATTACAGTAGAATTCGCTTATAGCAAACACTCAAGGAACATAATTTTGTTCACTGTAGCCGGCTGTTCATTTTAATCAAATATTCGTTTACGTTTATAAACGTAGTTCTTTGTTTGTAGTGTATAAGAAAAAATAAGTGTTCGTGTAAATTCAAACTCACAACTTTATGACAAAACCATATGATCATTATAAGCGTTTGTTCGTTATATACATGGTTTGGTATAAACGGATTTTACTGTATTATAAAAAACATCATTATAACAAAATAAAGATAAAATTAAATAAAATAAAGTTGAAATTAAACTTTTATGATTGATTATGAGTGTACGACCAAGCATAATAGCAGGATCTCCCGGACTCCCGGGCCCATGCCGTACAGCCGTTCTCATATAACAAAACCGAAGGATTGGATAGGATTATTAGTTGGGACAGACTCGACCCGGTTACAGACACCAATGCGACTGATAGTTAGTAAATTATTAGTACAATATATAATAAATAGGTTAGCATAAGACAGCACAATCTAACTAAATTATTAGATGATCATTGAAGGGGAATCCAGGGCCGGATACTCAGGACTCCCTAAATCCTAATTTCCAATGAAAACGTGATGTTTTTTATTTCAAACGTATTGCAGAATCGAATGCGTGTGTTCTAAGAAGAAGAAATTGAAAAAATTGAATTTCGTCGATTACAACGCCATCTATCATGAACCGAACAAAATATTTCATTCAAATCATATACGTACTTTTAGTCGTAGAATCCGTATCTGCAATAAAAAATATGGCTTCCTATCTTAGTTTAAAAGTTACCCCCGCCCCACGCGGTATGATTAAATTTTGATTATGGACATTTTTTCCGTAGAGTGGCTATTTTTCGAGATATTTGATCGTCTCAGTTTAAAAGAAACACCCGGTATAGAAAGAAAAAATTTGAGTAAATTGCCACTGAATTTGTTTGGTACGGATGGCGGTTTGGCAGGGCTGGAAAAATGCTTCTTCAGTGTTCAACGGCTTCAGTGTTACCACTGGCTGGAGTTCTTTCCAGCTGCAGAATGTGAAGCTGCAGATTATATGCAGATTAGCTTATTTTTGATTTTACCCATGTTAAACCACCTCATCTTACACAATTTGTTATGAATGAGTTTATGGCCGTGTGTGTGGGTGGTTACACGCCATAATAATTTTATGCTTCACTTATACAAAGAATTAAAGATTCAACATTTATTTTATAATGCTTTTATTTATGTTTCGGAATTCTTTCTTTTTATTTTGCACAATTTTATTTCTTTTTAAAGATTTACAATTTATTTTGTATAAATCTTTATTTAGCTTTATTCACTTACTGGCCTCATATATAACGGCTCAGTAAAAGCTAGTAGTTAATATTTTTAATTTTAATATCAATTATATACACGACACAATGATGTGCGTCGTGACTCAGTTAAATGATTATTGTTTTTTATTGCATAGGAAAATTCCTTTTATATGAATTCTCCCTTTGTTTTTGCAGCTCATACTACGATAGCGTAAATTTAGTGAACTCGTATTTTTAGCATTTTGATTTATAGTTCAGAATGCTCATAACTAGAGGTCACGCGGAATAATTTAGGAGAATAAAATGCTTGTTATAATTTAGTACATTTTAATTTGTTTATTTTTGAACTGTCATTTTCTGTCAGTGCAATTAGTGAAATTAGTGAACGCCACATCACCCCCTTACCAGCGAATTGGCGATGGGCGATGACGTGAAACGTGCTGGTAGTTTCGTGGTCCTTCCTGCTCTCGTCGTTGTTGCTCCGGATGTTTGTTCGTTAAAATTGAAACGAACTTTTACTGTGCGTGGTCGCTCACCCGTTGTTTGTGATGCTGATTTACCCTCCGCTGTTGGATTGGCGTCCTGTATCGCGGCGGTGTCTCGAGGTGTTACTGCGGCATCTGGCAGTCCCTTATCCTGATCGGCTTCAGTGAAGCATGGTTTCAGCCTGTCCATAGAGATGTTGCATTTTCATCCCTTTACCTCTACGACAAATGCTTTTTCTCCGCGACTGATAACCAGGAATGGACCTTCATATGGTGCTTGTAGGGATTTCCTCACAGCGTCTGTACGTAAGAAAACATGCGTGCAACTATGGAGTTCCTGAGACATAAAAATTTTGTTGTTGCAATGTCGAGATGGTGGAGTTGGCCGGATCGTTTCGAAATGTTTACGTAGTTCTTCTGCGAATTCAGATTGATTAATTTGGGCTTTGGTTTCGACCAGTAGCTGACTGGGAACCTTGATTTTCTCGCCAAAAACCAATTCTGCCGATGTTGTTTTGAAATCATCTCGATACGTGGTGCGTAGTCCCAATAGTATTGTTGTTAGTATCCTGGTCCAGTCGCTCTTCCCGTGGCACATAATGGCTGCTTTCAATGTCCTGTGGAATCGTTCTATTAATCCGTTGCACTTGGGGTTGTATGCTGTCGTTCTCTTGTGGTTGAATCCTAATAATTTTGAAAATTCGTGGAATAGTTCTGATTCAAATTGTACCCCTTGGTCGGTAACTATTGCAGATGGCACTCCATAGCGGGCTATCCACTGGCTATATACTGCGACTGCGACTGTTTCGGGTTTAATATCTGGTGTCGGGATCACTTCCGTCCACCTAGTAAATCTGTCTATAATCGTCACGCAGAAACGCTGCCCCTCTGAGATTGGTAATGGACCTACCAGATCGAGATGAATCTCGTCAAATCGTCTCGTTACTGGCGCATAATGTCCCAATGAACTTTTCGTGTGTCTGTTTACTTTGGCTCGTTGACATGCCAAACAGCATTGTACCATCCTTCTCACATCCTTCTTTATTCCCTTCCATATAAATTGCTGCGTCATGGCTTTTATCGATGGTAGCACGCCTGGGTGTGATAAATTATGTATGTACCGCTTCGAACACTCTTTTTCTAAATTCGGCTGGAATGTACGGGCGTGTGTTTCCCGTGGACACATCGCAAAGTAGCGACTTGTTTGATCCGAACGCAACTGGGATTTCCGTTAATTGTAGTTCCGTGTCTGCTTCTCTTAGCTCCCTCGCTTCGTCGTCCCCCTGCTGAGCATCGGCAATTAGAGCATAGTCGATTGATTCGCTGATTTCCAAATTTTCGATTCGAGATAGGGTGTCAGCCACCACATTGTCCCGACCTGAAATGTGTTGAATGTTCGTGGTGAACTGGGCGATGAAATCGAGGTAGCGGAATTGTCGTGGTGATGCTTTTGCGGGGTTTTGCATTAACGCATATATTAGAGGCTTGTGGTCGGTAAAAAGTATAAAATCGCGACCCTCTAACATGTGTCGGAATCGCTTGACCGCCGAGTAAGCGGCCAAGAGTTGTCGATCGTATGCGCTGTACTTCCTTTGCGTTTCTGTTAGTTTCGCCGAGTGGAATTGTAATGGTTCCCAGACCGTTTTGTGCGTATTGCTCTCGTTCTCGTTTTTCTGCTGCAATACAACACCTATTGCCGTATCTGATGCATCTACCATTAATGCGAGTTTTGCCTCTTGATTTGGGTGTCGCAGCATTGTTGCTTCGCAAAGTTGTGTTTTACAAGTTGAAATGCGGCTTTGCTTTCGACTGACCAATCTATTATGCGTGCATCGTTTTTCTTGCTACCTTTCAGGTAGTCATTAAGAATAGCTTGACTGTCCGCTGCGTTGGGCATGAACGACCTATAAAAATTCAACATTCCCAAAAACCGACGCAGTTGTTTCACCGTCGTGGGTAGCTCGAATTTCGCTATACATTCAACTCGTTCTGCTAAGGGTCGAATACCTTCTCCAGATACCTCGTGCCCTAAAAATTGAACCTGTGTTTTAGCGAATTGGCATTTATCCGTGTTAATGATCAACCCTGCGTCGTTTAATTTCGAGAAAATAATTTCTTAATGTTCGGCAATTGTTCGGGATGCCACCAGTATATCGTCCAAGTAAATGAAGCAAAAATTTAGTCCCTGTAAAACCGAATGCATAAAACGTTGAAATGAATTTCCTGCGTTCCTCAACCCAAACGTCATTCTTGTGAACTCGAATAGTCCGAATGGTGTTGACATTGCTGTCTTTGCTATATCGGATTCTTCAATTGGGATCTGGTGGTATGCCCTGACCAGGTCGATAGTTGTGAAGTAATTGGTTCCTTGTAGTTGTTGTGTGAAATCGTGGATGTATGGTATAGGATATCTGTCTGGTAACGTGACATTATTCAACGCTCGGTAGTCTCCGCAAGGTCGCCAATCACCGTTATTTTTGGGAACTAAGTGTAACAGGCTCGCCCACGGGCTGTCCGAGCGTCTACAAATGCCCTGTTCCAGCATGTATTCCAATTCCTTCTTCGCGATCTTGAGCTTATCTGCGCCTAATCTTCGTGGTTTTGCGTATACGGGTGGACCACGTGTTATGATGTGGTGTGTCACCTGATGTTTTACTGATTTTAATTGCTGCGAATCGCATGTAATTTCCTTAAATTTTGTCAGTAGTGGCATCACTCGCTCATCCACACTATTCGTGTTGATTACTTTAATTGTTGGTACTGTGTTGTACGTTTTTCTAGCTACTGCGCAAATCGATGTAAGCGGATCGAGCAATCGATTTCTCTGTATGTCTACCAGCAGCCCTGACTGGTTCAGGAAATCCGCGCCTATTATTGGCGTGGTGACGTCTGCAATTGTGAATGTCCAGCTAAATTTCCTTCGTAGTCCTAGATCCACATTCAGCAGCCGCCTTCCATACGTTTTGACTACCGTCCCGTTTGCCGCATGTAGATTAACTTCGGGGTTGTGATTCCTCCGGTCGCTAATGTTTGGCGGTATAACCGAAATGTCGGCGCTCGTGTCGATGAGATATGTCTGGTTCGTTAATATGTCGTAAATTTTGAGGCGACAATTTGCGGTGTCCCGGTCGCAAGTCGCCATCTGCGCCGGTTTATCTAGTTTTTTTGTCTTAAACTCGCTCCATTTCGGGCAAGAAGGTTTACAACATCGTGCAGCTTCTTTAAACCTAAAATGGTAAAACCATATTCGTGGTGATTCATTCTCGTCTTCCTCTGTGCTTTGTTTGGCTGGAGTTACGCTTCTTCTTGGCCGTCGATTTGTGCGCGAATTGCTCGGTGAGCGGTTTCTTTGGACGTTTCGGTCCATTATGTCTAATCGACGCAGAATCTCGTTTATTTGTGTGGACATGCTGTTTTCATTTGTTGCGTGTGGCTGTGCTGTTGGTGGTGCTAAGGCCATCACACTTGCTTGCGCCATCGTCTCTAGCACTCGGTCGGCGAGCTCTGCTAGTTTGGTTGCCGATAATGCTTCGGCCGTCAGTGCCAACACTTCTTGAGCGCGTAGTGGTAACCTTTTCAGCCACAACGTCTTTATGAAATCGTCTGTGACGTCGGTTCCTCAACTACTTTTCAACTTCCTTAGTAATTGGGACGGTTTGCTGTCTCCCAACTCGATACCTTGCAGCAATCGATGAATCTGCGTCTGTTTGGACTCGCAAAGCCGATCCAATATTGCCTGCTTTAAATCTGTGTATGGCGTTGCCGTGCGTGGGCCGGTGATAACGTCGCTTATGTCGTTCATGACCCAATCATTCAGTGAGCTCAATACATGATGGTACTTGGTGGTTTCCTGTGTGATTTTGCCTAGTGAAAATTGCGCTTCAATCACGTGGAACCAAAGTCGCGGGTTTTGGGTGGTTAACGGCGTTAACCGTACAGCAAGGGGAGCTACTGTGGCATGTATTGGCTGTGGAGTAGAGGCAGACGGGTTTGCTGCCCTTTCTGTGGGTACACCCTGTAATGCCCTCCGGATCCCTTCCTGGATTTGCTCCTCTATATATGCTGCTTGCCTGGTATTCTCCTCGTCATCGTTTTGGTGAATAATTGGCTCACTTGCTTCCCTGCTCCCGCTCTCTATGTCTGACATTCTGAATGTTTTGATGTTTGCTGCTTTAATGGCTCATCGGTCGGTCTTGATGTCACTTCACTAACGTGTTTTCCCTTTTTTTTTTACGGGTACGTTTTTTTTTTAAATATTTACATCAATTGCCGTGTTTGCACGGTTGACAAATAAATATAACAAAGCAAAACGAAAAATATACAACAAAGTGAAGAACACCAAAAAAAAAAATGAACAACTATTAGCATTGGCTGATGT
Source organism: Tipula vernalis (assembly GCA_958295665.1). Taxonomy (NCBI): domain Eukaryota; kingdom Metazoa; phylum Arthropoda; class Insecta; order Diptera; family Tipulidae; genus Tipula; species Tipula vernalis. The sequence goes on along the minus strand of OY282558.1, from coordinate 292,751,669 downwards.
GGCGTACACTGATTACACTTCCAGGATACATATGTACACCCTGAAATTGCAACAATTGTTACCACAATTTAACAAGTCAAATACTATGTACGAAATTGAATTTATTAACGGAATTTAGATATAAATCAAAATGCGAAAAATACGGTTATTGCGGATCGAACGTTTATTTATTTTTTTACAATTAGGAGAATCGTATAAAATCCTCTTCATCTATGCAATTTACAGTAACAATAATCACTTACGTTTTTTTTTTTTTGAGAAAAAATGCCGTGTTATTTCTGCCTGTGGCTGCCGCTGCTCCGAATTGACCAACGTCTACTGTCGTTGTGGCTGGAGTTATGTGGTGGCTTCCTCGTCCGGAATTCCGTGTGTCAGCTCGCTTTTCCTGTGAGCGCTTGCTGTCCACCGTTTCGCCTTTTCTATTGGGCGCCTGGTGGTTATTTGCGCTCGATATAAATTTTTTGTGTGACTCGTATTTCGTTACCCTGAGCTTGCCTCTGATGGGGGCTATTACCAGGGTAATCGACACTTACGAATCACGTCGGGGTCACCAATTTATGGCCGTGTGTGTGGGTGGTTACACGCCATTATAATTTAATGCTTCACTTATACAAAGAATTAAAGATTCAACATTTATTTTATAATGCTTTTATTTATGTTTCGGAATTCTTTCTTTTTATTTTGCACAATTTTATTTCTTTTTAAAGATTTACAATTTATTTTGTATAAATCTTTATTTAGCTTTATTCACTTACTGGCCTCATATATAACGGCTCAGTAAAAGCTAGTAGTTAATATTTTTAATTTTAATATCAATTATATACACGACACAATGATGTGCGTCGTGACTCAGTTAAATGATTATTGTTTTTTATTGCATAGGAAAATTCCTTTTATATGAATTCTCCCTTTGTTTTTGCAGCTCATACTACGATAGCGTAAATTTAGTGAACTCGTATTTTTAGCATTTTGATTTATAGTTCAGAATGCTCATAACTAGAGGTCACGCGGAATAATTTAGGAGAATAAAATGCTTGTTATAATTTAGTACATTTTAATTTGTTTATTTTTGAACTGTCATTTTCTGTCAGTGCAATTAGTGAAATTAGTGAACGCCATAAGTTCCTGCTCAAAATAGATTGTGTAAGTATGGGGTTGGTTCCTAAACAAAATTTATGTAAATAGACAAATAAACAAATAAAACAACATACTATATTTATACAGTATTCCCTGATAGTTACATTCTCTTTTTTTCTTTATTTTTTGCGGTTGCGGGAGATTTCATACCATCATCATTATGTTCTCAAACGGCCCCCCAAATTGATTTTCGTTGTTGTGGTAGTTGTTCGGTAGCTGCTTTCTCGTCTAAACGAAGTTGATTGTTTTATCGAAAACTCGATGTACTTAAACTCATTTACAAATTAACGACCTATCTGGATCGTCTAAAACTGATTAATTTATAACCATTAGGTTAGCGTCGAAATTGTTGCAGATTTGATTAAGTCGGTGAAGTTAGCCCGAAAAAATATCAGCCCGAATTTTTGGTTCGTTTCTCGGATAAAATGTAGCTATCCCGAAAATGTGTAAATTTTTTGTAAAAAGTGTAGGCTCATCCCGAAAAAAATATTATAATTAAAATGTATCTAACACGAAAAACAAAACAAGTTTAATCGAAATGAAAATTAATAAATTTTTTAAAAAATATTTGTAATAAAAAACATTAATTTCTATTAGAGTTAAAGCCTTTCAACATATTCTACAAATTTTTATAGCTATACTAATATCTGTTGGTATAGTGTATTCCATTTACTATGAAGAAACCTTAAGTTATATACTGCCAATAATAGATAAAATGCTTGAAGATTTTGTATTTGGGAAGATAGGCCATGATGCTAGCTAAGAGGTAGTCAGCATCCCGGTCAAATCATGGGAATAAACATATGATTTTTAAAAATTTGTTTTTTTAGTATATCGCATGAGATATGGAGAAATCTTAAATTATAAACAACAGACTAATACTAGCAGAAACTTAAATTCTGTGTGGCGATACTAGAGATAAATACCACTAACGGTATATACCACCTGATAGGTCTTGGATATGCTAATGAACCATGAATAGGCCATATCCATATCATGGAGATAAGACATATCATTTTCAGTACACATAATACGCCTTTTCGTATACTGCATCCAGTTGAAACTTAAATTCTGTGTGGCGATACTAGAGATAAATACCACTAACGGTATATACCACCTGATAGGTCTTGGATATGCTAAGGAACCATGAATAGGCCATATCCATATCATGGAGATAAGACATATAATTTTCAGTACACATAATACACCTTTTCGTACACTGCATCCAGTTGAAACTAAATTCTGTGGCGATACTAGAGATAAATACCACTAACGGTATATACCACCTGATAGGTCTTGGATATGCTAATGAACCATGAATAGGCCATATCCATATCATGGAGATAAGACATATAATTTTCATTACACATAATACACCTTTTCGTTCACTGCATCCAGTTGAAACTTAAATTCTGTGTGGCGATACTAGATATAAATACCACTAACGGTATGTACCACCTGATAGGTCTTGGATATGCTAATGAACCATGAATAGGCCATATCCATATCATGGAGATAAGACATATAATTTTCAGTACACATAATACGCCTTTTCGTACACTGCATCCAGTTGAAACTTAAATTCTGTGTGGCGATACTAGAGATAAATACCACTAACGGTATATACCACCTGATAGGTCTTGGATATGCTAATGAACCATGAATAGGCCATATCCATATCATGGAGATAAGACATATAATTTTCAGTACACATAATACGCCTTTTCGTACACCGCATCCAGTTGAAACTTAAATTCTGTGTGGCGATACTAGAGATAAATACCACTAACGGTATATACCACCTGATAGGTCTTGGATATGCTAATGAACCATGAATAGGCCATATCCATATCATGGAGATAAGACATATAATTTTCAGTACACATAATACGCCTTTTCGTACACTGCATCCAGTTGAAACTTAAATTCTGTGGCGATACTAGAGATAAATACCACTAACGGTATATACCACCTGATAGGTCTTGGATATGCTAATGAACCATGAATAGGCCATATCCATATCATGGAGATAAGACATATAATTTTTAGTACACATAATACGCCTTTTCGTACACTGCATCCAGTTGAATCTAAATTCTGTGTGGCGATACTAGAGATAAATACCACTAACGGTATATACCACCTGATAGGTCTTGGATATGCTAATGAACCATGAATAGGCCATATCCATATCATGGAGATAAGACATATAATTTTCATTACACATAATACGCCTTTTCGTACACTGCATCCAGTTGAAACTTAAATTCTGTGTGGCGATACTAGAGATAAATACCACTAACGGTATATACCACCTGATAGGTCTTGGATATGCTAATGAACCATGAATAGGCCATATCCATATCATGGAGATAAGACATATCATTTTCAGTACACATCATACCCCTTTTCGTACACTGCATCCAGTTGAAACTTAAATTCTGTGTGGCGATACTAGAGATAAATACCACTAACGGTATATACCACCTGATAGGTCTTGGATATGCTAATGAACCATGAATAGGCCATATCCATATCATGGAGATAAGACATATAATTTTCAGTACACATAAAACCCCTTTTCGTACACTGCATCCAGTTGAAACTTAAATTCTGTGTGGCGATACTAGATATAAATACCACTAACGGTATGTACCACCTGATAGGTCTTGGATATGCTAATGAACCATGAATAGGCCATATCCATATCATGGAGATAAGACATATAATTTTCAGTACACATAATACGCCTTTTCGTACACCGCATCCAGTTGAAACTTAAATTCTGTGTGGCGATACTAGAGATAAATACCACTAACGGTATATACCGCCTGATAGGTCTTGGATATGCTAATGAACCATGAATAGGCCATATCCATATCATGGAGATAAGACATATAATTTTTAGTACACATAATACGCCTTTTCGTACACCGCATCCAGTTGAAACTTAAATTCTGTGTGGCGATACTAGAGATAAATACCACTAACGGTATATACCACCTGATAGGTCTTGGATATGCTAATAAACCATGAATAGGCCATATCCATATCATGGAGATAAGACATATAATTTTCAGTACACATAATACGCCTTTTCGTACACTGCATCCAGTTGAAACTTAAATTCTGTGGCGATACTAGAGATAAATACCACTAACGGTATATACCACCTGATAGGTCTTGGATATGCTAATGAACCATGAATAGGCTATATCCATATCATGGAGATAAGACATATAATTTTCAGTACACATAATACGCCTTTTCGTACACTGCATCCAGTTGAATCTAAATTCTGTGTGGCGATACTAGAGATAAATACCACTAACGGTATATACCACCTGATAGGTCTTGGATATGCTAATGAACCATGAATAGGCCATATCCATATCATGGAGATAAGACATATAATTTTCATTACACATAATACGCCTTTTCGTACACTGCATCCAGTTGAAACTTAAATTCTGTGTGGCGATACTAGAGATAAATACCACTAACGGTATATACCACCTGATAGGTCTTGGATATGCTAATGAACCATGAATAGGCCATATCCATATCATGGAGATAAGACATATCATTTTCAGTACACATAATACGCCTTTTTATACACTCAGTCCAGTTGAAACTAAATTCTGTGTGGCGATACTAGAGATAAATACCACTAACGGTATATACCACCTGATAGGTCTTGGATATGCTAATGAACCATGAATAGGCCATATCCATATCATGGAGATAAGACATATCATTTTCAGTACACATAATACGCCTTTTCATACACTGCATCCAGTTGAAACTTAAATTCTGTGTGGCGATACTAGAGATAAATACCACTAACGGTATATACCACCTGATAGGTCTTGGATATGCTAATGAACCATGAATAGGCCATATCCATATCATGGAGATAAGACATATAATTTTCAGTACACATAATACGCCTTTTCGTATACTGCATCCAGTTGAAACTTAAATTCTGTGTGGCGATACTAGAGATAAATACCACTAACGGTATATACCACCTGATAGGTCTTGGATATGCTAATGAACCATGAATAGGCCATATCCATATCATGGAGATAAGACATATCATTTTCAGTACACATAATACGCCTTTTTATACACTGCATCCAGTTGAAACTTAAATTCTGTGTGGCGATACTAGAGATAAATACCACTAACGGTATATACCACCTGATAGGTCTTGGATATGCTAATGAACCATGAATAGGCCATATCCATATCATGGAGATAAGACATATAATTTTCGGTACACATAATACGCCTTTTCATACACTCAGTTCAGTTGAAACAGAGTATAATAACCATAGGCACAACTTTTGATTCTATATTAGAATATCTTCTCCAGACTTCTGATTCTAAGCTACACTTTAATTTATTTGGTTTAATCAATTGAAATGATGATTCCAAGTTTTCAAATTGTGTCGAACCATTTCCAAAATCTCTTTGAACTTATTTATTTTAATAAATTCAATTGATGATTTCATCTTATTTTTAAATTTATATGTCTTATCTCCATGATATGGATATGGCCTACTAATGGTTGATTGGCATATCCAAGACCTATCTGGTGGTATATACCGTTAGTGGTATTTATCTCTAGTATCGCCACACAGAATTTAAGTTTCAACTGGATGCAGTGTACGAAAAGGGGTATTATGTGTAATGAAAATTATATGTCTTATCTCCATGATATGGATATGGCCTATTCATGGTTCATTAGCATATCCAAGACCTATCAGGTGGTATATACCGTTAGTGGTATTTATCTCTAGTATCGCCACACAGAATCTAAGTTTCAACTGGATGCAGTGTACGAAAAGGCGAATTATGTGTAATGAAAATTATATGTCTTATCTCCATGATATGGATATGGCCTATTCATGGTTCATTAGCATATCCAAGACCTATCAGGTGGTATATACCGTTAGTGGTATTTATCTCTAGTATCTCCACAGAATTTAGTTTCAACTAGATGCAGTGTACGAAAAGGCGTATTATGTGTACTGAAAATTATATGTCTTATCTCCATGATATGGATATGGCCTATTCATGGTTCCTTAGCATATCCAAGACCTATCAGGTGGTATATACCGTTAGTGGTATTTATCTCTAGTATCGCCACAGAATTTAAGTTTCAACTGGATGCAGTGTACGAAAAGGGGTATTATGTGTACTGAAAATTATAAGTCTTATCTCCATGATATGGATATGGCCTATTCATGGTTCATTAGCATATCCAAGACCTATCAGGTGGTATATACCGTTAGTGGTATTTATCTTTAGTATCGCCACACTGAATTTAAGTTTCAACTGGAAGCAGTGTACGAAAAGGCGTATTATGTGTATTGAAAATTATATGTCTTATCTCCATGATACGGATATGGCCTATTCATGGTTCATTAGCATATCCAAGACCTATCAGGTGGTATATACCGTTAGTGGTATTTATCTCTAGTATCGCCACACAGAATTTAAGTTTCAACTGGATGCAGTGTACGAAAAGGGGTATTATGTGTACTGAAAATTATATGTCTTATCTCCATGATATAGATATGGCCTATTCATGGTTGATTAGCATATCCAAGACCTATCTGGTGGTATATACCGTTAGTGGTATTTATCTCTAGTATCGCCACACAGAATTTAAGTTTCAACTAGATGCAGTGTACGAAAAGGGGTATTATGTGTAATGAAAATTATATGTCTTATCTCCATGATATGGATATGGCCTATTCATGGTTTATTAGCATATCCAAGACCTATCAGGTGGTATATACTGTTAGTGGTATTTATCTCTAGTATCGCCACAGAATTTAGTTTCATCTGGATGCAGTGTACGAAAAGGGGTATTATGTGTAATGAAAATTATATGTCTTATCTCCATGATAAGGATATGGCCTATTCATGGTTCATTAGCATATCCAAGACCTATCAGGTGGTATATACCGTTAGTGGTATTTATCTCTAGTATCGCCACAGAATTTAGTTTCAACTGGATGCAGTGTACGAAAAGGGGTATTATGTGTAATGAAAATTATATGTCTTATCTCCATGATATGGATATGGCCTATTCATGGTTCCTTAGCATATCCAAGACCTATCAGGTGGTATATACCGTTAGTGGTATTTATCTCTAGTATCGCCACACAGAATTTAAGTTTCAACTGGATGCAGTGTACGAAAAGGCGTATTATGTGTACTGAAAATGATATGTCTTATCTCCATGATATGGATATGGCCTATTCATGGTTCCTTAGCATATCCAAGACCTATCAGGTGGTATATACCGTTAGTGGTATTTATCTCTAGTATCGCCACACAGAATTTAAGTTTCTGCTAGTATTAGTCTGTTGTTTATAATTTAAGATTTTTCCATATCTCATGCGATATACTAAAAAAACAAATTTTTAAAAATCATATGTTTATTCCCATGATTTGACCGTGGGATGCTGACTACCTCTTAGCTAGCATCATGGCCTATCTTCCCAAATACAAAATCTTCAAGCATTTTATCTAGTATTGGCAGTATATAACTTAAGGTTTCTTCATAGTAAATGGAATACACTACCAACAGATCAGTACATTAGTATAGCTATAAAAATTTGTAGAATATGTTGAAAGGCTTTAACTCTAATAGAAATTAATGTTTTTTATTACAAATATTTTTTAAAAAATTTATTAATTTTCATTTCGATTAAACTTGTTTTGTTTTTCGTGTTAGATACATTTTAATTATAATATTTTTTTCGGGATGAGCCTACACTTTTTACAAAAAATTTACACATTTTCGGGATAGCTACATTTTATCCGAGAAACGAACCAAAAATTCGGGCTGATATTTCGGGCTAACTTCACCGACTTATTTGATTTATGTTCATCAAATACCATCTGGCTATATCGACTGATCGGGCTTTGAGAACGGTACCTGCTTTGCGAATTACATCTCAAAGAACTAAGTGTGGTCAGAGCGAACCCACTAGAATGCTGCACGAGGCCAACAATAACTATGAGTATCTCGACTACAATATTAGCAAGTTCACCTTAAAAAAACTTCTTTATTCAACCTAAACGGTAGCTTTAACACTATGACCCAAGGTACTTCTATTTTCACTTTTATTTTATTGTTTTGTTTTTTAAATTTTTTCTATTTTATTTTTATTCCATTTTTGTGTTTTTAACTTTTTTCAAATCTGCTTGTACTAAGCGCACCCAACTGTCAATTTTTCATTTCTTTGCGTCGTGGTGTACCTCTTATTAACTACGGGTATCACTGTCAACATTTTTAATTCTTTATATGCACCGAATGCACTTAGTCCGTTAATTTAATTTTTTTTCAACTTCATTCTTTTAGTCCACTAGCTTGATATCCTTGTTTATAATTCAACTGAATTATAGTAAAAAAAAATGATGTTGATGGTGACTCCCCGCGCGCGATTAGGGTGGGGTGATTTTTTATTGGGAATTAATATTATTATAATTACTATTAATTCACAATCTATCTTTATTCGGTAATTTATTAAAAAAAAGAGAAATATAATTACTATACAGTTAAAGCGGTTTCTTGAAGGGCCCAAATGGCAGATAATATACCCTTAAAATTGTACATAGCTAATATATTTTCGCAAAGAAACTCGTTTTACTCACTTCAAAAACATTTGAAGAATTAATAAATACCACAGCCAAGAAATACATATAGAACAGAAATATTTTTATAATAAAATAAATGTAAGTCTAACTGTAGCATATCAGCAAATCAAACTTTGATAAATGTTTTTCTTTTTTCATATTTAGGACGAGAAATCTTTTAATATTGATTAACATTGACAGCCGAAAATTGATATATTTAAGGATTAGTTAGTTATTTCGAGATTATTTATTGAATGATTTCAAACTTTCTGAACTGGCTTTGATATAATATAATTGTTTTCAAAAATAAATACTAAGAAATAATTAACTTTATGGCTTGAAGTGTATATAATATAAAAAGTTTGAATTAGTTGTACATATCCATTTTTAATTTATTATGATATGTAGGGTTTTCATAAAAATTATATACAAATTAGACTTAAATAATTAAGAATTAGTTCAAGTTTTATTGATTAATGATTAACTTACTCAAAACTTTTTTAGGAAATTATAAAGCCGGACTTGCCTTTTTCGTATTTCATTATTTGTTTAGTAGGGAAACATCATTTGAAGATAAAGATGTCGAATACGTGATAAAATACTAATAAGTTTTATTGTTTTATTAAATAGCTGACAGCCAGAAGATGCTAAATCGTTCTCTACGACAAAGACCCATCTACAAGGACCTCTGCACTTACCAAGGGTAGATGGAATCAGCGTAGTGGATATCCTTTAATTTCATGCACAATATCAAGAAGTTCCATTAAATTCCCGGTCTTTTCATTATACCAAACTTAGTAAGTACCATCATCGTTGTGTTCAGGGCTAAATATCACAGGCCAGACTCTTCACTCGAATGTTGAGAGCCGCCTTTCGTACTCATTCGTCGTTTGTGATAATTGTAAAGATGTTTATAAAGTTCATGTTGATAAAATTTGTGAATTGACAGAAATTGTGCATAGTATTCAATGTATAATGTCAATAGTGTTACGGAATCCACCATTCAAACGAGTAATATATCGTATTAATGTGTATAAGGAATCATCGGGTATACCCATTAATAATAAAGGTTTCAGTAAAACTGGTTCAGAGCAACACCAGAAGTAAATATTGATAAAGAAAATTGTTGTACAAGTATTAAATCAAGTCAAATCAATGCTGCCACAAATAAGAATTCAAATAATACTAACGAAGTTGCTACAAGTACCGATGAGCGTGTTGATATATTCAATACAACCAAAAGACAACAAAAGACAACCAACTGAGACGCGATTATGAAGAGAAAAGGCGTCTTCTCAGAAATGCCATCAACCTGAGTAAGAGAGAATGCTGGAAGGAACATGTACGATGCCTGCCTACGACAAGGAGTATTTCCGACTCGATGGAAGCAGCAAAGGTTGGTTCTTCTCCCAAAAGGGAAGAAACCACCGGACGACCCAACATCTTTTCGTCCACTTTGCATGCTGGATTCGAAGGGAAAGAACCTCAAACGGATAGTGGCCGACAGATTGGAGCAATACACTGATCCTCAACTCTCTGAATTCCAATTCGGATTCAGGAAGAAGAGATCGACCATCGACGCACTGGAACTCGTCACGAACATTGCAAAGGAAGCCATCTCAGGAAAGAGGTGGAAAGGCGGTTCCAAAAAGTATTGCCTCATCGTTACTCTGGACATCAAAAACGCGTTCAACTCGGCCCGTTGCGAATGAGTCTTGGAGGCACTTGAGAACATTGGTGTGCCCTATTACCTACGAAGGATGGTCAGATCATACTTCAGCGATCGACTTTTGCACTATGAGACGGAGCAGGGACCAGCGGTGCATAGGGTCACGGGAGGGGTACCTCAGGGCTCTGTCCTGGGGCCACTCTTGTGAAACGTTATGTACGACGGTCTACTCCACCTTGAATTACCGGCGAACACAACACTCGTGGCTTTCGCGGACGACGTGGCGGTTGTCCTTGTGGCGAAACACCTGGAGGAGCTGGAAGCCGCATTCTCCACCACCATCAGGAGGATAAGACAGTGGATGCGTACGGCAGACCTGTCTTTGGCGGAACATAAGACTGAAACACTCCTTGTGAGTAGCCGGAAGAAAATGGAGACCATCACCATCAGGGTAGGCGACCACGACATCCAGTCGCAACCCCACATCCGGTATCTAGGAGTGGTCTTGGATGCAAGGCTCAACTACAAGGAGCACATCTCCAGCGTAAGCAGGAAGGCAGCAGCAGTTCAGGGTGCGCTATCACGGATAATGCCCAACATCGGAGGCCCCAGGCAAATCCGGAGACGACTATTGGCAACTGTAGTCACCTCCGTCCTGCTTTACGCAGCACCAGTGTGGGCCACATCGCTAGAACTAACAACTTACCGCAAGACAATGTCATCAGTCCAGCGGCTCTCAGCGATCAGAGTGGCGTCAGCATATCGAACGGTATCACACAATGATGTCAATGTCGTTGCATCATGCCCGCCCATCGACATCTTGGCAGGAGAACGGCAACGTCAACACAGTAGGAAGAAAGAAGAGCAGCGAAGGGTCCTCTGTGAAGAGGAGAGGCCTGAGAGTCTTCGTCTCTGGCAAGAGAGATGGGACAGCTCGACGAAAGGTCGGTGGACACATCGGCTGATCCCAGATGTCACCAAATGGGTCAATCGCCTGCACGGGGAAGTCGGGTACTACATCACCCAACTCTTGACTGGACATGGATGCTTTCGGGCATACCTGCACAGATTCAAGAGAACTGACTCCCCAAATTGTCATCATTGCCGCGATGCGACCGAGGATGCGGAACACGTGTTCTTCCAATGCCCCTTCTACGAGAAGACACGGGCGGAACTAGAGAGGAACCTGGACCATTCCATCAGTCCAGAAAACATAGTAGGGTGCATGCTGATGAACCAATCGGCATGGAACAAAATTGCATAGTACGCGGAGTCCATCATCAAGGATCTTCGCACCACGTACGAGGATTAGTTGTAACAACATCAGCTACATCGGACAGAAGTAACATCAAATAAGAACGCCCCGGCGAAGTAGTATTTACAAAGAGTGCCGCCGGGGAACCACCGTTCCAGGAGCAGGGTTAGAGGTGCAGGTTAGGGTTTAGTTCGGTAAAAATCCCACATAACTCGTCTGGCAGGTAGAAGGTTTTCCCAGGCGAGTACCTTTTGAAGGTTCCCCCCCGTACCTCGTTAATCTAAACAAAAAAAAACAAAAAAAAAACACACACACACACACACACGCACATAAAAACACACGTAACTACACACACACACTCCTCCAAATGAGCCAATCGAGCAATTCATCCACTTCTTAGATTGCTTGGTTTTGGATGCAAGAGATCATAATCCCACAGTAATTTCAGGAGACTTCAACGCGCGGGCAACGGAGTGGGGTAGGGCCTAAACAAATAGAAGAGTTTAAGCCCTTCTGGAGGCTTTTTCAGTTCTGAATGTTGTCCTGTGCAATATCAGCTTCGCATATACATTCAGCAGGGGTAATGCTGATTCTATTATAGACCTAACGTTTGTTAGTGAATTTCTCTGGAGGAAAGGGATAACTTGGGAGGTTTGTGACTTTTACACGCACAGTGACCTCCAGGCCATCCTGTGTGAACTCCATAGAATACACCCAAGTAATAGTATACAAGTTGCGGGTTGGAAGACAAACGCTTTCAATGAGGACATCTTCAGGTTTATGCTCCGTGACTCTAACCTAACGGATACCGCTAACACCAAGGCATCCCAGTTAATAGGCAGCATTACCAGTGCTTCTAATGCTACAATGCCTAAAAGAAGGTTAAACCCAAGACGCCCACCGGCCTACTGGTGGAATGAGGAAATTGCATTGCTCCGGCGAAAGTGCTATCGTGCTAGGCGCGTTTCCCAGCGGGGTAAAAACACCTGCTCCTCCTTCAGTTTACAACAAATATACAGGGAAGCACGGGGTGCGCTGAAGGTGGCCATTAAACAAAGCAAGCGACGATGCTGGAAGTCCTTCTGTGATGAGATTGAGGATGACCCATGGGGTAGGCCCTACAAGATGGTAATGTCCAAGTTTAAACTTGCAAGAGGTGCAGCACCAACATGTCCTATTTTGATGGATAATATAGTATCTTCCTTGTTTCCTCGGAAACCAGTGACTATTCACTCGAGTGCCATTGAAGCGGACGACGTACCACTATTCACGATTGATAAATTAATGTCCGCCTCTAGGAGAATTCCCAACAAGAAGGCGCCAGGACCGGACTATATACCAAAAGTTGCCTTAAAGGCTGCGATCCTAGAAAAACCCGAAGAGTTCCTGGAGGTGTATAACTCTTGCCTAAGAGAAGGAATATTCCCAGATATTTGGAAGAAACAGTTACTGATACTGATACCAAAGGGAAAATAAAGTACATTCGGAAGATCCTTCATCATTTCGCCCAATCTGTCTGTTAGATGGAGCGGGGAAATTACTTGAAAGGCTGCTCGGTAATCGGTTAGAAGAAGCTTTTGTATCATCTGGAGACTTTGCCCATAACCAATATGGGTTCCACAAAGCGCGCTCAACTATTGATGCTATTCAGCTCGTTACCAGGCTGACAGAAGACGCCATCAGCGGCAGCAGATGGAAAGGAGGCCGTAAAAATACTGCGCTATTGTTACGCTAGATATTAAAAATGCGTTAAATACAGAAAAATGGGAGCATATTATGAACGCTTTCAATATCAGGAATGTGCCCTGTTACATCAAGCGAGTAATCTCAAGCTATTTTAAAAACCGCACTTTGCAGTACCGCACGAACGACAGCGGTGTAAGGAGCACACAGTTACTTTGGAATATTATGTATGATGATGTGTTCACACTCCTTAGTTGGGTTTGCCGATGATATCGCCATTGTAGCAGTTTCAAAGTACAAGGAAGAGCTGAAAAACATTTGTAGGGATACGGTGGATATAATTCAACAATGGCTTGACTCAGTTGGGTTGCAACTAGCGGAACAAAAAACGGAAGCGGTGCTTATAACCAGCAGAAAGGTTCTGGAAACAATTTCCATTAGAATCGGAGCACAAACGATTTTCTCGCAACCCTCGATAAGGTACCTAGGGGTACAAATCTATGCAAGGTTGTCATTCAAGGAGCACATAAAGTACGTCAGTAAGAAATCAGCCAGAGATAGCAAGGCTCTCTCTCCTATAATGCCGAATGTCGGCGGACCAAGCCAAGGACGAGGAAGATAATTAGTCGGTGTAGTAACATCTATAATGCTCTTTGCGTCCCATATACGGGCGCAAGCGCTGCAGGTACCATCCTATCGTCGTAGTTCTAATTCCATGTATCGCAGCTGCGCACTTAGAGTGATTAGTGCGTTCAGAGCTCTTTCGGGCGAAACAGCTTGCGTCATTGCGGGAATGTGTCCAATTGATCTGCTGGCAGCGAAACGGCAAAAGTCATACAATAATAGCCATGGAGGAACACCGGATAGACCAATGGTGCGAGCGAACAACACGAGAATATACAGGGGGATATTTTTATCGATTGGCAATTGCGTTGGAACCGTTCGGAGAAGGGCCATTGGACTCGACGACTAATTCCTGAAATAGGCCCATGGATAAATCATAAGCATGGCGAGGTTGATTTTTACCTAACACAGCTCTTAACAGGTCACAGATGCTTTCGACCATACCTTAATCCTTTTGGGCATGATGATTCACCGTTTGTCTATCATGCAGAGATTCCACAGAAGATGCTGAACACGTGTTTTTTGTATGCGCACGGTTCCAGGGAAATAGACAAGTGCTTGCTGGAGTTATCGATCAATTTCATATTACCCCAGAGAACATAGTTGAAGTGATGATATCGTCCCCAGAAGCATGGTGTGCTGTAGCAAATTTTGCAACACTAACGATTAAGGAGCTGCGACGCCAACGTCGCCAAGCAAGGTAATTCGCACCATTCAGTTGCGTGGGAGATGTGGTCGTACAGTCAGTACAGACTCCTTCCTTTTTGAAGTAATACCTAGCGGTCATTCCGGGGGGAAAGGATGCAGGAGGTGGATTTTGTGAGTAGGAGTCTCACACCGTTGTGGTGGATAGCTACGTTATCCCCTACATCGTACATAATGGATTTCCACCTTTCCTTAAATAAAAAATAAAATACAAACACATATATATAATCATACACAAACACACACGCAGCCACATATACATTCATATACACACACACACACACACACACACACACACACACACACATAAACAGACACATATTTACATACAGATACACAGACAGACACACACAAACATTCATACATACACACACAAACATTCATACATACATACACACACAGACAAACACACACACACATACACATCCATATCTACAAACACAGTCAATCAAAGACACACACAAAAACACAATCACTTTTCTCCTAATTACAAAATCTCGCATAAAATTTTCCCCGTAAATATGTATATGAAATCGCACGATTTCATATATTTACGGGGAAAATTTTATGCGAGATTTTGTAATTAGGAGATTTTGAAATAGAGATTTTATAAAAAAGATTTTGTAATGGGAAATTTCGTACCCAACCCTAATGTTTTCTGTAATTCTGCAATCCCTTTAAATATTTAAATATTCTAAATGATCCGAAGAAGGCATGCTACGTATTTTGTTACCATTAGACAAAAAATCAAATGCATAAATTAGTAGCGCCCAGCTAATATCAACCCTGAATCGTCCAGCGGTTATTACGCAACAAAGTATACCGGAACCCAGCAAGTAAGCTCCGATCGTTCTAGCTTGAAGCCAAGACTTTTCGCCGAGGCGTTCTGGACAGTGATTATGATATCATAATAATCTGCAAGACCTGGCTTATTGTCAATATGTATTCTGGAGAATATTTCCCACCTGACTATGTCGTTCACAGGAAGGACAGATAAGATTTTGTCACCAGGCTTATAGGGGGAGGGTATTGATTGCGGTTAAAGTTGCAATTTTTAATGAGTTGGTTGCCAGTCATCCTAATCTCGACGTCATTGCTGTTTGTGTCAAAGTGGCCAGTTCCTCTATCATCGTCATCGCGGTGTATGCTATCTATGGATCGAACTTGGACTATTTTGAAATGTTAATCAATTTCATCGCCTCAGTTGTGATCCATCAGTGCGTCCTAATGATTAACTTATCATAGTAGGTGATTTAACCTGCCTGCTATAACTTGGTGAAACACCTGGACCTGTTATTTGCCAATGACGTCATGGATTCCGAGGTTTCATCATGTCTGGATTTCACTGGCTCCCAGAGCATTTACCACATACCGATTATGATAAATATGGTTCATGTAAATTGTACAACTGATTCTTTTTCTAACAAGTTTAGTGATTGGGACTTTTTGCAACGTGGCGGTAATTTAAATGACATTATTTTGATGGTTAACGATCTTGTCAGGAATGATATTGAAAGACACGTTCCGTTGGTTAAAAAACAACCCGGATTTTGGGAGCCAGGGTACAACAATAGGTTGTTAAATCTGGAGAAACGCCGCAATAAGTTTCATTCATTATACAGACGGTACAGAGTTTGATTTTGTCTCGATTTTGATAAAGCTCGCAAAGAGTGAAAAAGTTTAAATTGGTTTTTATATAACCAATATATTGTGCGAATCGAGTAGGAATTGACAACAAGTTCAAAGGAGTTCTGGAGTTTTATGAATAGTAAGTGACGCTGGACAAATGCAACATCCAAATCTTCAAGATGATCTACAAAGAAATAAAGATTTAGAATTAAGAAATTTTTATTACATTTATATTATTGTAAACGTATCTTCTATTTAATTAATTATCGATGAACTGCACTCACAATCCCAACACAAAAATTATTTATTTACAATAACATTTCTGACAGCTCATTTAGCAGTGTAAAAATAAATTTATTCAATTAGCTCAATTTATGTACATGTAAATTTATAACATTAGTTTCGCTAGTCGATAAGAGAGGTCAGTATTATTTTTTTTATTTAAAAGTATTTAATGTAAATTAATTAAAATAGATGTCTCCTTAGGCAGTTTTTATAATTATTGGCGGTTTATAACCAATTTCCTAATATCTGGAAAATTTTATAACAGAAGTAGCTAGAAATAAAATTTATAATAAATTGGAATTTTGGAGTGAAAACATCAAAGTCTTATTATTAAAAAATCATTCGGAGTGGATAAGGAGCGACTACAAATAATCAGAAATAAGTAGCTGAAATAATTATCATTATTTCATAAGGAGTACGTGTCGAATAACTATTTATTTTATTTATTTATTTATTTAATTATACACAAATAAGGCATAGCCTTTTTACAATATCCAGGGATATATTCCTATGTGTATTAAAGCAATTACAAAGAAAAATAATTAGAACAATAATTAAAATTAAATATAATATAATTAAAAATACAGAAGAAAAGATTAAGAACAAAAGATAAAACATTAGAAGACGTGATAATGGAAAAAAAAAAGAAAAATAATGGAAACGAATTATGTGCCAATCAGCCCCTCGAGGTACAGTCCCTTGAAACCACGCAAATTAGATGCTGCCTTTATAGACGGATTCAGACTATTCCAGAGCTTCACCCCATGGATAAAGAAAGCACGTTGTCTTGGCTTAGTTTTGCATGACTTAGGCAAATTTAAATTTAATGTCCTCTGCGATTTCGAGAATTTCAGTTTATCATAAAGGTAGTTCGGAACTTTATTTTTAGTGAAACCAAACATCACAGTCAACACCGACAGTTCCAAAAACTGGTTCAAGCTTACACCAAATATCTGTTCAGAAAGGTGCGAAATTGGTTCGCCCCTTCGCTTCAAAAATATGTATCTAGCACAAGAATTAAAAGCAACATTTAACTTTCGTAGGGACTTCTTGGAACAATGCGAATATATCGAAGAACAATATGAAAGTAAAGGTCCCACAAGAGTACGAATGATATGACATTTCACATCACTTGAAATAAATTTCGCCGTGCACCACAATTTACCTAAGATACCATAAATTTTACCACATAGGTTTTTAACATGGGTACTCCAATTTAATTTAGTGTCTATGATCAACCCCAGACTCTTGATAACGTCACAAAACTCAATTCTGTGATTGTCAATTAAAAGACTGTTTATCGGTAAATTTATACGTTTTCTGTTAGTTATTAGTATGGCTTGTGACTTCGCAGGATTGATTTGAAGTTTGTGAACTTTGTTTGGACCATTCCAAAATATTACATAACGCTTGATTTAGATTATTAATCACAGCGTCAACCGAATCAATATCCCCAAAAGAATAGATT
The DNA here is from genome assembly GCA_958295665.1 of Tipula vernalis. Taxonomy (NCBI): domain Eukaryota; kingdom Metazoa; phylum Arthropoda; class Insecta; order Diptera; family Tipulidae; genus Tipula; species Tipula vernalis. The sequence goes on along the minus strand of OY282558.1, from coordinate 292,733,555 downwards.
TGCAAATCATCCGCAAAAAGGTGATAGCAAATGTTTCCCATTTGTTTAATTGATTGACAAATTTGATTTATGTACAATGAAAACAGAATAGGTCCTAAAATAGATCCTTGAGGAACCCCAGTTGTGACAAAAATGTTGTCGCTAAAGTTGCCATGATATTTTACAGATTGTTGTCGCAGATGCAAGTAAGAACCTATAAGTTGACAAGCACTCTTAGAAAAGTTATATTCATAACATAGTTTCGATAACAACATAGCGTGGTCTACTTTATCAAATGCCTTTGAAAAGTCTAATAGAACCAAAACTGCAACTTTACCATCTTCAATATTAATAGTAATATCATCAGTAACTTTCAACAAGGCAGTTGTAGTACTGTGCTTGGCATGAAATCCAGATTGTAGTTCATCCAATAGGTTATGTTTAGCAATAAAGCCACTGATCTGAGCATGAATAATTCTTTCAAAAACCTTAGATAATGTTGGTAATATACTTATAGGACGAAAATCAGTTACTGTAGATGGATTCGGTATTTTTGGAATAGGCGAAATTGTCGCAATTTTCCACGCATCAGGAAATATCGATTTTGTGAGGCCAGAATTTATAATAAAAGTTAAGTGAGGTAGCAAAACCGGAAGCAGAATTTGAATGAGGTTAAGTGGAATACCATCAACTCCTACAGAACTCGATTTGATTTTATCCAGATGAAAACAAACTTCTTCAGCAGAAACATTTTTAAAGTAGAAAGCATTTACGTCAGCGGCAGAATGAACTGCATCACAAACAAAATTTACATCATTGGAGTTGAAAACCGAACCGAAGTAACTATTGAACTCATCAGCGGTAATGTCACATTTACACTCCGGAATTAGCGGATTTACATATGTGTTGAAGTTCTTCCAGAACAATTTACTCGTAGTATTATTGCTAAAACGATCATTATAAAACTGGCATTTGGCAGCTTTGATCATATAATTTACTTTATTACGAGCTCTAACGTATTTTAACCTATTAATGTCAGTCTTATGCTTTCTCCAATTCTCATGTAGAAAATCACGAATATTACGGTGCAATAAAATATCGTTATTAAAATACGGACCACGCACTTTACGCTTCTCACAAATCATTTTTATTGGTACAAAGTTATCAATAAGATAACTTATAAATGAATTTAAAAGTGATAACTGTTTATTAACATCACAAAAATGATATAACGATACCCAATTTAATGAATTAGCAGCCATCAGTAGCGAGTCCTTGTCAATATTGGAGAAATCTCTCACGTAAATAAATTGGTTACTAACATTTTTGTCAACAGGGAACACATATGACCCATAAATCATATCATGGGTGGTTGCAATGCCAGGAATTGAGATTTGAGTAAAAGTTTTAATGTTGTTAGGATGATTGGTGAAGGCCAAATCAATTAAAGTTGCAGAATCACCCACAAAATTAGTAGCTACCTTTTAAACTAATCCAAGCCCATAAGATAACATTAATGATTTTAGTTGTTTAGCCGTAGGTGTTGAAACGAGACAGTCAATATTAAAGTCACCAACAATAATGACCTCATTATATCGTGTCATAAGATCACTTAAGACGGTTTCAAGATCTTTTAGGAATCCTAATTTGAGCGGATTGTATACTACACCCAGGACCATTTTCATGTTAAGTTGATTTCTAATTTCAATGAAGATTATGTCGAATAAAGAGTTTCTTGCATTAGTGTATATAACTTTTAGATTTAGAAATTTTTTGACATAAACACCAACACCACCAGAACGCAGCCCCGAACGATCTTTACGAAATAGAGTAAAATGGTCAAGATCAAAATGTTTACTAGAGTGTTTAGATTTCAACCATGTTTCTGAAATGGCAATAGCATGGAACGGGATGTCCTTAACGATTAACTTCAATTCTTCAAAATTAGGAACCAAACTACCAGGATTTTAATGGCAGAAGTTAAATAAAACGTTGTTGTCTGGTATGGATGATTTTAAAACAACGTTCCTCACATCCACCGAGCCAGCCCCGTCAATATGTCTACTACCCATCATAATTACGAAGTAACGAGTTTAGTGTCAAAAAACTGATACCAGAAAAGCAAACAGGGACACAATTTACAAAATAGAGATGGAAAAAGGAATAAAAATAAGAATGAATGAAAATAATAAAAATATGATAAGGAAAAACTTATGAGTAAAAAATACTCGTACATGATTACAATAAAGCAAAAAAAAAGAAAATAATAATAATACAATTGATTACAATAATTGAATGAAATTGAATGAAATTACGACTCCAACAAAGAAATAAAATATAAAAATAAAAATAAAAATTGAATGCAATACAGTTAAACTATTAATATTGAAACGTTTCAAAAGAAAACAAAAAATAAACATTATGATTTATCCGGATTATTATTATCCGGACAAAACACTGTTTAACCAAATAATCAAGTTCTGATCAGATTTCCTTACTTGAGATATAGGTCTATATCCCTGATAAACGCCGCTACCTGATGCATATCCAGTGGGTCGGCGTTAGGCCACTGGATTATGTGGAGGATAGCATCGCATGTGAATAGTAGGTGGGGGTTATAGATGTGTTCATCTTCATCACCGATCGTAATCAGATGATGAAAAATCCCTTTTGCATCCCGCCCCTGTCGGGTTTGTATACAGAGCCCTCTACAGTATATAGCCATAATCATGATGATGTAATTGTTTTAAAAATATTATTATAAAATGTTTATATAAAAGTTTTCTACATATCTTCAACAAGAATATACCAATAAGGCTATATTGGCATTAAAAAATATTAATTGCAGAAATATTAAAATTAAATTATTCCTAAAATATATTTTTCGAACTTTAATTTTGAAAAATACATCAAAGTTGGATCTGACGAATTAAAATAATACTTGCTAAATTTATATTTAGTTTTACTAGTGTATATCAGATGTCTAAGATTTTTACAGAACAATAAAAAAAAAATTATTTAATCACAAAATGATCACACGTTCTTAACAATTTGTGACTTTGTGTTGGTTTTCCTACAATTTTTGAAATTGAAATTTCCACAGGTTGGAATTTTTTGTACTATGGCTTTGTACAATCAAGGTTGCTTTGCTGTATATTTATTTTAATTGGTTGAGCAGGTAATTCCCCAAAACAAAAGAATATGAACACAGCGTTAAATTGAGAAAGGTTTAATTTTGAAATGCAATTTTATGTTTTGTTAATGTTGTAACACAATGGTGACCCAAATTCGTAATGACAGAGGAAACTCTTAAGAACTAATAAAATAACATGGTGATAAAATTGGTAATAGTATAAATTTCAAGAGGTATAATAATTGAAACTTCATCAACAAAATCTCAGATTAAAGCTGTAACATTCAGTCATCGTAATCTAATTCCTCTGAATTCATGCAATTAGTTGATTTTAATAATTATATTAAATCAAAACAAATGTAACAACTTGATTTATGTCAAAACTTTGATTTGTTATTAAAACTATACAAAATTTAATTAAATTAATAATATTTTACGATTTGATAAATTTCTTTAGTTAATTATCTACAAATTCCGTGATCATACACATACACAAAATTCTCATTAATCAATCCTCATTTTGCGACCAACATCGATGTCCTTCTATACATAATGAGAGGTTGTAATTTGCCGATTTATATAAAGAAATACTTGGTTTGCGATAAAAATGTGAATAGCCTTCTAATGTTCAAATATATTATTTGACACTGCCAATTTAAACCTCACATCTTTCGGAAAACATTTCATGTTTAAGGTATCGCCACAACCTAAATATGAGTCTAGGTATCGGCCCGGATAGCTTCTCTTTAACACTCTACATACATATATCCTAGTTGACATTGCAGATTAACCCACCTCCCAGAGACATTTTTATACTCAAAATTGATCGAGGAATCACCCCTTAAAGAATTAGCATTCAAGAAGAAACACCCTTTATATGAAGTGCAATATTTACAGTTTGTCAACAAAGTATTTTAAACTTAACAACTAGTAGTTAAAATCCCGTCTGCAATGTTATTTTATGAGTCTGGAAAAAAAGCAACGTAAATTTGATTAAATCATTAAAGCTTATTCATAAAAATCGTTTATCAACTATAAAAAATGTTGGTGTAAAACCAAAATAGACGGCAAAAAAGAATCATTATGAAAGGAAATAGTACTCGTATATACGGAAAAATAAAATACAATATTATGATTTTTAAGAAGATTTATCTTAATTCTCATATAAGTCTTTGTTAACAACTTAATGTGATTGAAGAACATAGGATTATGTGATTTATCGAAATACAGCAACAAAAAAAAAACAAAAAAAGAACGAGAAAATTCTAACTGAAATTTTTATTTTTGTTCCAGAAATCTAATTTTTTTTGCGCTTTTGTTTTATGTATACGGATTTTATGAGATTTGTTAAGAGTTTGTGATTAGGATAGGTTGGTTAGTGATGCTTTTTTGTTGTTTTCTCGTTAAAACAACACGGAAAACATGTTCGTAAATAATAAATTATTTAACCGTTAGATTTTACTGCGAAGTTACTTTAATCATTTAGATTTTCTTCCCCAATAAATTGTTTCCCACTTCTTTCTTAGGTTCAAAGATGTTATTGTTTAATTACAATTTATGGTTTTAATATGGATTAATCATTATTGCACTCATTTATGAGGATGTAAAGTAAAATTTCAGTTCTTCATAAAAGTTTTCGCTGGTCGTTTTTTTTCTTCGTTCAAGTTCTATTTCAAAATAGTTGGTGTTGAAAATCAAATAATACCAAAACAAAAAATACGAAAGATACGAAATAGTGACGAATTCTAATATGAGCCTCAAGGCAAGTGCGAACAGGAAATTGCAAATAAAGTAAATTTGCGGGTATTTCCTAAAATTGCTCAAAAAATGTTTCAAAAAAAGACAACCGTATAGTAATAGCGGGCACAAGCAACCCACGCCATTACTGTTACAATATCCAGTGTCATCGTCAAAACAGCATCATCATCACCTTCATTAACATTACCTTCATCTTTATCGTCATCCAACTGGAATTCGATTCAAAAAATGAAAAAAAGCAGGGGTACTAGTATTAACAAAGAAACATTACCTGTTGTCATAAATGGAACTGGGCCATCAGCAAATATATAATAAATGCAAATAATAGTACCAGTAAGTTAGTAGCTGATATATCGGTGCAGTCAAAATGCAACAATAACAAAAACAATAATTGGGTCAGCAGTTGCAGTTGATAATGTCATTTGTGCAGCTGATGCAAGAAAATGGTTCTTCATTTCCCACCTTCGGAATTCAATAACGGAAGCTGAACTTATGGAATTTATCAAGGGTAAATTTGATATTCATGATTTTCGTTGCCTTAAACTAAAGTAACGGTTCGAAATGGAGTATGCTTCATTTAAAGTGAATACTTCAGCAAACATGGTGGACAGATTGTTGGACGGAAATATGTGGCCAGTAGGTGTAATGGTTAAAGAGTTTGTGAATACAGCACACAGTCTCCAGTTTAGTAAATTACGAAAAACTTATTAATAATAATAACAGTAATAATAAAAATACCGATAATACGAGTATTTGTAATATTGATTGTAATAATTGTGACAAAGAAGTGAAGACAAATATTGGTTTAATATATATTACTATAACACGGGCGGAGTGCTCACAAAAGTGGATAATTTTGTTACATCGGTTATGGAAGAAGATTATGACATCATAGTCATAACTGAGACTTGGTTGGTTCCTGCTATAAAGAATGAGGAATTCTTTCCTGCATATTATATAGTTTTCCGCAGAGATCGGCACAAAACTGGAGAGTGTCTGGATGTTCGTGGTGATCTATTAATAGCTGTAATAAATCTGTATAAATGTTAACAAATTAATATTGCATCCGGTGATATTGGAATCCTTTTAGTAAAGGTAAATATGGCCAAAGGAAATCTTTTCGTGTGTGCTACTTATGTTCCCGGGAAATCTACAAGTGAATTCCTTAATGAATTTATCGATATCATTGGGAATAAGATTCAACTCAAAATGGAAGAAAATGATAGTAGATAGAATTGACGGAATACTTACACCATTTCGTAACACTGGTAATACCTCTTTGGTGATAGATTCATTTTTTGAAATGTGTCTAAGGCAAATGGTGATTATGACTCTCTAAATGGAAATGGTGATTATGACTCTGTAAATGAATTTCTCGAAAATAATTCCTGGGATTTCCTTTGTAATGAGAACTCTATTGAAATTATGACTAACCGGTTTTACGAAATTTTGTTTGCGAGAATGGATCTGTTTATTCCAAAAATTGTCAACAAACATAATTCGTATGAGTTTAAGGTTTTGAATCAATTTATCTATGGTAATTATTTGTTAGAAATTGAATCTGGTATTATTTTTATTTTTTATTTATTTATTTACATCTATTCTACAGTTAAAAACTTAATGAATAGTAAAAAAAAAAGATTTATTTTAGATTAAAAAGAAATAAAAAGAATACTAATAATACGGAACATTACCTGAAAAAACGAAAACATTAAAAACGTAAAATGAGATTAAAAATTGCAATTACTAATTGCTTTCCGAAAATACACTCTGGATCTCTCAAAATGAAATAAATGGTCAAATTCATTAAAAATTCTAGCCATTGACTTGGTTGGTTCATTGGAACCATAATTCGTTCTATGAAAGTCAACAAACAAAAATTCCCTTGGACGCAAGTTTCTGGTAGGTACATAAATGCTCCAAGCAGAAATGAGTTCAGGACAGTTAATGCGGCCACTAAGAGAATCACTAACAAACAAGGCAGAGGCAATTTTTCGGCGTTTATAACCAACGTATCAATGTGAAGGCACTCACACCGAATCACATACGATGGGAGACTTCGCACCTGTTCCCACATAGGTAGATGACGATCAGATAAATGACCAAGCTTCCTGGCCATATAGATAGTAAAACGTTTCTGAATAGAGTCCAATCTTGCAATATGCACATCCTGATGAGGATACCAAACCACTACAGCATATTCAAGGTGAGATCTTACTAAAGAAGTATATAGACTAACACACGAAAATGCATCCATAAAATCCTTTGTCATTCTAAAAATAAAACCTAACATAGAATTGGCCTTTAATATTATTTTATCTATGTGTAACGCAAAAGTTAATTTCTGATGATACAGAACTCCTAAATCAACAGTTGAAGTTACTCTACAAAGTAGATCTCCATCAAAATAATTATTGACAATATTTGGATTGAGTGTTCTGAAAAACGAAATCACCTTACACTTCTGTACATTGATGAACAATTTATTCCTAGAGCACCAACTAGACAATATATTAATTTCAGATTGCAAAACCTCAGCATCACTTACAGATTGAACATGCATGAAAATCTTCAAATCATCAGCAAATAATAAACATTTACAGAATTTAAAAATATTAGGAATATCATTCACGAATAAAAGAAATATAATTGGGCCTAAATGGGACCCCTGAGGGACTCCTGAATGACAATAGATATAATCTGACTTAACATCATTCAATAGAACATACTGCTTCCTACCAACTAGATAAGAAGAAATCCATTTAAGAAAATTTGGATCAAGACCAATAACCGAAAGTTTTTCAATAATAATTTTATGGTCGATTGAATCATAAGCTTTAGCAAAATCAAAGTAAATTGAATCAGCTTGGGCGCCTTTAGATTCAAATGACTCAATAGTGAATTTTGTAAATTGCAACAGATTGGTAGTCGTAGATTTTCCATTGGTGAAACCGTGCTGGAAACAAGAAATCATCTCTTTAATATGGAATACCAAATGTTTCGACACAATTAATTCGAAAAGTTTTGGTATAGACGAAAGAATTGAAATACCACGATAATTTGATATATCAGAACGGTTACCTTTTTTGTAAATTGGAACAATGTGAGAAATTTTCCAAGCTGTAGGAAATTGTCCTGAAATTAATGATTGGATAAAAAGATAACATAATGGAGTTACAATATATGAGCTCACACATTTAAGTATTGACGAAGGTATCCCATCAGGCCCACATCCATCATTAAAATCTGACAGATATTCATAAATGTCATCTTCAGTTATTGTTAGGTACGGATTGTTAAATTGGCAATTACTAACAGTAGGGTCGCTTTCACAGGATCCGTAATTAACTTTATATACCGATTGAAAGAAACTAGCAAAACCCTCGCAGATTTCAGGAACCGTGCTCAGTTTACCTCCATTAAAAATCATTACCGATGGAAAGCCAGTTGTATTACGTTTTTCGTTAACAAACTTCCAAAAAGCTTTAGGGTTTTGTTTGATATTAGTTTCAATCACACTTATATACTGACAATATTTAGAATGAAATACAGATTTAAATTGTTCACGTAGATCAACAAATTTGGATTTATTCAGTTGACAATTATTGGATCTGAATCTATAGTAAGCTTTATTTTTACGGTTACGTAAGTTGATCAAATCAGAATCATACCATGGTGGGTAATTATAGTTACGTTTTTTCCTCAAAGGTACGAATTTATCAAAAGCAACAAATCGTAAGTCATTAAAATTTTTTACATTTTCGTTAACATCATTGGCTCGAAAAAAATCATCCCAACAAATGCAACGGAGATATTCAGAGAGACCAGGTGTGTCGCATTCCTTAAAATCATAAAACGAATCATCAAAATCTCGATTACCAACATGTAATATAATCTCGAGGGAATTATGATGAATATGACAAAAAAGATGTCAAAGGCTCATGAACTGCTTAACAAAAATTAAATCTAAAAACGAATTGTTATCATTACAAAATAAATTAACTTGTTTTAAATTGAAACTGAACGCAGCATCCACCACCGCTGCATCATTTGCAGATAGAATATCCGAAGGGAGTAACCCCAAAGACTCGGTTTCACTATCAACCAACCAATGAATATTCCTTAAATTAAAATCACCTAATACAACTAAAGTATCATTATAATTAATTATATTAACCAATTCACATATACAATCTACATGACTCAAATAAACATCAGTAGGTGAGCTAGGTGGTATGTACAAAACTATAAAATAAAATAAATTATTACAAATTAAAACTTTGACACATAAAAATTCAATAGAGCCACATCCAGATACTACAACCAGCTCACTTTGCATAGAAGAATGGGCTGCAAACAGCACACCACCTCCACTTTTTTAGTGCAGTTAAAAATAGATCTATCACATCTATAAACGACAAAGTCATCAGAAAAGAACTCATTATTAAAGATCCCCTCATGAAATCCAGTTTCCACAAGAGCAAAAAATTGAAAATCCGTTGAATAAAAGAAATTCAAAAATTCAGCTGACTTAGACGACATACGCCCAACATTACGATAAAATAATCTCGGAGACGTCAAATTATAATGATTAGTTTGTTTATCAAAACTACTGGCATCAGTTAAAGAGTTGGTTGGTTTCGTTGAAGAACGGGAAAATTCGATTTATTGGTTCGTCCCTTATTAAAAATTACAAATTCTTTAATTAATGACCCAGCAGGCCAAGAAGTAGGTTGTAATAAATTCTCAAAATCAGTAACGTCCACATATAATTTAAATGACGAAAAATTACGGTCTGCATCATTAATCCGTCGAGATATATTACGCTGGCAGTTTACATCCTCAATGTTAAATTTATCTTTAAGATAATCCAAAATTACAGCTTCGGAAACATCTTTATGGAGTCGAGAAACAAATAAAGTTGTACGTGGCTTCACAACCTGGAGCGATGAGACCAGATCACCAGCGCCAATAATAATTGGTCGCTCAGAATGAGGTTTGATATGATGTGCAGCCCCACTATTATGAGCATGATGAGAAGCTTGAAACGACAGTGGCGATTTAGTATTATTATTCGATTGATCCCGATCATGATTGATTGAGTTTGCAGATGACTTAAACACTTGACCATCAACATCACTAGCATCGATTAACGGTTGATGACCAGAACAGCAATCAGGAATATGGTGAGATTTGTTCAAAATCTCAGTAATCAGTTTGTTAATAGCGGCCACATCCGCTTTAATTTTCTTTATAACTAAGGCCTCTGCAGCTCTATCAGCAGCCAGATCAACCTTTTGCCACAATTTCGAGATGTTGTGATTAATAATCCAATCATTACAGCCATTACAGAAATAACAAATATTCATAAATTTTTTTATGGAATTTTTGGCGGTTCGATCAATACCGGTACACTCCAAGTGGAATTGTTTACCACAAAAACTGCAGGGAACTATATCCACAAAAGTAGATCCAAAGGATTTAGTACAGCTGTTGCATGACATTATGTAACCGGAGAATTATAAATTGAAAGTTTATTATATGATGTGTATTAAAACAGCTATAAATTGACAGTTATTTAATATTAAGTATTACGATTTATGATTTATTAGTATGAAAGGCAGCATTGTAACAAAAACATGTAATATAACAACGCTTAATGTATGTAATACGAGTACAGTTGCAATAAAACGTATCACAGCTAATTGGTGGTAAAATGATCGATGCACAAATTTATGATCAAATACAATCACAAACAGAGTATCACAGAATGTTCGTATCACGTTTATAGAAAAATAACACAGCTATGTGGTCGTAAAATGTTCGATGCACAAAATTTTTTAACAAAAACAACGCTTAATATAATACCGTTAGAAATAAAATCAAACGTATCACAGTCACTTGGCGGTACAATGATCAATGCACAAATTTTTGATCTAATATAATCACATAACAGCGTATCACAAAATGTTCATATCACGTTTAAAAAACAACAATTAAACAATTAATAATTGTCGGGCAATGATTAACAACAAAATGTATTTCAGATTGTTTAGGAAGCTACAATTTTTTATTTAAATTTTAGATTCAACAAATTAATAAAAATAATTATTTTAGAACAAAATAAAAATTACGTCTGCTAGACTCAAAAGACGATTAAAGAATCCAATTAAGTCGAATCCATCGTGTTTCTGGCATTATATTTATTCTAAAAGAAAATTTGTTGGTTATCTCTCACCCATGAGTTATAATGATAGGCAAGCTCATGATCTTAATGCTTTTTGTCAATTATTTGCAACGTTTTTCAAATCCGTTTATTCAGTCGAAAACGTTTTAACATCTCCCTGTGACCAAATCTTGGTCAATAATCATATGCACGGTATTTCTTCTTTTACGGGGGAACAAATTAAAACGGCTTTACTTGGACATAATATTAAAATGTATATTGGCCCTGATGGTATTCCCTCATTGCTCTTAAATAATTGCGCCGAAGCCTAAAGTGGCCAATTATCACATTTATTTAATTACAGCCTTACGCAAGGTATTTTTCCCCAGTGCTGGAAACTCTCGTATTTAATCCCAGTATTTAAATCGGGACCTAAAAACTCAGTTGAGAATTATAGAGGAATAGCTATTTTATCTGTTATCCCTAAACTTTTCGAAAAACTGGTAAAGGATTATATTTATCTTAATATTAAAAACTTAACTGTTCCCCAACAGCACAGTTTTTTTCTGGTGGATCAACGACAACCAATCTTGCGGTATTTGTTAATGATGCGATATCCTGTTTAGAAAAAGGTGCCCAAGTTGACACTATCTATACAGTTTTCGGCAAGGCCTTTGTCAAAAATAATTAAAAATTATTAACTGATAAATTGATTAAAGTTAATTCTAATTTTGTCGCAAAGGTCCTCAACTAGTACGTATTGGTCAAAATTATTCTGAGAAGTTTACAGTCTCATCTGGTGTTCCTCAGGGCAGTCATTTAGATCCATTATTATTTATTCTATTTGTTAATGATATTGATACATGTTTCAAATTTTGTAAGTGTCTGTTATGAAATGGTGCAGCCGCTTTATTTGTACAACAGGACCTTAATCGTTATAGTGATTAGACTACCGAAAATCGTTTAGCTCTCAATATCTCCAAATGTAAAACTATGCCATTTGCACGAATTAAGATATTAATTGTAGCTCCGTACAGTTTACAAAACGTGGAAATAGATAGAGTTACTCAAATTATTGATTTAGGTGTTTTGTTTACGGGTAACCTAAGTTTTACTATACATATAGAAATGATTGTAGTTAGAACCGGCTCGATGTTTGGTTTCGTAAAGAGACCGGCTCGTCAGTTTTCTGACCCATATACTCTCAAGACATTATATACTGCTTTTGTTAGGCCTATTTTGGAATACGCTTTAGTTATTTGGAGTTCTGCTTATAAAATCTTTAGTGATCGTATTCAGCGGATTCAAAAAAGTTCTTAATATTTGCCCTCCGAAGACTTCCGAGGTCAACTTCAGGATTTAGTTTACCTTCTTATGCCGGTCGTTGAACACTTTTGAACATTCGTAGTCTTCAATTCAGAAGGGGGGTGAATCATACAGTATTTGCTCGAGATGTAATTTGTGCTAAGATTGATTGCCCGGTATTGCTTGATTTATATTCATTTTACGTTCCTAAGAGAATTCTTCGTTCACAACACTTAAGATTGAGTATTGCTTTTCATCGTACGAATTATGGAATTGATGAACCGGTTACGCGTACTTCAAAATATTTTAACCAATATTCAGAACTTTTCGATTTTAACATTTCAAGGGATCTTTTTAAGAGCCTTATTCAAAATAATAATTTGTAACACTTTTATATATACAAAATTATTGGTATTGTAACCTATGCTATTTGTTAGTGCTGGTAAATAAATAAATAAATATGTTTTAATCAGTAACTGGGTTTTGGAAACATTTTTGGTAATGTTCCAATCGCAAAAATTTTACGTTAATGAGTACAGATATTCTTTTAAATTCTGATCGAACACTGGTAAGCGCTGTAACTTGAACATAAAACGGTGGTGTCTTCGGCGTACACCTGGGTCCATATGACCTTAAAAGTAGGAGTTGGAATATTGTTCGTAAATATTACATAATGCAGGGACCCAGTACAGAGCCCTGAGGGAAACCAGCAGATATTTTTTTAGTCTTGGAGATGAAATTATTTTCAACACTGATGTAAAATTTCCGGTTTTGTATAGGTAATAATAATTAGAGCGATCAATACCGGGCAAAACTCGCCCGAGAATTAATTTTGCTAATAAGTGAATGTGCCACACAGAATCAAAGGCCTTTCTCAAGTCTAGTAAGGCTATTGTAGATATTTTGTGACGATTTATAGCCTTCTTTGATTGTTTTGTCAATCTCATAATAGCCGCTGTGGACGATCTATGAGGAACGAAACCAAACTGGAATCAGGTGGTGACAAGAGTCCAATAACCTACAGTAAATGTTCATCTCCGCAATCTTACTAAGTCCGCTGAGCGGACTAATCGTGCCAGTATGTTCTGGTCTACAAGGCTTCCCGGTTTTAGGTATGAAAATTGTTTTAGACAGCTTCCAACTATCAGGGACGTATGCAAATCTAACCACTTCATTAATTATAATTGCTAATTGCAAAAAAAAAACAGACTTTGGAAGGTTTCTTATGGCCTGAATAGAAATTCTGCCTACAGCCGGTTTTTTCGCATGCCTTCATTTAGTTCATAAAATTGGAGCCCTCGCCACAGTGTAGGACTAACAATGGATTGCCTAATTTGTTTGTAAATCGGAGTTACGTTGACTGGAGATAGCTGTCTCAAATCACTGATCAGAAACATGTCCTTGCCACCAAAAGGAACATTACCTAAAGTAGGTAGAACGTACCTAAAGAGAGACCGAAACTGTAGAACGACTTCAATCGAAAGAAACATCCTTTTGAATATAGAGATTTAAAGAGCGGTGTGGATAGTCTTGCCGTCGATGGCTACAGCCGCCTTGTCTGTTGAAGCGCATCTAATAAATGACTTACAAAAACAATCATTTTCCATAAAGCGGTTGTAAATGTCCATTAGCAGCCGTATTACAAATGTTTTTCCGAAACCTGCAGAGCCGGTTAAACAGATTTGCAATGGTTCGGCATTCGTCCCTTGCAAAAGATTTCTTATAGAGATTTCTGATAGTAGACTAGTCAATACATTAACTAATTTGCTGCCTGGATTTTCATCAATTTATAATTGGTCTATACCAATATCGTAGTTTCCGACCAATTGGTCTATACCAATATCGTAGTTCCGATACCGAATAATTCTAGTACTGCCTCGTTTATTCCATCTTTGGTTTTTTTACATGGTCTGTATTATGTTTCGTACAAGTGTGGCGGCGACAAAGTCGACGCAACACAAATCTCTTAGTTTTGAAAATTATAAGACAACGGTAAAATAAAAATCACAACAAACCTACTCTAATCGTTTCATCAAACTCGAAATCAAAATTGCAATTAAATAATAATAAACAACTATCAACATTTACAACGTTATTATAATATAAAAATAAAATATAAATCATGGAAAAAAATATAAAAATGTATTGTGTTGTTTTTTAATTGTGGAACTAACGGCGGTACTGCGTGGACTAGGTCCACATGGAGGCACAACATATTTTATTACAAGTCTAAAAGATCAGGCGCCATAAGCACGTAATAACTGGTAATCCCGACGTGATTAGTACACGAAACTAAAAATATATCCCGGTAATAGCCCCACCAGAAGCAAGCTCGGAGTAATAAGTTTGACCTAATCACCAAAAATAACCCAAGTAACAATTTGGTGTTGTCAAAACGTTGTGCCATCTAAAATTCACAGCAATTTAGTTATAATAACTTCTTATAAAATAACCAAAAACATCAGTTTGTTGGTTTGACGACGTAATAGCAGCAAAAATGGTAATCGTAGTTTGCTTGCCGATATGTTATAGCAACGTCAAACAGCAAACTCGTAATAAATGGTAAATTACTTTTGAGACAGCAGTTTGATTCATTTAAAAATATAGGTTCCCAAATAGCAAAAAATTATATTTGCATTATTGTAACAATAACAATTTGTTGCTAAATGATTGGTCAAAACCTATTTCTATAATTGCATCTACAATTTTAATGATGTCATTCTAATTATGTTTTCTATACTTTAAAAATAAATGTGACAAATATTTTATGAAATATTGACAGGGAAAATATGACTTTGCTTGTGATTTTTAATCATAAAAAAACACGGGAAACAAATTTCATCGACCAGTTTGAAAAAGTAGGTCAGAAAAGAAAAACGCGACTTAAAAATATTTGATATTAATAATAAATTTAAAATCAAAAAATTTTTAAAAAAATTTATTTTTCCTGAAAAATAAATCCAAATCTGTTAAAAAGCTTCTGGTAATCAACCAAAAGCTGAAGATTGGCGTTCTTTTAATAGTTGCATGTGATAAAGTTGTTTTTGTCGAACTTTTTTAACCAGATAAATTAATGATGCAGCCATTTTTATGAGAAGAAAAACTTAATTAAAATATGGCTTTAATATATGTAACAGCTAAATAGCATAATAGATAACCATTTTAGCTGTTTGTCCTAAATTAAATATTCATACAGCTAAAGTGTCTTTTGAACTTACGAAAAGTAACCAAAATATATTAAATGTTTTAAGTAACTAATTAGCTTTTGAATGAGAAAATCACTGATCATAAAACATTATTGTTTTGTGTTAAGCGTTTTAGCTGTTGGACTTTGCATGGAATATTGTTTATTTTAACCTTCTAGCAGGCAATTTTTTCTGACTAGGAAAGTCCCTATTGTAAGGGTAATTTTAATGTGAAAAAATCGAAAATTAGGTCTAAAATTGTCTAAAATTAGGTCTAATATTATGAAGTTCTATCTTTCTACTCTCTGATTTCTACGACAAGAAAAACAAGACACTAATAATATTTCTTGTACACTTGGACATTGTGACGCGAAACATAAATATTTAACTGAAGTGTTTGAATTACGCAAATAATAACCGTTAACGCACACCTATAATACGTGCTAGAGGGTTAAAAACATTGTTTTAGTTATAAATTTACACATAGTACATATATAGATTCTGCGGTGTGTTAAGCAGTTTTGCTGTATGTTAAAGAATTTTACTTTGAGTTAAGCAGTTTTCTTTTTTATCCACGTTTAGTTTGCTCATATAAATTTCGCTGTGTTAAGCAGTTTCGTTGGTAGATAAGTAATTTGGCTTTGAGTTAAGCATTTTTTTGCTTTATTGAGTTAAGCATTTTTTTTCCTTTACCAAACCAATTGGCATATCAAATTGGATTTCTGTAGTTTGTTATTCATATATCGTTATTGTCAAATTAACGCGGTAATTAGTGAAACAGTACATTTTATCTTTAATAATTAATGGTAAGTGTTTGCTATGAAATCATTTTTTCTAGTGATTTTAAGTTTATTTAATATTATAATAGTATTATTTAATAGGTTTGTTATGATTATTAGGATTTCTGTGTTCTCGAAACTGAAAGCAAAAAGGAATTGTTTGTGCGTCCGGCGTGCTGGTTTGAAGGAGACGAAAATTATGGAATGGTTCATTATCCACCGGACACCAAAGAGTTCCTCAAATATCAAGGATTGCCGAGCAAAAAGCCGATAATTCATGGTGCTTAGAACTGGCACGCTTGCTCGCCAAATATTCGGAGTATCAGCTGGCAGTACAGGGTAAGCAAAGGTTAGAAGAACGAGCCACTTCTAAAGAGCAAGTAAAGCAAATTCTTTTGTTAATTTTTGTTAATGTTTTAATGATTTTTTTTTAAATTAAGATATGTCAAATATTCCTTCGGTGCAAGATGTAATCGATAGTTGCAAAAAAACAATGGAAAACCCACCAAATCTTACTGTTACGTTACACCCATCCGCATCAACTAGTACTAGCCAATTGCAAGATGCCTCTGAGCAAACAGAGCATTTGGCAAGACTCATCACTATTTACAATTATTATAAATAATAAATTAATAAATATATAAAATTATAAATAATTATATAAATGTTTGTTCGCCATTATATTCGACTTATTTGATTTTCTGTCATAAAGCGAAAAACTAGACCACACAGCATATTGGATTTTTGTATTCGTAAATAATCATAGCCGAAAAAACCCTTTTCCACCTCCAAAATTACTTAAAAATTTCTTTTAGACTTGTTTTCTAACTATTTTGTTATTTTAACAGTAATTTTGATTAAATGCAAATATGTTTAAAAATTACACAAAAAAATAAATGAAGTATTATAGCTGTCATATTTGTTTAGTTGACTACCACAGCAAAATTGCTTTTCTCTCAACTGTTTTGCTTTACGGCGTATAACAAAATTCCTGCTGGTTGCCTTATATACCTACTTAAGCTTATTAGCGTTTTTTTCACTGCCACAACGTTTTAAAAACTTATATATTGATTTCAAGGCCGACGCAATTGTTGTCGATTCCCCAAAAAATATTTTTTTTTCCTTTTTCGCACCATTTGGGACGAATCCAGTTTCGCTATTCCGCAAGTAAAAAAAATTATTAACCTTATTGTAACACATTTTCGGTTCCCAGTGCAGTGAGTTAGGTATCCAGCTTTCGAGTCAGCGGATCATCGATGACATCGACATCAGCAGCTGACACAAACGCGGCCACATCAAACATCGAAGTTATGCAGGAACCATGGAAGGTATAGTGCGAACAGCTGTGGCCAGAGCATTAGCCGAACAACAGCAAAGCATGAGTGGGCCACCAGCAAACACTAGCGCGCCGGTAGGAGGAACAAGAGTAACACCAACAGAAGCAACATGAGCGATAGCAGCGATCTTGGTACGAATGGTGCCACTAACGAAACAAGATCCACAGGAATGGTTCCATATGGAGAAATCGCAATTTGTTTTAGCGCGTACAACATCCGAAAATACCAAGTATACCCGTTAAACGAAAGTATGCTCGTTAAACGAAAAGATTTCCAATGAAGTCAGTGATATTTACCCCTATTATGGTTCTCACCTCAGCGGCGAGTCGCCGTGACTGTTTTGTATTCGCAAAATTAGTTGAAGAGATGGAGAAAAATCCGGATATAGCCCGCGGATTCCCAAACTTTGGAAAATCCAAATCTGATGTCACCGAATTTTGGAAAAATTTAGCCGAAATGCTGATTAGCTTAGGACCACCAGTTAAAGAATGTTTAGAATGGAGAAAGAAAAGTATTTCTACTGTCGTGGCTACGTATTATCGTTAGTATTTTGGTATGTAGTGTTATCACGTCGTATTTATTTATGAATTATGTAGGTTTGGAAAGACTTCAAGAGGAACGTCAAACATAAAATTGCCAATAATCATGCAGAGGTTCGAAAGACAGGAGGAGGCCAGAATAAACAGATTCCACTAAATCCAATGGAGCAGCAGGTCGATGCAGTTTTTCAATTAGAAAAATCTGGTGCTCCTAGCGGGAAGAGTTTCGCGGTTTTATCTCACAGGGAAACTTATCTCAACCAAACCTACAAATAAGAGTTGATGAAAATTTTTCTGAATCCATATTATCACAATCCGGCCATCAAATTGAATCTTTAAATTTCGACAATCTATGTAGAAAATGAACCAATAAACAATGCAATTGTCGATGTAGTAATAGTGGAAAATAGCAATGTTTATAACCGTGCAAACAAAAACAGAAGAAATTCTAGACCAGTCACCGAAAACAATAAACAAAATGGAGGTGTGGCCAACACACGACTTTCTTTTACGAACAGAGAATTTTGAGAAATTTTATTTTTTAATTTTTTTTTTATTTGTTTTTAATTTTTGGAAACATTTTGAATTAAGTAGTTTTTTGTAAACCTTATACTTTTTAAAATATTTGCAAAATAAATTTTCTGGACCAAGGGAGTGGCCACTTCCGGTTAGCCGATTTGGAGTAAAATTCACTGGGACCTCCCAATTTATCAAAACAGCTTAAATCTGAAGTTTCAGTTCGATTGGTTAAACCATCTGGGCTGTAGAGAGGACACAGACAGACTGACAGACAGACACTATTTCGAAACCCATTTTTTCGGGCTCAGGGGACCTCAAAACAAATAAATCTCTAAAAATCTCATGGTCCAAAATTTTCATGATAACTATACTTTATTTTACTAGAGTAAAAGAAAGTAAGAATATAGAGAAAAAACGGATATTTCTATTGGAACAACAAACTGAATAAAAGCTAAATAATACAAATTAGTTGAACTATAAATTGAAAGGCAACAGAAAAATGAACTATTTAGTCAAAGGTTACGTTTAGAGAAATTAAAGTTCCAAAAAAAAACTAACTTTACAAGAGCGAAAATTAGCCTCCCAAAACTCCAGCAATTCAGAGAGTGATGACTGAGTACAGCTTGGATTTATTTGATCCACTTATCTGTGATTTGATATGATCGAATAGGGTTCACAAACATGACAGAATACATATAAGACTGAATTACTTTTTACCATTTTTACTAGTAAATACAAAGAAATTATGTGATAAAGTCAACATGACTGAATTATTACCATTTGAAATTATTTTTATTATTGTTTCTTAAAATTATATAACTTATAAACACAAAATGAAATAAAATATAAACATGTTAAAATGAATTAAGAATTTATTTTCTTATTTTTTTTCCTTCCTGCAACATATTCAAGCTTTCTTCGGATTGCTCAAGTACGAATTCACTTTCTTCTTTTTCAGTAAATTCTTCGATATCCTCAGTGAACTCAATTTTGTAAAATCTAAAAATATTATGCAGCACGCAGCAACTATTAATTATTTCTTGTGCCTTATCAAGCGTGTAATGCAGCTCCCGAGCCGCCAATAGACACCGAAACGGAGATTTCAACACTCCAATAGTCCTCCCTATAATATTCCGAGTAGATGAGTAAACCGTGTTGAATCGGGCTTCCCGACTTTCGTGATCGGCTTGTTTAAATGGTGTCATTAGGTAAGGCAGTAATGGGTACCCCGAATTCCCTATAAAATATTAATATAAACCCTAAAGTTTTGCACGCATGTCATAAATTATAATAATTCTTTATGTACTACATATGCGCGTGAGCTTTTAAATGACAGGAATACCCCTCGTAAGGTATATCTTCCGTTTGTGCCATTCCCGTTTATACCATTCTTCGTCTTTTGATTATAAACATTTGCCGATCTTCAGCCTATTTATTTCGGACCTATTCCACCAGCATGACCGACTGGTATTGTTGTAGTTTGAAAATTACTTGTTGATGGTGATGATTGCCTAGGCAACATTGAGTTTCTTATTCGAGCTTTCCACTCCCGCTTTCGTTGAGCACTGCTTCCTGCAGCAAGATTTAGCTCCTGTAACCGTGCTCTAAATAATTTTCCACGCTCAAAGTTTTTCATGTTTGTTGTTTTACCTCATTCAGATACACATATCTGTAGTGTATTCCGTGTTGTATTGAATATGAATAAGTTTCCGTGCCGTGAATTTACTCATTTGTGATTGAAACAGTATTTTATTTATTACAATATGTAATCAAATTTAAAACAAAGCCATTGTTGAATTCCAATTTATCTTACTTCAAAAATCACACAACACAAAATTACAAAACAACCATTATACGGCTATAAATTAATCAATATTTATTATTATGATATCACTTACGATATTGGTTTGCCAAACCGCTTTTATTATTTTTTCTTTCCGTCAAATCGCTTTTCACTGTAGTCAATACTCAATAAAGCCTTTTCAATGTAGGCAATACTCAATAAATTATGAAACATTTAAGCCTGCATAGGAACCAAGCGCAAATTTTAGAGGGAAAAAAATTCGATATAAAATTTTATTTAAAAAAAAAAAAAAAAAAAATTGAATGCAACCAAAACTGCTGTAAAATAATTTCGTGCATGAAATCAAATTAAAAAACTCGATATATTAGAGAAAATCTTATTAGTACGTATTGAGGGTACTAAGTCGTTTATACATTTTTAAACCAAATAAATCATTCTTTATATTTTTTAACAAAAGCAAAATTTGCATTTATATCCCTAATCCCGCTACTAAAGATGACGGACGATACATATAAATAATGTAAGAATACCACTGGATTATTTATTTTTTTTTAAATGCTAACCGTGCTAAAGTTTGCTAAACTAATTTAATCAATTAGTTGAGAAGCTTTTTCTGTTTATTCACGATAAACCAATGCCTCACTTTTTTATGTAATTTCATAATAATAGGTTTCCCTTAAACGGCAATAGACAACCGACAAAAAGACAGAACCCTTTTGGAACCTTATTGCAGAAAATTTGAATTCCGTTTTACCCTTTAATCTTTCGCGGATAAACAAAAATATTGCTGGATCTGCTGAGACAGTCGCTAAATTTTTAAATAAAGTTCGAGAATTTGAAACACTATGCAACTATAAATGAGTCAAAATTAAAGTCAAACGACGTTTTGCTGGGACTGTTCAGTTGCAATTTTTGTTAGTTCATTGGAAAGTTCCATTTTATAGATTTATTTTGTTTAAATGATACGTAGCAGCATGTTTGTTTGACGGTATATATCGGTATATCCGCACAAGAATTAACAATATTTACGGCACATTGGCCAAAAGATTTTTTAAACTCTCATATTAGATACCTAAAATTTAATCAATATATTTTTAATTGGAAAAAATTAAAATCGCGCAAACTAAATATAACAGCGTCTAATCTTTATGCCACAACAATATTTTCATAACGTTAAAGTATTTTGTAAACATAGCAAAATGAATTTAAATTGCACGTTTAAATTGTACGTTTTTCTAGCCAACGGCAATAAATTTATATCGAGGTTTTTTTTCGCTAAAATTTGATCTTGGTTCCTATGCTGGTTTCCATTATCAAACATTTACTGACAGTATTTTTTACTGAATAAAAACATAAAAGTCGAAAAATTAATTGAAATGACACAGATTTTTTGTTTTTAATTTTTTTTGAAAAATTGAATTGAAAAATTGAAATATTTTTCCAGTACTGAAAAAATATACTTCGCTTCATATATTTTTCAGTAAATTTTGTCAGTATACTATAAAAATGTCAGTATCCTATAATAATTTTTCCAGTATTATAAAACTGAAAAATTGTTTTTTTTTCTCTCACACAGCACGCGAATATATATTTTTATCCCATTTTATTTATACTAACAGTACTTTTTACTGAATAAAAACATTAATTCCTCAATTCCACTGTGAATCAAAGGTTGTCAGTAAAAATAACTTGGTTGTGTGAACGAGACACACAACGGAGTCAGTCAAGATTTTACTTACAAAAACTGTGTGTCTGTGTTAGTGCACTGTGATTGACATTAAAAAAAGTATCAAATCTAGAACATTTTACGGCAGTCCAACTAATACATGTACATAAATATTGTGTACCGACAAAACCAACAGAAATGTTTATACAAGCCGTCTCGTTCGCTCCTTACACAGATCCTATCAAAAAAATGTACACTATATTTATTATGAATCTATCACCTATACTTATTTGTTTTGTGTATATATATTTTCTGATTTATTTATATGCATCACTAATACTAAGCCTTAACGTACTTTTTTATATCTTAAGTGTTTGTACTGTTTGGCTTGTATAAACATTTTTGTTGGTTTTGGTACCGATGAAAAATATTTCTCGCACACACCGATAATTTTAATTGTTTGGCATTTTTATGGGAAAGATTTTTTTTAATTTTGTATTTTATGACGGAAATAATTTTAATAAAATAATTCTGATATGAGTATTAATAATAATTACATTTTTAGATTATTTTGAAACGTGAAAATAATCGAATTAACCCTAATACTTAATTTTTCTAATATTTCTTGGTTATTCTAGGTTATGATTTTGTTTGCTGTCAAAACACTAAGGCAATTTTAAAGTTTGAAATTTTTATGGTAAAGTCTAATGTGTGATCGAAAATATTCGAAAAAATAATTCTGATATGAGTATTAATAATAATTCATTTTTTAGATTATTTTGAATCGTAAAAATAATCGAACTAGCGTTAATTATAATTTTTTTTTAATAATTCTTGGTTATATTTTTGTTTGCTGTCAAAATATATCCATAAAATTTGCTATAAAAAAAACAATAACAAAATACTTTATCTTTGTCTCTCTGATGGATTATTTTTTTTTCTTCTTCCAACTTCAAGTCAGCTCAGTCAGTTTTTCACAGTGGAATTGGGGCTTAAAATCGAAAATTTCATTGAATTGACACAGATCATTCTTTGTTTTAATTTTTTTTTTTTTTTTTAAATTGCATTGAAAAATTGAAATATTTTTCCAGTACGGAAAAATATACTTCGCTTATTATATTTTTTCAGTAAATTTTGTTAGTATACTTTAAAAATTCCAGTATGCTATAATAATTTTTTCCTACAATCGCCGTGAAAAGCAGGCTTTTTTTCTCTGTTTTCAAAGCCCAAAGTGTCTGTTTTTTTGACAGTTAATAAACAAATTACTTTGTCACACGTTTCTATTAGAAACGTGTGACAAAACTTGAAACCGCACGCTAATTTTTAAGAAAGACTAATGTTTGTATAAAACATCAAACCAAATTTTTGTTTTTCTTTATGAAAAATAAAAAAAATCTTTGACTACTCGATTGAACAAAATGTCGGTCCTAAAATAAAATCGTATTGTCAGTATAGTAAATTTTACTACAAAATTATCTTTTTATTATATTTTTTAAAATGATTGTAGGAAAAATAAAGTGTGAAACACGTCCGAAAAGTTGTTTGTCACGCTCGAAAGGTTGCTGGCCTCCGTCCCGTCGGCCAGCAATTTCCTTTCTGGCACTTTGCGCTCTTGATACACAAATAACTATTTCAGTACTGTAAAACTGAAAAATTCTCTCACACAGCACGCGAATATATATTTTTATCCCATTTTGTTTATACTCCGTATGTTCACCGATGGCTTTTTGACAGAAAATATTCGGATATTTTTAACAAATGTTACTAACTTCACTTTAATAAATTATCCGAATTTTTTTTTTGATGACATGAGTGAACAACTTTTATATTTGACGTATAATTTTGGTATTTTAAACGTCAACTTCACATTTTATTTTTATTATTTTAATATTTTTTATTAATATCATTGTTCAAATCGAACCATTTCATATTATTTTAATTTTAATTTTTCAATTCGCAGAAATTTAGGATTTCTTTAACTACGATAGAAGAAATAATTTATGGTTGTTAAAAAAACTCCAAAAAAATAGAGTTAAAAATATACCGAACCTTTTAATGCGTTCGTTTTTTGCTCAAAAAAAAAATCCGGAGATTTTTATGTCATCAACGAACACTAGCACGGTCAGTAAATATATCATAATGTAAATCAGTACTGCGATTTTGTTGTGTACATGGGAGTATGGGAGTAAATAACCGGAACGTAATAGTATTTTCATACGTTTATGTGTTAGTGGGCATGCTGTTTTGTTTGTTTTTATTTGTGATTGACGTAACGACCATTTAATTTTCTTGTGATTATCATCGTGTCTAGTCATACAATTATTTTGACAATTTCAAAAACCTAATACAAAAAAGTTCATTAGTTTATTTTCTTTTTAAAATACTTATAATAATATAATTTTACTTTAGTTTGGTTTTCGGTTTGAATATAATACATTTTTCTTTTAATATAATAGTAGATTAGTAGTTCAATATTTTTTTGTGGTAATTAAATATTTTTTTTGTGTAACGGTTAATAAATTTAATTTCTAGTTTAATACAATATAGTTTTCAATAAGTTTCTTGCGCGGTTTTCGGATTTACTTAATTAATTTTTTTTTTGTTATACTATTTATTGAAATATACCAAATTATATTATTATATTAAAATGAGTTCTATTGTTCCATTTTTGTACTATGACCGTAAAGTCAAAACAAAACGGTACAATGAGTATTTGCGAGATACGTTAGATCCTTTTGACATATCCGACCGATGGTGAGTTAAATGAAAATTAATTTCCTTTAATTAAATGTAATAATTATACAATTTTTGAAATAATTTTATTTTACAGTTTTGTGGATAATTATCGCCTCCCGAAACATTTGGTAAATAAAATAATTTATGACATCCAACCGTTTGTTGATGAAACGGTTAATCCTTTAAGAATACCACTTCATTTAGAAGTATTAGCCGCGCTAAATTTTTTTGCCAGTGGAAACCACCAGCGTCGTGTTGGCTTAGATGCTTTCGCTGTGATAAGCCAAAGTAAAATTTCATCCAGCATAGCGAAAATAAGCAAAGTACTTGGCACGGAATTGGTCTATAACCATATAAACTTTCCGGTTACATTAGAAGCAGCTAAAATTAATAAGGATCTATTTTTTAATAAATATGGTGTATCCGGTTGGGCTGATTGAATGCACACATATTGCAGTAGCAAATTTACCCAAAAAGGACGAATATGCATTTGTCAACAGGAAAGGTTTCCACTCAATAAACACTCAAGTGGTAATTATAAAATTTAAATAATTCATGCTATTATTTACCTAATTAATTACATCAATTTTTATTTATAGATATGTGATTTTCAATTGCGCATTTTGTCAATAAATGCAAGGTATCCAGGCTCTACCCACGAATCCCATATATGGGATAGCAGCATAATCCTGCCTGAATTGAAAAGAATTAATGAAGAGGACAATCATACGTGGCTATTTGGTACTATAATTACTTTTAAAATTTTTAAATATATTTGACTAATTATTTCAAATACTATTAAAGGTGACAGCGGATATGCATTGAAGCCAAATATGATGGTTCTATACCGTAGGCCAGCATCAATTCAACAGATTAATTACAATAATATACACTCTAAAATAAGAAGCGGTATTGAGCGGTGCTTCGGTGTTTTAAAAAATAGATTCCGTTGCCTTAACAAAAATTCAGGTCATCTTCAATACACCCATGAGAGAGCAGCAAATATTGTAAATTCGTGTGCGGTACTGCATAATATTTTAATTGAAAATAATTATCCAATCGAAGAGATTGAAATAGAAGAAGAAATTGTTCCTGTCAATAATGCAGTGGAAGAAGAAAAATCCGGTGAAATAAACCGGGGATTTTTAACAAACCATATTTTTGAAACAGGCATTATGTAATTTAAATGTTAAGTTACAGTATGGTTAAAAAATAGAATTAGAGACGCGATGATATCGATCTATTTTGCCTTATAACTGCAAATCATAGATATGTAAATATTTTACTAAGAAAAGAAATGGTTAAGAGCTTGCAATTCATTTTCGATCAGTATAGTATTTAAAAATTATTTGAAAACACCAAATATTAAAGGGCAAAATTTTAATTTGTCAAATTAATAAAAACATAAAATAATATTAATAATTATGTAAATGATTTTTATTTAAAATTGCCTCTCCCATAATATTGTAATATTGTATCTAAATACATAAATTTTTGATTTTAAAAATAAAACAAAATGTTTAGAAATTTTATATGTTTTTATTGTATAAGCTTATTATTTTTGTTTATATTTCGTACACTGCTAGAATAAAAAAGATGGTAATTTTTGAAAATGTAGGCATAGAAATGATGTGTTTTTAAATTTTAAAATCTACAACCTACAAGTTCCTTATGGTTTCATAATAAATCCAGTAATGAAATCAAAAATGAATTAGTGCCTATATATTTTAAATTCAAATTCAACCAATTTTACATTACATTCAATAAATTTCAAACTAAATTAAATATGTTTTAAAATTAAATCAACTTTTTAATAACAAATTAATTTTTTTTTAATTTTAAAAGAATAATTGATAATTAGACAGAAAATCTTATCAATATTATGTTCTAGAATAACATTTAAAATTAATTTGAAAATTATCGAATTATCAATTATTCTAAGAAATGATGTAAACTGAATGTTATAAAAAACAATAAATTTAATTTGAAAGCCTGTCTAAATTTCATATACAGATTATTTAATTTGATGTGAATAATATTAAAATAAATTTAGAAAAAATTTAATGTATTATTAACAAATTGATTTAATTTTGAAATACATTTAATTTAGTTTGAAATTTATAGAATTCGATGTAAAATTGGTTTAATTTGACTTTAAAATGTTTTAAAGCTTTTCTCAAACTATTTTTTCATGTTACTCCAACAAAAAAGAATAAAAGTTGACAAGAAAAAAATAATGAAGTGCATTCCGTGCGAATAAAAATAACAGACCTGAACTAAAAGTGATGTCGACTGTCACTCCAAACCGCCAAATTAAATTTTTAACAAAAAATTTCACCTTTAGTACCAATAATTATTAAAAAATAGTTCGATTATACAAAAACTATCATATTATTCAAAAATAATTTTAAAATTTATAAAGTTTTATTAAAAAAAACTACAATTTTATAATTTTACGGACAGATTTCAGTTTGACGGCTGGCGAAATATAAAATTAGATTTTTCTGAATAAAATTATATCAATTATATCAATTTTTTCGAAAAATATGATAGTTTCTTTAGAATCGAACAATTTTTTAATAATTATTGGTACTATAGGTGAAATTTGTTCTTAAAGATTTAATTAGACGGTTTGGAGTGCCAGTGGACATCACTTGATTGGGTCAATGCTGCTCTGACGACTATGTATACAAACGACTAATGTAACTATATAAAAAAAAAATGAAATAAAAAAAGTGTAGTACAAGAAAATATAAAAAATTTTGTATAAAAAAAAAAATAAATAAATAAATAAAACATATTCAAGAAAATCTAAAAAAATATCAAAAATTCAAATTTATTAATTTCTAGAATTCCTTACTATATAGTATATTAAGTCGACTAAGTTGATGGGTCCCTCCTCTGTGCGGCGAACAGCTCCCTCACTTTCTTTAATACCCCAAATGTTTCGGTCAAAACCTCCAATGTCTGCTCTTGTAGCCTTATTGACCTTATCAGAGAAGTAACTGCTACACTTTCCTATTAAATAAAAAAACGTAAATAATATATAATATATAAATGTATTGCAGTATGAATTTATTCATATTGCAGATATTACTTACACTTCTGGGGTCGGTATTTCGATACCGCTGAACCCTGGATGGCAAAATTTCATTGATTCTCTGCCGCCTTTGAGCAGCTCGTCGCGAGGAACCGATCTGTCTTGGCGGTCGAAGTGACGGTTGTTGTGATGGTTGTAATGATGGTTATGGTGATGGAATGTTTTGTGGCAATATTGAGGGTTGTGGTACTATTGATGATGGTGAAGCCGGTGTTGGTGTTTCTGATGGAAAAGGTAGCGGTGATAATGATGATTGTGGCGTAAACTGCTCTGATAAGGGATCATGTGTTACTGATGACGGCTGTGGTGAAATTTCAAGAATTGGTTCCGGAAATACCTGCGAAAACTCTGGTGATGGAGGAGTTGACATTGAACTCGTGGATGGTAAAGGCCGTCGGTGCCATAAAATTAAATAATTAAATTATATATATATAAAACAAAATTAACTTAAAATAATAAATTGAAATTAACCAATCCAAATTCTAGAACTTCTCCTGAACCATCGATGTTATGCAACCCACAAATATCTAATATTTGCCGCTCATCCCTATTGAGGTTGAGCTCCGTTGCTTCACCGCCGCCCGTATTATTTGTTTCGGCCCTGTGCTTGTTAAGCTTTACTTTTATATTCTTTCTTAAATCCTGCCAAACCTAAAAATATAAAAAAATGTATGAAAAATTCTTCTTTTAACATCATCTTGGAAATTCTCCTTTAAACCTGAAATAAATTAATAAAAATAAATAAATTAAAATGTAAAAAAATGTTTTTTCAACATTAAAACTGGCGACAGTAATTTTTTTTTGATAAATTTTGAAGAACTTAGGGAGATAAATTTTGTTGAATTTTTTAAAACAGATGAGAAAAATTCACGTCAAGTTCTTCTATTAAAAAAATTCCCCAAAAATTACTGCTGACAGTTTTGAAATAGACGCTTTAACATGCTCCTTGAAATCCTGCCAAGCCTGTCAAAAAAAAAAAATAAACATATGTATCCAAAATTTTGTAAAACTATCTATTTTAAATCATGCTCAGCCTGAAATAAGAAAAAAAAAAAAAAAAAATAAAAAATTTATTAACAAGTTCATTAAAATATTTACCCTTTTCCACTGATCAACTCTTCGTGGGCCAATGACATTGAATTTAAATCATCTGTGATTTGTTGCCACAAATCACTCCTACGTTGGTTACCGCTGGGCCCGCCAAATCCAAACAGACCCTGGAAATTGTCCCTCATGAACTTAATCAGCAGTTCTTTCTGCTCCGCAGTAATTTTATTCTATAGATATATACATAAATAAATTATATTATTTTAATTAAACTATTAAATTAATAAATATTAGCTTAACTTAATTTATCTTATAAAATTATATCTTATAAACATGCACTAGATACAAATATAATTGTAGATTAATCTCACCGTGAGATATCTTTCCTAAAAATTATTGTCAACTTTGAGTAGACATGTTTTGATTTGAACATCCAAATAATTCACTATTTTTTATATTCTTGTGACCCGATAGTTCCAATTAATTTAAATATAAAAAAATCATAGTCGAATACAACAAAAATCCAAGGAACAACAAAAAATTCCTACCTATTCATTCAGTACATCTATATTATGAAAGATTTCACAACATTTGAGAAAATCAAATGTTAGATGCCCATATTACGTACCGACAAATATTTTAATTTTTACCATTTCATAATTTGAATTTTTGAACATAAAAAAACACAAATAACACAAAACGGAAATTTGATTTTAAAACTTAAATAAAAAAATCAATGGCTGCAAAAATGGTAAAGCAAAAAAAATCAATGGCTGCCAAAAGCTAAATTTTAGTCGAATTATATATAAACAATACACTTGTACACAATAAATATATTATACACACGTATTACACAAAATTATTTAATACTTACCATATTTAATTTAATTTAATTATTTTTGGTTAAAACTGATTTTAATCTAAAACGCAATTTTATTATGTAATGGATAACAAAATTAAAATCAAATACGTACACTTATAAAATGTCAATATGTACTCCCATATTCCCAATCTAAAAAGCATGGGAAAAAATATTCCCATAGGAAGATAAGCACCAAAAAATTTGAACCGATTTCACCCGATTGAATAATTCTTGATGCTTACTGGTACATATAACACACGAACACAAATAAAACTAATGACAACACACAGTAACAAAATTGTATACTTTACATGGTATACGTATACAAAACTCCCTGTGAGTAAATCCCCATGTACACAACAAAATCGCACTACAGGCTTAATGCAGCTATACTACGTTCGGTTAGATTGAAAAATTAAAATTTTGAAAAATCAAGTATTCATAGTCTACAGAAATACCAAGTATTATTAAAAATACATCAAGTTTCCATGACAACCGTACACTAGCAATGTAGAAATCGCACGGTAATATAAAATTGTTTATTATAAAGAAATACTGTCATTTTGAGACAACCATTTTGGATTTTACAATTAACAAATTACATTAAGTGGATGTTGATAAAAAATACCGGCGTTTCGAAATAGAACTTTTGAACGCGGTGTACCATTATTCACAAATCCGTACATCGAGGTGGTCTGTTCGTTCTAACTAAATTTTTATATTTCCCTTAAAACATCAGTTATATTTGAGACAATCGGCATTAAAGTTGTTAGTTGGTTGGGGAGTAGATTTTAAATTCAATATACTACTAACACAATTTGTTCTAGTTGAATGATCTGCTGCTGTTGTCTATGGACTAAGAATTTTTATTTTAACGTTGAATTAAATAAAATAAAAAATGGAACAAATAATAATGTTAAAATAAAAATTATCCCAAAATATCAAATATATGTATACTATACAGAACGTTGTTGTTCCCATTGTATATAGCAACAAAACAAAAGACAGAAAAAACAAAACCAAACCATTACCTAATTCCTTTAAGATCCATCGAAAAAAGTTACTTGATTTTTTGTGAAGAAATTTTTTTCATGTTTAATGGAACGAAATAATAAAATGGATAAATTTTATACATTCACTTTCCTCAAATGAAAATTAGATCACGAGAATTATATGTCTGTCTATATGTACTATTATATAGAAGAAAGCTCAGTAAAATTTAAAACATTATTTTTTCATTTTCAACCAAGAGAGGAAACAGAAAAAATACAAACCAACCAAAATTGGTTTTCTTTAAAAAGTTTAATTTTTATTTTTTGTTGCTTTATTCTATTCAACTTTTTTTTTTTTTGTTTTGTTCATACATTGAATAAGGAAAGAAAATTTTGAGTAAAAATCGTTTCTTCACTTGTTTTTGTGTGTTACGAATCCAGTATATATGTATGAAAGGCACAATCAAACTATGTACTTACATCTATACTCGTATAATACACAACTATATATGTAATAAGGAAGCAACACAAAAATCTCAGGAGATAGTATAATTCTTAATGTTTTCTTCTGAAGCACAGAAATTGAGTAAAACATGAAAATAAATTTTGTTAAAATTTTTCTTTTTCTGTGTGGTCGATTTTATTTTCCGAATATTGAACATTCCTTTAAGTAAATTCAAGTGTTTATTACTCTTGCTCGTATTTATAGATGTGTTATGTTGTTGTTATTGTTTATACTTTTTTTATACTGAAATTCGCTGAACTGTTTTATTCATAGGTATGTACATTTATATTGTATTACATAAATAAAATTTATTTATCTCATGTGGAAAATTTAGTTTTACGATTTTTCTTTTGTATTTCAGTTGTTTTTATTATGATTTCCTTTTTTAAACTTTATTCGTTTTATATTTGCATATTTATTCGTATATGATGGTGTTCTTTATTTTTATTTTACTACATTCTAATCAATGATATGAATATATTTAGATGTTTAGTATAATAATATGGTAGCTGCCTAAATGTTAGTTTAACACTTATTTGTTATATAAATTTCTATATTCCCCACTTCTTCCGTTGTGACTTCATTAAAAAAAAAATCCTCAAGTGGGTTGGGTAATTTAAAAGTTATGGGTAACAAAATTAATGATATTGTTGAAAATTGGTCATTGAGTTCTTGATCGATCTGAACGTTTGATCGAATATTTTTAAGTTCTTTGTGCCGGTATACAAAATTTTGACTTTAGCAGCTTACTGAAATTGTGTCTTATTAAACACTTTTAAAATGAAAATGAAGCTGTGTAACGATGGCATCGTTCCAATTGAGGGTTAACAAATTTCTCAGGAATAAAATAAAGATAAATAAATTAAAACCCGGTTTACATGGTGTTGCTATTATGGTTGTTAGCATTGAGGGGAAATATTTGCTATTATATTAAAAAGTAATAAATAGAGATTAAAATCGAAGCGCGCGATACCTGTAATTGTGCATAAATAATAAATAATAATAATAAGTTAAAACAGTTGTGCTGGAAAAAGAAAAAGTGTACGGTGCACTTTTAATGTTCTAGAAGTAAATATTCGGGATGGTGGTTTGGCGTCTATTGGAGGAGGGACCAAAGTCGAGTAGATTCATCTACCGGCTCCGTAACCTTTCAGTGGGGTGCGCATAACGTGAGCTGTTCTGTTCATGTATTTAGCAACTGCGTGATGGGTACAATTGTGTAAGGAGTAACCTGTTCACAATTCGCAAGTGTACGTGCTGCCTCCTCGTGGCAACCACTGGTATCTAAGGTCATTTGGTACAGGCTAAAATACGGCGCTAAAGGAGAAAACCTTGAAAAAAAACCTAATCTAAGGTGGAACAGCATATTCCGATGGATGAATGGCTGATAGGTTAATCAGCCTACAGTATGCGGACTCTGGATACTAGGCACCCTTCAGTTTTATTAAGCCTTCCTGTAGTAAAGCTGGGTGACCTACAGGCGATTTTCAATTCCCAGCAACTCGTAAAAGTAAAATTAAACGGGAGGCGGGGCAGGGATAGTTCCAATTCTACCGTCTTTCTAGCAGAACCACATGATGTAGTAAATATCTAGGAGGGAGAGCAATAAGCCCTGATAATATGTATCACATACCGACTGGCAGTATTATCTAGTTCATTATAAACCTGAATATTGACTGGACGGATAATTAAGCAGGGTCCAGCACAATAGATCTTTTAGGTCGCAGTGCAAGGTGGCTGATCGCCCACATGGCCCTTTAGTAATAATAATAATAAATATACGGGATTTTAAACCAAAATTTATTTTATACCATACATTGTAAATACACATATGTAAATGAACATTCTAAAATTTACAGAAAAAAAAAAATTTATAAAATAAAACTCTTAACTACCCTGCAAACGTGAGTTCACTAGAAACTACTACATAAAAACATTTTTTTGTACATAACCAAATATTTTTATATAAAATACGAATAGAGTGAGACTAAACTACCCATCTTTTTTAACTTATATAGTGGCATCTCATTCTAACCGTCATTTTGATTAATAAAACAATAAACAAAGAATTTACTTCAAGGGAATCGTTCATCAATCGCCATCTTGAAACCTTATTAATTTGCGTAATTTAAATTTTTTCCAAAAAATATAATAAATAAAATAATATGTATTTCGAGTGTCGTAGTTTTGATAGTCATAATTAGTATAGTGGAAATTGTAAAGAAACATAAGTTTTAAAAGTAATAAAAGATGAAAGAAAGTTTAAGGGAATGAAGAAAAAATATTGTGCTTACAGTCATTCAATTTTTCATTTAAAAAATTCATAAATTCATAAATTTTTAATTGTTTGTGTTATTTTTATTGTGAGGTAATCAAATTGTTCATATATTTTATATCAACTTAATTATTGTGTACATAGGTAGTAATAGTGCGTAAGTAAATTTGTATTAAAGTGCTCGAATTCGTCCAATAAAATGTCCCAAAAATCTATTCTGAATTCCCTGGCAAAACAGAAGCGGTCATATAAGAACGACGTAAAACGATACCAAAACTTAGATTCGTTCTCGAGAGCATCAACCTCGTAAATTTTAATGGATTGAACTTTCAATGGTGAAATCCAAGACGATTTAACGCCTAACTTAGTAACACCTAAAAACAGTTTAAATTCCGTTAATGATATGGATAACTTTTCTGTGTCGGATCAAGATGTGTTCACTCCAGATTCCAGAAATCACAATTGTAGCATGGGGAGCATAACTGAGTCAAGTGATAGTGAACTTCATGACGTACAGTTAGTGAGTAGAAATTTAAAATTATGGGCTATTAGAATTAAAATTTCTCACAATCATTTAGATGACTTGCTTAAAACTCTAAAGAGTTCTGGGGTACAGCACATACCACGCACAGCTAGAAAATTATTGAGCACTAAAACTACTGGGATTAGTGTAATTAAAATTACTCCTGGTGAATATTTTCATTTCGGAATAGAAAACCATATCAAATCAAATTATTTTAAATTTCTTTTGGAAAATAATATTATTCGACTTGATATTGGAATTGATGGATTGCAACTTTTCAAAAGTTCTCGGCGTGTGCTTTGGCCAATAATTGAAAGTTTTCCTGGTTTTCCACAAGAATCCCCGTTTTCAATCGGATGCTACTCTGGATTTGAAAAACCCTGTTCGGTTAATGAGTTTCTTCATGAATTTGTCGAAGAATATAGAAACCTGATGGAAAATGGTATGAAAGTATCACAGTTGGGAATCAAAAGGAAGTTCAGTATACGGCTATTTGTATGTGACAGTCCTGCCAAAGCCTTTGTTACTGGAACTCAGTATCATAATGGTAAGAACAGCTGCCCAAAATGTTGTCAAATCGGATCATATTTAAACCGAAGAGTAACTCGGTTTAATTTGATATGAGCCGTAGGGCTCTTGCAAAAAAATTTAGAAAATCGACGAATTTCGTTTGGAACAAGGACGTTGTTCTCTACTATACCAAATAGCACGAATCTCAGAAATTGGCTCATATAGTGACTATATAGGTTGTAAAGGGCATACATTGCGGAATTCAAATCACTCAGTGCCATTTTGATATGAGCCGTAGGGCTCTTACAAAAAAATTTTGAATATTAATAAATCGCTGAATTTCGTTTGGAACAAGGACGTTGTTCTCTATTATACCAAATAGCACGAATCTCAGAGATTGGCTCATATAGTGACTATATAGGTTGTAAAGGGAATACATTGCGGAATTTAAATCACTTAGTGTCATTTTGATATGAGCCGTAGGGCTCTTGCAAAAAAATTTTGAATGTTGTTAATAAATCGACGAATTTCGTTTGGAATAAGGACGTTGTTCTCTATTATACCAAATAGCATAAATCTCAGAGATTGGCTCATATAGTGACTATATAGGTTGTAAAGGGCATACATTGCGGAATTGAAATCACTCAGTGCGATTTTGATATGAGCCGTAGGACTCTTGCAAAAAAAATTTGAATGTTGTTAATAAATCGACGAATTTCGTTTGGAACAAGGACGTTATTCTCTATTATACCAAATAGCAAAAATCTCAGAGATTGGCTCATATAGTGACTATATAGGTTGTAAAGGGCATACATTGCGGAATTTAAATCACTCAGTGTCATGCTCTTGCAAAAAAATTTTGAATATTAATAAATCGCCGAATTTCGTTTGGAACAAGGACGTTGTTCTCTATTATACCAAATAGCACGAATCTCAGAGATTGGCTCATATAGTGACTATATAGGTTGTAAAGGGCATACATTGCGGAGTTTAAATCACTCAGTGCCATTTTGATATGAGCCGTAGGGCTCTTGCAAAAAAATGTTGAATGTTATTAATAAATCGACGAATTTCGTTTGGAACAAGGACGTTGTTCTCTATTATACCAAATAGCACGAATCTCAGAGATTGGCTCATATAGTGACTATATAGGTTGTAAAGGGCATACATTGCGGAATTGAAATCAATCAGTGTCATTTTGATATGAGCCGTAGGGCTCTTGCAAAAAAATTTTGAATGTTGTTAATAAATCGACGAATTTCGTTTGGAACAAGGACGTTGTTCTCTATTATACCAAATAGCACGAATCTCGGAGATTGGCTCATATAGTGACTATATAGGTTGTAAAAGGCATACATTGCGGAATTTAAATCACTCAGTGCCATTTTGATATGAGCCGTAGGGCTCTTGCAAAAAAATTTAGAAAATCATCGAATTTCGTTTGGAACAAGGACGTTGTTCTCTACTATACCAAATAGCACGAATCTCAGAGATTGGCTCATATAGTGACTATATAGGTTGTAAAGGGCATACATTGCGGAGTTTAAATCACTCAGTGCGATTTTGATATGAGCCGTAGGGCTCTTGCAAAACAATTTTGAATGTTGTTAATAAATCGACGAATTTCGTTTGGAACAAGGACATTGTTCTCTATTATACCAAATAGCACGAATCTCAGAGATTGGCTCATATAGTGGCTATATAGGTTGTAAAGGGCATAAATTGCGGAATTGAAATCATTCAGTGCCATTTTGATATGAGCCGTAGGGCTCTTGCAAAAAAATTTTGAATATTAATAAATCGCCGAATTTCGTTTGGAACAAGGACGTTGTTCTCTATTATACCAAATAGCACGAATTTTAGAGATTGGCTCATATAGTGACTATATAGGTTGTAAAGGGCATACATTGCGGAGTTTAAATCACTCAGTGCCATTTTGATATGAGCCGTAGGGCTCTTGCAAAAAAATTTTGAATGTTGTTAATAAATCGACGAATTTCGTTTGGAACAAGGACGTTGTTCTCTATTATACCAAATAGCACGAATCTCAGAGATTGGCTCATATAGTAACTATATAGGTTTTTAAGGGCATACATTGCAGAATTGAAATCACTCAGTGCCATTTTGATATGAGCCGTAGGGCTCTTGCAAAAAAATTTTGAATATTGTTAATAAATCGACGAATTTCGTTTGGAATAAGGACGTTGTTCTCTATTATACCAAATAGCATAAATTTCAGAGGTTGGCTCATATAGTGACTATATAGGTTATAAAGGGGATACATTGCGGAATCGAAAACACTCAGTGCCATTTTCAAAAATCTAATCTGCTAAAGCAGGATATGAAAATCCGAGAGATATGTTATAGCAGCTGTACCATAAATAGGCAATAGATATCGAACACTGCTTTGGATGTGCGAATGGAAGATTAGCATTTTTAATTTCTTAGGTGAGAGAATGAAATTTGTTTTCCTAATTTTATCCTTGATTTTTCCGATATGATGGCACCAGTTCAGCTTAGAGTCGATCCAGACTCCGATAGATACTTATAGACATTAACATTTTCCAATGGTATGTCGTTGACGTATAGCTGGAACCCGCGTAAATCAATTTTTTTATTTTTTTGTTCAAAAACCATAAATTTAGTTTTTCTTTCATTGATTTTTAACCTGTTTTAAGTCATCCAATTGTTGATTTTGATAAGATCATTTTGCATATTGGCATGCATATCGAAAATAGTTTTTGATTTATACGACAACGCCATATAATCGGCGTACATGATCAAATCACCTGATAAATTCAAGTCGAAGATATCATTACAAAAAATATTGAATAAAGTGGGACCAAGAATAGATTCTTGTGGTACACCATACTTAATGAATTGCTCATCGCTTTTTCCATTTTCAATCTTAACAAATTGTTTTCTGTTGGTAGTGATATTCGATATCAGCTGAGTCGCTGCCACTAAGGTATTTGACGGTATACAGAAACCAAACTGATTCTTATTAATAATATTGTAAAATGACAGATAATTCTCGAAACGAGTTTCAACTGCCTTTTCGAAGATTTTGGAAAACACTGTCAAAATGTAAATTGGGCGATAGTTTGCCTCTGATAATTTATTGCCGCTTTTATATACCGGTGTGACTTTGGCAATTTTGAGACACTCTGGGAATTCCCCTCTTGTAAAACAATCATTAATTAATTTTGAAAGGATGAGGCTAAGAGGATTTATTATGAAATTGCAAAATTTAATATTCGATTTCGATCAAAGCTGGGGAAAAAAAAACCACACAGTTATCGTTCAAAAAGTGGTGTTTCAATCATAAATAAACAAAATAAATCATAAATAATAAATATAAATCATAAATAAACAAAATTAAGGAATAAAATAGCAATCAAGACCCAAATTTAAATAATAATAAAATACAACTACATATAATTATAAAAGAAAAAAAAAAAAAATTTTTTTTTACTATATAATATATAACTAAAATTCATGCAAATTGAAAATTAAACAAGTTATTATAAAGTACTGATATGGGTATCGATACAAATACATACGTTTTAACAATTATTAGTATTTAAATGTATGGAAAACCTTTGGTACCAAGGCACGGTATTTCAACAATGTGACGTCATATCATTGACCAATTAAGTTAAGTTATTATTAATTTTTTTTTTTTCAAATTATATTTAAGAATTTATTTTATTATTACGTCATTATTATTATTTAATTCGTATTTTTCTTTTATTACGTATTATTTTTGTCGTATAATTTATATAATACTTATTTCATTTTAAGTAATTATTATACTACATACTTAGTTTTCTTTAATACATATATATTTTTTTTAATTAAGTTTACTAATTATATTAAAAACATTTTGTTTTGTAAATATTTTTAGTTATATAGGACTATAGTTATGCTAAATACTAACATTGAATTTTGATAATTTAACTGTACATAATTCATACATAAGTTTAATTATTTCAGTCAAGAATTATAATAATTAGTATGTAACAATTAGATATGTTAATTGCAATGTATATCGGATATTGATTGATTTTTGTTAATTGTCCCGCAAATGCGTTTTTATTTTCTTCAAAGTATTTGGTACTTTGTACTTTTTTTAATTTTACTATGCTTTTCCCTCTTCAGCCAATAACACAAATTTTGAATTTTTTCGTTTATATTGGTGTTTCATTCCGTTATTTGTATAGTTTGGGAACAAGAACAAAAATTTTTTTTTGGAAGAAAAAGTTAAGTCAGTTAAGCAGTCCCTTAGTCGGAATAAAAATAATTAATTTTTGAGATTTAAAATAAAAATAAATTGAATTAAAAATACAGAAATGTTTGAGTTTTAGCTTTATCTAAAATTGTTTTGAAAATAAAAACTTTAAAGTTAATGAAATTGAAAATTTTTGAGTAGAAGTGTTTATGTAGCATCTTATTTGTGCCACAAAATTAAATTATAAACAGAAAAAAAAAATAATAATAAAAACGTTACATTGATGTAATGGTGGAGCAAAAGCTCTACGAGCATAAACTCAATAGTGCCAAACGTAAAACAATAAGTGCAATATACCATACATTATAGTTTGTGTTAACGAAATCGTTCATTTCGAAAATACAAAATTATCTTAAAGTATTTTTTTTTCGGTAATTTTTATTATTAAAATACAAGTGTGGTTATAAATAAATAATCATTCATTCATAAAAGTAAAATCGAACCGTTATCTCAACAATAAGGGATGATCGGTAGTGTCGAAGAAAATCAATTTCGTTTTCTTTAATGCAAATACAACTAGTTGGCTAGTCATATTATAATAAATGAAATAAATAATACCAAACCAAATCTGTTTTAAAGTAAAAATTTTAATGTCCTAAATATAATCTGCTGCACACCACCTACCAACAAAATTTACAAATAAAAACAAAAAAAAAATTTATAAAATTTGTATTCATTCATAAAAATAAATTAAATGAATTAATAATAATAATAAATGAATTATTAATAATAAAAAAGAAATGATAATAAATAAAATAACAAAACAACAATTTTATTATTACAACAACCAGAAAACGGATTTTCTTGGGTGAATGGAATGCCACTACATTTCCGTCTTGCAAAGGTCATTTAATCGTCATTCTCAACC
Source organism: Tipula vernalis (assembly GCA_958295665.1). Classification (NCBI taxonomy): domain Eukaryota; kingdom Metazoa; phylum Arthropoda; class Insecta; order Diptera; family Tipulidae; genus Tipula; species Tipula vernalis. The sequence continues at coordinate 292,693,676 of OY282558.1, read as the reverse complement.
GGTGTACATCATCAGAACCATCTTGATATGAATAGAGCCGGTATGTAAAAAATGAACTTAAAATAAAGGACATAGAAACACTAACAAATAATTTATTTTCATAGAGTTTGTATGAAAAAACGCGATTTCGATTGACGAAAAAATATGAATTAAAAATTAAACCTAGATAAATAATTTTTTCTGAAATCACTAATAAACAACTCAATGACTAACTCATTTAAAGCACAGATTCTCAAGCTTCCCCATTTTCCAGATATAATCAAAAGAAAATAATGGAATTAAATTAAAAAACGTTCTACAACAACAACAATATGTATTAAAAAGAGAATATTCTATTTAATGACGTCATCACTTATTCACAACTAAAATCAATGGTAAAAAAAAGACAATACGTTGAACAGCCAAAATTGAAATAAATCAAAGAGAGTCAAAGAGAAAAAATTATAATAATAAGCATTGAGCGCGAAGAAATCAAAAAAATAAAATCAACCCAGATGCATCACAAATAAACGACATAACCAACAAACATTAACTGTAATATAAATGCCTTATTTATTTCTCAAGTATTAAAAATATTATTGTATTTAAATTAAGACACAGCTGAAAATAAATACAACATGATTAATATTTGGCATCGAATTTTATTCCCAAAAATGAATGGGCCATTCAAAATAAGTTTTTGTTTAGAATATTTGAATTGTCATAACATTTGAGAGCGGTGTTTAAAATAAAATAGCTCTTACTTATTATTCCTATTCCTAGATGTCACTTAACACACAATTAAAAACAACAGGGATTCGGGCTGAGTAAACGATTTGAAAGAAAACTTTTTACGTAAAATTAACATAATTTCTATCAAGGCAATGGTTTAATTTTAGTAAATTTATAAAAAAATTATATTAAATTAATTATTATTACAATTTAATTATTACTATAGAGGGAAGCCACCAAAAATATGTTTAACCAAATCAAAAATCAGACCAATTTTAGAATCCGACCGGTTCGATCACCTATTTGATTCTTTTTATAAGTTTTTCATTGTATGAGACATCTATGGTTTAAACAAAATGTCGTTAATAAAGCATTGCCATATCTGTATTCGGACAGATTTTTGTCATGTGGCAATGCTTATAGAAGGAAACTAAAAAGAGATGGTTATAATTGTTTATAAATTTTATAATATGACGTATTTTACAACAACAACATTCTATAAAAGTTTAGCAATAGTTTATATTCCAAGAGGATTTTCACAAAGAAATAAACTCTTTCATGATTCGATTTTTCAATCAAATAAAATTACATGTTTTATGAACATTTTCGTATACAAATAATGTAAAAGCTCATAATTCTTATAGACTAAAAATGTAAAAGAAAACAATCGTTTTCCCATATAGTTTCATAGTAAAGAAAAAATTTTATGTACTTTATTTTAAGCTTAGTAAAAAATACAGTCAATGTGGAGGCTCTTATTTATAGAGTAGGCTCTGACATCATCAACAAGGGCTGCTTATTTCTATCAGTGTGTGTAGTGTAGTGGAATTAATTTCATATTTTAGAATTGCTTAAAAGTAATGGAAGGCGAAATTGTTTTATATTTTTATTTATTATTATGTTCTTATTAAGTAATATTATTGATTTCATTTTTTTTTTGTGTGTTGTGATAAAGCAAACGAAACAAAACAAAAGAAAAACATTGCTTGAAATGCATGTGGGAATAAACGGATTTTAAAGCCGAATTCGATTTTCACAAAATTATGGTAAGTGACGTTTCTTTATTTTTCTTTTTGAATGTTTTCCTAGATGAATAAATTTCTGTTGACAATCGGGTGTTGGTTAGCAACGTCATCTCCCGCACAGTTTACGTTACAGTTGTTAGTACTCGTGTTTCTTCAAATAGGTTGCGGAGTAAGGTATATTAAATATGAACTGCGAAAGAGTTAGGACACTTAAAACACTTATTATTCCATTTGTTGTATTGCTATCAATATTTGACAATTTGGCTTAAAGCTACAGTTGGCGATGTTAATCCGTAGGAAGGGGCAAAGTTAAAGGCTGTCCAGGTGAATAACCTACCTCACGCTCACATTGTCTTTGCTACCTTCTATTTAACAGCACCGAAATTCAAACAGAGCAGCCTCTTGGGTTCATAAAGGGCCAAAATTAAGCCATATAGCCGACTGAATGGAAAAGACGATCAGAAGGGAGGCAAACGGCACTCTAGCCTTCTAAACACTCTTGGTAAATCACGCATCGGTGGACAAACTGCAGCAAGTTGGGTTACCTATAAGTTTGGTTCTGTCCACCTTCCGACTACCAAAGATAGGTAGACTGTGAGGGGCCCGGTCGCGGCATCTGCAAATAAGGCTCCTGGGTACAAGTCTTAACCAAGTAGCAACAAAGGAGACTTAAGGAAAAGACGGGGAAGGCAACAGTGAGCGAGAAAATCCCTCCCACTTAAACTATCAAAGGCCTCTTTGGTGGTTTAAACGGGAGGGATTTTCTCCGTGGAAAAAAAAGACTTCGAAGAGTAAAGGGCGGGAGTTGGAGGATGAAGATCAGCCATCTGCTAAAATTATGAATGGGAAACCAGGCAGTATTGAAGGCATATCCGTGTCTTCACAGAAGTCATCTAGAACGGTAACGATCGAGCAATACAAGCTGTAATTCTTCTGTTGAGATATATGATTAAAAATTGATTTAAATAATGTAATGTTGTGATTCAGTCTTGATTGTATTTACAAGCGTTGGTAATCGGTTACCTTCCCGTACCAAAAGAAAAAAAACATTGGTAAAAAATTGGTGAATTATTGAAAACGGGACAGATAATTTTTAGCATGCATTCTGGATAGTCATTCTAGAAAATCCCTAAAACCGATTTCACATTCGTCACTAATAAAAAAATAAAGATTGATAAAAAAAAAATTTTATTATTTTTTTTTTTTAAATTTTTTTTATGTTTAATGCGTTTAAGAAAGTTTTGAATGGTAATTAATTAATTCGTGTAATTTCTCATATGCAACCGGTCCTTAGACCATTTTAAATGTGTTTTACAAATTAACACGTAGAAGTATATTAGTATTTACGAATAATCATTCAAAGAAACCGGCTGATAGACAGAATTCTATGGTTTTTAACCAATTAGTATTTAATTTTAATTTATATGATTTTAATGTGTTCCGTAAATTGTAAGAGAATTTAATCTTGTTTTGAACTGATGAGCTTATGATTATGAAAAAATCAATCTTCTCATCAGGCCGCGGCGACTGGACTGATTATACCATAATTTACATTCTATATATACAGAATGTATTGTGCGAGATGAACTAGCAAATTATACTAATTCAACTAAATTCTCTTACAATTAATGAACATAAAAATTAAGTAGTTTAAATCACATGCAGAATCGGTTATGTTAGGTTTAGGTGGCGGTCCACTAGGACCAGGCATAGTCACAAAAATGGTCTTTACCCATACCACGAATTATTTTTCATCCTCCAACTCATTTGAACCATTTTGAGCTATTAACGAAGTGCTCGATACTCCTGACGTCCATCCTGCTGAAGTCCGTTAGTCTACGACTTCTTTTATGACAGTTATTTCAGCTTGCAAAATGCTGCAGTACACACCAGCCCCGACTTTCCTTTGCATCAAAAGATAGTAATAGGACAGTATAGTCGGTGGTCTTGGGAATTTGTTTGTTACACAATATAGATGAGTGCCCCATATTGTTGCAGATCCACATTGAGGTAGATTTCAGTCGTATGGCAGTACAAGCTGTCAACTGTTTCCCCCAAGATATTTAGAGGAGTCAAAAATAGCAGAGTCTCCAGTGCCTGAGTGAATGTGCTCCTCAGTGCACCACTGATCCAGAGAGAGATTGTTCTCTGAACTTTTGTCAACAGCTTTTGGTTGACAGTTTTGTCTAGAGCAGGCCACCAGATTGTTACCCAATACAAAAGTGTGGGTCTGATTGCTGCGGTATATAGCCAATGTACGATGTGGGGCTCCAGCCCCATCCTCTCCCAATTGCATTTTTGCAAGAGTATATTTCTACCGTAGCATTCTTTACTCTTTCAAGAATATTATATTCTCAATTTAATTTGCTATCCAAAACGAGACCCAGAAACTACGCTTCATCTGTAAAAGACAAGCTGAGCCCATTTAAAGTGGGAGGATCGATATGAGGAAGTTTAAATTTCCCAGAGAAGAGAACCAATATTATAAAATGGCTTTGGTTATTGATTGTAAATATTTTTGGTTAATGTGGATAATTTGTGTTAATGTAAGTCGAGGTTCTGTAGCGTAGTGGTCTACAGTGACATTTATCATACTTATAGTTTTATTGTACTTATGATGGTTTTTGTAATTATGTTTTGGTTAATTGTTTGTTATTCTATATACGTTTATAATTTGTTAATGTTTTATCTAATGCTGCTTTAAAGTAGTCTATTCTCTACAATGTTCAACTATCGATAAGGATAGTGTCCTAATTGATTTGTGTCACTAACAGGGTTTAGATATGAATACGTTTGGTTTCGTCTTTTGATTACATAGATGCGATAGGATTGATAATGATATAGTCACTTGGCGCTTACCTCTGGTGGGGGCTATGACCCAAGTGATATGGTTATTTGGAGAAATTGTGTTGTTACTTAGGAGAAAAGACAAGATCTCATAAGATACGAAAGATTATTCGGCGGGTACAATGTACTGCCATATTTCTTTCCTTCGTAAATATTCAATCTAGTCCGGGCCCAATTGTTAGTAATTTTATACTTACCAAAATTTGATGTGGATCCAAAACTTTAAACGCCTTTTGATTTGTGTTCGACTATTTATTTTTATATATAGTTTACAATAGCTTCGGATTTACTGCTTAAATTTAATGATTACTGATTAATTTTATCTGAATTATTATTTCGGATGGTTTTTACACGACTGATACTTTTAGCAAAATAATCTTATATACTAAAATTATGTGGTAACTTACACTAACAACTATATTATAATTACTTCTGCTGAATTGTTTTGTTCTAAATTTACCAACGCATGGGTTAATGCAATTTTGGGTCACTTTTGTTATTTGATTTTATTGCATTTTCCTAATAATTTTATTCGATTATATTGTGCTAATTTAATTTTTATTCACATGTTGCGTTTTTGTTATTCAATATTTATTATTTTCAGACATATAGTATGGTCTACTTTCTTTCTTATGGTGCATACTTAATATATGATTTAATGCATCATTTGCATTTTATTTTAATCTAATTTCTTATTAAGTGAATACCCATTTTTTGTTTATCTTTTATTTTATTTCCACATAATTTATGAATTTCAATACTATTTTATTTCCGCTGACCTTGTCGACATATTCAAATATTTTATTTCTTCCGTATTACGTATATCATGCATTCTCTACTTTACTATTGCGCCTGAATATATGTTTGTGTAACATCTTTGAGTGTTATGTACGCCTGAATATACGTTTGAGTAACTCATTGAGTGAAATGTATGTCTGGTAAAATAATTTGGTACTTGAGTGGAAATGTTTTTTGGTATATAAATATTTTGGTTTGTTTTGAATGAACTATTTGATTTTATTTTGAATTTTAGATTGGTTTTATAAATGATTTCTTTGTTGTTCTAATCTTATTTCGGGTGCTATATGTTTCATAACACCAAATCAGTTTTGTGTGGGTTCACATTCAACTCACAGCGATTGGCCCATAATGAAAGAATGCCCAAGGCATTTTGCATAAGTTTACTAAGGGTGCCGGGATATTTTCCACGGACACCAATAGCAACAACATCCGCACAGACAACCACCTTAAAGCCACTGTCCTCCAGTCTCGGCAACAGGTCATCATTGACCAAGTTCCACAGTAGGGGGACAGTACGCCACCCTGCAGCGTACCTCTGCTTGCAAATCTTCTGGCGGAGGATTCCCCCAAACTGGGATTTATGGTCCTGCCTCGTAGCATTTGATCTATCCAGTCCTTGGGTGCATTATCCACTCCCAGATTTGAAATTGCCCGAGGTTCAGCCCTGGAAGCACGTTGTTAAAGGCCTCCTCAATATCCAAAACGGTTAACATTGCGAAGTCTCTATACTATGCCAAATACCATCGAGTCCAGGCGAATTATATGGCTTAAAACTATTTATGGCCCACAGGATTTTTTTTCTCCTAATAATTTGGCCTACAAGGCTACTAGCCATATACCCTATTACCTACTGATGTGGTACGTACAGATTCGGGACAACCAGGAGAACAAATTTCCAACAGGCTGCGATTCCGCACTATTAGTGGCCCATATCCTATCCGACCATTGAAGATAACTTGGGATTGAATGACCAGTTGATAGTGCTTTGCGTAGCCTGGAAATCTCCGAAGACTCCTGAATTTTGCCACATTATAGTCTCCAAGATCTCTTCTTGGCACTTCTCAACTGATATTTGTAAATTTTGAGAACTTCCTTGTAGGAGTCCCAGTCTGCATCGGCTCATATTTTCCTTGCTGTTTTGAAGAGTATTTTGCATTTTTGACGTGTTTGCTGAATCTCCTTGGGCCACAAGGGTGGCCAAGATTTAATCCAAGGCCTGCTAAGAGGACTAGAGCTCAGTGTCGCTTCATTAAAAGCGCCGGACAGCTCGTCGACTAAGCCATCGTTTGGGCGTCAGAAGTGGTATTGAATTACCCAGAAGTGTTCTAAAGGTATCCCAGTTGGTTTTCTTCCTGTAGATTGAACTTTTTGGGGAGTAAAGTACCATTTCAAATTAAAGATGACAATGATCAGAGAAGGAGTGGTCCTCCAGCACTTTCCATAGAATGATTGGTGGAATATCAATGCTGACCGCTTCTACATCTCCATTGCTGAAACTTGGCAGCAGAAAACAATTTATGTTATTTTTAATGAGAATGCATAACCGAATCCTACCTTATTTTTTCGCGTGCAATAATTTATAATACGGAGTCTTGAGCCGAAGTACCCGATCTTCCGTGACCCAAGGTTCCTGCACGTAAGGTGATTTTCGAGTACCTCATTAAAAGGCCTCATACTGCTAGCATGGTGCGTTCTTTTAGCGAGCTTAGGACTTTCCTTCTGAGATCTTATTCTCTTGGTTCAGTGACTTTCTTTGCCCACGCAAGCGTGGCTTTGTCTTTCTCTTCTTATTTTATCTAGAGCCCCCCATTTCTTTCTCCTAGTGTTGTAGGTTGGTCTTGAGGAAACAGCTCCCTTCTTGCTTTTATTCCGCTTTGTTAACTCAGGTTTTGTGACATGAGTGGAGGACTTAGAGGCAGGCCTACAGACCCGAGTATTCTTGTCTACATTTCCCGGATTTGTTAGAGAGCCGTACTCCGTTTTTTTGTTTTTGTGTTCTATAATAGGTCCCACGACTAGCGGAGAAAAGGGTGTCCGTCTGTGCAGAGATCCGCAATACACAGATAAGGCTACTTAATCCGGAGGGCGCCAGGTATCCGGATCGACCGTTAGCGACTGAGTTAGTTTTTAAACTGGACCACCAGTCTGCTCGATTATCATCAGCACGGTACGAGAAACACAAGGTTGACTCCTTTAGCGCCGTGTTTTGGCCTAGAAGCCAAAGAATCAGCAATCTAGTTAACCGTGGTCAGCATGTGGAGGTAACAGGAGCACCGGTAGAAGCTGCAAGTTACGGAGCTGGAAACAAGTGCCAACTTGAATCAACCGAGCTAATTCACACCTGACCACCATTATATTGCGACACTACTATTATTTTTGCCACAACTTTACATATAAACATTTTACTGAAAAAATACATAACCCTAAAATAGGATTATGCTAGACGAATAATTTGATTCATTAAATTTTAGAATCGTGAGTCTAAAAATAACTAAATTTGAATAGTCAAACTTTTTCGTAATCAAACTAGCTGACTCTATCTCTCTCTTAAGTTTGTTTAACCTTTAATATTTGATATTTGTTTCGTTGTTAAAATTACAATTTTTTTATTGCTAAAAAAACGAATAATTTTAAACTTTATACATTGTATACCTAGAGACGACAAATAAGTCTTGTACTTATCCATTTCTTATTTACATTTTTGCACTAGACCCAGATGTTTTATTTATTGCATAGTTCAACATTTTTCGTTTTATTTTATAATTGAGATTTTGTAAAAATAAAGATTTTGACATTCTTTACATACATACATTATGTAAAACATAAAAACATAAACAATGATAAAACGAAGCAAACAGAATTTTTTCGTTTAGAAAATTGGTTCTTAAAATAACATAACAAACAAAAGTTTTTAATGTATAAACATAAAAATTGAATTTATTATTAACTTTTGTTGTTTGTGTAAAATAAAACAAGATACCATTATACAACCACATGATATAAACTCGCAAAAATAATGTTAACATAAATTTGAAGAATATACGAGTGAAAAGATTTATGAATTCGTGGAAAGTTTGTCCAGAAGATTTGGTTCCCATTTAATCGTTTTTCTTTAACGAAATATTACAGCAAGGGTAAGAAGCTACATACTAAGTATAAGAATATTTGATCTTTCCGTGGGTGCTGTTATAACAAGAGAGAGAGAGAGAGAGAGAGAGAAGGGAGGAGAGCGCGAACGAATTTCTCTTAATTTAGAAAGAAATGATAAATAAGTTTTTCAACGACTTTTCCTAACTAAAATATAAATAGGTGTTATCTTCTGCGCTTCGTGCCACGAATTCTTAAACCGGGTTTTCAATATTCCCGATGGTCGATACATAGATCTGGATTCTTAATTAGAAAAGGTTCATTCTACGATAATGTAATTTGTGCCAGCTCATCTAGTGGCACACCGCGGCAAGCCAGATCATCTGGATTATTTTTTGACGGTACGTGCCACCGTTTGTTTTCGTGGATATAGACCCTAATGAATCGAAGTTTTTGCTGGCTTCTGATAATAAGGTTTGCTCAAGAACAATACATTTTCTACGCTAACTAACTGCTGGATGCTTGGAGTTTCTGGATGTTGAGCGAGAATTCACTAACATTTCTTTAGCTTGGAGATGATCTAACAATTATATATAATTAAATATACTTTATATCAACTACACCATCAGACAAAAATACCCGAACAAACTATGACACTTTGATATAATTAAATTAAATTAAACTGACAAAAGTGTTGAAACATTTTCATCAATACCTCAAATATTTTGCAATGCAATGTAGTTTACAATATCATGTAAAAGGGAATTTCCCTTATCCTAGATAACGTACGATGCTATTCATTTAATTAGTATAATATTTCAATCTATATACATAAATATTTAACGAAACAGCAACATTAATATAAATTACAATTTAATACCAATAAAGTGATTGATTTTAGCAGAAGATATTTTTGATATTTTAGACAAAAATTTTAACTGTGTATTCAAAAATTTAATTTAGGGGTTGAAAAAAGAGCCTCTCCAAAGAAATAGATGAAAGCGTTAAAAAATTGATAATAAAAGCATTGCAACGACAAGAAACTTATCAAAATAAATCCCTACAATATGTAATATCAAACGGTAGCATCAGTTTCATAAAAAGAAATTTATTTGAAACCGGATCAACAAAAATAAGCAACCTTGTAGACGCCCACGACTTTATCTAAGCCGACTGAGCGGTAATTTGCACGAGTAGCAAAATCAGCTACCCCAAAATCAGCTCCCTTGATTAATCCCGGACGTCGTCCAAATATTTATGTCTGATAGTGTACATATTCGAATGATTTCCTTCACCTTAGTCATTTTCGCAACTCAAAAATAAAACTTATAAAATATTAGACTACCTAAATAGAAATCCAATTAGCATCATACACCTATTGAAGAGATCTCCGCCACCAAAATCCTGCACCTAATCAATAATTCAGAAATTTGATCTCTTAATCTTAATTAATAAATAAATACAAATATATCCAAAATTTGAACTCAGTTCACGGACCTCATTCCCTGCCAAATCAAGCATGCAAAGTAAATAAAACAATAAATAAATGCAATGAAAATGAACCCTTACTTTCATAAAAATGTATCGATGTGTCATATACGTAATTATGACGATTGTGTGTACATCCCACCATCTAAATTTCAATAAATCCATTAAGACAACCATTAAACTCAAAAACATTTAGTTGGAAGGCTGATGATTTAACATAATTCCACTTTTTCACATAAATGAACTCATCATTTTGTGTTAAAAATCAAATCTTAATTTAATTTAAACCAACATTTCTAAATTCGCATTTTATTTATCTATTTATTTATTTATTTAGGCAATTTATAATATTAATTAAATTAATTAGAAAACAATTTGATTCAGTATGTAATACCCTGTAAAAAAATTTATTAATCCTACCTAAATAAACCGTTCAAATGAATTTTTTAAGACAGCTCCCAATTCCAATTCGACTCAAACCAATTCGATTATACAAAGTAAAAAATCCTATTTGAGTCGAATATACAAAATCTTATTGTGTTCAAATAATGCATGATGTCAATGATATCATAGTTGTTTCGTGAATACACAAAAACACAAAGAAATCAACTACACCTGCATTCAAGTAACAAAATCTTATATACTAAAATCAAAAACATACTAAAACCACCAACACACATTACATTGACGGTAAATATTTTCTACCATCTTTTATGTGCGTATCAGTAGACCTTATAGTATATATAAACACAACCTAAACTATGTATCAATATAATACAGTAAAATATTGTGACAATTGTATCAACAGCAACGTAAAGATTCTCTTTCTCGTTGTTGTTTGTACTTAATAATACAAAAACCAACAAAACCACGCACACTTCCTTCACCTTCAAGAGAAAACGACACAGCTGCAAAGTACACAAACATATTTATGGCCCTTTTTTATGCCAAATTATAAGTATGTATTAGTGTCGATTGTAAAATGTACACAAAATCACACATAAGAATACAAATAAGTGTGCGTAAAATAAAATCTAATACCAAATTTATTGCGACTTATTTTATATAAATTACAATATATTTCAATACTATCTAAATATTAGACTTTAGTAATTAAAAATTGAAATTTGATTTTATGTACAATCCACAAATATCAAATCATGCACTTTTAATTTTTCTATCTACAAAAAAAAAAAAAAAAAAAATAACAAACATTGCCTGACAAATGCATCCCGGTGGATTGCATTTTCCAAAATTACACTTTAGTTTAATTATTTTCACTACACTAGGATTATTATTACACTAAAATTAATTTAATTAGAATTTAATTTAAAATTTAAAATTAATCTGTATATGCTTATGTATATAAAGTATATACATAAGAAACAAAAATAAAAATAAAATAAAATAAAATAAAATTTTTGAAGAGGATAGAAAAACACGTCTATCCTCTTCGACGAACTGTCGCCATCCTCATCTGGCAGCACAATTAAAATGAAACTTTTTCTATAAAATATGATAAAGCTACTATTTTTATTTAATTATTTTTTTAATTTCAAGGTTGATTCATTCTTCGAAATTAAAATGACAAACGGTTGAAAATACAAGTAATTTTTTAAATTCAACAAACATTAAAATTACTCATATTTTATATCATGATTTTATCACTCAAAATATGCATTTCCCATATAAAATAGACAAATGTGTACCCATATCGAAAGCTTCGATTTTTGTACAATCTGATGGCAGCAATCGCTGTGCTGTACTGAAAGCGGCCATTTTATCCGAATAAAAATCCGTTTATTTTTTATAATTATTTTTTTATTATATTTAATTTAATCCTTTATATAAGTGAATCTACCTTCATTGCATGACATTGTCATACATTATGGAAATAAAGTCAGATTCGAAATTATGGTGTAATCCATACATCTTAGAGCGGAAGCTATCGTGGAGAGGAAATACCATGTCTTTCATTAGGAAATGCAAAAATAAACAAATAAATACATAATTGTGACTTAACTATTGAAATAACACGATTTCAAAACACCAAAATAATTTTGTTTTTTTCAATAAGGTGAACATTTTTATTTAATATCACCAATGTTATTTATTGATATATACTTCAAAACAAATTATTGTGTGATTAAAAATATATAAAACAGGCCTTTACATTTCACTGCAAAATTTATATTGTATTTCGTTAGCCCAACAAATTAAAAATGTTCCTCAAAATTAAGTAACTATAAAAAATTGATTTAAGTCAAAAAAAATGAAATGTTTTGCATTTTTTTTTCGAAATAATTGTATCTTTCCTGCGAATCATCATTAACTTTTTTATTTGGTTTAATCCATGCAATCTGCATGACCAGTCTTGTTTAAACCACCTGCATATTGCATTGCTTCACGCCAGCCTATATTGCTAACATGAAAAGTGGTTGCCCCATGGATGATTCTGTACTCTCAACAGGAGGTCATAGTTGTGTTCATCGTCATCAGCGATAGTAATCCCTTATGCATCCCGCCCTTATCGGGATTCGAACCAAGTACCTCCAGATCCAAACGCCGCAGCTTTAACCACTGAGCCGGTTGGTCGGAGCGCAGTAACTTAATTTGTTGCAATTGCACCATATTTAAAAATAGTGGCGATTGCCATTGTATTTGATACTAATAGTGTCACAATTTTGTTTGATGCAAAAATTGCATTGAAATTGCTTTTTCGATATAATCAGTAATTAAATTTTATTCGGTACAATGGCTGCATATGAATTCTGTTTTCGATGCATCATAAAATAATGTAAATTTAAGTTGGATGCTAATAACATCGTATATCACAACAATTTTGAATTGTGTGGTTGGACAGCCAACCCGGCTTTACGGTTCACGACGTACGCACTGCTGTTGCTAAAAACATTGCGATTGTTCATACAAAAAAAAAAGGTTCAATTAGTTCTAAATGAAAGAATAACTTAAACACAAAATCTAAGCAAATATAGAAGTAGATCAAATCATAAGGTAATACATCTTACCTTATGATTTGATCTACTTCTATATTTGCTTAGATTTTGTGTTTAAGTTATTCTACTTTACAATTTAAATAATAGTTGTAATATCCGACACAAACAAATATGTATTTCCAATACAACGTTATATCGGCCTAGTACATATTTTATGAGTGTCACTAATTCACTACACGTTATACTTGCAATTTTTGTTTTTAATATTCTACACTTTTATCTTTAAGTACTTTTAAATTACTGCCTGATGTCCAGCGATCAGCTGAAGTTAACATTAATTTTATGCAAATACAAAGTATCTGCACGCTCTCACACATACACAAATCTACCATCATCATCAACATCACAATTATTATCGTCAAAAATCAATCAACATCACAATTATTACCATCAAATCAATTTGAAGATTGGCCACAATTACCACCTCTTTTAATGCCCACAAAATGCGCTGTGTAGTCAAACTATTTGTCAACGTCAATTTTTTAAAAATAAAAGCTTGTAACGAGTAAATGTTACAATGCGGTGGCCCTCACACTCATTCCGGAGTGATAAATTCGGTAGCATTGGTTACGTAAATTATTACCTCGTTTTCCAATTGAATTTTTTGCTTTTATTATTTTGAAATATTTTTAAAAATACACTTTTGGCTTGGGCACCACTGATCTAGCGGATACTGACCGGTAAAAACGTTTTTGACCGTTAAAAACAAATCTTCCAAATTTACTCTCCAATTTCTTCCCGTCTACAATAGTTGCAATTATTAATGATTATTTAAGATGTAATAGCAAAAGGCGAGTTCAATATTATTTGAATAAATTTAAGATATGTGTATATTTGATGAATTGATTATTTACCAATTAACAAACGACAAGGAAAAAGCTTCAATGAAAAAATTAAACTCCCACCAAAACAAACTTGTGTATAATATTATTATAATTAAATAAACATTTTCCAGTTTTAATAATTTTTTCTACAACGAAAATATTTTCCCAAGTTTTCTTTTAATTCCTCTACTTCGAATTAAAATTCATCGGATTTTTTCCAGTATTGTTATCCAATTTGCTCTTATTTATTTATTTATTTGTTTTTACCGAACGTATAAATTTCAGGAAAAATGTTTTATGTATTACACATACATCTGTATACAGGGTGGTTCAATTTATTATTTAATACTATATTTAATACTATATAATTACTACGGGTATTCGGCAGTTTCGGCAGTAAGATGTAAATTTTAGCTTAATTTCATACTAAATACTATACCTGAATTAAATCGAAAAAGTCACCCCTGACAAATATTTAAAGTGCTTTGCACTAAAGACATCGCCGACTTTTTTCGATTAAATTTCTTGAATATTTTAATAATAATATTTTGTTCTTGAATTTTATTTTATGAAATATAATTTGCTGCCTACAGTACATTTGCTAAGTCTTCCTTTCCCCCGGTGTCTAAAATGTAGGTGGTTATTACTTTACTTTTCTGACAGATTAATTTCAAACAAGTCATCGTTAAATATTGACATATTTGAAAAGTTATCCTGTTTCGTGTTGCTTTGTTGTTTTATCGATAATTTCCCGAAAGATAATTGGCTACATATCTTAAAATAACTCATTCGCATATCTAGACACCGTTCTAGCTTTATCACTTAACGTTCCTTATAGATAAATTCTTATTTTAATTTTTATTTATACCTCTGCGAAATTTATTTTAAAATAACAAGTTTGTACAATCAAACATCTAGTAGAAAACAGCAAGTGGAGTTACGAGTAGATGTTTGACACTACTACCGGGGTGCTTACGGGTTTTCAATGAAAATCAACTACCAAATAATTGTATTATTGAAATGAAAATGAAATTTCTTGTTTTTTTTTTAATATAGTTGCGTCATTTTATTTCAATTTTATAATAAAATTTTTCTTGTACAATTTTACAGTAGGAAATAAAGACATGTATAGTATATAAGTTGTAGACAAATGCTCAAAATGGAAACCAAAACGCAACTGTGCAAGCATGTGAAGAGGGAAACATGAAAACAACTTTAAGCGACTTGACTAATATAATGCCAGCTTAATGGCGATGATGGAGAGAACAACAGATCTAATGATGCAGAATATGAACACGCTGATGCGTTGCAAAAAATTAAAAATAACGGTCCTGAAAATAGCCATATAGAATGCAAACGGCCTAGCACAACGAGCCTAGCATAAAGCGGAGGTACAGTCATTCCTCATCAACAATATTGATATAATGTTAATATCTTCAACAGACTTCACCAAAAATAACTATTTCATGGTACCACAGAGCAAGTAGACAGAATTGTAAATGCAATCAAAAGCACCTTCGAGGAAAAGAAATATGGTTCTGCTACCTTCTTGGCCTAGTTCTACGAAACAATCTTCTTCACAGACAATACACGGGCAAACAAAACAGTGGAACTAGTTGCTTAAATGATATTAATGCAGTTGTTCCGGATGGCAGCGTTCTAAGACCAATATTATGCTTGTTATACACAGTCGATTTGCCTGTAACTAACAAAGTAATAATAACCTCCTGGTGTCACCCAATAATACCGAAATTGCCCCAATGGAGTTATAGAATCATTTGAACAAAATCGTGGAACGGCTGAAGATATGTCGAATAAAAGTGGACGAAAAAAAATCAACTCAAATCACATTCATGTTGAACACACGCACCTGCTCACTAGGTTTGCTCAATTCTTCAACTCAATTCTTATTTATCAACCAACATTTGAGAAAAGTTTTCCAAAAAAGTGTATCTTCTTTTAGTTATTGTACGCATAACATTTTTATAGGTCTGAAACTGAGTCATAATTTTTTAGGGTTTACAAACACGTCAATTCCCACATTGATTTAGAGATTACCCTGTATATTTATTTTTATTTAGTTTTTAAATCAATGAATTAATTATAATTGAAGAAAAATTTCCAATAAATCAAAGAAAACAAGAGAAAAAAAGAAATATTAATTTTTATACTTGATTTCAGAACAATACTTAAGTTATATTCAATCAATTTTAACTCAAGAATTTAAAAGTTAATTTTGCTTTTGTTTTATTTTAGATTAGCTCAAACCCTTTCGCAAATATTTATCGCTAATGAAGCAACCCAAAACATGGAGACATATTACAATAATGTGTAGTGGCATTTTGATCCTTAAGTTATTTTTTGCCACGCTACCATTATTTAGAGTACAAAAAATTTATTTTACAGTCATAAATTAGGGATCACTATGTTTGCCTGAAAAAAATAATTTAGAAGTTTTAAAATCGAAAATAATGAAAATGTTAAAATTTACAACAAAAAAAAATCAGAAATTAGCAGAAAATAAACCCAGTAAAGCTGCATTTTATTAGACAATTTACTACAACAAATGAGTAGGAATTCGTCGAATTCCTCCTAAATTTACGGAATTCAAAATCCAATTCCTCGTTTAGGTTGCCTAGGTACTTCACGCTGGATGCGCTAGATTACATTTCTTTTAGTTCGACAAACATTTGACAATTTTTTTTTTTTTTAAATAATTATGGCATTCGCTAAATATAAATAAAACCTTTATGTCAATATTTTAATATCGAAAAAAAAATTTATTTTATACAAGATTTACAAAATTTCAAAATGCCACCAACCTTTGAAAACCAATTGAATTCCAAACGAGAA
Source organism: Tipula vernalis (assembly GCA_958295665.1). Lineage (NCBI taxonomy): Eukaryota > Metazoa > Arthropoda > Insecta > Diptera > Tipulidae > Tipula > Tipula vernalis. The sequence goes on along the minus strand of OY282558.1, from coordinate 292,677,023 downwards.
TTGAATGTCTATTTTATTTGACAAAAATTGAATTTCAATTCCAAATCCAATACCTTGGCAAAAAAAAAAAAAAAATACGACTAATGAAAAATTCAGTTTAGACATTTTTAGACTTTTATCACAACTTTAAAGATTTCGTCGGACCAGGATTAGAGTACACTAAGCGCCAAAACCAAATTTTTAAGAAAAATGAAAATTAAAATGTCGGAACTTATAACATTTTTATTTGTCCTGGGCTCAACAATTTTAAGTTTCTAAGATACAGCAATTATTCCACTTTAAATTTGCTGCATGACATCAGTTAATTAATCAATTTGAAACTTAACGTTCAACAAATCAATTAAAACCGAGCAAACGGCGCAGTGGTTAAAGCTGCGGCGTTTGGATCGGGAGGTACCGGGTTCGAATCCCGATAGTAGGGGCAGGATGCAAAAGGGATTTTTCATCATCTGATTACGATCGGTGATGACGATGACCACAACTATGACCCCCTGTTGAGAGTGCAGAATCCATGGGCCGACCCACCTTTCATGTCAGCACTATAGGTTTGGCATAAAGCAATGCAATGTGCAGGTGGTTTATACAAAGCGGGTCTGTAGCCGTACGTCCTCGATTTGGCTACTACTGCGTAAAGTAGGACGGTAAAATTAACTGCGAAAGAGTTGGGAGTGCCTTGAGCCCCAGAAAAGATTGCATAGATTAAAAAAAAGAAAAAAGTCAATTAAAAATTCTAATTCGTTATATTGGGTTTTATTTTCCAGAATTCTTGATATTCGAATTTCTTTTTGAATATATTTGGTTTTCTTAGATGGAGGCGGTGCTCCACTTTGATACTTTCCAATTTCAGCTTTTATGAAAATGATTTCTTTGTGCAGTTCATTTATTATTTTATAAACGCCAACGTGCTCCGCATCAATTATTTTATGTATGCAATGATGCCAAGATTCAGCAAAGTTTTGAGTCCTTGGTAAGTTTTTTAAATTACGATTAAAACAACTCCACAAACTTGATGAGAATTGAGGTGGTCGGTTGTTTTTTCCATGTATATAATTCTCTGAAAACCATGTGGCCACTTTTCAACCATCATCATCTAGGACCTCAAACAGTTTATCAAAATACCGCGTTATTTTCGCACTCGAAATAAAACTTAAAGCAAGTATGGCATGCATCATTAAAGACAATTTTTCATTGTGGCCATATTTTGAAGTAAAGCCCATAGCTTGAATGCAGCGATATATTATTTGGCCAAGATGGAAATGGCATCCTGCGGTTTGGATATCTGAAAAATGGTTTTTAAACGAGTTAATGGCAGCCTTTTCAAAATCTGGGATTGACAATTTTGGCTCCAACTTAACGTTATTTTTCGCTGCGTAATCAATGAGCATTTGAAACATCCTATCATAAACTGATTCACACTTCGCTGAACAAAGACCAAACGCTAAAGGAAAAGCCTTCGATCCATTAACATCTGCGTGAATGGTGTACCAGTTGCTTAGATATGGAAGGGACTATTTTAAAAGTGCCATCTAGCATCCAATATTTAGCACACCCCAAGAATTTCACAAATTGCAGATTTGTAATCACGATGACGCGTTGGTCGTCGAAAAATTCATCCAGCGCTACAAAGGTTTTGTCCTTTATTTTTGATGAAATTAACATCCAAATGAAATTTCAAATTTTCCGGCTCCTTTGGAAATGTATTTTGTTTCTTTTTTATACGAGTTACAATTTGTCTCATAGCTCTGGTCGATGGCAAATTACTTCCTATATCATCTGCACTCCGGGAAACCAGTTCTTGAACCATTTGGCACACCCGTTTTCGTTCATTCTTAGATGCATCATCTTTCAAATCTGTTAATGCGTTTGCTACCCCTATGGTCACAGCATTGGGATCATAGGGGTAGCAATAGTCAATAGTTTGTTACAACTGAATTCATCTAAATTTAATTTTGATTTTCCTTTTGTGGATTTAAATAAAACACAATATTTTTCTCCTTGGGTAATATTCGGAGTTTGAGATAAAGATGAATCAAAACTATTGTTTTCTTCAGAATTTATTTCTATTTTCAATTAAAAAAATAATTAATTACTACATATACGAGTATATGTATAAAATGTTAATATGTTTAATTTTTTTTAATTTGCATCCAATTAGTATCGAATTATCAATGTGATAGTATATGATCATGCGAAAACGCACAACAATAGTTTTATGATTTTGGATATTTCTCGTTTTTTTGGAGATTGGTTTTGATAAATACGGGATATTAAAATTTATTGATCTGAAACCATTTTTTTTTTGAGATCTTGCATAAAAATTGTGTGCCGCGTTTAAGAAAAAAAAAAAAAAAAAAAAAAAGAAACCAGGGCTCAAATGCAAATTCGAATTAAGTTGTGGATAAATAATGTATATAGTATAGTTAATTAAATTTTGTTAAAAATTAGTATTTTAAAAGAACTAATAATAATTATAAACTAGTGCCGCCTTGTAATAATTATACGTGAACAATTTTGAATTGTATACTGTTGGATGATCGGCAGCAAAAGTGTTGGCGTTCCAGAACATAAAACGTGGTTTAGGCTGCTGATTTTCCTCGACAATTTTCTTTAGATATATTGTTACAGTTGGGTTGTAAATAATCCAAATTACAAATAAAATAAGGTTGGTTGGTTTCAAACCTTATTGGATATTGGGGACTGTAAATTTTACCAAAAAAAACCACTGTATGGATTAGTTTTCCAAAATAAACTTTATTCAACAATATGGCTGACTTTTGTTTTATTATAAACAAATTAATTTTACTAAATAATGTATAATGTTGCTTGTTGAATATCTCAATTATAAGTGGCATAAAAAATGATTTTCAGCAAGATGATTTACAATTTCGAATTACAGGGTAAGCATAAAATTATAATATCCAGCTTAAATATTTAAAACTACCTTTTTGTACCGAAACACTACATTACCATTATTCGAATTCAACTACCCTGCTACCTCAAAGTATAGCGCTCTACCATTATCGATTATACACACTGCTACATTAAGTATATAAATTCGATATTCGAATATACATACATACACAATCACACAACTTGATAAATAAATAACAATAACAAATATAAATGTCAAGTGTTTGGTGATCGTGCATAAATTATGGATATTTTAACTAAAAGGTAGGTGAATTTATAAATTAAGATAAATCAGGTGGTTTGCAATTAATATAAGGAAGCAAATTTATTGAGATTTTCGCAAACCATCTGATTTTTCTTTTACATTTTGTGTGTTTAAAGTATGAACGATTTTGTGATGCAAATTTTGTTGTAGATTTGTCATGGATAATTTACAAAGGTGCAGGTGGTAATGTAATGACATAAGCTAAGTATTGGATTTAGTTTTGAATATTTTTTATACTAATTTAATTATTTAATTTCAGGGGAACGGCTGGCTGGATCCAAACAGAGACCGTTAAAATTGTAAGACCATAAACTGTTAAGAGAATGCACGAAAATATAAGTGTGTCGTGTTAATCTAAAGAATATTGTGTTAATTAGTATTTCAGTTTATACATATGTACATTGTACATTGACAAAATTAAAGAAAAACATAAAAACATTAAATCTATGTAATACCTAAATTAAAAATTCATACACATTATAATAATACTTAATTATAATATAAACATGTGCTTGTTGTGTGTTCTCTATTGTCAGTGACCCAAGGTCAACTGAGTACCTATATAGACTGTTAATTTTATATTCATATGGCCCCATGGGAAAGCCCACCCCAAGCTCCTGAGTTCTAGTCCGCGCAAAGACCGTTACTCCGGAACCTCTGAAGAGATAATTCTGCTAACAGTCAGTCAACCTTCTACGGGATTCTGGCTTTTACAAGATGTTTATGTATAAACTAATCATATATTTATATTTTTTAAGAAAACACTCACTTGATTGCTGTATTTTGTAAATAAATAATATAGTATAATATGCACATTAAATTTCATGCATCACTTTTGCCACAGCCAACTTTATATCACTAAGAAAAAATATTAAAAAAAAAACAAACTTGTAATTTGGCTAAACCTACTTTGATTATAGCTTTTTTGATTAAAGGTACTTTGCCATTCAATTTGTTTTGTTATTTGTTATTTGCCAAATAAACAAATTTGCCAAAGATATTTTCATGAAACATGACTTTGTTAAATATCGTTTGCCATTTAAACGGCTCCCCTCAAGATATGATATTTTCCAAATCAACGGAAACAAACTTTAGTTCTTCCAAGATCTAAACCACAAACGATAAATCCAAATTGGAAAACTACAGACCTATTAGATTATTAAGTGTATCAAGCAAAATATTTGAAAAAATCCTATTAAGTCGCGTAGAACTTTTAATATAATACAAATACATGTCATTAACCAAAAACCACAACAACATAATATTTTACTTTTGCTTTTCCTATAATTTCGCTGTCGTTTGGACCTAAAGCAGCCGTAACCCATTAGTTATGACTTGCTTCATATAAATGTGACAATAAAACACTTGTGGAATCTGAGTGTAATTTCCTAAGTCTCAAATTTTGGGCGTCATTTTTATTTTGTAAAATTCTTGTACTTAGTAATTGTTTCGGCCGCTAAAAATATACTTTGTTACATTCACATGTGATTTTATAAACTGCGTTTCGGCTATCACTTATATTTGAGTAATCTTTCAAACGTGAAAACAAAGTATTACCAAATTGATTGTGAGTTTTTGCAACCTCTCGCAAATTATATTTATTCAAACAAAAGTTGATCTTCTTGACGCAAGTATACTACAAAAAAATGGTAACAAAATCCTTCTTCAGCAGGTTAGAAACCATATTATTTCACCATATAAAACCAAGTAATTTACTAAAAACATTTTTAAATGAATGCCCATCCCTTTAAATAAGTTGATTATTTTAATGCATTGCTCCGAACAAAAAAATGTAATCCTTAACGGACAAAACTACGTGTACATATACACATCGTCGTCGAGAAATGCAGAATGTGTAAGTCCATTTTTTTCAATTTTGCTTTTTTCGCATCAAACGAAAGAGGGGAACATTTTGCATCGATTGTCATTTATAAAATATTAAAAAAAAAAATTTTAATGCGAAAAATTTAGAAAATAATTTAGTGTTTGCATGTAGACGACGAGAGTGAAATAGTTTTCATTGTCTCCTGAAAAAAATAGTTTTTGGACTTACACATTCTGCATATCTCGACGACGACTTACACATATTGCTGATTTATGTTAGATGATCGAGGGAATAACTATTGCAACAAGAAACAAATAATGTTCGGCTCCTAACACATAAATTTAAACACACATCGAAAAATCTTAATTGATCGAAATTCTTAAACGAAAATCTAGTGCTGCCAATAAAAATTAAATTGTAAAACCGTAAGGTTCATTAAACCAAGTTTAAAACCTATTTTTATGTCCTTATCAAAGAATTAAGGGAACCATGTATATAACTCGTATAATAGCATGAATTATTAGTACTTTAATTAAGTGCACACACAACAAAAACACAAATTATATTGTTTAAAAATACGAAAAAGTTTAATTTGTTTATAATTTATTTTAATTTAAACATTTTTCTTGAAATTTTGTAATTTATATTTTGTTGCTGCTTTTTTAAATTCAAGTTTTCTGTTTTAAAACTTATCAAAATGTAGAGAAAAGAAAACGAAAATGTAAAAAAATGTTTAACTTTAAAGTAAAAAAAAAAATTGCATGTTTTTTATCGAAAACCCCTTTTTTACATTTTTGCATTTTAACGTACATACATAAGTCCATTTTAAATTTATATAGACTTTAATATTTTGTTGGTGTTTTTAGTTGCAGAAACACACAAACATTTGTCAGAGCGTGGTGCAAACTTTTTGACATAAAATAACTTTTTATTTATGTAGTATCTGTGGATTGCACGTTACATGTACATACCTACATGCATGAACATTTTTTAATTATTTGAAAGATAATTTTAAACCAACTTAATTATTGTTTTGTTTTGCTTCGCTCTTATCGTGACGTATACATACGTATATTAGAGCGCACAAGTGCTATGTCCATATTTTAAATTTCTACAACAATATCTCTAAATTCCAAAAAAAAAAAAATATTTTTAATTTTCATTCAATGTCCTTCTAAATTATCGCTCAATGTCCTTAGAAATAGTATTCTAAAAGACTGTATCACCAGAAAGATGAACCATAAATGATAAAAAATATCTTTCTGACATCTTAATTTTGTATTTACCACAAATTGTAAAAGTGGACATAGCACTTGTGTGCTCTAAGGTATCGATATTAAATATAAAAAATATTCATTAACAAATATTGATTACATAACGTTTATTATTTTGAATTAGTTTTTATACAGATTCATTTTACATTATTGTACTTAGCTTTGATGTGAAAACATCTTTATAGGCAGGAGTAACTAAACAATTTTATAGAAATCATGTTACGGAAACATTTGTGCCGAACAAATAATTTTCCATGTATGAGTGAATATCGACCAGAAAAAAAAAATAAAACCTTAAATCAGAGCCCTCCGTATATATAAGAGCCAGAACGCTTCCGCCATTTTTTAAACGTGCTTTCTACAAGCAGTGTGGATTTTGTGATGTTCCATGTAAACCGGTGTATAAAAAAGTCCTTTTTAAATTTACATTTTCTGAATGAAAACTCGTTATTTTCGACAATTTTTTTTTACCCGTTTGTAGATTACAAATTTTCACATATAAAACTATAAGAACTTCTTAAACGAGAAAAATAAACAACTCATAACAAATTCAATATGATTAAAATTTTTTTTATTGATTTAAGGCTCGATTTATTTATTATTTTTTTATTTTTTGGTTGAGCTTTCGGACTCAATTCAAGTCCTTTTTCAAAAGCGTTTCACAATTGGAATTTTCTTTTTAAACACAAAAACGAAAGCAAACAAACTAAAACAAAACTAAAACAATTTGAGCAACCATAAAGGCCGGTACACATTGAGAACGAGAACGATTTTCCCTTTTTCACCAAATCACAGTGTAATCTAAAAATAACCGAACTTTTAATTTAAATCATAGAACACGTAGCGCCATCTATTAAACGTTGGTAGCTTTAGAAAGGTACATGTTTCTTCTTTCGAAAGCAACTAAGTTCAGTTGCAAAATTACACTCGTTTTAATGACAGTAGTTTTTGTAGTTATGTCGTCAAAACATAATGGAACAAGGAGCAAATATTACATTTTGTTTTAAACCCGGTAAACAATTTGCTGAGAATTACGAAATGTTAAAAAAGTTTATGGTGATGATTTCATGAGTCGTACTCAAGTTTACACGTGGTTTACACGATTTAAAAATGGCCGTGCCGATTTAAATGATGATCCAAGACCTGGACGACCAAAAGCATCAAATCTTGCTAAGTTAATGGAAAAAATGGAGGTGTGGCCAACACACGACTTTCTTTTACGAACAGAGAATTTTGAGAAATTTAATTTTTTTTTATAATTTTTAAATTTTTTTTTCTTTTTAATTTTTAAATTTTCAAATTTTTTTTTTAATTTTTTATTTTTATTTGTTTTTAATTTTTAGAAACATTTTGTATTAAGTTGTTTTTTGTAAACCTTATACTTTTTAAGATATTTGCAAAATAAATTTTCTGGACCAAGGGAGTGGCCACTTCCGGTTAGCCGATTTGGAGTAAAATTCACTGGGACCTCCCAATTTATCAAAAAAGCTTAAATCTGAAGTTTCAGTTAGATTAGTTAAACCATCTGGGCTGTAGAGAGGACACAGACAGACTGACAGACACCATTTCGAAACCCATTTTTTCGGACTCAGGGGACCTCAAAACAAATAAATCTCTAAAAATCTCAAGGTCCAAAATTTTCATGATTACTATACTTTATTTTATTAGAGTAAAAGAAAGTAAAAGTACGTGAAATAATCGCTGTCGATGCAAATTTCACTGTTAGATGGGGCAGAAGAATTAAATTCATCTTACGATACAATCTACACAATGTGTTGTTCGTGTTAGACCTGAATATCCAGAAGGAAACAGATCTAGAAAAAAGGAAATTAATAATGTTGAAATTTATTATTTATTTATAAAAGTATATAATACTACGCAAAAAAGTCTAGAATATCAATAATTTAGTTAAGTACTACATGTACCTAATTATATATGATATTTACTAATAAAATTCAAATATAGTTTCCCATGTATCACAACTAAATTGCTTTACTACTTAATTAATAGAAATTAACTTATATAAATTAGTTAGTGATAAATAAAATAAAATAGATATCACAAGACAATACAATTTCTACACTACATAACTGCTGGATGCTTGGAGTTTCTGGATGTTGAGCGAGAATTGACCAGTCTTCATTCAATTAGTATAATATTTCAATACATATAAATATTTGAACGAAGTAGCAACATTAATTTAAATTAAATTACTTTAAATTACAATTTAATACTAACAAAGTAATTGGTTTCAGCGAAAGATATTTTTGTTATTTTAGAACAAAATATTTAACTATGTATTCAAAAATTTAATTTAGGGATTGAAAATGAGCCTTTCAGAAGAAATAGATGAAAGCGTTAAAAATTGATAATAAATGCAATGCAGCGACAAGAAACGTATGAAAATTAATCCCTACAATATGTAGTATCAAACGGTAGCATCAGTTTCATAAAAAAAAAATAAATTGAAACAGGATCAACAAAAAAAAGCTTCGTTGTGGACGCCCACGACTTTAAACTAAGCCGACTGAGCTGAAATTTGCATGAGTAGCAAAATCAGCTACCCCAAAATCAGCTCCAGTGATTAATCCCGGACGTCATTAAAATACTTATGTCTGACAGTGTACATATTCGAATGTTTTCTTTCACATTAGTCATTTTCGCAACTCAAAAATAAAACTTATAAAACAGTAGACTACCTAAATAAAAATCCAATTAGCATCATTCACCTATTGAAGAGATCTCTGCCACCAAAATCCTGCACCTAATCAATAATTCAAAAATTTGATCTCTTTATTAATAAATAAATATAAATATATCAAAAATTTTTACTCAGTTCACGGACCTCTTTCCCTGCCAAATCAAGCATGCAAAGTAAATAAAATAATAAATCAATGGAATGAAAATGAGACATACCTTTCTTAAAAATTTATCGATGTGCCATATACGTAATTATGACGATTTATGTGTGAATAATACCTGTAAAAATTCTAAATGAAATGTATAAGACAGCTCCCAATTCCAATTCAACTCAAGCCCATTCGATTATACAAAGTATAAGAATCCTATTTGAGTCGAATTGTGCTCATATAATACATGATTTCAAGAATACCATAGTTGTTTCATGAATACAGAGAAACCAAATGAGATAAACAACAGCCGCATACAAGTAACAAAATCTTATATGCTAAAACCACCAACACACATTGACGGTAAATATTTTCTACCATCTTTCATGTGCATTGTAGGAGACCTTATAGCACATACAAACATACCTGATCTATGTATTACGATACAGTAAAATATTTGTGACGCGGCCTATATCAAAACCAATGAAGAAGATTGTCCTTTTTGTTGTTGTTTGTACATTATAATACAAAAACCAACAAAACATGTTACATTTCCATCACAGAATCCGTGCGAAGAGCGAACGAGACAGGTACATAAACATATTGTATATACCATATTTTAAGTATGGATTAGTGTCGATTGTACCAAAACCAACAAAAATGTTTATACAAGGCCAAACAGTACAAACACTTAAGATATAAAAAAGTACGCAAAGGTGGTATTACAAAAATTAAAAAAAAGGTATAAGGTATTAGTGATGCGTATAAAATAAATCAGAAAGTATATATACACAAAACAAATAAGTATAGGTGATAGATTCATAATAAATATAGTGTACATTTTTTGGATAGTATCTGTGTAAGGAGCGAACGAGATGGCTTGTATAAACAGTTTTGTTGGTTTTGATTGTACCCAAAATCAAACATAAGAATACAAATGAGTATGCGTAAAAATAAAAATCTAGTACCAAATTTACTGCGACTTATTTTATATAAGTTAAAATTTATTTCCATACTATCTAAATATTAGACTTTAATAATTAAAAATTGAACTTTGATTTTATGTACAATTCACAAAATATCAAATCATGCACTTTTAATTTTCCTATTTACAAAAATAAAAACATTGCCTGACAAATGCATCCCGGTGGATTGCATTTTCCAAAATTACACTTTAATTATTTTGACTACACTTTAATTATTATTACACTTAACTTGAATTTAATTAGAATTAAATTTAAAATTAAAATGTATTTACATATGTACATATATAAAGTAAATACATATCACTACACAAGAAACAAAACTAAAAATAAAATTAAATTAACTTTTTGAAGAAGATAGAAAAAACACGTCTATCCTCTTCGACGAACTGTCGCCAACCCAAAATTTAAAATTTTAACAGTTTTAATACAAAATTTCAATTTATCGTCGATAATTTTTAATTTACGACGATAAATTTAAATTTTGTATTAAAACTTAAAATTTTAAATTTTATTTTTAGTAAATGCACGATATTTTAACTTTCGTTCATTAAAATCATACAGTTTTAACTATTTCAATAATTTTCTTACAAAATTAGGTAAAAAAGGAAATATCCTTCTCGTTACTCGTTCTCAATATGTACCGGCCTTTAATCCTATGTTTAGACTGAAATTTATCGTTAAAGTCTTTGACAAACACTTGTAGTAAACTTTACGAAAAAAAATTTGTTTACAAAATATAACTGAATATTAAACCATGTTTTTGAAAAATATATATAAGGATCAAATTTAATAATTATACAACAATATGTGTATTAGACAAAAAAACAATTTTAGATAAATAAATCATACATATTACCAATATAAGCATATCGAGATTTACTGTTGATAAACGCGCTCGAAAACATACACTACGTAACGAAAATTCACACTGAGTTTTGATAAAAAAAAAAAAAAATACAAAATATAAGGTTGATTTTTCGGCATTTTTTATAGACAAATATATTAATTGTTCATGGCAATCCCAATATTATTGATTTGGCAAACTCAGAAAAATACAGAGGCCAATCGCTCATAATATATCTACTGAAAAAAAGTAGAAATATCCTCCCCCCTCCCCGTAATTTTGGCTGAAGGCCGAAAGATATTATACCAATGTACCACTCTGCAAAAATGAGATATTTGATGTAGTGCATAATAATTCGCGATGTCAGTACGTTCTGGCCAGGTACTTAATGTATGTGGCTAGAGTGGAATTTTTTGTAGTTTGGTCGTAGCTGCCTGATTAGTATACCAACTTTTCAGTACGAAACCAAACTACCAACATAAGGAACTCATGGAGGGTTCTTATTTTTGCAGATGGGTACATTGGTATAACTCTTTGGGCCTTCAGCCAAAATTACGGGGAGGGGGGAAGATATTTCTACTTTTTTTCAGTAGATATATTATGAGCGATTGGCCTCTGTATTTTTCTGATTTGCCAAATCGAAAATATTGGGATTGCCAAGAACAATTAATATATTTGTCTATAAAAAATGCCGAAAAATCAACTGATTACAGACAGACAAATTAAATTCTTAATAAAATATAAGGTTTATAGAATTTATTTTTCATTTTTTTATTTAAATAAATTATTTCAGAAATTTACAAACCAAAAAAAAAAAAAAATAACTGTTTATAATTAAAAAAATAAAATAAAATTCAAGGAATTTTTGCAACGAAAATGATCATTCACTCAAATTTTAAATTTATTTAAATTATGTTTCATAATTATTTTAGTACCAAGTTGGCCCTCCTTTATTTTTTATAACCTCTTCCAGTCTTTTAGGCATTGATTCTACTAACTTCTTTATTATGTTCGGTGAAATTTTATCCCATTCTTTAATTATTACTTCTTGAAACGTTTTTTTGCTGGAAATTCTATATTTTCTAATTTGGCGTTAGAGATGGTCCCATAAATGTTCAATGAGGTTCAGGTCAGGCGTTTGGGGTGGTGAATGTAATTGGTTTGGGACGTTGTAAAGAACCCAGTTCCTTCACAACGTATGCCATGTGCTTAGGATCGTTGTCCTACTGGAACATCCATGATCGCCCGAGCCCCAATTGTTTCACAGATGGTTTCAAATTATCCTTTAGAATATCCAGATATTTCCAGCGATCCATATTTCCATTTATAAAAGCAAGCCTACCTACCCCACTCGCCGACATGAACCCCATATCATAACTTTTTTTTTTTTTATTACCAAAAATTCATTAAAATTTACATTAGAATTACATCTTTTTATTTTGTATGGTACTTAACAGAAAAGTATTTGTTTATCTAAGACTGTGCCCGAAACCTGTGATAAATATTTTTTAGTACACAATTTTGACATTTATTTGAAAAATATTCCCCTTTGTTCAATTATATTCGTTTTACTGCCCGATTACTGGTACATTTTTTTGAAAGATTTCCCCGTTTGTCAAAATCATTTGTTCACTAAATTTGAATTCAAAAATCGCAACGTTCTATTAAAAAAATTCCAATATTTGTGAAAAAGGTTTATTTTTCTTTACAATTAACTTTATTTTAAAATAAAACATCAACCATGGAGGATATTATTTTATTTGTACTTCTCTATTATTATTGCCTTTACATTGAAAAGTAGCGGCAGAGTACGTTAGTTGTATTTAGTAATTTACAGAAGTCGCGATTAAGCTACACATGCTCCTACGGTCATAATTCAATTATCACCAAAGTATTGGCAAGAGTTTCTGCACAAACTTTTAAGGAAATCGGAAAATTGTTGGATAGAAAAAGTCATGGATCGTCTCCAGAAATAGAATTAATGACGTTTTTACTGTGGTTAGCTAGTGGCACGAGCTACAGGTTAGTTGGAGCTGTTATGGGTATTCCAAGCAATACTATTAACAATATAATCCATAAGATGCTGGATTTCACTAACGATAAAATTATACCGTTGGTAATTCGGTTACCGCTTGCTGCTGAGTTGGAAGAAATAGGACGAAAATTTGCAAGACGTGCTGGATTACCGGTTTTTAATTGTGTCGTTGAAGCACTCGATGGTACTCATGTAAAAATTTCATGTCCGACACATCTGCATGACCAGTACATGAACAGAAAATTATACTATTCTGTACAATGCCAGGCAAATTGAATCCTCCACCAACCTGGATTTTATTGGGCGATACTCTATTTATAAGTATATATTATGTACTATGTACATATCAAGCACTATGTACATAAAATGTAGTTATACATAGTACTAAGTTCAAAACTCTATGTATAAGTACATATTATGTATAAATAGTTACAAATGAAATAAATTTATCAATGTAGGCATTTTTGACAAAATTATTTCTTTTGACAATAATAAGATTATTAAAAAATATTTAAGAACCAGATATACCTTATCCTTAGAATTTTTTTAAAATTGGTTTAATTTTATGCAAATTTGAATTCAAAAATTGGATTTTTTTGCATGAAGTTAAACCAATTTTAAAAAATTTCTAAATAACATCTTAAATATTTTTTAATAATTTTGTTGTTGCAAACTAAATAATTTTGCCAAAAATTCCTACATTGATAAATTCATTTCGTTTGTAACTATTTATAGATTATTTAGCTTTACTTAAGAAAAAATAACTATTAACTATAAGTAAGGATTCCAAAAGATTAAAAAAGACGGGTAAACGTCTCGCCAAAAATGCTACTCTGAATCTGAAGAGGATGGTAAATTAAACGGTATGTTTTCCTTCATTGAGTATCCCTGTAAAAAATCTCGTATACATTTACCCGTCTTTTTTATTCTTTTGGAATCCTTTTTATATAAATCGAGCAGCGTTTCTCGTTTATGACATTTATTTGCCATAATCCGTTTAGGCATAGGCGAAACGGATGGGCCTGGAACGTTAACTTCCTCAAAATCGACTTCTTCTTCTTCTATTTCGGCAATATGAGTGCATCCCGGAACACTACTGAAGGAAATTATTAGTGGGTTGATGGCAAGTTGGGTTTCTCCAAATTCGCGGATCAACCCAAACCACTTCCACGATTCTGCCGTCTCCTCCCCATCTTCTGTATTAATGCCTGATGAACAATTCCTAAAAAGAATATATTTTATAATTTAGAAAAATTAATTTTGTATAACACTCACTTTCTATTTTTTATAAAGGTAGTTCCACATTAGCCTTAATTGGTCCGGCGAATATGCCTATAAACCGCCCTTACGTTGAATTTCGCTGAAAAGAAAACAAAAAGATTACCCACTTTTTATTACAACACAAAATACAAATTAAATAAATGCTACTAACAGCCAAATCTCATTCCTTTTGTAGAATTTGATTTTAAATAAACTAGCGTGATGCATCAGAGCCTTCTAGAGTATAGAGCCATAATTATAATGACGTATTTTTTAGAAGCTTTTTAGTGGTATAACTTTTCATTGATTTCCATAGGAATCCATAGTAAAAAATGGTGTTCTTTAGCTTCAAGTTTTTCAATGAAAAAAGCAAATATATTATAAAACGTTTATATAAATGTTTTCTACATACCTTGAACAACAACATTCAAGAAGACTATATTATTATTGAATAAATATTAAATTCAGAAATATTAAAATTAAACTATGCCTAAAATATATTCTTCGAATTTCCATTTTGAAAAATACATCAAAGTTGACTCTGATGAATTAAAATAATACTTGCTAAATTTATCTTTAGTTTTACTAGTGTACGTAAGATGTCTAGAATATTTACAGAAAAATACGAAAAAAATTATTTAGTCACAAAATTATCATTCGAACTTAGTATTATCGGAATTTGTTTTGCTTTTCCTTCAATTTTTTTACTCGAAATTTCCTCAGGGTGGTAATTTTTGGTATGATTTTACCAAATTTTTACGGTCATCACTGCCATCTATGTAATGTATATTGACTTAATGATCAAAGGAATTGTAGTAAGCATTTATTTTAATTTAACCAGAATGCTGTTGTTATGATTTTTTTTTATATTTTGGTTTAAATAATTCAATTATTACAAGAAAATAATAGTTATTTATGGTACTAGTGAGCAAAACGAGATATTATCCATGAAGGAAAAGTTTGTCCCACGAGGCCATACAACATTTTATCCACTTTTGTTGAAATAAATTTCGTAAATTAATAAGAAATAGTTTCATTTTGTTTTTTCACAGTGGAGCATTGAATTTTGAAATACATTTTATTATAGTGACCGTTCTTTAAATTGTCATGGTGTACTTTAAATTAACTAATTTTTGGAATATAGTTTTTCATTCAGTTTGACTACGAATAATTTTCCAATGACTACTCAACATTTTGTTATACCAAATATAACTCACGTTGCCCCTAGCAGCGTGGGTTAAACAATAACAATGGGTTATTTTACATTTTCTTTATTTGAAATCAGCATATAGCGTATTTCCTTGACTAATTTACAACAACAATTGCAAAGGATATATCCCCGCAAGAATAACATTAACCCAAAAAAAAAATTGGGTTTAATTAAACATAATTCTAATTCTTGGTTATGATACCTGCCACCAGAGTCATAATACATATTAAATTTAAATTTTATTTGGAAAGGTTGGCTTTTGTCAATTAAATCAAATTGGCTATTTTCTTGGAAAACAAATAAACCCAAAATAATTCGAATTCAATTTTGGTCAGCAAAATACGCTTATAGTTATCGGGCTATTATATATCAAAAGTGGATAAAAACGATTTACTTAAACGACATTCAAATATTTATGAAAGTATTTCAGAAATTATAATTGAGAATTTGTAACGTTTTCATTTAAAAATTTGTCTTAGGAATAAAAGTGATTTCCCATAAGTTTTGTGTATTTTACTATGAAAAGTTTGGTTTTCTCCTCGTTTCTAATTCTCTTATAAAAGCTGTGTTTTTTAGACTTAAGGTTTACAGAATGTATCCGTTCCGTTCCGTCCGTTTTATTAGAACTGTCAATTTGTATTAAAAACCTAAAAGTGAACACAACGAACGGAGGGGAAGAAAACGGAACGGACACTAAACACAAATTTAAATTTTCGGATGACATAACCTCAATATATTATTTGACGTTTAAATAGAATCATCCATTATTCAAAAATCAAACGAAAGAGACGTAAAAATAAACGAGTTTTTGGTTTAACATGGATGAGGAATTTTTTATTGAAACAGTCAAATTGTATCCCGAACTTTATGATAAGAAGCACCTTGCTTATATGGATACAAATAAAAAAACTTATGTTTGGAAACAATTAAGCATAAAATTTAACATTGATGGTATGTACAATTACTCTTGATTTGCTTAATAACATAATATTTATTGGTTTTGTCTTTTGTTATATATTTGTACTTACCTACAGCAAAAAAAAAAAAAAAAATGGAACTACATTCGTGACAAATACGCTCGGGAAAAAAGAAAAATGGAGCAACCCTCAGGAGCGCCAGGAACTGGTTTCAAAACCCAGTGGGAACTGTTCAATAATTTAATATTTCTAGACGACAGCATTAATCCACAAAAGTATGAAAATCGGCAAATGCTAACATATGTATATATAAATATATATATATATATATATATATATATATATATATATATATATATATATATATATATATATATATATATATAATATATATATATATATATATATATATATATAAATATATATATATATATATATATATATATATATATATATATATATATATATATATATATATATATAAATAGTTATTAAGCCTTTACCATATATCTCTATCGGCAAAGGCTAAACAATTTATAATACGTATTTCGTTTTTTTTTTGTTTGTTTAAGAATGATGGAAAATACTCCATGCTTGGATACTGGTAAAGAAATTAATTGTTCGGATGAGGAAGTAGTGGACGAAAGTCACAAGTCACCAGTTGTTTCTCCATCAACATCCATAAACAAAAAGAGGAGTACGGAGGATGAAATTCCCGTAATGTTCCTGGAAACTTTAAAATCGATTCAGGCAAAATTAATTGCAGGTAAAGATGATGAAGACCGAGTGTTTCTCAACTCGATTAATTTTGACATGAAAAAAATGAATGCTGAACAAAAGGCTCAATTCAAAATTGATATAATTTTGAAATCGCAGCAGGCCGTTTTAAATAGCCTTTAAAAAGAAACACCTAGTAGCCTGTTCACAACATCTATCCAGCGCATCGCAACACTTCCTCGTTTGATACCTCTTTACCTACAAACTCTGACAAATAAATCAAATTTTGTAGGCAAAAGGGTATGAAATGGGGAAGTGTTGCGATGCGCTGTACTAATGTTGTGAACAGGCTAATTTAATTTTAGTTAACTTTTATTTGTATTTTGTACTAAATGAATTGTTTTGTGATAATAAAAATTGTGATACACGTGAACTACCAAATTATGTTTTATTCTAAACATTCCTGTATTGGAACTTTACAGCTCCCTCAGTACACATTTATTCTTTGAGGTGGTTTCTCAATTCGAATGCAACCGTTGTTGAATTTGTTGTTCGTTCTCTGATTGACAAAAAGCCAATTTAGTTATTGAACAGCATTCAAAACTAAAATTTTAGTTAATTATGTTTTATTAATTTTTTTTTATTTTATTCTCTATTTAACCATAAGCGATACAATGTAATTGAAATGTGATATAAAAACTTGACTGAATTTGAAATTATTTAGTTTTTATATTGAAACGGAACTGCCCCTTCATTACACAAATACTGTTTTAGGTCATCCCTCAAATTAAAGGCGTACCTCGTTGAATTGGTCGAGCGATTACTAATGGATGGAAGTGGTTGTGTGTTTCTGCGCCAATCTCCACTATGAACATTAAATTCTTGATCTTCCCAGTCGATGAAATTTTGGGGCACATATTTTTGCCAGGTGTCATTTAGTTTTATGAAATTGTGTAAAGCTACAGTTGCCAAAACCACCGTCTCTGTATTTTTAGGCAGCATATTGATCGGATTTCGAAGAAACCTCCACCTGTTCACCAATATGCCAAAAGCATTTTCAATAACCCTACGAGCTCTCGAAAGTCTGTAATTGAAAATGTCTTTCGATTCGTCGGAATTTCTCGATGAATACGGCCGCATTAAGTGTTTTTGAAGTGGAAAGGCGGCGTCTCCGATAAAATAGTGTGGGAACATTTTTGAACTGTTTGGTAGATTGCTATTTGGTGGGATTGGAAGTTCATTTCGGTGGAGTTGCTTACCGAATATTGACGATTTTAGAATGCCTAAAAATATATTACAATACATAACGATAAATAACTAAAATTTATTCTAGACAGATGTATATTACCTCCATCACTTTGACTACCGCGAGCCCCTACCGCAATGTGAGATAAGGTGTAATTGGCATCACACGTTGCCAACAACACAATACTGAAGTTTTTTTTGTAATTGTAGTAGTCTGAACCTGTACGTGGGGGGCATTGAATTATAATGTGCTTGCCATCAATAGCACCGATGCAGTTAGGCATATTCCATTTTTCCCAAAATTGTTTAGAAATCTCTAAGAAGTCTACTGTGTTCGGGGTTGACACATATAAAGGCGAAAGAATTTCCCACAATATTGAACAAGTCTCAATGACAATTTCTCTGACTGTCGATTTTCCCAATTTAAATGACCAGGCTAAAAACTTTATTGAAACACCTTGTGATAAGTAGCTAAAAAACAAAAATAAAATGTGTACTGTACTTCGAATTATTAGAAAATAGCCCGTGTATTTTACTTACGATAGGGTTAAGGCCAAGCGGCATTCGGCATTGACTGGTCGTCGCAATGAATGTTTAGTTAGCTAATAGCATGTCATAAAGATTTCGAGTCATTCTAGTATTATTAAAAAATTCTTCTGAATCTAGACGTTTCATTTGTTGAAATGAATTGGCATAATATCCACTGATATCCCTATCTAAATTTAGAGGTCTCACCCACCATCTTCTCCGTTTCGATTTATGTATATATTTTTTATAAATTAAGTACAACACGTACAAATCCATCAACTCATCAAGAGCTTCAATTGCTTCTTGGTAGTCCATATTTATCACTGTTTTATGTAATAAATATAATAGAAATAATATATTAATAAAATGAAATGAACAAAATTATTTTACTCACAGATATTTTCTATTAAAGTATTGTAGTTTGACAAGCGGAGCGGACACATTGTGTTTTACAAAACGGACGAAGCGGAGCGGATCAAAAACGGGCGGAACGGAGCGGATACATTCGGTTTGAACCTTTAGGCTTTGTATAATCAAGGTTGCTTTGGATGCATACGCGCTTTTATTAATTTCTCGACTTAGTCGTCGCTCACTAAAATAAAAAAAACAAATCTCAAATTCAATCGTATTTTAATGCAAATAAACCGATTGTTTAATAATAACAATATACACTAGTTAAAAAGGTTTACATTGTAAATTTTTTTATAATATATACATAATTATAAATACAAGTACATAATTACATATATAAATATTAATAAGATAAATTAGGTGTATAAACCAAACTTACTTCTTTTGTATTTATCATCCATGCTTTCTTCTTGTGTTGGAGTACGAGTCAGGTCAATCACTACAATAATTTTATTTCAACGAATTAGTTAGTTTAATTAATTACTTCGACAATTATTTAATAATATTTAATTATTATTATTATTTTTTTTAATCAGGTCGCACCACTTTTTATTTTTATGTTGAGGAAGAAAGAAAATGAAAGATGAGATTTGTTTTATTCTGAACCTGTCAATAATTTTTACAGGGAAATACTATGATAAATAGGGTGAGTGCAGTTTTTTCAAATAAATGTCAAATAGCTGTACTAAAAAATATTTATCACAGGTTTCGGGTACAGTCTAAGTATAATGTTTGATATATTATATTATAACTTAACTTAAGCGTTTTTTTATTTTTATTTATATTTCTTGTATAAGATATTGTGACCCTTTAGGCTGGGGTCATAAATTGTTAATTGAAATGGGAGGGGGGGGGAGGTTATTTACAGGGAAACAGCTACATTTCTTTGATGATATTTAAGTGAAAAAGAAGAGAGAAAAGAAATTATAATTAAAACTAAAATTATTGATTTATGTTATACACTGCTTGTTGCTGGCTTGACTTAAAAGGCCTATGATAATGAGTCAATTATCCATTATTGTTATATAATTTATCTTTTATATTTAAATCCTTGATGTGGCAGGGTGGCAGGTAGTTGAGGGCCGATGGTTCATTTTCATTTATATCTAAGCTTATTTTGATTAGATTATTGTTTGTTGTTTCCGCTCTTTCGAAGAGTTTAATACAATTTTTTATCATGGGTTTATCGATCCTAACTATAAGATTCATTTTTCCTGTATATACCTGTGCAGGAGCTCAGCATTTTTCTTTCAAAACATCTTATTTTCTCCATTTGTTTGGATGAAATATCTGACCGAGCAGGAAACCCATAATTTAAGATCGGCCGAATAAGCTGTTTATAGCAAAGTAGTTTGATTTTCTTCTGTAGATTGCACT
The DNA here is from genome assembly GCA_958295665.1 of Tipula vernalis. NCBI lineage: Eukaryota > Metazoa > Arthropoda > Insecta > Diptera > Tipulidae > Tipula > Tipula vernalis. Next base: position 292,656,370 of record OY282558.1, on the reverse strand, counting down.
TGTAGTATAATATTGGTTTTATTGAGTTAAAAGATGCGAATGAAGTTTATCCTAAAATAAAACTAGAATTAACAACAAAACATCTGGCAAACATCTCATTATGATATTTTGGTAGGCCTATGTGTGTGCTATGATCATGCTCATAGTGAGATGTTTGCCGATCGGTGAAAATCTCAATATATTGATTTTCTTAGACATTCTGTTAAGATAAAAATTGGTCACATTTTCGAAAAATCTAGGATTAACTAGGTAAACCCCAATAACTTTTCAAACGGGTTGGCATGATCATAGCACACACATAGGTCTACCGAAATATCATAGTGAGATGTTTGCCGATCAGTGAAAATCTCAAGATATTGATTTTCTTAGACATGCTTAAGACAAAATTTTTCACGTTCTTGAATAATCTAGGATTAACTAGGTAAACCCCAATAACTTTTCAAACGGGTTGGCATGATCAAAGCATACACGTAGGCCTACCGAAATATCATAGTGAGATGTTTGCCGATCGGTGAAAATCTCAAGATATTGATTTTCTTAGACATGCTTAAGACAAAACTTTTCACGTTTTTGAATAATCTAGGATTAATTAGGTAAACCCCAATAACTTTTCAAACGGGTTGGCATGATCATAGCACACACATAGGCCTACCGAAATATCATAGTGAGATGTTTGCCAATCGGTGAAAATCTTAAGATATTGATTTTCTTAGACATGCTTAAGACAAAATTTTTCACGTTCTTGAATAATCTAGGATTAACTAGGTAAACCCCAATAACTTTTTAAACTTTAAACGGGTTGGCATGGTTAATGTATACACACAAGCTTACTGACGACATGTGTGCCGATCGTTGAAAATCTTGAAATATCGATTTTCTTATGTATTGAATAAATATATTTCATTCGGATATTATTATAAAAAATATTTTATATTATTCGCCCGAATGTATACTTTTTAAAAAGGATACATATTTAAATTTGTTGTTGTTGTTAATTCTAGTTTTATTTTAGGATAAACTTCATTCGCATATTAAAAGCTATAACTTCTTTTTGTTAAATGCTTTTAACATGCTTAAAAGACTTAAGATCCTCCGAAAAAGTAATTCCTAAATATTTGACTTCTTTACTGTTTTTTATTGAATTTTTGATTTGATTTTTTTGCTGTTTGGTCGTTATTTTATTTCCTTTAAGGGGACATTACACCTTAAAATTTTAAAAAATGAAATTTTTTCAAACATTTTTTTTTAATGGAATAAAAAGAGATATCTTAATGAAACTTTCCATGGACATTTTATTTAAGTCAAAGCATACACAAAAAAATTTTTTAGATTTTTTTCCGCCCCTTGTCGTCTGCTACGGTCATTTTCCAAAAAGACCGAAAATTCGCGGCGTGCATCAGAACTGCTCTCAGAAACGTCTGAAAAAAACGGGGTTTTATTCAGCATTAAATCGCCCTTGGAATGAACTAAAAGCAAGAAAATGGTCTAAAAAATAACAAAATGGCGGCATTTTTCGAAAAACTCAAAAAATTGAAAGCCCATTTTCCCTTCCGTAGTTCATTCTGAGCAGAAATATGTGTAGATCCGAAGTAAAATAAATGTCTCGTTTACAACAACAATAGATAGAAAAACATGAATTCCTCATGTTAAAAGGTAGGGAAAAATAACTCAAGGCGAGCGGAAGCAACAAAAAATTTGAACCGATTTCACCCGCTTAGCTTATTTTTGATACTTACCATCATGAGAAAACACACTAATACAATAAAAATATTTGACGGCACACAATAGCAAAATGTATATTATACGCCGTGTACATATACAAAATTCTCATTCCTCAATCCTCATTTTGCGACCAAAATCGATACCCAGGAGTTCCTCGCAGAACGCTCCAGCCCCGACTTTCCCGTCCCGTTTTCAACCACCAGTGAATAAGTTTTTAACTCCTGGTTCCAAACCTGCACCCATCATCCAGTCCTCCCTGGATGGGATCCTAGTCTGGGACATTGTGTTAAAAGATAGTGATGGGACAGTATAGTCGGTGGTCTTGGGAATTTTTTTGTTGCACAAAATAGATGAGTGCCCTGTATTGTTGCAGGTCCACATTAAGATGGATTTCAGCTGCCAACTGTTTCCCCAAGATATCTAGAGGAGTCAAAAATAGCAGAGTCTCTAGTGCCTGAGTGGATGTGCTCCTCAGTGCACCACTGATCAACAGAGAGATTGTTCTCTGAAGTTTTGTCAACAGCTTTTGGTCGACAGTTTTGTCCAGAGCAGGCCACCAGACTATTACCCCATACAAGAGTATGGGTCTGATTACTGCGGTATAAAGCCAATGTACGATGCGGGGCTCCAGCCCCCATCCTTTCCCAATGGCATTTTTGCAAGAGTATGGCGTTATCGTAGCTTTCTTTACCCTTTCCAGAATATTAGGTTTACAAATTATAGTATTATTGTCTATCCAAAACGAGACCCAGGAACTTCGCTTCAACTGTAAAAGTCAAGCTGAACCCATTTAAAGTGGGAGGATCGATGTGAGGAAGTTTATATTTCCTAGAGAAGAGAACCAATTCGGTTTTGTGTGGGTTTACATTCAACCCACAGCCACTGGCCCATAATGAAAGAGTGCCCAATCTCCACAGATCTCCCCTTGCAATAGGCATGTTGAGATTTAGACAGCTTTTCCGACACAATCGTGCCTCTAATATGAGCTTCTATTTGTCTTTTCAGTATTTTAAAAACGAAGGAAGACAAGCTAATCGGTCTAAGGTCTGTGGGATTGCAGTGTGAGCGTTTTCCCGCCTTAGGTATGAAAACAACCTTCACCTCTGTCCATTTACTAGGAATGTGATATAGTTCTAGGCTGCCTTGAAAATTACCTCTAACCAGGAAATTGTTTGATCCGAAGTTTGTTGAATATCCGCAGGGATAATACCATCGAGTCCAGGCGACTTATATGGTTTAAAACTGTTTATGAGGCTACTAGCCGTTTTACCTACTGATGTGCTAGGTACAGATTCGGAACAACCAGGAAAATGAGTCTCCATCAGAAGTTCCAGCGATTCCGCGCTATTAACTTGGGATGGAAGGACCAGTTGCTAGTACTTTGCGTAGCCTAGACATCTCCGGAGTCTCCTGAATTTTGCCACAGTATAGTCTCCAAGAGCTGTTCTTGCCATTTCTCAATTGATTGTCCCAGTCTACAGCAGATTTTGTTTTCCGTGCTGTTTTAAGAGTCTTTTGCATTTTCGACGTGTTTGTTAAATCTCTTTGGACCACCAGGGTGACCGAGATTTACCCCTAGGCCTGCTAAGGGGACTAGAGCCAGCTTCATTAAAAGCGCTGGACAACTCGTCCACCAAGCCAACGAGCTCTTGCGCAGTTTTTGGAGGTTTTGGCACCGGAACTGGTAGTGAACTTCCCAGAATAGTTCTAAAGGTATCCCAGTTGGTTTTCTCCTGTTTCTGTAGATTGGACTTTTTGGAGAAGTCAAGTCCATTTCAAATTGAAGATAACAATGATCAGAAAAGGAATCTCCAGTTTAATAAAATAGTCGTCAGAGAGCTTAAGACAAGAGTAATATCCAATACTTCCTGTCTATTACTAGTTATAAAGGTCGGCTTATTGCCTATGTTACATATATGAAGGTTAGTACTTAAAATGTAATCAAGGAGTAACTCACCTCGTTCATTTGTGTCCGTACTTCCCCAGATCGTGTGGTGAGCATTTGCATCACTCCCAAGAAATCTAATACATATATGAGATTTGGCTTATTCTGATTACTCCACGAGTATAGCAGAAAGATATCATAATCAATAAAGTAATTAAGATAAAGAGATTTAATACTGTTTACTTTATAATCTCATGTTATTTAGGTTCGGGAATATGAGTGCTCGTATCTTAGGAACACATCGATGGGTTTTATTTTTTATACAAAAAAGTATTATTTTAGTTTAATTAAGTTCGATTATAATAAAGTTTTTTAATTATTTTAATTAATAAGTTTTAACTATATTTAGATAGAACTATTCCGTTTAACATTTTATTACCAAATATTTTGGATAAATTCTCGCGAATGTTTACTTTTCACCTATACTAACACATCAGCTATTTTTTCTTGTTGTTTTTAGAACAAGTAAGCACAAACTTCACTCGCATAGATCGTGGAACAACCTTGCATATTATGTCTAGTCGCTATCATAAGGAATTCATAGCAGTTCGTCAAAATACATATTAATTATCAACACCGTGTGTTTCACTTAATCGAAAATTTCATATAATTGAAATGTGATGCACTCAAACTAGAAAAAAGCGGTTATAAAAATAATTTATTACCAAATTAGAACAAAATAAAATCTTAAATCCTTCATTTTCTATAATTGTGGGTAGCCTTCTATAGGGATTGAATTTATTAATCGGAAGACAAAATCGTAATCTCCACGCAGTGTCTTCCTCTTCTCAAAAATGTGTAGCAATAAATTGTCTTTGTTAACACGAGCTAGTTGTTCCCAATTTCTCACTATTTTAGCCCACATATTCTCAATGGGAGGAGCTGGGGGGAATTCATTGTATAAGACATGTGTACTGGCAAAGTATCTTGCATGAATTCGAATAATCTGCCTGGAAATATATGTATTCTTGCGCTCAGTAACATCACATCATCGAGTATGTATTGTTGTGTATTCTATGCTAACTATTCAATCGAACTATTTTGAACCGTGCGCACAAACTTTTGTAAACCTTGAGTTTTGATTAAGGTCCGACTGAAAAACTTTATTGCCTGATAATAAAACGTTGCTCAAATCTTTATCTCGATGAGTCTACACACAAAAAACGCAAATATTGCTCTATGTTTAGGGGATTCCTTTGTATAGTAGAGTTAGCCAAAAGAATTTTCTCTGTAAATATTTTACGCTACATATAGCCAGTTTCATCGTCCGTTTAGTTCGCTTAGTAATAAAGGCTAATGAATTAAATCATAACTTGAAATTTGTAAGTCCTGCCGTTACAAAGTTTTAGCATATTTTATGCCATCAAAGCCTATTTTGTTGTATTTTTTTAGACTTAATTTTGTTTTAATATTTCAGCAATTAATACTTATTTAATACCAATAACTTTCTTAATTGCTTTTGTTAGAGAGATAGTAGAAAACTTTTGAATATGTACAATTTTAATAATATTTTTGCTTTTTTGTTGCAGCTAAAAAACACCTTTTTACTAGAGGTTTCTATGGAACGTAGTGGTGATATACCACTAGAAAAGCTCCCTACAAAATTATGATGTACCTTTAATGCTCGATCGAACAATTAGATTGCAAATTAAACAATACCACGCTTATAAAACACTTACAAAAATGTAATATTATTACAATGTTGAATTGTTTGGATATTTAAAAACAAAACTACTTTTGTAATTGCAGCAACTCAGTATTAGCGCTATTATTATTCATTAGAAATATGTAAACTTTGAAAATTCTTTAGTCTTTAGTCTACAAAAATTTATTGTTCGAAGCATAATGAAACAAAAAAAAAAAAAAAACATTTTGTTGTTTTGTCTGCCAAAAATTTTTCGTTTTGCCCCATACTTATTCCGTAATTGTGTGCTTTTTTGCTGCTGAATTTCCTTTACACATTCAAATTGAAAAAGGCTATGTACCTAAAAAACAAAAGTTGAATTTGTTTGAAGTTTTTGGTGCCGACAAAAGTAGAAAAATAAATTAGAAGACAAAAAATAAAACTTTTGTGTTTTAATTTTTTAATTGGATTATTCAAGTTTTTGGTCTTATTTTTCTGGGAAATCTTATGAATTTTAAGTAGGTAATGCATGAATTAAGAAATTTAATATAATGTTTTTTTAGAATCGCATTTCGTATAGTTTAAAAAAAAAAAAAAAAAAAATTTATAGCAGAGAACAAATTGTATGATTTACGAACCGAAATGCTATTGTAATGTTAGTACTTAAGATAGGAATTCCGGCAAAACTACTAATTTAAGATTTTAATTTTCGTGAATAAAACATGAATTGACGAAGTTGAATTACTTTTGTGTAGCTATATCCATTTAAATTGTTATTTGTAAATTAAAGGTTAAAGTGTTCTTGTTTTACAAACAGTGTTTAGATTCTTCTTTTCAGCTGTGTTTAAATGTGTACTAAATTTTTAAAGGTTCGTGAAATGAGAGTCGATAAATTAGGATTAAATTTAATACTACATAAATACAAAATTTATTTCTTGTTTTTTGATATTTCACAGTACAAAAATGAAACTGAATTAATTTATGATAGTTACAATGAGATACGGAAATTATTATTGACAATGTTCGAAAAGACGTGACAAAACTGCATCTATGGTTGTTTTAGATCTTTAAGGAAATAATTATTAACAAACAAGTTTGCTTTTATATTGCTTTTGCTACCAATACCAAAGGCGTCTAGAGTATAGAGCCATAATAATCATACGTCATCATTTTTTAGAAGCTTTTTTAGTAGTAAAAGATAAGTGACGAAGAAAAATGAAAAGTTGCATTCTTCGCCGTAGGAATCCATAGTAAAAATGATGTTTTTAGGTTCAAGTTTTTCAGAAAAGCAAAAATATTATAAAACGTTTATATAAAAATTGTCTACGTATCTATAACAACAACATACAAAAAGCCATATTGGTATTTGTTTATACGTTCCAAGCGTTTTTGGGATACGGCAGGATGAAATGGATGTACCACTGAAGACACTATAACGTCACCTATGCACTTCACTTGATGCAGTTCAGACTTTAGTCTTTATTAAAACTCATTATTTTTATTAATTTTAATTTTGAATTTTATTTATAAATTTTTATGTTTTTCATCTGAGAGCACAATGTAGAATGAATTTTTTAAGTGTTTCAATTGACGTCCTTTTAAAGGCCAACATTTTTGACGGATTGCTGCTAACATAGCTTGAGGTCCGGCATGCAACAATCTAGAATGATACTCGGAAAATAAATTTAGTGTAAAAGGATGTTTAAATGGAAGAAGGATACTGTGTTTGGAATAGAAAGGTAATGAAGATTTTTGTAGGCGGCCACCGACTCGTAATATATTTTGATTGTCGAGGAAAGGAGACAAGGAATTTAGTCGATTTTTTGTCGGTAAGCCTTTTGATGACAGCATTCTTATTTCATCATGAAATGCTCTACCTTGAACAATTTTGACTATACTATGAAGACTGTCCTGAAGCTCTTTAATTGATAGAGACCTTTCTGTTCTTTCTTCCAATTTGCCTCGCAGTCGACCATGTAAACGACAGTTAGAAATGAATCGGTTGACCCAAGCCACGATGTTGCGTAGACTTCTGAAATTATTTCTATACTTTATGGAGTCGATTAAATTATTTCCATAGCACGTGCTTGATTCTTTTTCGATGGAAACTAATACAGATTTTTCGATCCGGCGTTCAGGCAAAGGCACCTCAATTGGAAGCTTTGATTGTATCCAATTTTGAGCATCTGTAGATAAAAATTGGGGTCCATTAAACCAAGTTGAACATTTGGGCAACTCTTTTGGCATGATCCCTCTTGAGACAATATCTGCAGGATTTTGTTCGGATTTTACATGGTTCCAGCTGTTGACGTTTGTAAGTTGTTGAATACTGGAAACTCGGTTGGCAACGAATGTATTCCACGACGAAGATTCAGATCTGAGCCAGTGGAGGACAATGATTGAATCGGTCTAATAAAAAATTTTATTGATTTCAAAGTTAATTATAGCGAGTACCCGATGTGCCAGATCGGCAAGAAGATAGGCAGCGCAGAGTTCTAAGCGTGGAATAGTAGTTTTTCGTAATGGAGATACTCGTGATTTTGAGCATACTCGTAAGAGTGTGACTACTATTTCGCCGTCTTGGTTCACACATCTTGAATAAATGGCTGCTTCCTATGCGCGCTCACTCGCATCAGCGAATCCATGAAGTTGAAGGTTGCTTAAAGATGAACCATTGAACAGATGCCGTTTGATTTTGAGATGGTTAAGCTGAAGAAGTCGTTCTCTGAAGATTTCCCATTTGGTATGTAAATGCTGTGGCAAAGATTCATCCCAATCGCATTTGAGCTGCCACAGCTGCTGTAGAAACAGTTTACCGAGAGTGATAACTGGAGCCGTTAGACCAAGAGGATCAAAAATACGTGCGATGTCTGCGATAACAGTTCGCTTTGTGATTTTTGTTCTTTCAATGAGTGTGACACGAAAATGTAGTTCATCGGTTTGAGGTTGCCAGTACATGCCTAATGTTTTGACGTACTCGCAAACATTGATTTGAAGAAATGATTCACGATCTTCTGGACGGACTTCACGTAGAATATCTGGTGTATTGGAACACCATTTCCGAAGAGTCATTTTAGCGGTACCTAGCATGGAAGTAATTTGTGTTTTCATTTCTTGAAGTTCCGATAGAGAATTGGATCCCGTTAGCAGATCATCTACGTACATATCATTATGAATGGCGTCACTTGCAAGTGGAAAAGTATCTTTATGATTTATAGATAATTGTTGCAAGCAGCGGGTTGCAAGATAGGGAGTTGAAGAAGTTCCGTAAGTTACGGTTGTCAGCCTGTAGACTTGTAAATCTTCTGATGGTGTATCACGCCAAAATATGTATTGCAGATGGGAATCTGACTCATCGATCCAAATTTGTCTGTACATTTTAGACACATCTGCACTTACGACAAATTTATGCGATCTGAATCGTATCAAGATGCTGAAGAGATCGTTTTGAACCACTGGTCCGACCATCAGGATGTCATTAAGAGACTTACCTGACGTCGTCTTCGCAGACCCGTCGAATACCACTCTTAATTTGGTGGTAGAGCTCTCAGGCTTTAATATACAGTGGTGTGGTAAAAAATAGTGGTTAACCGACATCTCTGTCTCTGAGACTAATTGCATATGCCCTAACCTCCTATACTCTCGCATAAACTCCCCATAAGCCTCTTGATGTTCTTGATTTTGACTGCGCTTCTTTTCATTATTTAAGTAACGGCGCAGTGCCATAGTTCTAGGATCGCCTAACGTAGATGGAGGCGTTTTGAGAAGAAGCTTGACGATAAATCTTCCTTGATGATCTCGTTTTGTATTTTCCTTGAAATGGACTTCACATTTTTCCTCGATTATAGTGAACTTTTGAATAGATGATGAATTCTCTAGCTTCCAAAATCTCTCGATGATATCATCACAAATTTGGTCATTGAATTTCTCGTCCATGGTAGATAAATTACAGAAATGAGTTTGATTGGAAGCGCTAACTTTGCCCGATACTATCCACCCTAGAAGTGTGTTTTGAAGAGTCGGAAGTTCATCAGCTAACCTTATTTGTCCTATTGAAAGCAAACTTAAGAAAATCTCAGCTCCTATCAGTAGATCGATCTGTTGTGGCTGATGGAATTGTGGGTCGGCAAGCTGTATGTTCTTTGGAATAGGCCAAGACTCAATGTTTATGGTAGAAATGGGTTTGCACCCTGTTATTTTTGGTAAAATAAACATATCAATATTTGTAGAATAGTTATTAATTTGAGATTGTAAAGTGATTGTTGATGATGTTCGACTTGACGTCATTGACTCTCCTATTCCAATAACTGATAAATGGCATTTATTTCGTTTAAGTCCAAGTTGAGTCGCAAGTGATTCCGTTAAAAAATTAATCTGTGATGCGGAGTCTAACAATGCCCTACACAAAACTGGTGATCCATTTACATCAAGAAGCTTGACTACTGCTGTAGATAGAGTATGACGTATGATCTTGAATTTGACTTAGAATTCTTGAGTACAAAGCTTACGGGATTCGTAGATACGTGGGCAACTGTAGACTTTGATATATCAGCGTTTGTAGATGATTGTGGCTATACAGGAGCACTTATTGAGGAGTCATGGTGAATGAGGGTATGGTGCTGTTCGATTATCTCACGGATCACAATTATCACCAATTGTTTGGTTTAGTGGACTGTATTTTTGTCGCTCGCACTTTCTTCAATTAAATTTTGTATTTCTATGTCTCGATGAATTTCAATGAAAAATAAAATTCTTGTGATTTTCTTAAATGACACAGTTTCGTTTTTATTTAAATTTTGAAAAGATTTACACGTTTTTATTTTATTATTATTTTTTTTATACAAAATTACAAATTGTTTTATTTTAATTTTTCGCTTTTTGTGGTTCTTGCAATGGCTGCCGATAAGAAGAGAGTGACTAAAAAAACCTTATTGCTGAATTTATATAAAACAAAAAATTTGCTGACATTAATCGGGGACCACTGAAAATACCACAATAATTACAATAATTTACTCAGGCAATACTTAAAACTACAATAATTGCAATTAAAGAAAAATACTGATATTACAAAAAGTACTAACTTATTTCAAATAAGAATTAGAATACGACTGGTTTGACAATTAGAATGAAATGTCAGTATTTTAATTCTTGTTTTGGATGAATGTTTGTACAATAAATTGAAATAAGTATCATATATTTATTAAATAAACTTAAATGATTAATTGAAATCGTATTAATTCTTATTTTCAGGTAGAATAAATTTACTACAAAAAATTGAAGTGAAACCAATCCGAATCATAATTCATTGGGTAGTTGTATTAAATAAAATGATTGTAATTACACAAGAAATATGTGTTTGTCATTCCAGAGTGAGATTTGAAAATTTGTCCGATGTGATGCTACCAAACAGGTGCCTTCCATTGCACTTCCGGCAATGTTCTGTATTACCACAGGCTTTGAGACTATGATCAGCGCTGAGACAATTCTCACAAAGCTTTAAAATTACAACTTGTTTGAAACGATCGTCGGGTGAAAGAGTCAGAAATCGCGTGCATCTAAAAATTGTGTGTTCAGGTTTTTTGCAGAATTTACACTGGTGTTTAGGTGTGACTTTAGACGAAGAAGACCCAGTGCTTGTATGTGCAAAGCTTTTAATTGGTCGCTGTTGATTGTTTTGATGACAGACAGAGCCGGTGGTATAACTACTTAGTTGACTGTGAGTAGAACTATCAAGCGAGTGACATCTTTTAGTGAGAAAAGCAATCATATTCTCTAAAGTAGCAAGTCTTGTTGCCGGTGCTTCATCATTCCATTTCGCCAATGTATCTGGATCTAACTTAGTACACATAATATATATTATCAGGTCATCCCAATGTAACGTAGGTCGTTTAAGACTTGCAAGCGCACTTAAATTTGATTTTATTGTATCAATCAATTCTCTAAGATTTGATAGTGATGGCTTATTGGTTTGAACTTAAAAATTTGATGAAGATGACCACTGCATATAATTCTTTTATTAATATCTATCATTTAAAAGTTTGATAGCCTTTGGATAATTGTCGGTTGTGATTTCAAGAGATGATACTGTTCGTTCTGCCTCACTACCAGATTCAAGATAACCTTTGAAGTAGTGCAATTTGGTAAAATCATCGAAAGCGGAATTATTATGAACAAGTGACTTAAATGATTCAATGAATTCTAAATATTTATTTATGTCACCAGAAAATGATTTTAATTGTATTCGCGGATAATTTATAACGGAATTTTGATTCGGTTGAACTGGTGTGGCCTTAATTTCGGTATCACTTATTTTCGAGCGTATCGCTAGTAATAATGCCGGTTTAGTTACGTGACATAATTCCTCGATTTCAGCGCGTGTTGCCGAATTTATTTCCTCAGTATCATAACTTTCAATGCTTGATTAAACGGTATTAAATAAATCTATGTGGCTTTCTAGGCTTTGAAGACGAACCTCTAATTCGGGTGAAGAAGCGTCTTTAAGTTTTTCATTCACGAATTTCTCAACGCGTTTAATTTGTTCAATGAGCACTACACGTTGAGTTTTTAATTTAACTAACTTCAGTCATTTTTACACCACTTTTATTTTCTTAAACACTCCCGAAAATTTAAATAAAAGAACACTATTCACTTTATATGTAAACAGAGAACCATCCACAAATATTTTGATTTAAAAAAAATAAAAAATGATTTTTACCTCTATATGTTGATATTCAGTTATAATGAACGGTTCTGAAAAGTTATCGTGAACGATTTAAAATTCCAATTTTTTTTCTCGATTGATGGCTAGGTACGAATGACTTACGTGAACAATTTGTAGAAACTCAATGGTATGTTGAAGATAATGTAGATTGTAGAAATGATACGGTGAATATCTGAAGAAATTCTTGAAGAAAATGAATATTTTGAAGAATGCTGATGTAGAATTTTGAAGATATGTAGATTGCAGAATTTTGAAGATATGTAGATTGTAGATAGTAGAATGAAGATTTTACACGATACTGCGGGAATGGATCCCACTTCTGACACCAATGTTTATACGTTCCAAGCGTTTTTGGGATATGGCAGGATAAAATGGATGTACCACTGAAGACACTATAACGTCACCTATGCACTTCACTTGATGCAGTTCAGACTTTAGTCTTTATTAAAACTCAATATTTTTATTAATTTTAATTTTGAATTTTATTTATAAATTTTTATGTTATTCATCTGAGAGCACAATGTAGAATGAATTTTTTAAGTCAAGTACAAAAATACAAATTTCTATTGTTAATTATTTTATGATGATTCACATCGTATGATACAATTTCGGTTTTATTACAAATTACGGTACAACGCGGGTGTATTGATTTAAAGATTAAATTTATCGAATTTTACTGTAACAAAAATAAAAGATTTTATGGCTAAATGAGCAGAGCTGAATTGGATAATTTTAAAGTTATGAATTACAAATTGAATAGAAGATATTATGCTTGTAGATTAAACAGTATTAAATAAATAATAATTGCAGAAATATTAAAATTAAATTATGTCTAAAACATATTGTTCATTTTGAAAAATACATTAAGCTCTGACGAAGTTAAATAGTACTTGCTAACTTTATCTTTAGTTTTACTACTGTACGTCAGATGTATATAGTTGCTTACAGAAAAATACGAAAATAAATTATTTAATCACAAAATTAACACACGTTCTTATTATTTGTGGATTTGTTTTGCTTTTCCTACAATTTTTGAACTTGAAATTTGCCCAGGTGATTATTTTTGGTTCAATTTTACCAAATTTGTTCTGCCATCTGTTGTAGTGTTTTTTTTCGCTCCGGATAGCTGCTATCGAAAGCCGTCATTTTTCTACGCCTAAATTTAAATTTGACGCGCTATTTATTGGTAAACTAAACTTATTAAACATCAAACTATCATGTTTAATTCAATTGTTTAGCAAAAACTTCATATAAAAAATATTTGGCTCTACCTATTTATAAGGAGCTCTATCGGGAGCCACTTTTTATATGACGGCTTTCGATATCAGCTATCCGGAGCGAATAAAAAAACACTACATATGAAAGGTGTATTAACTTAGTGACCACATGATTATTAGTAAGCTTCTATTTCAATTTGACCAGAATGATGTTGTTATGAAAATTTTATAAATTTTGGTATAAATAAACCAATTACCACAAAAAATATAAACGATTTTCTTAACCGATGTTCATAAACAAATTTTATTGAAAAATATTATGTTTTTAGACTATGACTTTGAAAATGTATATCCTAAACTTAAAAGAATTTGACATGAAACGGAAGATTAGAAAAATTTGCCAGCTCTTATCACAAGTACAAAATAAACCACTCGTCATATTATTAAAACTGTCGTGTATTAAATTTATTTCTAGAAAGAAAAGTTTGTCTGTATCTTTCGGCTTTTTATAGACAAAATATATTAAAAATAATGGCATTCACAACAATTTCGACTTGTTAATCAGAAAAAATGAAGAGGCCAATCATTTATAAATATATCTACCAGAAAAAGTAGAAATATCCAAATCCCACCCGTACTTTAACCCGAGGTCAACTACCACAGAGAAAGCTGACTTTCAAGTCTAAACTGAAACCACACATCATTTGGCCATTCCATATATTAAAAATCTTTATGAATAAATAAAACACATTGTTAGGATCTATTATTTTAAAATTGTGGGACGTGCAGCCACAAATTTAAATGACCATTTTTTTTTTTTTTTTAAAATTGAAGATGAAATACCATTAAAAAAAAGCAATCAAGTATTGTTTACAAAGTATGTTTTTATTTTATTTTTATTTTATTTTATTCATTCCAAAATAGGACAGCGAACAGAGAAAAGTCCAATTACACGCCGCCTCTAAATAGTATACAAAAAAAAATATTAACTAAAAATACAATAGTACTACTAATAAAACTAACAATAATAATAATAATAATAATAATAAAATTAAGAAATTCAAATTCAAAATATAGATAGCAAGTAATTCAATACTTAAATAACCACTATGAAATAGTGTTCAATAATAAACAAATAAAATTAAAAACTAAGTAGACAACACAATGTTGAGTAAATATCAGCTTACACATAAGATTAAAATGGATGGGTATACAATAGCAAAAAAAAAACAAATACGGCGATTCTTGCATAAGTATACACACCCACAAATATATATAGGACATCAACTACCAAATTCAATCAAGCACTAAACGATAGAATAGAACAAAGCACCATAAATCTAAAACTTTTAAAAGAATATAGGAATAAATCACATTCAAGAAAAAAAGCATTATGATTTGACTGCAACCTGGATAATGGGTTTGCAAAGCCAAGATTAGTCCTTGAGAAGGAAGGAAGAAACAACATTGCATTTCTAACTCTGCGAAATGGTGCATAAAAATAAGGACAAGATAATGAAGATGCCTCACACAGGTTATTAATTAATTTATAAAGAAATATTTCATCAAACAGCAATCTTTTGGAATCAAGCGACTGTAATTCAAATATTTTAAGCCTGACTTTGTAACTAATACGACTACTAAACGGTATACATTTGTACTTTAAAAAAATGGTAAACTTCCTCTGCACCCTCTCAATTTGGGATTTGTAAGTTTCATAATAGAGACACCAAATCTGACTACAGTATTCCAAAGAACTACGAACTAAACTTTTATAAAATGTGATAAAAACATGAGGATCACGGAACTCTTTCCCACGTCGAAAGATAAAGCCAAGGAACTTAAGTGCTTTAGCATAAGTGACAGATATATGCATATCAAACTTAAGATTTGAATCAAGTAAAACACCTAAATCAGAGACCTAATGAACCCTTTCCAATTTGACGCCATTAATATTATAGGGAAAGTGAATTTGGTTAATTTTCCTCGTAAATTAAATCACAAGACATTTCGTTACATTGAGTTTTAAATTGTTAAGATTGGACCAAGTCAAAAGTTTATTTAAGTCAAACTGAAGCCTAGAGCAGTCTGTTGGAGTAATGATAGGCGTGGACATTTTTAAATCATCAGCATATAATGAATACTGACACGACAAAATATTGGGCAAATTATTAATAAATAATAGAAATAAAAGGGGACCAAGTGTGGAACCCTGAGGCACAACAGATTTAGCCACAATTTCCCTTGATACAAAACCATTAAATTTTACTTGCTGTACACGTTCAGAGAGGTATGAACTCAGCCATTTCAAAATTTGCTCAGAGGGTCCCATTTTAACACATTTATCTAATAAAATATTATGGGATACTTTATCAAATGCTTTCTCAAAGTCAGTATAAACACGCCCACCCATATCGACACAGCTGAAAATACAATTAGAGAAATCAATCAAATTGGTGGTTGTGGAACGTTTAGGAAAAATAACCATGTTGAACGTATTAATTATATGCTTAACTTCATTGAAGATTATTGCATATATCAGTTTCTCAAAAATTTTGCTAAAACTTGTTACGATACATCGTAACCGATTTTTTTTTTGTGTCCGGTTGTGTCGGTTTTGATTGTTCACCCGTGCAGTGGGCAGTTCTTTGTGAGTCACCCGCTTTTATTTAACTTGTTTTAATGTGGCCTGAATGCCGATTATGTATTTGAATGTTGGTGTTGTATTTGGCATGTTAGGTGTGGTGGCCGTTTCGGTTGATGGCGATGAGGCGTTTTTTTTTTGTGGTGAATGTGGAGATTGTTTTTTTTTTTTTTGGTGTAATGGCGAACGATTTTTTTTTTTTGGATGTTTTTTTGTTTTTGTGACAGGAGAAAAAAAGAAATTTTGGTTTAGTTTTTTGGGCATTCGGTGAATGATTGTTGAGAAAAAAAGTTTGAAAGCAACAATAAAGAAACAAAAATAAAAAAAATACAAGTTATAAACTAAAGTGAGTGAACATTGTACTCGGAAAAAAAACTAAAACCCAAGGAAGCAAGAGGAAAAAAAAAACAAGAAAAATTTGGATAAAAATTAACACGGTGGATAGTATTGCATATTGGGTGGACAAATCATCGAGTTTATACCACGCCAGCGCAAGCGATTTGTACAGAATCATCAAAAGATAAAATTGGGGCAGCTGGTTTTTTTACTCGTGATAATTATTATCAAACTGAGCCAAAAATATTTTCAATCATATCCACTAAACGCAACAACTATAATCAATTAAAGTAATCAGGTGATTACATTGGTTGCGGCGAGCTGGCGATTTCGTTGTCTGTTCCGTGTTCCGGTGACGGGTTGAGGTGTGGCTTGACTCGGTGGCGGTAGCGCATGGTCAACGTTGGATCATATTCACATATTCATTTGTTGGTGGTACTGAAATTTTTTTTTAATATTTCGATTATTTATTGATAGTTTTGTGTGAATATTGTTTCCATAACTAACTCCCTTTGGGAAATTTTTTTTGTGGTTCGTTTTTTTTATTTTTTTTTTATTTCTAGGAAATACCCGAGCTCGGTTATTGGTCCGATATTCACAAAAGAACAACCGTTATCGTCCTCTTGGCGAGGACAGCATTTTTTTAAGTTTTTGTGTTTGCTTATGGAAAGAATCTTCATTCATTAATGTTTGTATTAACGTAGCTTATCATTGTTTTTATATTAATATTCAATTTATTATGTTTTTTCGTACAATACCACTAAAACCAAATAAATAAAATTTAATTGTTAAAATGCTCATTGTTAAAGAAAGTATGATTGTTTAACTTTTTGGAGGATCAGGGAGGCGAGTGTTGGATATGCGTGATCGGTTCGTGATTTTTTTTCTGTTGTAGCAGCTCCTAAGTCCCTGCAAGGCTCCATCTTACCGACCCCCCCAGACTGCGCATTAGCCGGCATATGCTGAGGATGGAGATTGCGGGATAATCTGTTTACGATATGTGATCGTTCGGATGATAAATCGGTTTATTAATGTCGAGTTCTATAGGATTTTTAAAACATTGCAAATTTGAACGTACAAGCAAATTTATTTTGTGATGGAAACAAAACCATATTTTTTTTTTTAGATTTGAGGTTAGCTGTCAGGAGAAATTTTGTTTATATTATTAAAAAATAATATTTAAAATGGAAACTATAAACTTTTGTGGCTATGCAGTCGTAAAACTATAAACAATCTTGTAATTTTTACTCATGAATAACAAATTACACAACTGATAGTCCAGGAGGCCAATTCCGGTTCGATGACTAAAGCCACCGATGAGTTTAGTTGGTATATAAAAATTCAAACTGGTATAAAAAATCATAAAACTGATTCCCGTATGATTACTGTGCAAAACAAACTCATAATATCTGTCAAAAAGACTCAGAATATTTTATTTTGTGACAAAATTAACTGCTACTGAGACGAGAAACCGAAATTTTTGCAACTGAAATGAAGAAGTCTTGCCCTATTAGGCGTTGATAGCAGCCGACCGCTAGAAAACGAATAGCGCATAGAATTCTTAAAGTCGAGTTCAATACGTGAATTCGAACGCGCCTGTGATATGCGGTTGAATGAAGTTGATAAGCAGCCTAAAATTGCTTTATTAAATCTAAACAGCCTCGGTCCGTGGTTGATTCAAACGGATCACCTAAATCTCTTAAATTCCTTCTGAATCTTAAGAGAAATCTAATACTACTTTAC
Organism: Tipula vernalis; assembly: GCA_958295665.1. Lineage (NCBI taxonomy): Eukaryota > Metazoa > Arthropoda > Insecta > Diptera > Tipulidae > Tipula > Tipula vernalis. Next base: position 292,638,418 of record OY282558.1, on the reverse strand, counting down.
TATTGGTTAGAAATTTGACGCCTAAGAATTCCTACAATAGAAATATCCATTTTGTTTTATTTACTTTTATTAGGTGTTGTGCATAAAACGATTTGAAAATACGTATTTTTTACTTCCCCAAATGTCAATAATAGAACCCAATAATCCAAAAACTCATGCTATACATTTTTTGATACGTCAACACTCATTAGTCATATCAGAATCGAAAATATTATATTTATGAGAACTGACTAAAAGAAGAGCGAGAAGAGTATGGCAAGAAACAAGGGCCCCCCCAAGATAAAACTCATTTGAACAATCTCACTCAACAATTAAGAAGAAAGATCAAAGAATTGAAAGATGAATCAATCAGATAACAGAAAATTAACTAATGATAACAGTACTGATTATTCTAGATTATCTCTCTCTAAGTAAAGAAATCCTACCCACAACATCAAAAGAAGTCATGCGTGAGATAAAAGCTAATATCAATACGAAAAAAGCTCCTGGGTAAGATCTTATTACTAAAGAAATTAAAAAAGAACTGCCAAAGATAGCTCTGGTGAAACTCACCAATCTTATAAATGCAGCATTTAGAATCAAATGTGTACCAAGCTTATGGAAAATTGCAGAAGTAATTATGATCCCAAAACCTGGGAAACCACCACACATAACATCGTCTTATAGGCCAATTTCGCTATTGCCAGTCATGTCCAAACTCTTTAAGAAGCTTCTGGTAAAAGGATTAAATCCGATAATCGAGAGTAAAAACTTGATCCCAAATCATCAGTTCGGTTTTCGCAACCAATACTCAACAATTGATCAAGTACACAGAGTAACCAGTGTAATTGAGAAAGCATTAGAGGAGAAAAAAGTCTGTTCAACAGTATTTCTAGACGTTGCACAAGCGTTTAATAGAGTGTGGCATGAAGGACTTAACCACAAGTTAAGAAATCTTCTACCAATGCAATTTGCTAAGATTCTGAAATCATACTTGAAAGATAGGTTCTTCAGGATTAAGTTAGATGATACATCTTCTGAATTAAAAGAAATCAATGCAGGAGTTCCACAGGGCAGTATATTAGGGCCGGTTTTATACCTACTGCACAATTATGATCTTCCTACATTAGGAAACAACACAGTGGCAACTTTTGCAGGTGATTCAGCGATCTTAGCTGTTGGGAAAAGCAACGAAGAATCAACACAGAATTTACAATCAGCTATAACTTAAATATATAAATGGACAAAAAGATGGGGAATAAAACTAAATGAAGCTAAATCAGTTCACATCAACATTACAAACAGACGATTCGAACATATTCCGATTACCATATATCGGAAAATAATAACGCATGCGAATAAGCTAAGTATCTCGGTATGACCCTGGATGCTAAACGACTATGGAAAGCACACGTCAAGAAGAAAAGTGAAGAATTAAGACTTAAATACAGAAAAATGTATTGGCTGATGAGAAGGAACTCTTCTTTATTAACATACAACAAGCTTCTACTTTATAAGCAAATATTGCAACCGATTTGGACTTATGGTATTCAGCTTTGGGGTTGTACCAAACAGAGCAACGTAAATATCATCCAAAGATTTCAGAATATGGTATTAAGGAACATCGTTGATGCACCTTGGTATGTCAGGAACAATGACCCTCATATGGACCTTAAAATGAACCTCATCTTAAACGAAATCCAGGAAAAAGCACGGAGACATGAAGAAAGGCTCCGCCAACATGTGAACATTGAGGCAACTCAGCTCCTAAGCATCACGAATTTAGTACGCAGACTTGAAAGAACCAAACCTTTTGAGCTGGTGTGATTGTCAGCCTAAACAGCATTGTGCTGATCTAAAATCCACTACAAAGATGTGGTTTACTTCAATTTACCAAACACTATGGAACGCCAATGGGAAGAAGCCATAGATTAATTTAAGTTAGTAAATTAAGTCAGAAACAAATTGCTCATTAGTCCAGGAGACTAGATTGTAATTACATAAAATAAATAAAGAAATAAAATTTATTTTAAATAAAAAACCAAAAAAAAAAATGAGAACTGACTAGTCTAATAAAATAATAAAGTCATTTGTCATACTCATTTGTCATAAAACCGGAATTCGGCCCCTGGAAACAAAAACAGGGCTCCATATAAACTTATAAATAATTCCAATAAATTTTTAACTAATATAATGTTGTTCCCTATACTTCGGCACAACTTTTCAGAAAAATCCCCACCTCTATGTGTTGAGCAAAAAAAATAACGGTACTTTAGTTTTATTATTTCATTTTTTTTTTTTTAATTGTTTAGATTCTTAAAATGGTTAGTAACTTTGGGTATAAAAGATTTAGAAACTAGCTTTGTATGCGGAATTATCTGAGAATTGGTGGTTATTTAATAATAAAATATTAAATATTATATTATTACAACAAACTCCTTAAAAACCCGCTCGATGTGAGATGTTTCAGAAAAAGTCAATGTGCAGGTACCTTCATTGCGGGTTTCTCCTTTGTGTGTTTGAAAAAAAAAATGACCTTTCTATTCTTTTAAGGGTTACGTTCAGTAAAGAAAACCGGTTTCAGAATTATAGGAAAATTTTTTGGTACCTGTGTGCTAGCAGAAGTTTAAATCTATATATATATTAGTATGGATTCAGGGCAATATTATTCAGTGTAATTTTGAATATCAAAGAGTAAAGTTTTCAGAAAAAGTAATGCAGGAAAATGAAGATATTTGTAGTATTACAGAAAAAGGACTCTACAGTGGTGAAAAAAGGGATTGGGAGCTTAATCGAAGCTTCAAAATCGAGAAATGATAATTTGTGGAAAAAGTTAGAGAACGTCGAAGAAATTTTATTGCATACAGAATGTCGGAACAACTACACGAGGAAAAGTAGTATTGTTGCTTGCAAAAGAGCCCGTGAGCAAGGTAAGACTAATTAATTAATATAACTGAATATATCAGTTACTTATAGTAATTTCCCATAACAGGCCCATCATCATCAGATTGCAGCCAGCAAATAAATTTAAGATCAAGTGTGCCAGCAAACGGCGCAGTGGTTAAAGCTGCGGCGTTTGGATCGGGAGGTACCGGGTTCGAATCCCGATAGGGGCGAGATGCAAAAGGGATTTTTCATCATCTGATTACGATCGGTGATGACGATGAACACAACTATGACCCCCTGTTGAGAGTGCAGAATCCATGGGCCGACCCACCTTTCATGTCAGTACTATAGGTTGGCATGAAGCAATGCAATGTGCAGGTGGTTTATACAAAGCGGGTCTATAGCCGTACGCCCTCGATTTGGCTAATACTGCGTAAAGTAGGACGGTAAAATTAACTGCGAAAGAGTTGGGAGTGCCTTGAGCCCCAGAAAAGATTGCATAGTTTAAAAAAAAAAAAAAAAAAGTGTGCCAGCAATTGTTTTTAAAATTAATTGTTTATTTTGTGGCGAAGTGATTTAAGAGATTGACTCCAAGAATGTAAGCAAGTTAGTGTTGTGAAATCAATCGAAATGCAACAAACTACACTTGATCTTTGTTGTAAACGCAATGACACATGGGGAAGTATCGTCGGCAGGTAACATGGGATCCTCAATTCAAGTGAAGCGAAGGGCGACACTGATGATCAGTGCAGTAGAAGTGCAGTAAGATGCCCTAAATGAGTTAATTAAACGTTTGTGGGAAGTGGAAGAACTTCCAACGGCGATTGATACAAACGCAAACAAACATCATTGTGAAACCTTATATGCTGCAACAACAACACAAACGACTGATAATCGATTACAAGTAAGATTATTATTTATTTCCTCTCGACCCAATATTGGGAAATTCATACGTGAACGCGAAATGTCGTCTCTTAGCCATAGAACGGAAGTTTTCGAGGAACACAGCATTCAAGAAGGAATATATCGACTTAATGGAAGAATATCTCAACCTAAATCACATGAAGAAAGTCGAATGGTCACCATGTTGCAGCATGAAGTAATACATATCACGATGATGATATGCGTTAAGCTATCGAAATTTATAAATTACTAACTATAACTTATTGAGTTAACGGTTCACCGTTTTTAGCTGTTCGATCTCTGCACCAAATAGCTGATGAAAATAAAATCAAATTCCCGAAGGCGTCAAATACAATTTTGAACGACATCTATATTGACGATCTCACCTTTCAGGCGCCGATTCAGAAGAAGCTGCCCTAAATCTTAAAACAGAAATCGTAAATTTGTTAGATCATCACGGATTTCACCTACGCAAATGGAAATCAAACTCCATGAGGATTTTACAATCTTTCCAACAAGACGAAACAACAAATAAATATAAATTCTTGGAAGAGAACGAAGCCCCAAGAACCCTGGGTATTATATGGAATTCATCCACAGATACATTCTCCTTTCAGACGCAGTTATTAAGGGTTAATGTATGGACGAAACGAAAGGTTTTATATGAAATGTCAAAGCTATGCGATCCGCTCGGCTGACTCGCGCCAACGGTAATGATTTTTATGCTTGTTATTCAGAATGCAAGGGTTACACACCTAGATTGGGACACGCCCTTGACACAGGAAATCAATGAAGAGTTTCAATCAGCCTATCACGGACTCACACATTTAAATAAAATTGAAATTCAAAGATGTTACCATCAGTTTATTCCCGTAGAATTACACGGAATACAAATACACGCGTTGTGTGATGCCTCCGAGAAGGCATATGGGTCGGTGATATACATAAGGGCAATCGGTAAGGAGGCAGAATCAGTACCCAATTAATCAGCTCTAAGGGTAAAGTAGCACCAAGAAAGCAGGTATGTTTGCCGAGATTGGAATTGTGCGGCGCTTATGTTTTGTCAAAATTAGTAAAGCTCATTAAGAGTGAATTATTTTTTGAAAGTGCCATTGAAGTCTATGCATGGAGCGATTCAACTACTGTCCTGCATTGGTTATCGGATATTCCTAGACGATGGAAAACTTTCGTGGCGAATCGTACGGCAACAACAGTGGCGTTATTTTAGCAAGCAGAACCCAGGGGATTTAATCACTAGAGGTCTACATCCGGAGTGTTTAATTCAAGCCGAGTTATGGTGGCAAGGCCCTACATGGCTCAAGCAGGAACCTTCCAATTGGCCCAGTCATCAAATACGAATTAAAGCATATAATTCCATGGTCACCGAGTCGAGAGCGAACGCACTATTATGTACCAACTTAACTTCACACCAATGCGTAATTGAGAAACTACTTAATTCATGTTCATCATACATGAAATTGAAACGTTCCATGGTGTATGTGTTACGATTTTGTCGATTATCCGATGGGGAAAAACATGTTGTGCGCGGACTTTTGTAAAGTAAGGAGTTAACTCATGCAGAAAAAATAATTGTTCGTGCGGTTCAACGTACTAAATTCCACGATGAATTAACAAAGATATGCCAAAATAAAAATCTTCCAGCTAATTCAAAACTAAATTCGTTAGACAGTTATCTCGATAAAGACGGTGTACTGTATAATTCCCAACATCCAATCATATTAACTCGCGAACATCCGTTGAATCACTTAATTATCAAGGAAGTATATTGCAGTATTCGTATGCTTAACTGTAAAAGCAGTCCATCTCGAAGTAGTGAGTAGCTTGTACACAGAGTTGTTTATTGCTGCATTACGCAGATTTATCGCTAGGCGGGGATTACCTTTACTGATATGTTGTGACAACGGTTCAAATTTTGTATCGGGCAATTCCGCCCTTAAGCTGCTATCCAAACAATTAGCTCAACAACAAAATTCTAATAATGTTCATAATTTTTGCTTACAGAAAAATATTCAATTCAGATTCAATCCACCTAGGCGGGGCGCGACGGTGGCGACAGTGAAATCGGTGAAATTCCATCTAAAAAGGGTCACAAATGATGTCACTTTCTCGTTTGAAGAGCTTACTATATCCTATGCGTATTATGTACAACTTGAACGATATGCCATTTCGCAATGGTGTGACAAATGCCACATGTTGAATTTTCCTGTTATGGTCATGTCATTTTTTTACTCATTTGAATAATTTATGGTACGGACAATAACAAGAATATCACAGAGTTTGTTCTAAGAAGCCACTAACTGGGAATAACAGCTGTGAATAATAATGCCTTGTAAATTACATGAACTATATGTCATTTCGCAACGGTGTGGATATTGCCACATTTTGCATTTTCTTGTTATGCCCATACAAATTTTCATACGTGTTTGAGTAATTCATGTTCAGCCGATCACAAAAAAAACACAGGGGTTGTTCTAAGAAGCCATTAACTGGGAATAATAGCCTCGCGCCTTGTGAACCACAAAGACTAAATGCCATTTCGTAACAGTGTGGAAATTGCCATATTTTCAATTTTCTTGTTATAACATACCAATTTATTTCACATTAACTGGGAGTATCAGTTTTATGTCTAGTTAAATTTTAGATGAACCTGAATGCGTTAAAAATTTATTTAAAATGTATATAATACACATTTGATATATTGTTATGTAGATGCTTTATATACATATGTGTATTATATACATTTTAAATAAATTTTTAACTGTATTCAATTCAATTTTAGTGAAATAATAATTAAAGTGTAAGAGAAATAATAATTAAAGTGTAATTTTGGAAAATGCAATCCACCTGGATGCATTTATCAGGCAATGTTTTATATTTATAAATAAAGAAATCAAAATTTTTGATTTCTTGATTAAGTGCATGATTTTAACTTTTGTGTGGTTATACATGGAATTTAATTAGTAAAATTTAATTGGATCGTATTAAAATGATTTTAACTTAATTTGATATAAGTCGTAGTTAATCTCATATATGATTTTATTTTTACCCTTGAATGTGTTCTGGTGTTTTATTTTATGTACAATCGACACAAATATATTCTTGAAGCTTGATACATAGCAAAACCAACAAACATGTTTATACAGGCCATCTCGTTCGCTTTTTACACAGATCCTATCAAGGAAATGTACTAAATATTATTGGTTTTTGTCGTATAATATTTAAACAACAACAAAAACAGAGAGACAATTTTGTTGGTTTTGGTATAGTCGTCACAAATATTTTCCTGTATCTTAATACATAGAACAGGAATGTTTGTATGTTCGCTACAAGGGTATTATTTGTATATAATATAATCAAAACATGTCACGTCTCCTGCTACACACATGAAAGATTGTAGAAAAATATTTATTTTCAATGTGTTCAGAATAAGTTTTGTCAACCAGCTGATCTGAAAAGAAACAAATTAAAAGGTTAAATAAACACAAATACAAAGTATTAAGGCTAGATTTCAACTTAGCTTTTGTTGCAAATAAATTATCGGCACATTATTGTAACCTAAAATATTAAAATTTCAATTAATTTATGTATTTTGTAAAACTGATTATGTATTAAATAATTCTTATATGTTTTTGTTAGTATCCACTGACATTTCGATCATGTCTGTCGAATATAATGTGGTCGCATTCAGTGTGTATATTTGCATTCAGTAGTGTTTCACACTGACTACATAGGACATCTGTCGCAAAATTCATGTAGCAAAAACAATATTGTAAAAAAACTTGCATTGTAAACAACATTCTGTACAAAACATTGAGAAGAAAAGGTTCTCTTTTCCAAAAACATTATCAACTAAATAAAAATAAAATTATAAAGATAATTCAAGTATACTTACGTTTTTATTTTAACTGTGGTTTAAAAAATATGGTGGTTTGTGTTGGTGGTTTAGTATATATAAAGATTCTGTTATTTTTGTTTTGGTGTTGTTTTCTCTCTTTGTGTTTTTTGTATTCATGAAACAACTACATATAGTGTTATTGATAAAACATGATCTATACAAACACAACGTATTTTAGTGTATTCGACTCAAATAGGATTCTTATACCTCGTATAATTGAGTAAGTTTGAATCGAATCGGAATCCGCCTTATATAATCCATATCAAATAGTTTGTTTAGGTGTGATTAATTTTTTTTACAGGGTATTATAAATTGCATAAAATTAAATTAAATTAATTTAATTAATATTAAAAGATTATAAATTAACTAAACTATATAAATAAAATACTAATTTGGAAATATTAATTTTGAGTTGGATTGAGATTTGGTTTGCAACACATAATGACGTATTTATTTATGCATGCCAAATTTTGATTTAACGAATATGAACAACGTGGAATTATATAAAAGTAAATCGAGAGGCTAAATGTATTGTATTTAATTATTAACTTAATGAATTTATTGAAGTTACCCAAGCAGCAAAATGAAACTGTGGTTTCAGCAAAACCATTGAAATCGTATTATTCAAGTTTTGTTAAAATCGGTTTTTAAAAAACAGTTCCTAAACCGTTTACATTTTGAAAATAAAAAAGATTTTAAATAGTTTTCAAAAATCAATTACAAAACAGTTGCGATTTTTCGAAATTGTTTCAAAGTGGATTTTCTACAACTTTACAGAAAAGATTTGTTGAACCGAAATAGTTTCTATGGAACGGTGACAGATTGTTATTTTATTAGATTTGTTTAAAACCATACAATTCTTTCAGAAATTATGTTTACCGTACACAAACCGATATCTACCAATCGGTGCGGTATTTTGATAGTATGGTAATTACTAATTTTATCTTGTGTCTTGTATATGATTTTAAATTTTACTTTCGAAAGTGCCAAGAAATTAAAGGAATTATTAAATGTCCGAATTAAACATCAAATTATACGAATTATAACCAACAGCTTTGCGACATAGCCTATGCGGCTACATGCATTATTTAACGTTAAACAAAATTTTATTAAAAAAAACACAACTCTTTAATAAGTATTATTTATTATTATCTCTCTCTCTCTCTCTTACTGACGGTAAGTAATAAAACAAAAAAGGAATTAAGTTGAGATTTTTGTTGTGCTCTTTGTTCCACACAACTATACAACAAAACCAAAAAAGAAAAGATGAAATAAATTTACATGTGCGTTGTCAATAGAAAAGTCCATGAAAATTGTGATTATCGGCACAAATAATGTTATATCAACGAATATTATTTAAATTACAGTTTAAAAACGAATTCTATGTTAGTGTAAAAGTGGTTTTATGCATTGAAAGTGATTTTGTGTAAAAAAATTGATAAATTAATAATTTAAAAAACACGATTTTTGATTGATTATTGTACGTGAATTTTTAAAATTACTGTGCTACATTTTAAAAATTTTTATAGATAATTACTCAGTGCTTGATAAGTGAAATTTTTAATATCATTAGAAAATAAGTGAAATTACGTTGAATAAATTATTTTACTTAACCTAACTTTTGCACAACAATGTCTGTATACCCCATTTCATCAAATGACTATGTTATACTTACCAGTTATCATTAAAATATGAGAAAATGTTTATTAGTTCGTTTATTATTATATTTGGTAAAAAAAATATTCAATTTGAGTACCAATTTTAGATTAATGGTAAAAGGTAATTATTAAATTTGTTGTTCGGTGAAATGGAGCGCTGGTACATGTTATATCTAAATTATGTATTTTATTTCTTTGCTTAGGTAAATAAAGTTGCCGTAATTAAAAAGTAGTTGAATCGTCCAAAAAATATTAAATAAAGTGCTTCTTTTAGACAAGTTTATAAAATGTCTAACCGACTAATTTTTGCGGACGAGGACGATTGAGGATGAGGAAAAAAATTGCAAGGCGGTTCTGAAATGTAGGGTAGTAAATATGCAGTTGTTCTACTCTCTACACAGTAAAGAAGTATCGAGCGCTAGAAAAAAATGTATTTCACCACAGAAGGATTGGCTGGTGATGCCGTGTAGAATACTACGAGATAATATTGGTAATTAAAATTTCGTTAGGATTATATTTGTTTCTTATAAGTAATTGTTTAATGATACCAAAATATGTATTCATTTTTGCAGATTCACTTAAATACGTGTAAGAGCAGGAGGTGGAATCCACACTCCTTACTTATAGTGAAAGTGAAAGGGGGAATACGAATAAGAAGAAAAATCAAAAAGTTCCAGATGTCAACGCTCTGTTCCAGAATCAAGACCTACTTTTACAGAATAACCAAGGTAAATGTCATGTCTTTTTAGACCAACTATCTAATAGGGTCCAATGCCATGAACTCGGGCAAAATCAAGAAACCCAAAAGGAACTCTATTATGCAATTTTCGTTAACGTTTAATAATTCTTTAATGTTTAGTTAAAGAAATATTAAACTTCAACGAAAATTGCATGGGAAAACAACAACACAATAACAAATTTCAATTAACCTTTGAGGCTTAGAACAAAATATTAAAACACCTTCGCGAGTATACTCCTTTTCTGGTCGAGCTAACATAATTTATATTGACGGTACAGTTGTTGTTTTTTTTCTAAAAAAATTGTTACTATTAACAATTTTCTGTGCAGAAAATAATTTTCTGTACAGAGAATAATACTAGACCTACATACTTATGTACATACTCGTATGTGTGTATATCGTCGACACAAAAAATAGTTTTGCACAAATGCTTAGAATTTCGTTATATTTTATTTTTTAGAATAATTTAGTTTTAAATAATTTACTTACAAAATAATTATGATTTAATTAATTATAATATATTTTTTTTGTATTTTACTACAGTAGATTTCATACATGTCGACGTTCGGTGGACCAAATCCTAACGGATGTGCCCGTAACATAATGAAGAATCTAGTATTAGACTCCGTCCTCGTATTGTACTCTTGAGGTGGTACAAACATAAAAAAGCCTTACCTTACGTTTTTCGAAGTTCAAAATGTATTAATGATGGCCGTGAAAAAAAAAAAAAAAAAAAATAATGATTTTACTAACCACGACACCAAAACTTTTTTAAAAGATTACATAAAATCTTTAAGTACTAGATTAAACAGAGCTGCAGAAAAAATATAAAAATTTAAATTTCATTTTTTTTTCACGGCCATCATTAATACATTTTTATAAATATACAAATAATGCAATAATCTCCCCTATTATGATTGTCGAGTTGATCGACAATCGACACGACTCTGCGTTGCCTTTTCCCTTTTCGTACTGGTTTTATCAACTGGAAAAACGAAAACGCAACACAGAGTAGTGTCGACCGTCGATCGACTCTTGAGTCATAATAGGAGTGAACATTAACAATAGTGTATTACTTTTTACTTAAAGACTTAGGGTGTCAATTTAGCCGCTGCCGCAGTTTCAGTAGCACAAAAAATCGAAAAGCAGACGGTGCAAAAAAAATCGGCTGCAGTTGTATACGCCCGGCAGCCTGAATGCAAGTTGACAAGGTATTTATCATTTAACTATTTTGATAATTTCCTGCGATTACGAATAATTAAGAAATATCGTGTTTTTTAGACTACCCTGCTTTGGCTGCAAAACTAAATTTTTGACGAACTTGCATTACAAACTGCACACCGGCTGAATTCTTAACCGCAGCTTAATACAGTAATACATAACAATACATGTAAAATAATTTTGAAATTAATTGAAATAAATAAATTATCATTTATAAGTTAATATAAAATTTAGTGTTCTAGTGTTTGATTAATTATTATTTACAAAAGTTCCAATGAAAAGTATGAATTGTAAATTCTGACTGTCGATTTCATAGCAACATCCGTAATAAAGATAAAATTTAAAATTTTGGTTTCCATAAAGCAGTTCTACTGAACAACATGTTCTGCGTAGAAATATTTAAAACTAAACTAAATTTAAAACTAACTAAATATAGTATTTCTTTAGAAATCTAAGAAGGGGAAAAGTTTTATAATTGGAAAACGCTAATCAGCTGTCTAGTCACTGATCAAAATTAGCTTTAAAATAGAGTCTAAAATACCTTATGGTTTTACCAACTACACTTTAAACCCGTTTTGCAATGGTTTAGTAAAGCTAAGTTGGATTTTGGCAAACCGCCCGGAAACGGTATTAAACCGGTTTCATAAAAACTATTTTGTTTTTATTTAACTGTTTAGAATGGAAGCCTACAGGGGTTTTGCAGAACTTTGCAGTTGTTTTGAATCCTATTTAAAATTGTTCCCAAACCAGTTTAAAAAACATTATGAGTTTTTAAAAACTATACCAAACTTGGATGTCAGTAAGGTTTTATGAGGTATCTGTTCAGTTTTTGTAATAATTTTTGGAACAATTTGGTTGTGATACGTTAGTTTTTATTAGGCTTTGAAATCGTGTTGAACCTATAAATTGCTACTTGGTAATTAGGTTGCAGTTTTTACATACAAACGTCAATATTACTTATATGATAGACCGATAAATTTTTAAGAAAATAATATTTCAATTTCCTTTCATTGATTTATTATTTTACTTACTTTGCATGCTTGATTTTACAGGGTAATATATAGTGGGAGTATATAAGTAATAAATGTCGAAGATGTTGATTTTGTTTATCTTAATTATGTCAACAGGATTAGTAAAATTACAACATTAGTAATAATAATAATTTTTGATGTCCTGATTTAGATTTAAGGAATCCTGAGTTCTGGCATTGGATTACAGAGGAACGATCATCTAATCGTGTAGTTAAAATGTGCTGTCTTGTCCTAACCTGTTTATTTTTTATCATTTATTGTACTAATAATTTACTAACTATTAATCGCTTAGGAGTATGCAAACGGGTTGAATCTGTCCCAACTAATAATCATAGCCTATCCATCGGTGTTGGGATGGGTAATTGGGTGTAAGATGTGTGCTCGGGATTACTGAAGACCTAAGTAATTAAATTTGGTTTTCAGAGTTGCCTGGGAATTTTTATATTAATTTTATTTGTTGATTCTTGATATACTTATAGTACCTAATTGAATTATTCAGGAGTCCAGGGTGTTGCGGTGCTGTAACATTATCATTTTTAAATCATTTGATATTAATTTTACAAAATAATAGAATTTATAATTATTTATTTTCTTTTCTGGATCAGTAGGAAACTGATGATTAGTTTTAAGTTAAATTTTATGTTTAAATGGTTTTTAACGTTTATTTTAATTCTTGTTGCAGTACGTAATATTTAATTAATTAGATATAAAAAAGCCATGAATAATGAAATAAGCTCTGTTATTTTAAATTTTTCTTAAATATTTTATCACGTAAATTAATGAAAGGCGGACAGGGGTGAAATTACAACATTAATAATTTTTTTAGGTCCTGTTTTAGATTTAGGGAGTCCTGAGTATCCGGCCCTGGATTCCAAAGAAATTATCATCTGATAATGTAGTTAGATTGTGCTGTCTTGTGCTAACCTATTTATTATATATTGTCTAATAATTTACTAACTATCGCAATTGTGTCTGTAACCGGGTCGAGTCTGTCCCAACTAATAATCCTATCCTATCCTTCGGTTTTTTTATGTTCAAACGGGTGTACGGTGTGTGCCCGGGAGTCCGGGAGATCCTGCTATAATGCTTGGCCATACATTCAAAATCAATCAATCAATTTCAGAATGGACATCCATATAAGAAATTGTGTAATATTTCTAGAATCATGTTCACCGGAAACCATTTCGGCTACAGGCTGTTGATGTTCATGATACATGCACAGTACAATTTTCTCTTTAGATTATGTAAAATTCCAAATGTGGCATTTGCCACACCGTTGAGAAACGACGTATAGTCCATGTGGTTCACAACCATGCAGTACTCAAACTAGTAAAAAATTGGCATGACCGTAACAAAAAAAAAATTCAAAATGAGGCATTTGCCACACCGTTGAGAAATGACATATAGTACATGTGGTTCACAAGGGTTGGGTACAGTTGCCCGTATGACAAAATACCGTTCACAAAATCCCGTATACATAATACCGTATTGCAAAATCCCGTATTAGAAAATCCCGTATTACAAAATCCCGTATGCCAAAATCCCGTATGCTAAAATCCCGTATGCCAAAATCCCGTATTCTATAATAATTCATCGGCTTAGGTTAGGTTGAAAATCGCGCGAATTTTAACCTAACCTAAGCCGATGAATTATTATAGAATACGGGATTTTGTGTGTGTGTGTGTGTGTGTGTGTGTGTGTGTGTGTGTGTGTGTGTGTGTGTGTGTGTGTGTATGTGTTTGTGTGTGTGATTTGTGTGTGTGTGTGTGTGTGTGTGTGTGTCTCTGTGTGTGTGTGTGTGTGTGTGTGTGTATTTGTGTGTAGTGGTTTGGTTCCTTTTCAAAAAATGTGCCACTAACTTCTTCTGAACGGTTGGATCGCACACGATTTCACTCATTAAACCATTAGAATACGGGATTTGTAAAATAAAATACCTCCTGAAATTGAAAATAAGCAGTTACTGTATTTACATAATTAATCGTTGCAATGTTTAGTTCGATATCATAATTATCGCAGTTATCGTTGGAATATTTTGTTGATAACAAATGCAACGTGCAACAAAAGATACGTATATAATATCCGCATTAAGGTTAGTATTTCAGATTTGCAATAACCGAAAAGAATAAAATGCACAACCTTATTATGTTTATATAATCAGTATTCATTTTCATCTTTTAGTGTTTCCTATTTTATTATCGCTCTTCAAATCAAAATGAATGTTTCGATTGTCACATCTAATAAAGGAAAAGATAAATTGATTATCGATGGCTATTCTTATGTATTAGACAGGAAAACAAAAGAAACTTACAATTGGGCTTGTTCTAAACGACAAGCTTTATTTTGCAGAGGCAGAGTAACCACAAAAACGGAAGAAACAACCCATATTGTTGTCAAAGGACCCTGTATCCACAGTCATACACCGTCTGCTCAAGAAAAAACTATAGTTATGGTGAATAACTATGTTAAAAAAACAGCACACAATAATAAACACATACAACCTTCGCAAATAATTACTGAAAGTGTCGTGCAGGCTAATGCTGAATGCCGAGTTTTTCTTCCGAACAAACCAGCATAAAAGGTTAAGATAACGCTAGTAAGATCTTCTCACCAAAAAGAACCGAAGAGTCTAAATGAAATCAATATCCCGGATAATTTACTTAATTTAGAAGGCGAATTATTTATCTTAAGTGAAAAGGAATTTGATATGGAGAAAATAATCTTAATGGGAACACGTTCCAGCCTTAAGCTTTTAGCGGAATCGAAATGCTGGTTGATGGATGGAACATTTTATGTTGTTCCATCCATTTTTAAGCAACTGTTTACCATTCACGGAGCTGTAGAGGGTGAAATTGTACCACTTTTGTTCTGTCTTACGATGAAAAAATCAAAAGTGGTTTACAACGAAATGTTTTTTGAGCTATGTCGTTTGGCTTGTGATTGGGGAATAAACCTGAACCCTACGCATATAATAACTGATTTTTAAAAAACCATTTCATTAACGGAAAAAGAGTATTTTACCTCAGCCTTGTTTAGCGGATGTTTGTTCCAGTTTGGACAAATAATCTGGCGGCAAGTCCAAGCCACAGGATTAGCCAGAAAGTATGGTAATTCTGTGAGTTTTAGTCAACAAATTAAAATGATCAAAAGTTTGGCATTTGTGCCAGCTGATCAAATTGCTGACTATTATAAAGAACTGCATAACAGTTTTAGGGATCCGGATTTAAAGAAAATAAGTATATGGTTTAAAAAAAATTATATTTCTGGTCCTAATCACACAAACCCTCAATACTCCCCAAACTTTTGGTCCGTTGCTCATGCTATTGAAAAAAATTTACCTACAACCCAAAACAATGTCGAAGCTTGGCATCGACGTCTCAAAATAATCGTTGGTAAACGTCATTCTGGGCTTTATAAAATTATTGACCATCTGGCGAAGGAGTTAATAATTTCCAAGACCACAGTGGAAAAAGTTAAGTGCGGTGAAAAAATACCTCGAAAGAAAATATACGTAAAACAAAGAGAAAACATAAAAAAATACACAACACTTTTAATCAAATAGATAATAAATTAGATTTTTTGAAAAGAATCGCGAAATAATATAATTTTAAATTAAATACTATTACGTTTATACCCTTAAATTAAAAAAAAATAATAAAACTGAATTAAAATATTTTGTTAACAAACATAAAATTAAAAAATGTTTTTTAATTTAATGAATCCCGTAATCTCGTAATAAATCCATACTACGGTATTTCGAAATACGGGATTTTGAAATACGGTGTTTTTGTGATCTACGGTATTTTGCCCATTCGGTATTTTGTAATACGGGCATAAGTACCGATCCCGTTCACAAGACATGAAGCTATTATTCCCAGTTAATGGCTTTTAAGAACAATCTCTGCGGTATTCTTGTTATTGGCCGAACCATGGAGTACTCAAATTAGTAAAAAATTTGCATGACCATAACAAGAAAATTCAAAATGTGACATTTGCCATACCGTTGAGAAATGACATATAGTAATTTTTCAAAAAAAAAAAAAAAAGAATAAAAGAATTGTCAAATATTTATTGAAACATTACTAACCATCTTAAATAATAATATTTGATTGAAACTGTAGTTGTTTTATCAACAACAAATGCTTTGTATACGAGTAAAGTTTAGTGGTATCCCTACATTGTACGGTTTCCATCTGGTCAACAAGCACCATATCAACCAAAACAAATAAATATGAGGAATAAGATAACAGGTTGGAAATTACATTTATTACGATTTAATCAAATAAAAAACAAAATTTTAGCTAACTTATTGTTTGCCCCAACAATGTCCAGTTTTTCACCTAAAGCAGCAAAACAAAATCTATTATTTCTCAGTCGTTTCAACATTTTACCTTATTTATATTTATATAATTTACCTTATCAAATAAACGGATACGAAAGTATAAGGAAAACCTTCATAATTTTGTTTACTAAATATGTAACAAAATCTTCACTGTGTATGTTGTTATAGAGTGAGTTCGTAACATTAGAGTACGAAAACACATAATAACAACGAAATTTATAAGCATATAAATGAATTAAACCAAAATTAAAGCTACATACATGTTTTGTAAATAAATATATGTACATATGTATATACCGAAAGATATTTTATATATTATGTACATAAAATACGTTTATATCACTCATCAAACCACACAAAATCCTTTTTTGTTTTTTAATAATGAAACACAATGTACACAATTAAAACAAAAATTCTACAAACAATATATTTTCCTTCTTTCCTTATCTATTTCATCTTGTCTTTCAGTGAAAGATTGGGAAGATTTACGGCATTAAATACATACATTCAGCATAGTGCTTCATAATGCTTTTTTATAACTTTTCATCTGATTTTTTTTTTTTTTTTTTTTTTTTTTTTGTTAGTATTATTAAACTAAATTGACATTTGAAAACGTTGGTTCATATACATAAATAGAAGACGACGAAGAAAACTTATGGTTTGTCGAGTTTTTTGCTTTTATATTTATTCTGTCTTCAATCAAAATCGCCTGAAGAAAAGCAAAACTTTCAAAATAATTTTCTTTTGTATAAGCATACTTACGTATGTATGCATATACACATACACATTCGAGAGAATATACAAAAAAGTGAAGATGTTTGATTTTTTTTTTTTTGCTAGCTTAATATATAAAATAAAAATAATTCAACGTTTATATGTGTGTATGTATAGTGAAATGTATGATAGTGCAAGAAATAAAATACGTAAGCAACTTTTCGGTTTATATAAATACTAATATTTATTTGTGAGACTCAACATATTTTGTTAATCAACTGTTTAGTCAGTGGTAATGTTGAAATTGAAATGTTTACTTATGTACCAGACTTTTAATATATGGATTTGTGAATTTCATGATAAATATGTTGCCATTATTATTTAAATAAACATTGATGTTGTAATAGAGAACTACGATTTATACATTGTATATTATTTAGCGTGTTAGGTTAGGTAGTGTGCTTTGCACTGTTCTCCCTCTGTTTACAACATGCAACAACCTATTCTTACTAGCATTTGGTTAGGGGCCTATCTTGGGGCCTATGGCCAACTTTTTTTTAATTAATTTTTTTTATGATTTACAGATGGATCTGTAAATCACCTTGTTTTCTTCCCCTAAAAAATGATTTCCACATGGTAGGCCACTTTTTAACCAAATGGTTGGTTCGTTTTTTCTTTTTTTTTTCTTATTTTTCATTTTTGGTTGTTTTCAACACCCTGTTAAAGTTAGCCGAAAGTTTCCAGCCGAAAGTGAAAAGTCGATAATGCAGATTATGTTATTGACATTCCAGCCGAAAATAAATCAGCCTCTAGAGTGTTATGTCTAGAGATAGATTGGATTGATGTGACTTGTCAATAGCTATCGCAGGAAAAAAATTGAGTTCAAGTTTCCCGTGGGAAATCTCGGAAAATTCGATTTTCCAAAAATTATTAGAAAATTTGTATAAAATCAGCCTCTACAGTGTTATGTCTGGAGATGGATTCAATTGATGTGATTACTCAATAGCTATCGCAGGAAAGAAATTTAGTTCAAGTTTCCCGTGGGAAATCTCGGAAAAGTCAAAAAAGTTTCCAGCCGAAAGTGAGAAATGGATGAATAAAATCAGCCTCTAGAGTGTTATGTCTGGAGATGGATTGGATTGATGTGACTTGTCAATAGCTATTGCAGAAAAAAAATTCAACTCAAGTTTCCCGTGGGAAATCTCGGAAAATTCGATTTTCCAAAAATTATTAGAAAATTTGTATAAAATCAGCCTCTAGAGTGTTATGTCTGGAGATGGATTCATTGATGTAATTACTCAATAGCTATCGCAGGAAATAAATTCCGTTAAGTTTCCCGTGGGAAATCTCGGAAAATTCGATTTTCCAAAAATTATTAGAAAATTTGTATAAAATCAGCCTCTAGAGTGTTATGGCTGAAGAAGGATTCAATTGATGTGAATACTCAATAACTATCGCAGGAAAAAAATTCAGTTCAAGTTTCCCGTGGGAAATCTCGGAAAATTCAATTTTCCAAAAATTATTAGAAAATTTGTATAAAATCAGCCTCTAGAGTGTTATGTCTGGAGATGGATACAATTGATGTGATTACTCAATAGCTATCGCAGGAAAAAAAATCAGTTCAAGTTTCCCGTGGGAAATCTCGGAAAATTCGATTTTCCAAAAATTATTAGAAAATTTGTATAAAATCAGCCTCTAGAGTGTTATGTCTGGAGATGGACTGCATTGATCAGATTTGTCAATAGCTATCGCAGGAAAAAAATCAGTTCAAGTTTCCCGTGGGAAATCTCGGAAAATTCAAAAAAGTTTCCAGCCGAAAGTAAGAAATGAATTAATAAAATCAGCTGGAAGATTGTTATGTCTAAAGATGGATTGCATTGATGTGACATGTCATTAGCTATTGCAGGAAAAAAATTCAGTTCAAGTTTCCCGTGGGAAATCTCGGAAAA
Organism: Tipula vernalis; assembly: GCA_958295665.1. Classification (NCBI taxonomy): domain Eukaryota; kingdom Metazoa; phylum Arthropoda; class Insecta; order Diptera; family Tipulidae; genus Tipula; species Tipula vernalis. The sequence goes on along the minus strand of OY282558.1, from coordinate 292,619,083 downwards.
TTCAAAAACGTTTCCAGCCGAAAGTAAGAAATGAAAAAAAAAATCAGCCTCTAGAGTGTTATGTCTGGAGATGGACTGCATTGATCTAAATTGTCAATAGCTATCGTAGGAAAAAAAATCAGTTCAAGTTTCCCGTGGGAAATCTCGGAAAATTCGATTTTCCAAAAATTATTAGAAAATTTGTATAATATCAGCCTCTAGAGTGTTATGTCTGGAGATGGACTGCATTGATCTAAATTGTCAATAGCTATCGTAGGAAAAAAATTCAGTTCAAGTTTCCCGTGGGAAATCTCGGAAAATTCGATTTTCCAAAAATTATTAGAAAATTTGTATAAAATCAGCCTCTAGAGTGTTATGTCTGGAGATTGATTGCATTGATGTGACTTGTCAATAGCTATCGCAGGAAAAAAAATCAGTTCAAGTTTCCCGTGGGAAATCTCGGAAAATTCAAAAACGTTTCCAGCCGAAAGTAAGAAATGGATAAAAAAAATCAGCCTCTAGAGTGTTATGTCTGGAGATGGATTGCATTGATGTGACTTGTCAATAGCTATCGCAGGAAAAAAAATAAGTTCAAGTTTCCCGTGGGAAATCTCGGAACACTCTAGAGGCTGATTTTATACAAATTTTCTAATAATTTTTGGAATATCGAATTTTCCGAGATTTCCCACGGGAAACTTGAACTGAATTTTTTTCCTGCAATAGCTAATGACATGTCACATCAATGCAATCCATCTTTAGACATAACACTCTAGAGGCTGATTTTATTAATCCATTTCTTACTTTCGGCTGGAAACTTTTTTGAATTTTCCGAGATTTCCCACGGGAAACTTGAACTGATTTTTTTTCCTGCGATAGCTATTGACAAGTCACATCAATGCAATCCATCTGCAGACATAACACTCTAGAGGCTGATTTTTTTTATCCATTTCTTACTTTCGGCTGGAAACGTTTTTGAATTTTCCGAGATTTCCCACGGGAAACTTGAACTGATATTTTTCCTGCGATAGCAATTGACAAGTCACATCAATGCAATCCATCTCCAGACATAACACTCTAGAGGCTGATTTTTTTTATCCATTTCTTACTTTCGGCTTGAAACGTTTTTGAATTTTCCGAGATTTCCCACGGGAAACTTGAACTGATTTTTTTTTCTGCGATAGCTATTGACAAGTCACATCAATGCAATCCATCTCCAGACATAACACTCTAGAGGCTGATTTTTTTTATCCATTTCCTAATAATTTTTGGAAAATCGAATTTTCCGAGATTTCCCACGGGAAACTTGAACTGAATTTTTTTCCTGCAATAGCTAATGACATGTCACATCAATGCAATCCATATTTAGACATATCACTCTAGAGGCTGATTTTATTAATCCAGTTCTTACTTTCGGCTGGAAACTTTTTTGAATTTTCCGAGATTTCCCACGGGAAACTTGAACTGATTTTTTTTATGCGATAGCTATTGACAAGTCACATCAATGCAATTCATCTCCAGACATAACACTCTAGAGGCTGATTTTTTTTATCCATTTCTTACTTTCGGCTGGAAACGTTTTTGAATTTTCCGAGATTTCCCACGGGAAACTTGAACTGAATTTTTTTCCTACGATAGCTATTGACAATTTAGATCAATGCAGTCCATCTCCAGACATAACACTCTAGAGGCTGATATTATACAAATTTTCTAATAATTTTTGGAAAATCGAATTTTCCGAGATTTCCCACGGGAAACTTGAACTGATTTTTTTTCCTACGATAGCTATTGACAATTTAGATCAATGCAGTCCATCTCCAGACATAACACTCTAGAGGCTGATTTTTTTTATCCATTTCTTACTTTCGGCTTGAAACGTTTTTGAATTTTCCGAGATTTCCCACGGGAAACTTGAACTGATTTTTTTTCCTGCGATAGCTATTGACAAGTCACATCAATGCAATCCATCTCCAGACATAACACTCTAGAGGCTGATTTTATACAAATTTTCTAATAATTTTTGGAAAATCGAATTTTCCGAGATTTCCCACGGGAAACTTGAACTGAATTTTTTTCCTACGATAGCTATTGACAATTTAGATCAAGGCAGTCCATCTCCAGACATAACACTCTAGAGGCTGATTTTATACAAATTTTCTAATAATTTTTGGAAAATCGTATTTTCCGAGATTTCCCATGGGAAACTTGAACTGATTTTTTTTCCTGCAATAGCTAATGACATGTCACATCAATGCAATCCATCTTTAGACATAACACTCTAGAGGCTGATTTTATTAACCCATTTCTTACTTTCGGCTTGAAACGTTTTTGAATTTTCCGAGATTTCCCACGGGAAACTTGAACTGATTTTTTTTCCTGCGATAGCTATTGACAAGTCACATCAATGCAATCCATCTCCAGACATAACACTCTAGAGGCTGATTTTTTTATCCATTTCCTACTTTCGGCTTGAAACGTTTTTGAATTTTCCGAGATTTCCCACGGGAAACTTGAACTGATTTTTTTTCCTGCGATAGCTATTGACAAGTCACATCAATGCAATCCATCTCCAGACATAACACTCTAGAGGCTGATTTTATACAAATATTCTAATAATTTTTGGAAAATCGAATTTTCCGAGATTTCCCACGGGAAACTTGAACTGAATTTTATTCCTGCAATAGCTAATGACATGTCACATCAATGCAATCAATCTTTAGACATAACACTCTAAAGGCTGATTTTATTAATCCATTTCTTACTTTCGGCTTTAAACTTTTTTGAATTTTCCGAGATTTCCCACGGGAAACTTGAACTGATTTTTTTTTCTGCGATAGCTATTGACAAGTCACATCAATGCAATCCATCTCCAGACATAACACTCTAGAGGCTGATTTTTTTTATCCATTTCTTACTTTCGGCTGGAAACGTTTTTGAATTTTCCGAGATTTCCCACGGGAAACTTGAACTGATTTTTTTTCATTCGATAGCTATTGACAAGTCATATCAATGCAATCCATCTCCAGACATAACACTCTAGAGGCTGATTTTTTTTATCCATTTCTTACTTTCGGCTTGAAACGTTTTTGAGTTTTCCGAGATTTCCCACGGGAAACTTGAACTGATTTTTTTTCCTGCGATAGCTATTGACAAGTCACATCAATGCAATCCATCTCCAGACATAACACTCTAAAGGCTGATTTTATACAAATTTTCTAATAGTTTTTGGAAAATCGAATTTTCCGAGATTTCCCACGGGAAACTTAAACAGAATTTTTTCATTCGATAGCTATTGACAAATCACATAAAAGCTAGTAAACTTCAGATATATACTTTAGAGGCTGATTTTATTCCAATTTTGTATATTCTTCTGATTTTCCGATATTTTCTACGAAGCAAAATTTTACACGTAATTTTATTTACAAAATTTTTTATTTAAATCCATGTATCCTATTTACTTTCGGCTGATAACTACTAAATGTTTTATTTGCAGCTGGAATATTAATATCATAATCTGCATTATCGACTTTGTACTTTCGGCTGGAAACTTTCGGCTGGGATTAGACATTCTGCATTACCATTTTTTAACTTTCGGCTGGACTAACACAATCTGCGTTATCGACTTTTCACTTTCGGCTGGCAACTTTCGGCTAACTTTAACAGTATGTTTTCAACCACATTTTTCTCTAACACGACTTTAACTAGATCTTAAGGGGAGCTACCAACCCCCACGACCGAATTCCTCTACCCGACTTGAGCACCGGGATTAAGTCGTGGTAGCATTCCCCCCTTAAGGCAAATTTTGTAACGACTTGATTTGGTGTTAAAACTGAATCTAGTCACAAATACAGTTACACACCTTAAATGGAGCCAACTTAACTTTCATTGATGAGGTGAAGTTTCTGGGTCTCTTTTTGGTTAGCAAAATAAATTGGAAACCAAATATTTTGGAAAGGGTAAGGAAAGCCACTGTAGCACTATAGTCTTGCAAAAATGCTATGGAGAAAGGATGGCGGCTGGAGCCACGCATCTTACATTGGCTATAACCCGCAGCACCCATTCTTTTGTATATTCTAACAGTCTGGTGGCCTGCTCTGGACAAAACTGTCAACCAGAAGCTGTTCAGAGGACGGTCTCTCTGTGGATTATTGGTGCACTGAGAAGCACATACAATTACGGCACTGAAAACTCTGCTATAACTGACTCCTCTAGATATCTTGGAAAAACAACTGGCAGCTTGTACTGCCATACGATTGAAATCCACCTCAGTGCATCTATATGATGGCCACCTTAACTTGACCTAACCTGTATTGTATGAAAACTACCAATTTTTGGGGTCAGCAACAAATAACCGTATTTCTTAAAATTTACATTTTTTGTCAAATAACTATTTTTTGATCTAATATATTTGTATGAACCACACATAATTCAAATTTCAGCACACAATTCGGGTGAAACAAATAACGCAGCCACTGATTTTACAATATTTTATTCATTGATTTTGTTGTATTTTATTTTTATTAAAAAATTTTATTACAAAAATACAATCAAAAAAATATACAACAATTTATTATTTTATAATTTCACGATGACGTTTGTCTTCAATGACGATCAGCAAAAGAATCATAAAATTCTTCTTCACCGCACTTTACAATAGTTTATATTCGACTGACTTGTATATAGATTTTTCAATTCAAGTACAAAATAATTTGAAGAGAAAGTGAGAGCAAATCAAATATTTTAATGCAATCCCACTCGGCCGTCCTGATTTTCATCTGGCTCAGATCACATTCTCCTTCGATAATCCTTCCCTTCTTCGCCGTCTTCTCCTTCACTCGTTCCACTATCGTCATCCGTTATGCTGTAGTAATAGGGCTTTATTAACCCTGCACTTGTAGTATTATTCAAAGCCCCCTTTTTCTGTGATACTTTCCTTACCTCGTAGCGACCCCGTTATTTTACTGCCATTACTTCATATGGGCCTAGGTACTTTGGACATATTTTGTGTTTCCGCCGCTGAATTGGGTTCTTTTAATTACTACCCAGTCCCTAAGATTATATAAGGGTGCTTTGCGTCTTTTTCGGTTGAAAGTTTTCCTATTTTCGGCCTGAACCGCGTTTATTTTCCGTTTTGCAGGCTCCCTCAGTTCGGCTCGGTTAGCATCAAACAAAACTGCTGCCTCCTGCTCTAAGATTTCTTGTATCCTGACATCTTCCGGACACCTCATCTTTACACCCGTTAACAGCAGAAACGGAGTTGTATAAATGCTTCTTTGGTATGAATTATTTAAGTACCTCTGAAACTTATCCACATATTTATACCACTCTTCTGGATTTGACATTGCTAATTTTGTTAAAGCTGGTATTATGATTCTGTTAATGCGCTCCACCTGTCCATTCCCTGAAGGCATTCCCACCGTGACAGAGAAATGCTTAATACCTTCTTTATCGCAATACTCGTCGAACTCCTTCTAAAATGCAGGACCTCGATCAGATATTATGGTATCTGGGTTGCCAAATATCGCCTTCTGTAACCAATTTAGCAATAGTCTCTTTTGTAGTGGCGCTTTTGGTCGGATACAACCAAACAAACTTTCATAGCAACCCAGCAACCCAGATGATCCACGTGATAGGTATTTAAAGGCACATCACCTTTTGGAATTGGTTCAGTAGTTCATCTTGTTTGCCTGTCTTCCTTTCTGCTAGAATGCAACGGATACAATTTTTTACGCAAATCTGGATCTTCTCGCGCAGTTTCGTAATAAAAAATTGACTTTCCACTAGTTCCTCCGTTTTCTTAACAGAAAAATTGCCTTGTTCATGATAAACACGAATAACTTCTGCTTTCATTTTTCTAGGGACAATTGCCAGGTTATTTTTTCTAAAATCTTGCCAATCCAAAAAAAAAAATCTTTTTTTATGGCTACAAATCTTTTTTATTCAATATAATTAATTTGAAACTATAACATCAGTATTAGGAGTTCACAGTGGTTTATTATCACATTTTGTTAAATCAGAAACAGTAACAGACTAAAAATTATAAAAATAAATAAATACAAAAATTCTTATAGCTAAATATCTACATTACATCACATTATGTTTACAATGTACCCGAATACGTTTGATTATTAAAGCGTTGGTACATTTTTTTGGTTGGCTCGAAATTGGTGCAGTCATTATCATTTTTTTTCATAAATTGTTTAGTTAATAAAATTCCGCTTAGAGTGGAAGCATCTAGCCGATTTCGAATTTTTGTCTTGTTTAAATTAATGTGTGAGAAAATGCGCTAATTTTGTTGTTCGGCTACGAATTCTTCCTTTATGAAATAATCAAAGATTTTTGAATATAATCGAGTTATTTCCTGATATAGAAGATGTATTTGAGGGGACTCGCTTTGAAATAGCCTATTGAGTCTGTTAATATCACCCAAAATGAATTTTAAAAAAAATAGATTTCAAATTGAGGATTTTGAAGGCATTTGTTTATCCTTCGAACTGGCTCGAATTTATCAACATCCTCGTGAATAAAGAAGAGACGAAGCACTTCAAATCTGCTTAAAATTTGATTGACGGTAGCTTCAAGCGATAGCCAACGGGTTTGCGAGGGATGCAATAACTTTATAGGCCTATAATCTAATAAAATTTGTAATTCTGAGTACAGTTCAATACGCTTAGGACTGTTTTGAATGAAATTGTACATTTCTCTAGCGCAAGTTTCAATAAATCTCGGCAAATACTTACACGCGTGGTTAGAGCATAATGCGAATGAGTGACAAGAGCATTTAAATATTACAAGATCTGATACAACTGATTACCCTGTAAACAACAGTATTTAGATTTCGAACAAGTTTGTTGAATAAAATAGTAAAATATAGTCATGGTTTGTTGCTTGGGAAAGTGATAATACTAAATGAAAAATCGAGGTCGCCATTTTTGAATATCTTTTTGTTTTTAGGAAAATCTTTTTATCTTGTTTGACGGTCAAAAATCTTACGAAAAAAGATAAATCTTGCAATCTGGCAACCCTGGGGACAACTATCAATGGGCTACCTAAAATTGATTTGAACAAAATACCATTAATAAATACATAATCTTTGTATGGACCAGAGTTTAATAGTTCGAGTATCGCTTTTATATGTTCATCGTCCTTCTGAGCAGCTTTTATTCTTCCTGTGAACGTTTCTTTAATTGTCAAGACTACAGGACTCCTGCTTAAGGCATCTACGTGTTTCATGCGATGTGATGGACGGTGCTCTAGTGTATAATCGAGTTCCTGTAACTGCAGGGCCCAACCTGCGATTCGTGAGGTCAACTCTTTCTTCTCCATCGTATATTTAAAAGCAGTACAGTCTGTGACGATGACAAATTTCAAGCCTAAGAGATACACTCGAAATTTTTTTAGCGGTCTTACAATTGCTAGCACCTCCAACTCATAACTGCTATAGCGCTCTTCGCACGCTGATGTCTTCCTGCTATAGTAGGAAATAGGATGATAGAGTTGATCACTCTCAAACTTCTGGAGAAGAATGTCTCCTAACCCGATTTTGCACGCGTCCGTGTGTAATTGTGTCTCCGCACTCGTACTATAAATTCGTAAAACTGGTTCTTGCACCAATACTTCTTTTAGTTTCTCAAACGCATGTTTCTGTGCCAGACCGAATTGAAATATCATATCTTTCCTTGGAAGATCGGACAAGGGTTTCGCGTAAATGGCATGTTCTTGTACAAATTTACGAAAATAACCCGTTAGGCCTAAAAATGACTGGATCTTCTTTAATGTGTTTGGCTCCAGAAATTTCAGTATAGCTTCCTTCGCACCCTTCGATGGGTAAACGCATCCATTTTCGATTTTATATCCGAGATACTCAATGCGGTTACATAAAAATTGGCACTTCGACCAATTTATCTGCAATCCTTTTTTTTCAGCTAAATTTAACACCGTTGATAGTCGAATTATTGCTTCTTCCTCCTTCTTAGCTGGAATCACCAAATCATCCATGTAAATGCACACTACACCCAGTGCACACAACGATTTGAAAATTTTATTAATGTATCGCTGAAAGATAGCTGGAGAATTGCACAGACCAAATGGTACACGGACGAACTCGTAGTGGCCGTTTGGCATGATGAAGGCAGTGTACTTTTTGGAGTTCTCTTCCACTTGCACATGGAAAAATCCATTCTGAAGGTCCAAAGTAGAAAATATTTTAGCCTCTTGGAGCTGGTCAATTTGATCCTCCATTAAATTCATCGGAAATCGGTCTTTGATAAATTTTTCGTTAATCCTTCTGTAATCAATGCAGTCGCTTTGAGCCGTCTTTTTTATTTGCTAATACTATTGGGCTCGCGAAGTCTGAAGTACTATGCCTTATTATGCCTCCGTCTAGCCATTCCCGTATTTGTTTGTCCACAATATATTTTTCCAATGGGGAAAGGCATCTAGGCTTTTGGAAAATAGGTTTCTCGTCGAAAAAAACTATTTTCAATTTAATGTCATCTTTCAATCCCAATCTATGCGGAGTATAGTTAACAATCATTTCTTTTATCTGCTCAGCGTGACTGTGGTTTCTAATATGGCTTAAATTGAGGTCTAAGTTACCATGCTCAACTATCATACAAAACTGTTCGGGTACAAACCTCTTCATAGTAATGCTATTTGGAGTTAGAATTGTTATTGTTTGATTCAAAAGCTCCTTACCGATTATTACCTCCCAAGGCAAAACATCATCTGAAACGACATGAAAGACTGTATTATATACTTCTCCGTCAATTTCCACATTCTTATGGAATAGTCCCAGTGTCGAAACATTTCTAGAACCAGCTCCTTTAAACTTAGTTGTTTGATTTATAAGCGTTGGCTGTCCAATGTGCAGATATTTTCTCATTGTCATTAGGTTAAGATCGCTGCCCGTATCAACCAAACCGTGAACATCTACACCTTGTACAGTTAATTTTTTAACATCTTTCCCATGGTTGACTGCCTCTTCGTGAACCGATAACACCTTATTAACAGTTGCTTTCACCCTTTTTGGACATTTCGGAGAAATATGCCCGAACTCATTACAGTTGTAGCATTTAGGGCCTTTCTCCTTATTTGGACACTTATCACCCAAGTGTTCCGTGCTTCCACATCCAAAACAATGTTTACCTCTTCTAAATTTGTAATTTTTCTCTCCTTCTCGCCGCCTTTATCCGCAATTATGCTAAACATTTTTTGCGACCTTTTGTTTTTTGCCATTTGTATTTTGCTGTAAATATCCAATTTTTCCTGAAATAGTGGCATCGTCTTTTCACCGTACAGGATTGCCTTGTTAACTTCTTGATCATCTATGCCCGCTATACAATATTGAAAAATTGCTTCATTTTCGATGTTCCCTTCTTAGCTATTTCCCTATGTGTTCATCTTTACAGGTGTCAAATCCGGTTCTGGTAACGTGGTGAATGGTTGGGTAATTATGAAATGTCCCGGTGTCAGTGGATCTTAAGAAACCGGAGACAGATCTCCAATTGGCCTGTAATTTAATAACGCTTCTATCTGTTTTATAAGCGTTAAAAATTCTTCGTAGGTTAGACGAGTTTCTCCTAATACTCGTCTAATGTGGAATTTGCAGGACTTCACTGCGGCTTCCCAAAGGCATCCGAATGACGGTTCTGCTGGAGGCATGAAATGGAATTTAATTAATTTTTCGGTACAAAAGGCCTGAACATTGTTTAAGTCGACTTCGCTGGTGAAGGTTTGGTACAAGTCGCGAACTTCCTTTGAAGCACCGGCAAAGTTCGTACCCGCGCAAAATCTTTTCAACGCTGCTATGAAGGTATTGGTGCTCCAATCTGAAACAATTTCCAGCGATACTGCTTTTGTGGCCATACAAATAAAAATGACCAAATATGCTTTATACATTTTAAAGCCTCGATTGCGATGTGTTTTTAAAACAAAAGGTCCCCAGCATGATCTGTTCCAACTTGAACGAATGGTTTAACTTGTCTGGTGACTCTACATTCTGGCAATTGTCCCATTAATTGTTTTTGCTGCTGGCCTTTGTGACGACGATAGACGAAACATCTATGGATGATTTGACGTATCAGGTTTTTTGCTCTTGGTATTTTGAATTTTTGTCGTATGGTTGACATCATTAGTTGTAATCCAGCATATAGGTGTTCATTATGCATTTCCCTCACAATCAATTCGGTAATGGTATGTTTCATCGGTAATAAAATAGGATGTTTGGCATTATATTTTATGTCTGCATGGCTCAATCTTCCTTTAACCCGTAGAAGCTCGTTTCCATTTAAAAAAGGAAGAAAAGAAAATAAATTAGAGTTTTTCGGTAATGGTAGATTATTTTTTAAATGTTTTATTTCGAGTCCATAAGACTCCGCTTGCACCATTCTAAAAATAAAATGTTGAGCCTCTTGAAACTCTGATAAGGAAAGAAGTATTCCAACTTCCTTTACCGACGATCTGTTTCGTGAATGTTTGATAAATCTTAGAATATAGCCTAAAACATTTGTCATAGTACGAAAATTAGAGATTCGATTTATCAAGGTAAGTAGTAACTCGAAGTGTGGGTTTTCTATTGTGGAATGATGCACTAAACTCTACATGCTTGGTTCTATGATAGTTTTAATTTGTTGTGGCCTTTCATATGAGTGTTTCGACATAAATTCAGGACCACTGAACCAAAAGTTATTATTAATCAGGTCTTGCGGAAACATACCTCTAGTGGCAAGATCTGCCGGGTTTTGGGAAGATTTCACATAATACCATTGGCTTCTGTTAGTATATGTTAAAATTTTGGAAGTGCGGTTACCAAAATATGTTTGCCACACCTTGGGTGGTTTGGATAATCAATTTAGTGTGATTGTAGAATCGGTGTACAAATAAATCTTGGGCTCTTCTTTAAGTTTGAGAGCCTCAATGATTAGGCGTAATATTCTGGTTATAGGGTTGCACCGCATAATTCCAATTTGGGTACAGAGACGATCTTGATAGGAGCTACTCTCATTTTGGCTGCGATTAGGTTAGTGCTGACAATGCCATCATTAACCGCATGTGAGTATATCACTGCAGCGTAGGCTGTAGCGTAGTCTTTTGATGCGTCTGCGAAACAATGCAACTCTACATCTGATTGTCATGTATAAAGCCATCTAGGAATTTTTATTTCGGATAGTTGGTCGAGTTGATTTCTTATTTGCGGCCAGTCTTGCTGTAATTCTGGAGTTAACTTATCATCCCAGTAAATCCCTGCAATCCCTAATTTTTGGTATAAGATTTTTAGGCCTATGGTTACGGGTGACAGAAACCTTAAAGGATCATAAATGCGTGACGTCTCCGATAAAAAAATCCTTTTGGTGAACTTGGTGACTTCAGGCAGCTTGATCTTAAAATAAAACAAATCTTTAATTGGATGATACTTTATACCTAACACTGAAATCATTTTGGTCCCATCGGTTATGTTCTATGACGAAAGCTCCCTTTCTTCGATGGCAATGTTATCTAGTAGAGCCGAATAATTTTCCGACCATTTGTGGAATCTAAATCTACCTCTTTTCAGTAGGGTAACTAGGTCCTTTTGGAGATTTAAGGCTTCGTCCAGGGTATTTGGACCGGAAATAAGGTCATCCATATAGAATTCCGACCTAAGCACGGAAGAGGCCACCGGAAGTTCTTCTTCATATTTCTCTGCTAATAGTTGAAGAGCATAGATAGCTAGAAACGGAGCGGTTGCGGTTCCATAGGTTATGGTGCATAAGCGATCGTGTTTTAATTCAGCATCATGAGATTCCCTCCACAATATTCTCTGTTAGTCGGTGTCTGGTTTGTGGAAGATGATGTGGTAAATAGAACAATTCGTTATATGGCTTGTGTATTTCGGGTTTAGGAATTAATTTCATCTGTTCTAGCGATTCATAGTCTCTCAAGAACTGACTTCTTTAAAGCAAGGAATCTTTTTAATGCGTGGGAATAACTCTCTTCGATCAAAGGTGGTTTTTGTTTAAACAGTAATGGTAGAACAATTCTTTCGTTGAGAAATGAGACTTTAGCCTTCATGGCAACTCTTCTGCTTCCCAAAATGTTCTTAAGGTTTGCTCTAGATTATCGATTTCCATGTTTGGTTGAACATGTAAGACAGTCAAAGGTTCTACATTTGGATTAATTGAAACCTGATTATAGTTTCCGCCAATTATCCAGCCAAATTTGGTATTTTGAGCTATAAGAATATTGGGGATTAAAATAATTTTCCCGCCCATTAATGAGTCGAAGAAATGGTCGCAGCCAAGAAGAACGTCGATTGGAGCTGGTTTATAATATTCTTGATCAGCGAGCGGTAGAGATAAATTGGATATTTGACGGTAACTGGTTTCAATACTTGTTGATGGTAACTTGGTAGAAATGGTAGGTATTATTAATGAACTAATTTGTAACTGATACTCATGGTCCCAAATGGACCGAATTTTAAAGTTTGTTATTCCTGGGGAAACACCAGCTTCGCAATTATTTAGGGTACCCACAGAAACGTGTGTCTTTAATCGAGGAACTTTGAGACATTTAGCAAAAGCTTCAGTAATGAATGAATGTGTGGAACCGGAATCCAATAATGCTCGAACTACTATCCAATTAACTTTGCTATCAATAATCTGTATATTTGCGGTTGGTAAGATATGAATATTAATATTAGTTTTCTGGGTTGATTCGAGTATTGAATTACGAACTTCTACGGCATTGTTAACAAAATAGTTCTCCGTTTGGGTATTGAGAGTGGTGATTGAAACGGTGTTAACAACGGGTTGCGGAGATTTATTGGGTTCGATATCGAGGTGTAAAAGGGTATTGTGCCTTTTATTGCACTTCCGACAGCTTCGTTTATTTTTGCAAATTTAAGCAACGTGAAATTCGCTCACAGAATTGAAGCACTGTTTGCTCTTGGACATGAACTCTCTACGATCGTTTACTGACTTATTTATAACTTTGAACCCTCATACAAATTATGTCGCTCTCCCATGCAGAGCGGACAGTTAGGTAATGTTTCGGCGTGAAATCTCCTATTGGTAGTAGGTATTGTAATTGGTTTAGGTTTGACATTATCACTATTACTCAATGCATCACTTCGCTTTAATAAAAACTTTAAAAATTCGTCGATACTAGAGAAGTCATCTTCAGAAGATTCATATTTCCACAGTTGTTCGGTTTCTTGGTCTAATTTGTCGAATGCCAGGTATATGATCCATGGATCTCGGTGTTCTGCCTTTGGTCCAATTGATTTCAATCCTCGTACCGTTTCGTCTACAACATCATGAATACGCAAGATTGAGGGTGCATAGAGGGCTTATTAACATTCGGTTGACGCAAAAAGTTTTTAATATATTCACTGACAATTAGTTTTTATTTATCATAGCGTTTGGTTAAACGCTGAAATGCCCCGTAATAATTGGCATCATCAATGCGGAAATGGCAAATTAATTTGTAAAGTGTACCTCTTAATTGACCGAGGAGGTATTTAAATTTCTGAGCCGAAGAAACTCCGGTATTCTCATGCACGGTGGATACGAAAATATCGTAAAAGGAATACCATTCTTTTAGCAATGCATCAAAATAGGAAGACTGAATCTTGGTAGCTTTAAGTCGGATTTAAACGAAACGCCGATGTTTTGGGAATTAATAACGCTATCATCTGCAGGATTGGATGGGCCGTTGTGAAATAAGCGTCATCGATTCCATCCATCTCAGATGGGACAGTGGGGTCAATATCAAAAATACTATCCTCAACCTCGATGAACTGCTTATATAATTCTTGGACTTTCAGTAATCTAGCCTGTAATTTATCGTAGCTCGCATCGTTTGCCTGCGAGTCGATGTAATCTTTAGTCCTGGTTAGTTGACCTTTAATTATCTATTTTCTCTTATTAAATTTCTCCATATTTCTTACAGATCAATCGCACTTCGCTTGGAATCACTTAATTAACAAAATTGGTTTACCTGAACTGGTTTCCCACGATGCGTCACTATTAATTTGTAACGTTTGGATTATCAGAACAAACTCCACGTGATGAAAATGTAACTGTGTCGATTTATTTCCAATAAGGTGCAAAAATGTGCCGAAAAACTGGTTAAGCGGATGGCTGGTTGAATAATTGGATCGGATGATCTGGCTCGAAGGACCAAAAAAAATGTATGAACCACACACAATTCAAATTTCAGCCCACAATTTGGGTGAAACAAATAACGCAGCCACTGATTTTACAATATTTTATTCATTGATTTTGTTGTAAAATACAATCAAAAAATACTTTATGTAACAATTTATTATTTAATAATTTCACGATGATGTTTGTCTTCAATGACGATTAGCAAAAGAATCATAAAATTCTTCATGAATTTTCTTCTTTGCGATTAAAATTAATTCTGCAGTACATACAAATTCTTAATTTTAATTGGATCCATAATTTAAATGTATGTTGTTGACGGCTGATTGGTGAATCCGCTGTTACTATAAAATAAATTTAAATGTTACAGTGGAACTAATATCGCAAGGTGTCTAAAAATTAGTTGGATCTCAAACCATTAATCGGTGGTTAGTAACGTTGCTAACAATGTCCAACGTTACATGACCCAGGTTTACAAGTAGGATTCAATTTTTATTGCAATATTTTGGTTCAAATTAAAGCCTGATTTCCATTATGAAACTTTTACTGACAGTACTTTTTACTGAATAAAAATGTAAACATCGAAAATTTCATTGAATTGACACAGATCATTCTTTGTTTTTAATTTTTTTTGAAAAATTGCATTGAAAAATCGAAATATTTTTCCAGTACTGACAAAATATATTTCGCTTCATATATTTTTCAGTAAATTTTGTCAGTATACTATAAAAATGTCAGTATACTATAATAATTTTTTCAGTACTGTAAAACTGAAAAAGTGTTTTTTTTCCTCTCACACAGCATGCGAATATATATTTTTATCCCATTTTGTTTATATGTACTGTCTGTAAATATTTCATAATGGAAATCAGGCTTAAAACAGATAAACTGTAGGTTACTTTCCTTGTTGATACAGGTTCGACTTATATTCATAGGCGAATAATCCACAATTTATTTTATGTTGGGGTTAGGGTTTCCACATGGATGGGAAATCACTCGGTGAACTCAATAATTAACAACAATTAAACTGGTTTTAAACAACTTACAAATTTATTTAAATTACATTTCTTTGCGTCGATGTGTAACGACGCCTTTACAATATTTTTTTTCCGATTTCCTTTTTTTTTCTGAACTCAATTTTATTTTTGTTTTGAGTTTTTATAGGAATCCTATACCCGCGTCCGACTACTATATCGGGTTTTTTTTTTTTAAACTTCGTTATAAAAATAAAGGTGCATTCACCGTGCACATCAAGGATACGTTCATAAATGAACTAATTTTATATTGAGGGCGTTACAATCTCCTCCTTGAAATTTACTTTAAAATATACATTTCAAATTTAGATTTTATATGTTAATTTCACATTATAAAATAATATAATAATATTTACGTTACATAATATGATACTTCATTACCAACCTGGCACACTATATCTTACGCTATATATAGTATTTCTTTATAAATTGGTTATGATATATCTAATATTTCATGCTTGCTTGTATATAAAAAAACAATACAAACAAACATGACATTGCTCCGCCACGGTGTCTTACAATAATTTTTCTCAAAATTTCTAATTTTATGGTATACAAAACAAATTCAATTAAACTAATTCATTCGCACTACTAGTAGGAGGGGTCTGAGGAACTCACTGGAATCGAAGCGGTATTTTAATCTGCCTCGTTCGCGTATATTGTGGTACAGGTTCCGGTGGTGACTCATTGTATATGAATGTAGCGAATTGTCGATGATGAATGACGCTGACTTCGCTTAAGTAAAATTTATCCCTTGTAAACTGTTCCAATCAGCGGTTGAATAATGCAGGAGATGAAAATAAAACTCGCAATCCAAGATGATACCAAACAATTTTGTTTTATTTTTTAATTTGCAAACAATTTGTTGATTTTAATGAGATGTTTTTCGATCAAACGCCAAAATAAAAAGAGAATGATGTTAGCTTTCGTCCAACTTAAGTTAGCTTTTTTTGCTTAAATTTAAGAAAAGTTAATTCAAAATTTGCGCAATTATGGCATTAGTACTAAAGTCGCATCGATCGCACTCTTCTTAATTGACTATATAATCTATTACAAATTGAGAGCAAGATTGACATTTGATTGATGTTGACAATTTGTGTTTACAATGTTTACGGCTAATCTGTATAGTTTTTAAAGTTATAATGATTTTAATTCAGAAAGCTAAGTATAATAATAAACTTAATAATTAATATTTACATATTTTTAGGTTACTACAGTGAGTTTACGTAATATTAAATTATATTGTAAGTATAATGCAGTATACAATAAAATGGTTTGGTTATTTCAGATAGCTATACATCAACAAAAATTATTTTTAATAAAGTGTTTTAAAGCTATGTGTGTGTGTTTCATTTATTTTTGCCAAACACTCATCACTTTGATCCTCAGTATGGATTTGCCGAGGGAGTAGTCTGGTTTGCGTTGCTTCATGAATATCTACCATGGTTGGGTTTGGGATTTCCGCAGCCAATGAGGGGTCGAGACTCGGTGTGTTTCGCCTTCTAGGTTGAATTTCACGCAATGGTAGCTGATCAGTCCTGCGCCTCTAAAGGGCGTGAGCATGGAAGAATGGTATTTACCAATATAATGACCCGTTCGTGTTTCGACCTCATAAGTATTGGGCCAACATTTTCGAATCTTATAAGGACCGTCTCTTTTGGGCATGCATTTAGAGCTAATTCCTTTGGACGCATTACTGAGAAATGGTTTTGTAGCAACACTAGATCACCCTCTTCGAATTCACAGTGTGGTCGTCGTTTCGCGTCCGCATACTGTTTTCGTTGATCCTGTTGTTTCTCATTATGCTCCCTGGCTCTGAACATATATTCTGTGACTTTTAGTAAATATAGGGTAATCTCGGGTATAAAATTGTCTGTTTGGACTATGGCGCGAAAATCATGTGACACATCTGAGAAATTACACAGCTCACGTCCAAACGTTAGAAATGCAGGTGTGTAATTTGTTGAAGAACAATTCGTCGTGTTCATCGCGTAACGAATGGAACTTAAATGTTGATCCCAGGTACTGTGATCCTGTTCGACGAGTATGGATAATTGTGTTTTCAGGTCACGATTCCTTCTTTCTACTGGATTGGCCTCTGGATGATACACAGGCGTAAGTATTTGTTGGATGCCGAAAAAATTTGTGACATATTGCATTATTTCGCTCACGAATTGAGGTCCGTTATCCGAGATTATGCGCCGTAGGATTCCGTATCTCAGGAAAATTTCGTTGATGAGGGTCTTCGCACACGT
Organism: Tipula vernalis; assembly: GCA_958295665.1. Lineage (NCBI taxonomy): Eukaryota > Metazoa > Arthropoda > Insecta > Diptera > Tipulidae > Tipula > Tipula vernalis. The sequence continues at coordinate 292,601,674 of OY282558.1, read as the reverse complement.
TTCTGCTATCGAATTTGGCAATGCAAATAATTCAGTCCACCTTGTGGCAGTATCTTCTATAATAAAAATCCACTTGTTATGGGCTTCGGTGGGAACCAGTGGTCCAACTAAGTCGATGGATAAAATCTCGAAGCGTTGTGCCATGACTGGTGTTCTTAGCAATCCGGCGGGTTTCAGATTCGTTATTTTATATTTTTGACATGGGATACAATCCCTGATATATTTGACAATGTCGTTTTTCATTCCGACCCAATAGTATTTATGGGCTATTTTGGCGTAAGTTCTGTCAACGCCATAGTGTCCAGCAGTTGGTACATCGTGAAATTTTCGCATAATATCGATACGACACTGTGTAGGAATCGATCTCGACGACCAATTAGCAACCTCTAGATTATTTATTTCCTCGAAACACTTGATTATTTTGTGCAGATTCGGATCCTTTAGTTGTTCCTCTCGCATGTTTGGAGCTGATTTACTGGGTAGATCGATGGTTACAGAACATAGTTGTTCGGTTTCTTGCGACTCATCCTCCCCATTAGGACGGGAAAGTGTGTCAGCTACGACGTTATCCTTGCCTGGGGTATACTCGATTTTCAAATTGAATGATTGAAGCTTCAACGCCCATCGCGCTAATCTTCCGCTTGGTGATTGCAATGTCATAAGCCATTTTAGTGGTCGATGGTCTGAACAGACAGTTACTTCGCATCCATCGATATAGCCTCTGAATTTTTCCAATGCCCATACGTTTTACTGCTAAAGCCTCTCTCTCTATAGTAGGATAGTTTCTTTCGGCATCTATTAGAAGTCGACTTGCGTACTCGACGGGAAGTTCCTGACCCTCCCAGGACTGCATCAAAACCGCCCCCAAACCATAGTTGCTGGCATCGGTTCTAATCAAGAACGGTTGTGTCTGATCCGCTCGCTTTAAGATTGGTGCGTTGACTAATACTGTTTTTAGTTGATCAAAAGTTTCGAGTTCCTCGTTACCCCACTTCCATTTAACATTCTTTTTTGTCAACTGATACAGTGGCTTTGCAATAGAAGAAAAATTATTAATAAATTTTCGAAACCACGAAGCCGTTTGAATAAACGTTCGGACTTGTTTTAAATTAATAGGTGGTTTCATACCCGTAATAGCAGACACCTTCTCTGGGTTTGTCTCTATACCTTTCCTTGAAATAATATGACCAAGATACTTTACCGATTCTTTAAAAAAATGAGTTTTGTTCCGGTTTGCTTTTAAATTAAAATTATTTAATCGATCAAATACCAATTTTAAATCACGTTTGTGGGTTTCGAAGGAATTTGAAAAAATTAATATGTCGTCCAGATAAGCGACGAGATTGACATCCGGTATGCCATTTTTAAATTGATTGATCAGGCGCTGGAACGTTGCAGGGGCATTCTTTAAGCCAAAAGGCATTCTTCGAAAACGAAAGAGTCCGAAGGGCGTGATGAAAGATGTTTTATCACGATCGGTCTCGGCCACACTGACTTGCCAATAAATCAATTGTAGATAAGAATTCAATCTTGTTTGGTATGTGAATATTATCATCGATTCGGGGCATTGGATATGAATCGTTATGGTTTGCGAATTTAATTTTCGGTAGTCTACGCATAGACGAAATTCGTTATTGTGTTTTGGAACCAAAACTACTGGAGCTGCCCAAGGTGAATCACATTCCTCGATGACAATATTAGCTAGCATTTCGTCCAGCTGGTGCTTTAGAATTTCCTGCTTATTGGGTGGCATTCTGTATGCAGGAACTGCAATCGGTGAATTGTTTGATAAGTTTATCAGCGTTCGACTATTAGCATTATTAGGGAAAACGATAAATGTAGTTTTTATGACTCTCTCATCCAACTTCACGTCTATATATACTTTAAGAATATTTTCGGATTTTGAAGTCCCATCAGCTAGCATAATGCTTTTGACGGATTCCTCAAAGTGAACACCATACTCTTTCAACATCTGATATAATTCATATCGGGCAACGCTAGTTTTCGCCGCAGTATCCAAAAGAGCCGAGCCTATATTGTCAAAGATGTCAATATAAACTGAAGGACGCTGAAATTCACCATGATTTTCAGTTAACAGACTTGCCATGGCTGTAGACTTGAGGCTACAATTGGGACAATTACTTTTTATAAACCCAGGCTTACTACAACCGTAACATTTGATGTCATTTGAACTCGAAATGTTATTAGTCTGAAAATTGACCTTCTGTGATTCCTCAGTGGGTTTATCACTGCTTTTTGTGCTTCTATGCTTCGATCTATATTTTTCGACATCATGACCATGACGCCTGCAAAATTTACAATATTTCTGATAACTATAATTTTGTTTGGGACTAGAAAGCTTGTCTTTATTTGACACATTAGTATCGATATTCGCCTTAATCATGTGTTTGATATTTATCTTTTCGCTCATGAATTCCTCCATATCGCGACCCTTTTGCAATAAATCATCAAAAGAGGTAATGTCGCTTCGTTTCATTTTGGATCGATATGTGGAATTAAGAAGACCGTATGTCATATATAATTTGACTTTTTCTGATAAATCAGTAGAAGGCAATTGTGCCAACAATTGTCGGATATGAACTACAAAAATGTCGATACGCTCCCCCTCTTTTTGTGGTTTTGAGAACATATTCGAATATACTTTATACGTAGGCATCTTTTGACCAAACGTGGATCTCATGAGATCGAGAGCTTCTTTGAAATTGCCCTAAGTGTTTTTTGATGCCGACCCATCAGCTTGCAGCGTGTCCTTCCAGAAGTAACGGAAGACCCTTTAGGGCATTCTCGTCCGAGACACCGCCACAATCTTTGTAGGTTGTTATAGCGTCGATAAATGCGGAAATATCCTCATTTACTTCACCTCTAAATCGTGATGTACAAATTAAAAACGTACCACTTGTATTCGGCAACATCGTTTGCCGCTGTTTAGGGTCGGCCATCTTACCGATAACCGCCAAAAGTGAACTAAATTGCTCGTTCGTAAAGGAAGCCATTTTGTTAAAACTATTTGTTTTAATTACTTCGTCACTATTTTCACTGTTTTTTACTTTAGTTTTTGCTCTAGTTAACATTTATTGTTATATTTACCATTCATCCCTGAAAACCACGTTTCTATATCAGCAAAATTGTCCTCATTTTCCCCTTTTTAAGTCCTCCAGTGAAAATTCCCAATCGATATGGCCACGATGTTGGGCGCCAAATGTAGGTTACTTTCCTTGTTGATACAGGTTCGACTTATATTCATAGGCATTTATTTTATGTTGGGGTTAGGGTTTCCACATGGATGGGAAATCACTCGGTGAACTCAATAATTAACAACAATTATACTGGTTTTAAACAACTTACAAATTTATTTAAATTACATTTCTTTGCGTCGATGTGTAACGCCTTTACAATATTTTTTTTCCCGATTTCCTTTGTTTTCTGAACTCAATTTTATTTTTGTTTTGAGTTTTTATAGGAATCCTATACCCGCGTCCGACTACTATATCGGTTTTTTTTTTAAACTTCGTTATAAAAATAAAGGTGCATTAAACCGTGCACATCAAAGGATACGTTCATAAATGAACTAATTTTATATTGAGGGCGTTACAAAACAAACAAATTATTGTAACAAAATAATTGGTATAAACAATTATACAGAACTGGAAATTGTAAATAATATTACAGGTTTTTTTAATGATGTTGTGCAGCTGAAATTAAACAATATTATTACTGCAACAATACACAATACATTTTTGTTTTTTGTCTAAAGTTTCCCGTAACCCGTAAATCAACCCGTAAACAGTAAAGCATTACAATTAACCTAAACAAATTTAGATTGAGAAAATTGGTTCGCAATGTCGCAGGAGATGTAGTGTCATTAAGCGATGACATATCAAGATTAGTATTTGCAATTTTCTCTACCGGGAATAGAATAGAAGAATCCATATAATTAAGCATGGTTTCATCTCAATACTCTAACATTGTTTGTATATCGTGACTATTCTATAAAGCTCATAACTTATAGACGTATATACATAGATACAATAAAAAATCAACTTGTGGTTTAATCCAATGTACCTAGTAGACGGTCAATGTGGGGTTTAACAACCAATAAATAAGGATTAGAAATAAATGAAAATTAACAAGCGTCGAAAATTTAATAACAAGAATGGTACTTCGGTTTAAAGTTAGTAATAGTAAAAATAACAACCTGCTAATATATTTTTATTGTGACAAAGTTAGTTGTTTACTATCAATTTTTGAAAACCTCGCCTTAATGGGTTACTGAAGTAAACAATTCTACGCGTCTCTTCAACAGTAGATCCAAGCTTAAAATAAATAGTTCAGTGGTGAACGGTGTCACACCTAATGGGTTTTCCTGTAGATGAAGTCCAGCCTATAAAAAGTGTTTTTAATCGATGGAAGAGAGATGGAAGACGATGGAATATTAAAAATTCTGGTGTGTTTAGATGTTAAAACAAAATTTCTTTAACTTTACAAGAGTTCAGCTCGTGACCTATAGTGCAACATCATAATGGACACAACTTATACATATAATTAATTAATCAAAAATTAATTAACCCTAACTATATAACCAAAACTATACTAGTAGTTATACCAAATTCATACACTACACATTAAATATAACAGAAATTTCAAAAAAAAAAAAAAAAAAAAACACTGAATTATACGTAGCTTATACATACATATGTACATATATTGCTGCTGTATCTAGATAGATCGTAGCTCACGTATCTAATAGTTATTGATTTTATTTTTGGTAAAAATTTGGTGTGGTGTAATTGATTACAGACACAACACATTCATTAAAAGAAACATACAGAATTGTTTGTAATGAGAATCAGGTTTTAATTCTTAGTAATAAAATACAGATATCTAGAAAGGTATACTTTTGTAAGGTAGACCAAAATATTTCTGAACCATTTGTAATTGACCTTAATAAAATAAAACCACATGCACGTTTCATAAAGTAAGTGTCAAGACCTTTTCAAACAGATGACCGTTAATTTGTAAGTTATAACTGAGATTGCACCCTGTACATAGTATACCATAGTTAAATAATTAAGTTTAAATAACTGCTATGTACTAATACGACGAACAAATCATGTTTTAGAGAATGAGTTATGATATCTCATGTTTCGATCAATATATTTATTTAAGGTTATTTAACGAAATAGTGTTTAAAACTTTTTAAAGGTATGATTTGAAATAGTTGACTGGTATCCTGATATATGTTACAACCACATGTATCTGTTTTTAAAATATACGGTTCATCTCATGTTATGTATGTATTACCTTCTGGGATTATACAAAATAATACAAAAGAAAAATTGATGAGAAATAGAAAAACAAAAAAAACTACGTCTGTATGTATTTATATCAATACAAGTAGCGATGTTTTTATCCATCCATACATTTCGATTCGGCTTTGTTCTACAATTGAAGCGTGAAAAATCAATAAATTCGCAAATTATATCCAATAATAAAGAAATAAATTTTTCATGAATAATAATCTGGCAATAAATTTTTTATTTTGTTTGTTCATAGTTTTACACTCAACTTATTTAATGATAAAATTTCAGTTCAAATTTTATTTATGTATTTTTGCAATATGATTGGTGTTTGTAAACATTTGTGGTGTGTATTTTTTGTGGTATGTATTGTTTTGTAGAAAGTGTATAGTAAATTGATGAAAATTTTTGTTTGTTGTACTCAAAATTCACAAAATTGACTTATTTCGGTCTAAACAGAGCAAACTAATGAAACCCTGTCAAATATGACCAAATATTTGGTAGGTCCGAGATCATTTTTCTCGACGGTTTGAAAGTACCTGAGTCTAAAAAAGCAAAAAAAAAAAAAATGTCCGTCCGTCTGTCTGGATGTTTTTACCTATGGTATCTCGAGAACGGCTTGTCCGACTTAGTATTTTATTTCGGCAATCTGCTTCTATAGTCAAGGCGGAGATTTGAAAAGCTTTTGGACCCTGTGCGTCAAGAGGGTCGGGTACCTGCCATACGAATTAACCAAAACACCTGGTTAAAGAAATATTTACCAATTTGTTATGTACGCTGGTTTGAACAATGAGTTGTGCATTGAGTTTGGGGTTCAGTCGATAGTTCAGTTAGGGGTCAATTTGCGGGTTGAGTTGAAGTTGAGTTGGAGCTGAGTTGGGGTTGGATTTAGATATAGCGGGTTTGGGTTGGATTAGTGTTTAGCGAGCAGTTGAGCAATCTATATAAGTTAATGTTTATATGTATGTACAGCATTTCTTCGTCGTAGTTCTATCTTGGTGTAACCACCAACTTTTAGGTTTTGAGATATTCAGTTTTGAAGTTTGTAACCATTTTTTTATTAAAACACAGGTCAATTATACTTGGACTAAACGATAAATTATGATTTAGTGTAAGCTGTAAGTACAATAATTTTTCCGAGAATAGCAATTTTTCGGGAAAATCGCCGTACACCTCAAAAAAAAAAAATTTGGTGTGTATTCACTTTTGAATTTTTTTTTCCTGCAGATAAACCAAACAGTGGAGATACCACATGATAGAATACTTAATAGACATTTTGGTATCGTATGAAAATATGGGAGATACATAATTTTATGGAACGTGCATTCAAATAACGTAAAATATTTTTAAATAAATTGGTACATATGTGATTTTGTCTAGATGAAATATTTGCGACTGACAAGAATAAAATTAGTTAAGAACCGTTGCTTAAAGCGTTGTACATTGAATATCTAGGCAACAAAGCAAAGGAATCATTAAATAACACTGTTTTATTAAGTCTTACCCCCCAGACAGTCTCGACGCAGTAGCGCACAAACGCAATAGCGCAAAAGTTAAAGTACTTGAAAATATATGCAAATTGACAAAGTCGGCGGACCTAGCGCATTAGACCAAGTACTAAAATTAAAATATTTTCAATAAGCACGCAAGAACAGATTGAAGTGTCAGTTGTGATGTAAATAAAAAATAAAAAAATGAAACATTGCTACCGCTAAATTAAAAAAAATTAAAGTGATGTTACTTGCGTGTCAAATGGCATATATGTGGCTAACTCATGATAAAAAACGAAAAAGGCGATTTTATGCTAGGCCGGAAAACTTAAATCGGGCTAAAAAAGGTTTTTACGAAGTAGGTTTTATGGCCATCAAACGGAACAAAGAACAATTTGTGAAGCACACGTGATTTTGTGATGCGGTTGTATTGTAAACCGATGCACGATAGCAGAATTAATTTAAAAAAAAAAGGTTTAATGATTTTGACAAAAAAGTTTTTTTTTATTTTATGATTATTATTTTTAAGTAGGTACAATGTTGTTAGCTTGACCGCTCGTTTCTTAATGATTAATGCATGACCAATGTACTAACATTTTGAACAACAGAAAAAAAATACACTGAATAGAATAGTATGCTTGCGCACAATTATAGTTAGTTAACTGTGTTAGTTAACAGATGCCACTCTGATCACTAAAAAGTGCAAATCGTCCAATCTCTACAATTCGATTTGACAGCAAGTAAGTGTTTACATAACAAGAAAACTAAATTAATTAATAAAATAATCATAATTTTTATACAATTCAAGGTAACCCAGATTAGGTAATAAATTATCATAAGTTAAGTATAATCAATCTAATACATATAGATAAAAATTTTAATGTCTTTAAATTTATTTTAGAATTTACTCTACTGTGACAGCTGATTCGAAGTTTCAATAAATGTATTTAATATATAAATTAATTGTGGTGTTATAAAATATATAAATTAATTGTGGTGTTTTGATTTTGTGCCGTTTGTGAAGAACTCACCAAACAACACGAGAATGACAGTTCCTGTATTTCACGAATTATTGTCTCTAATAAAAGACCAGTTGATAAGGAGGAATACGTATTACACTATAAATTCAGAGGCACGACTGGCGTTAACCTTAACGTAAATTATAAAATTTGTTTAGGTCAGAAATTAGTTTATTTATATGTTTCAATTTATTAAGGCATCTCTCTCAAGGTGTAAGCTTCCAATTTCTGGGAGATAGTTTTAAAGTTGGAAGGTCGACCGCGCGAGAGATAGTTCTTCAAACTGGTGAAGCAATTTGGAAAATTTTTGGGCCAACATTTGTTAAAAAACCTGATCATCGGGATTATAAGAAAATTGCAAAAGATTTTTGGGAAAATTGGAACTTACCCAACTGCATCGGAGCGATAGTCGGTAAACACATTTCCATAATGTGTTAGCCCAATAGTGGGTTACAATTCTATAATTATAAGAATTTTACCAGCATTGTCTTGCTAGCAGCGTGTGATGCGGACTATAATTTCACGATGGTTGATGTAGGTGATTATGGAAGCCAGAGCGATGGAGGTTTAATTTTTTTAAATGTACATACATATTTTTGTATTATAATTTAAACAATTTCACTTAATGCAGGGATATTGGCAAAATGGCCATCTGGCAAAGAACTATTGAATAATGAACTACCACTCCGTCCTAATTCAGAATTGCCAGGAACTACCACAACATTTCCACATTTTTTTGTTGGGGATCCAGCCTTTCCTCTTAAGGAAAATTTAATGAGGCCATATCCACGACAAAATCTGACATTAGATAAAAAAATTTATAATTATAGAATTTCAAGAGGTAGGGTAGTCATCGAAAATGCCTTTGGAATCTTAACGGCAAGATGGCGTGTTTTAAGAACCACTATATGTTGTATTCTGGAAAATGCAGAAAATGTAATCGGATATCATTCGAAAATATAATGGATTATTGATTTATTTTTTCCTTGTAGATTGTATTGGCGACAATAACGTTGCAAAATGTTTTAAAAAAGACCCAGTGTGTCGATAATCAATACTTTGACGCAAATGTCGTGGATCGAGAGGATCCGGAAGGAAATATTTTATCAGGGACATGGTGCAATGAGCTGGCTTCAAATTCAACTTTGAAAAGATTAAACTCAAATAATGCATCCAGGCATGCATTTCAGTTATGAGATTCTTTGAAAAATTATTTCCTGCAGGAGGGTGCCATCGATCGGCAAAATAAAATACATTAAATAAAATTAATTTCAATTTCTTGTGTAAACGTAAAATTCAATCATTTTATTAAAATAAAATTTATAATATTTAATGCAATAAATTTAATTATTATCACAAAATTCAATTCTTTTTATAAAAAAAATAATAATTTCAATTATCAACATATGTTTCAGTTATGCTGTTTAATTGCTTGTAAATATCACAGCCCTATTTTATATTTACGAATTATACGTCGAGGTATTCTAATGCTATTATCTTCAAGTTCTTCCATTTCGCACTGAATAAGATAATTAATTATTTTATTTTCCGCAACTTTCCGCCTATGTGTGTTTAAATTATCCAAATGGTTTTCAATTTTTCGGATTCCACTCTGGTTGGATGATGTTGGTGTTTCGTCGCTGATATATTTTTTTATGCTTTCCATTGTGGAAATGATCGCATTTGCGACCTCAGCATCATTATTATTTTTTGTTTTTTTGATGATGTCGACCTATCATCTGAGACAGAGTTGGTTCTTTTCGATAATAATCTTGCTGACGAAGATGACAATGAAGCATCCGCCCTAATTAAATTATATCTTCATCCACGCTACTTTCATCTATCAGGTCGTGGTAATTGCCTTGGGATCTACTAAAACGGTTAGTCGTTAATCGATTTCTAATCTATTTGAATGGTTTAATTACACTAACCTTCTGGGCTGCAAATGGTCTATAAGGAACGACATTTGACCACGGAATTCCCTAGTGCCTCTTAAATTGATGTGGCTACCTGATGATTTTTTTTCTAACTTCAACTCTCGCACGAATTTGTCGCGTAAAGTTCTCCATCTCGTCGTAACAAAATTATCTGAAAATATTAAGAATTAAACAACATAAATAACGCAAATAATTGTTCACTCCATACCAGTTTCTCCTAAATCTTTTCCAATTTTTCTCCATATTTCGCGTTTCTTGTCGACATTTTTGCAACCGCCACTACGCTTATCATATAAAATTTTATTTTCTCTCACTAAACTTATTAATTTTTCTTCTAAACTCATTGTACTGGCATATATCGATTTAGGTAATTGTAATAGCTAATAGATGTCTTTGACTAAACCATTTTAGTTGTAAAATAAGTAATGCAAAATACAGCACACTTTACTTTTATTATGTTATAAATTAGAATATGTTAACGCCAAAAACGTACGTCGAGATTGTCAGCAAAATTTTCTTTTTTACAATACTAAATTAATTTTTGCGATCCGTGCGTAATTCCTTCTCCGTTCCGTCGAGATTGTCTCCACCTTTAATAATCAATATTAGCCTTCAATCCATGAAGGTATTTTAGGCACCTTAATTCCATGAACCAGCGTCGTTTTCGTCTTTGCGCAATAAAATCAACAATTATCAATAAAAAACTCTTAAATAATTCATGGATTATCTCTAGGCATCCTTATTCAAGAAACAATAGTTTTTTTGTCCGGTAAATTTTTTTTTAATTACATATCGAGCAACATTCGGAAAAAGGTTTTTCTTTTCAAAAACGTACAGCGGTGCTAAATGTACGGATTTAATAAGTCAGTGAAGTTAGCCCGAGCCCGAACTTTTGGTTCATTTCTCGGATAAAATGTAGCCATCCCGAAAAAGTGTAAATTTTGTAAAAAGTGTAGGCTCATCCCGAAAAAAATATTATAATTAAAATAAATCTAACACGAATAAAAGCAAGTTTAAACCAAATGAATACTAATAAATTTCTTAAAAAATATGTGTAACAAAAAATATAAATTCCTTTAAGAGTAAAGCCTTTCAACATATTCTACACATTCATATATAAAATTATGTTCTGCTGGTAGAGTACTCATTTACTACGAAGAAACCTGAAATTATCTACAGCCAATACTAGAGACATAGCTTAATGGGTTTTTATAAGGAGGAATAGGCCATAATACTAGCTAACAGCCGGCCAGTACTCCAGCTCCATATCATGGGGATAAACATATGTTTTTGAAAAATTTGAATTTTTAGTGTAGCGTGTGTGATATGGGGAAACCTTAAATTATATACAGTCAATACTAGAGATATATCTTAATGGTTTTTTATATGGAAAGATAGGCCATGATACTAGCTCACAGCCGGCCAGTACTTCAGCTCCATATCATGGGGATAAACATATGTTTTTGAAAAATTTGTATTTTTAGTGTAGCGTATGTGATATGGGGAAACCTTAAATTATATACAGCCAATACTAGAGATATATCTTAATGTTCTTTTATCTGGACGGATAGGTCATGATACTAGCTAACAGCCGGCCAGTACTTCAGCTCCATATCATGGGGATAAACATATGTTTTTGAAAAATTTGTATTTTTAGTGTAGCGTGTGTAATATGGAGAAACTCTTAATTATATACAGCCAATACTAGAGATAAAGCTTAATGGTTTTTTATATGGACATATAGGCCATGATACTAGCTAACAGCCGGCCAGTACGCTAGCTCTTTATCATGGGCATAAACATATGTTTTTGAAAAATTTGAATTTTTAGTGTAGCGTGTGTGATATGGAGAAACTCTTAATTATATACAGCCAATACTAGAGATATATCTTAATGGTTTTTATATGGACAGATAGGCCATGATACTAGCTAACAGCCGGGCAGTATGCCAGCTCCATATCAATATGTTTTTGAAAAATTTGTATTTTTAGTGTAGCGTGTGTAATATGAAGAAACCCTTAATTATATACAGCCAATACTAGAGATGTATCTTAATGGTCTTTTATTTGGACAGATAGGCCATGATACTAGCTAACAGCCGGCAGTACCCCAGCTCCATATCATGGGGATAAACATATGTTTTTTAAAAATTTGAATTTTTAGTGTAGCGTGTGTGATATGGGGAAACCTTAAATTATATACAGCCAATACTAGAGATATATCTTAATGGTTTTTTATATGGAAAGATAGGCCATGGTACTAGCTCACAGCCGGCCAGTACTTCAGCTCCATATAATGGGGATAAAGATATGTTTTTGAAAAATTTGTATTTTTAGTGTAGCGTGTGTGATGTGGGGAAACCTTAAATTATATACAGCCAAGACTAGAGATATATCTTAATGTTTTTTTATCTGGACGGATAGGTCATGATACTAGCTAACAGCCGGCCAGTACTTCAGCTCCATATCATGGGGATAAACATATGTTTTTGAAAATTTTTTTTTTTAGTGTAGCGTGTGTAATATGAAGAAACCCTTAATTATATACAGCCAATACTAGAGATATAGCTTAATGGTTTTTTATCTGGACGGATAGGTCATGATACTAGCTAACAGCCGGCCAGCAACATATCATGGGGATAAACATATGTTTTTGAAAAATTTGAATTTTTAGTGTATCGTGTGTGATATATAATTTAAGGTTTCTCCATATCACACACGCTACACTAAAAATTCAAATTTGTCAAAAACACATGTTTATCCCCATGATATGTAGCTGGCCGGCTGTTAGCTAGTAGCATGACCTATCCGTCCAGATAAAAAGCATTAAGCTATATCTCTAGTATTGGCTGTAGATAATTTAAGATTTCTTAATAGTAAATGGGTACTCTACCAGCAGAACATAATTTTATATATGAATTTGTAGAATATGTTGAAAGGCTTTACTCTTAAATGAATTTATATTTTTTGTTACACATATTTTTTAAGAAATTTATTAGTATTCATTTGGTTTAAACTTGCTTTTATTCGTGTTAGATTTATTTTAATTATAATATTTTTTTCGGGATGAGCCTACACTTTTTACAAAATTTACACTTTTTCGGGATGGCTACATTTTATCCGAGAAATGAACCAAAAGTTCGGGCTCGGGCTAACTTCACTGACTTCGGAAAAATCAGTTTAAAGGAAAATTTTTTGTAGGCAAAAGGTTTAACTTTACGTAAAAAATATTTTATTCATGTTCAATACTACAAGAGCCAAATACTCTATACCGTTACTTGAAAATTGGTGTTTTTCGTAAAACTAAAACATTTTGTCATGGGGAAAAACATTTAAAAATTTCATTACGGTTTTTTCTTTATTTTGCTTATTTAATTGCAAAATCATTTTAAGTTACATTCATTTACAATACAAATACATAAAATAACATAGAAAAATTTATAAAATTAGAGTGCCATGTGTCCGCGAAATTATGCAAATGTAGTTTTGGTCAAACCGAAAGCGACCATGGTTCATGGATTGAGGGTTAGTAGTACCGTAGCTTTCTCGAATAATTGGAGGAGTCATGCAAGGCAAATACAATTTTTTATGCATTTTATGCACCAGAAAATAAAATATAAAATTTGTATCATGTACTAATGTTTAATTAAAGTTATTAATTCAAAAAAAAAAAATAAAAAATTCTAATATTATTTATCAAAACATCACAAATTCCAAATTCAGTCTCTTAAGTATGATAAAGTAACGTACCACGGTGTGTCTGAACCACTTTTAAATGGTTTGGAAAACCACGTCTCTATTTTCTTCAAGGATCGAAAGTTCCATGTTTGAGAAGTCCAAAAAAACAAAAACTAGCAAAATCCCCGTAGCCGTTTTGAAAAAAACGCAATTTCAAAATTTTTTTGGTGACGATACGGAAATTTGCGACTTTTTTGCAGCTTGTTTGTTCTCTCTTGTAGAAAGAAGAATCGAGAATAGAAAGTTTAAATATTTTCAACAAAGATCAACTTTTCCAGACCAAATCAGTAATATTGGACGAAATCTATCGAATTAAGTAATGCAACTTTATTTGAAAAATGACAAAAATCAAGATTATTGAATAAAATACATGGAGACATCAAAATGAAAAGGTAAAATTTATTTAGGCTGCCCAAATCATAAACACGAAAAAAAGTCTTCTCTTGACTGTCATTGTTTATTCAAGGCTGTGGAACAATAGCCAGAAACACCTTGAACCTTAAACATGGCGAGAATTATATTCTTTTATAGCTCTTAGAAGTTTGGAGCTATAATCTGGATGTGTATGGTGGACTTTATAATTCATCCAGGTATTTTTGAAGTCATGGTGAACTGACTCCATAGCTTGCTCACTGTAGTTCCCGAGTCCTTTCTCCATTTTTCGGCAAAAATGAGGAACGTTAAAAAAGACAGCATGAACTTTTGGCGTTATTGGTATTGCTAGGTTCAAATAACTTCTTTGAAATTCTGAAATATACACCTCATATTTTTCGTCAAGACTACTTGAGAAACATGAATTGACAACACTTGAAAAATCATTAAAACATCTGACATATTTTAAATAATGAACACTACATTTTGCCCGAAGCAGATCTATCTTGTTCAACAAATTTTGAATTTTCTGCGAAACCAGGAGATCCATGGAAAAATTCTCTGCTTACATTGCACGATTTTGCCCATTTCTCAGTATCGTCTTCACATTCCCTCAGCATGTGCCCATACAACGTGTTTACTACCCCGAGCATTAGATGCAGTTCAGGTGGAGGTATTATATCGATGATTTCTGTCTCTGGATTCCCTGTAAAAATAGGTTGAGATACGTGACTGTAAAAATTCTTGGCATTAATTTTTTTACTGCCACTATTCTTGAAGGCGTCTGAATTTTCACGGCAACTACCAACGGTTCTATAACTTCCACACTTAGTCAAGAGATCTTTTGATGCAGTACACCACGTACACGGGGAATGAGAAGAATGAGCCATGACCCTAGTTATTATATTGGCCATTTTTAGGTCTGTTGCAATGGTCATGACTTTTAAGTCATTCAAATGCAGAGAGGACCACAGAGTGCAAACATTCACATAATTTTCTTTTGTATCAGAAATGATACCAAGGATGAATAACTTTTTCACACCCGTGTCCTTAAATTTATTGGCGTGTACTCCATCATGATAATGCTGCCTGGACTCTTTGAAATGTGGATATGTGGAAATGTGGATAAGCAAATCTTCAAAAACCCTCCAACACCGTCAAGCCCAATTTTCAAATCTACTTCTTGCAAACCTCTTTTTTCTCGAATATATGTAACTAAACCTTGTACATTATTACAACAAACAAAGCATCCAGATCTATTTATTACACAAGACTTCTTCGTATTCAATACGTCACAAACACGAGATTCAAAAAACGAATCAAGCTGATGATTCAACAAAAGCAGGTCCTGCTTCAAGTTGGGCTGAAACATATTCCTATTTTTACTGCCAACTAGCAAAGCAGCAGTTAGAGAATGTGTCTTTCTTGTAGACAACCCCAATTCTGTACTTATTTTCAATATGTCGATAGCTGCGACTGTTTCTTTTCTTGAGCTTTTATCCACATTGTTTGAATTCACTGAAACTGGTAGTTTTTTGCTTCTCCTTTGAGATAACCGCAACTGTTCTTCATTGTTTGAGTGTTCTGGCACGTGTAGAATATCTTTTAGCATTGATGAAGCTAATTTTTCCTCTTCTTTGGTAGACAAATTTTTTGAAATCAATTCAGTGAGAATAGGGATGCATTTAGGTGAAGTGCAAATTTTGTTTTTATCCAGTGGTCCTCTGCATTTCTTACACTTTTTCTTGATCACTTTTCTTTTCGCTGAATTTCCTAGACACAGATTGTCTGGTGCATGTCTCGCAATTTCACTCAACTTTCAGTCACAAAGTACCTTATTTTTAGATCGTGTTACACATGGGAGTTCCAGAAAACCAGAATAGTCCGGTAGAGCTAATGTGGTTTCTTCAGAATTTTGTTTATTGAATTTGTATATAATGATTTTGCAACTGCTACAGACAGCAGATGGGTAACGAATATCATCAAGATTAATATTTACAGCATTTTTTACCTCAATTTTCAATGGGCCCACAATATCCCACATCTTATCTTTCTTTCTTAAACACAAAAAACAAATCACGCCTCGGTTTTCTTCATGAGTTCGCGCATGGTCCTTTGTCTTTCGTGACATTTTGTTTCACTCTTATGTAGGTAATAGGTTCGGCTATTACTAATAACTGTTATTTACTGGCCGGTTTATCAACGACTGTTTTGACTAATATTGCGACAACTAAGTCTGTCTTTCTGCTGATTTTTGAAGCAAACATTTGAAAACAACAAACATATTTACGTGAAAAGAAACAAAACAATGTCTGTACACAGACAGATATAGTGATGTATTTATTTTTTAAGCATTTCAGCACATCTCTTGGCTACACCTACAGAATTATGAAGAAAAAATCGTGAATTTTCGTATCGTCGCAAAAAAAAAAAATTGAAATTGCGTTTTTTTCAAAACGGCTCCGGAAATTTTGCTAATTTTTGTTTTTTTGGACTTCTCAAACATGGAACTTTCGATCCTTGAAGAAAATAGAGACGTGGTTTTCCGAGCCATTTAAATCTGGTTCAGGTACACCGTGGTACGTTACTTAACATAAACTAATTCAAATAAATATTATAAAATTGTTTATCAATTTCTGGCATATACATCAACATTGATCGTAGGTCCTTTTTCTTTTCCGCTGGCATTTTGTATTTAAACTGGCTCGAATTTACAGTCGGTAACATAATAGTATTTTTTTACAATTTTTTATCGAATATTTTTAATTAATACACAGGTAAGGATTTCGGCATTTCCGTACTCTTTTCTGTATTTTACAACAGACAAGTTTGATTGCTGGTAAATTAAATTATGTACGGAAGCAAACGGAGGAAAATTCATTCCAATTGAGGCCCGTTGGTTTTAATTGAATAATTTTTAAATTACTTTAGCGTACTCCATAGATTTTAATAATTTAATTAATGATATTGGGCTATAAATATCCTGATTCCGCAGCTGCCTTTCAATAGTGCTATGAACAGCATCAATTTCTTGCACCTGGGAATTTCCCGCCTCCGAAAATTTTCGCTAAATTTCAATGAGCGATGGATGCGCTTCCAATAATTTAAGAATAGCGAGCATCGTTACTCTGTTGCGACTTTGCGGTACGCAAAAATCAGACCACAAAATAATTTTCTTTAATTTTGGATTGTCAGAAACAACATTTTCCAGAATTTCAATGAGCGACGTTCCTAGGTCGTTGCCGGTCCGTTGACTCAGTGCTTCGTTCCATATTGCACAATAGGTTCATTTATTTGTGCTGCAGTGTCCAGTTAAATTAGACACTGAAAATTTTTTCTATAAAAAAAGTTTGAAACAGGTGCACAAGGTAGCGCAAATACATTTTGCAGGTTGTAGCATACCACCGCTGTAAACTCATCTTTATTGGATCTATCCAAATCTCGCTCTGCGTTAGTAAGCTCCAAGTTAGGTTTGTAACTGATATACCATATGCTTGAATCTGCTTCGTTGTTTCATCTGTTGCAAAGCCATGAGCAACACATCGATCACATTGATCCTTTTTTGGTACGAGAAAGGATAAATTGAATTCCAGATTAAATATTTTTGAATAAATATTAAATATTACGGGATCGTTCATAGTACTTAAATATAGCCTAAACGTTTTTTGAATGCTTAATCCAGTCTCCAGATATTTCCGGTAGGTGGAAGCGCGGTAATAATGGGATTCAATTAAAGGACAACTTTTAATGTGTTCCTGTACATAATTAAGCCTTTCCTCGGTAATTTTGTATTTAATGAGCTTTCCATGAGCTACGGGGTTACTCATTCCAATTTCCGTACTTTTGGTATTGTGGTATTGGTTTGAAAATAATAAATCCGGTTTTGGCTCACATCAAGCGTAGTTAAAAAACAGGGTTTTAAAAGAATCTATCTTGCCTTCGTGAGTTGACGCTTTATGTCCTTTTCCTTTCTTTTGGGACCTTTCGAGTAAATTTCGAGTAAAAATTTAATTTGTTATCGTCAGTAAGACTCCTGAATGCATTGTGAACCATTAAACGATCCTCCTCACTAAAATTTGTTGTACAAGAATAAATAGAAGTTTCGGCGCACGCTTTATTATACCTTTTAAATTCTTATATTCTCTTCCTTAACTTCTTAAATTTTTGGTGATATTCTTACGCCACAAGCGTGATTTTATAACATTAGTTGTGTTATTAATTGACAACGAATCAACATTGTCGGACAGAGAATTATCGTTATCAGCTTCGTTTAAATAACCTTTTAAATTGGAAGTGAAAGCTGGAACATAAAATCGGTATAAATATTTATGTATACAATTTATTTATAATTTGTTTTAACTTGAGAGTGTATTTTATTTGCAAAATTTTTATGTAAGCTATCACAAAGCTTACCTAAATATACAAGCCGTCAGGTTAAAATTCGAACTTAAAATAAGGGGGATAGAAAGACAAAAAAAAATGAATTTTTCGTACAAATCATATGAAAAGTTATGTTTTTTTAATATCGTTTTTCTTAAATGAAAAGTCTTACAAAAATGAATTTTGATTGCTACGTTATCAAGAAGAATGATTGGTAAATATACGATTTGAAAATCAATTAATAAAATCTTGTTTAAGATATTTAATTAAGGTTTTACTAAAACCCCTTTATTTACAAACACATCTTTACACCTCATGACGTCATACCTTTCGTTGATGTTTTTTTTTGTAAAAAGCCATTAGTACCACCTACTTATAAACTCGACAAATTAAATAAGTTTAAAAAAAATGGCCGTGTAATTTTCGTGTTTGAAATCAGATGGCGGTAATAAGAAATTGAAATAATTTCACATTTCAGAAAAACAATTCATAATAATGTTTTAGCAAGTTAGGAGTATAATTTAGCAAATAAAAAGTTTAACGAGCATGCGGATCTATTTCATCCGGACATTATTGATTTGAAGTCGAAAAATTCGGAGGTTCCTTTGCGTTTGTTTTCAACATTCAAAAATTGGAATAATGATTTGAATGATTTATAAAAATAAACTGTAATACTTACCAATTAAGTACTTTTCAAATTGAGGTCGTAATCCAACACTTTCACAAAAGATTTTAAAGTTTTGATTGGCTCTGATAAATGGTTTATTCTTTATAAACTAGAAAACATCAATAAAATTGTTGTTTTTTTTTCAAATAATTAATACTTATGCACATAAATTTCGCACATAAAAACCACTCTGACATGTGATTGCTCCATTAAGCATAATAAGTCCGGGGAAAACAAAATAAAACGGATCATTAATTTTTATAAATCATTCGAACAGAAATAGTAACCGAAATATGTATTTTTTGTGGTAAACTACAGATGTCACAAATTCCTCACTACACTTGACAGTGTACAAAATGGAAAAGCTAATTTTTTGACATATTCTCAACGAATGTTATACATGTCATTGGAGAAAAGTAGCAAGTTGATTTTTTTTTTTTAATTATTTAAATTAATTTATTTATTTAATTCTTCAATATTATGGTCTTTTTGATTTCGGAATAAAAGATCCTGGAGTTTATTCATCCGTACTAACGTTTTTACTAAATTTAGTATACGACAAAGATGATTCTAAATTTAGGCGGCGATGCAGTCCAAACGACCAACTCGTGCAAACTGTTAAAGAAACTTATGAATGACTGTATTTTGGAGCGGAAAATTGTAAAAATGTTGATCCCATTACCGCATTCGTATTTTATTTTATTTATCAAGTATCACAATCACCAGAAAAAGTAACAGAGGAAATATTATATGGAATTTTACAAAAGATCGAGAAAAATTGATTAAATGGTTGACCGAGGACGAGAAGAATCATAATGTTGGCGGTGAGATTTTGAAGCTCCCTGCTTGGTTGATGACACGGACTGTTTACTTGATTGGATATGTGGTCATGAAGGAAATGATATTTTTGAATATGGATGTTTACAGCAATACAAAATAAAATAAAACATTTAATAAATTAACTACATACGTTAGTTTAAATTACTTGTAAATTCTTAGTTTCCATTTAACAGAATTATTGCACTGTTAAAAATATTTTCAAAATTTAAAAAAACGTTGTGTAGCCATCTTCATAATATCAAAAAAAAAATTTTTGTTTTTACAAAACAAGATCTTACGTCATTGATTTCGTTTTTATAAGTTTATACTGTATTTTTCCAAATTTTTCACATGGACTTACAAAGAAAAAGTAAATTTGTACAATTTTATTTTAATTATATTAATCAAATTACTAAATTTAAGTTATTGGTTTTAAAATATGTTATACTCAAAGGTTTGATTTAAATATACCATATACCTAAAAATATTTTCTGTTACGAGTATTTTTCATTCATAAAATTTTAATCAAAAATATTCAATTTTACATGGGTTCTTATGGGAAATCATAAAATGTATCCCCTTAAATTAAGCTTCTTTTAAAATTGGTCTGAACCTGACGGCTTGTATATTTAGGTAAGCTTTGGCTGGGGGGGGGGGGTCTGCATCCGAATCGTCAAAACTTCCATCCGACAATAATATTTGATCAAAAACTATAAAAAATTAGTAATACACTTTACAATTATAATATTATAATTAAAAATATAATTAGTGTCTTATACTTACTCTTGCCGATTGATCTGCGTCCAAAAGCTGAACAAGCGATGAAAATTCAACAGAAACATCCATTTAAAAAAAAAAAATTATTTATTTGTAGTAACTACTAATACTTAGTATGTATGTATATTAATAAATAACCACAATGCACAGTATCGTAAATTGCACTAATTAAAATCCGTTTTACCACCATGAACGTAAATGATCATACCGTTCGATTAATTTCGCATAGTTTACACACCATCTATTTTACTAACGATTTAAATTAGACTGGTTATGATGCAACGACACGATTTCTTTATATACTATATTATCACGTGACATAAAATGGGCATCTTAGGGGGGGGGGGGGGGGGTGTTAGAACAAAATCGAATGATTATGGTAAATTTATAAAATCCAGGAATTCTTGTTCAACTGCATACAACATTTTCTAGTTATGGATATATGTAAAATGAACATTTTTATTGTATATATCCAGTTTGATCGTATGAGGTGCTTACACTAAACTGAACTTTGTGTAACTTGAAAACTACGGCAGAAAGAACAATTTTGATTGAAGATATAGAAAGAGCAGATAAAATTAGGTATATAAAATGTTAAACCTAAAATTTGGTTATTTTGGACTTACACCAAGATATAACTACGACGACGATATGTGTATGATATTTAAACAAATCCACACGCCTTGACCGATTTCAACTAAACTGTTACACAAATATTGTTTAAGACTTAAGAAATGTCACTGTTAATATCTCAAACTTCAAATTGAACCTTTTACATTTCAAACTGAACCTTTAGCAAATTATCTGAATGACCAATTAGGATGTAACTTATCTATTTCATAAAGAATTTTAGCCAAATTTGACATCCGCTTTGGAAATGAGGTTCTTAGATGAAGTTCTGGAATATGACCAAGTATAAGGGAACTTGTCTATTTCTCAACCGATTATGATGAAATTTGACATGTACGCTGGAAAGGGGATTCTAAAATGATGTTTTGGATGAAGTTCTCGAATGTGGCCAAGTACGATGGAACTTGCCAATTTTTCAACCGATTATGATGAAATATGGCCAAGTATGATGGAAGTTGCCTATTTCTCAACTGATTATGGTCAAATTTGAAATGTGCCCTGGAACTGGGATTATAAAATGATTTTTGGATGAAGTTCTAGAATGTGACCAAGTACGATGGAACTTGCCTATTTGACATGTACGTTGGAAATGGGATTCTAAAATCTATTTGGATGAAGTTCAGGATTATGGCCAATTATTATGGAGCTTGCTTATTTCTCAACCATTTATGATGAATTTCGGCTTGTGCATTGGAAATGGGATTCTAAAATGATGTTTTGGATGAAGTTCTGGAATATGGATAAGTATGATGGAACTTGGCTTTTTCTCAACCGATTGTGATGAAGTTTGATAGGTAGACTAGTATTAGGATTCTAAATTTTTTTTTAGATGAAATTCTGTAATATGGTCAGCTAGTATAGTATTTGTCCATTTTTTGAACGGAGTTTAATGGAATTTTTGCATGTGTGATGGTAATGGGATTTTAAAATGATTTTTAGATAAAGTTCTGGAATATGGCCAAGTAGGACGGAACTTTGCTATTCTTTAACCAATTATAATGAAATTCGAGAATGGGAATGAGGATTTAAATTAATATTTCTAATTTCGAAACTCTGCACTACCGTTTCTAGTTTCAATACTGAGGCACGTGTCCGCTATACACTATATTTTATTAAACAAGGCCAAACTTTCCGCTCTGACAGCAAAATACTCAGAAAACATAACCCAAAGTTTAAAGCAAAGGATCGGCAAGAAAATCTTCTAATGGAACTTGAATATTATAACGGAGATAATCTAGATCGTTTAGCAATTGACTTAGTATGTTTATAGGCTGCCTTAAAGAAACCTCAACAGACAACATTATAGAAGCCATTTGACATATTTCTCGTAACCTCGTTTAAAAAAATTTTTTGCGTCACATTTCTTTCTATTAGTTGGAAACATCAAAATTCATTATAATCGGTTAATAAGGTAAGGTGAGTTAAATTCTTATTGACCATATTATGGAACTTTATCCAAAAATCAATTAAGAATTCCAATCACAATATGTCAATTTTCATCATAATCGGTTAAGGGATAGCTAATCTCCATCCTAATTGGCCATTCATATGATTTGTTAAGGTTTCTATTTGAAATGTGGAAGGTTCAATTTGGAATGTAAAAGTTCCAATTTGAAATGTGAAAAGTTCAGTTTGAAGTGTAAACGGATGAATTTGAAGTGTAAAACCTGGCCCCAAATCATGAAATCCGGTACCGGTAAAATTTTGACGGAAATAGTCCGGTTTTACAAAAACCGGTATCATGAAAACCGCTATCGCGGAAAATTACCGTCAAATCTTGTCCGGTTATAAATAGTTGACGGACGATGTTTTTATTTATTAAATCGGGTGTCAAGATGGCGGACCAAAATTTAACAACGTAAGTAAATATTTTTTTATTTATGTTTTTGGTTAATTTTTATAATATATTTAATTTATTATAGTATAAAAATTCTTACGAACCCAACACAAAAAAAAATTTTGATCAATTTTATGAACGATCATCCCGATTTGGCCAAAGGATTATTAAATACTAACCAAGGGCGGCAAAAAAAAAAATTCGTTATGGACGCGACTAAAAATAATGTGCAATGCGAATGGTCCACCTAATAAATCGGAGTTAGAATGGAAAAAGGTATTTAACGTTATATTAATTGTTGTTTCAAAATTTTTTAAACAATTACTAATCGTCATTTTATATCATTCACGAACACTTAGGTATGGCAAGATCATAAATGGGCAGTGAAGAGAAAACTGCAACATAATAAAAAGGAAATAAATAGAACCGGTGGTGGACCTTGTCGTCTGAGAGATATCTCAGTCGATGATGATATCATATCACGAGCAACTGGCTTAGAAGCTAGCGTCAGTGGGTTAGGTCAACGGAGGTTTGGGGCCAGCGTAAGGCCAACTGTAATTTCGTCTGATGAAACAGTAATTTCGTCTGATGAAAATACAAGTAATAATATAGAAAGTAGTTTAGATGCGCAGGAAGAAGACGCTGTATTGAGTGTGGCAGAAGATTTTTGCGATAATTCCACATCAGCTAGTGAGCCTAATAATGTGGAATTGTTAAAAAAATCAATAAAAGTTAATGAAAATTTACTAAATGCTTTTACCAAAATTGAGAGTCACTTTAAAACAATGGTGGACCAAAACAACCAAATAATTACTTTAAAAACGGAAAAACTAGCCATCCTGAAGGAAAGCAATAATTTAAAGCGACAAATGATTTTTGAGCAAAGATCAAGGGATGATATCAATTATTATTAACTTTTGATATCAGTTTTTCTAGATTTAGTTTTTTTATTTTAATAATTTATGTGATAACATGTGATTAAATTGAATTGAATTTATTGTTAAGTTAAGTTACGTTAGTTATAAGCTTTAAAAATTACCCACCTTTAGATATAGTTATTGTTATACGAAATACAATGTGATAAAATTTAATGAATTACCTGAATATTACTATGTAGACTCATTGCTTATATATAAAATAAAAAAACATGAATTTATTTAATTGATTTTTTTCTAATTTATTAATGAATCTCTTATTCTATCTCTAATTCTTACTGCTAAAGCTCGCTGTCTATTTGATGGCACAGTTTGCTCTGATGTAGGTGTATTTTCGTCCTCCAAAGTTACATTACTCTCAATCTCAGCAGATGTTATGTTAAACTTATTACAAATGTTGTGTAAAGCGGCTGTAACATTGCACATCTGAACGACTTTGTGAGGTTTGTACCGACATTGCCTTTCCGACAATAAAATTCGCCATCGACCTTTCCAAACCCCAATGCACCTTTCTATAATACACCGTGCTTTGCTATGAATACTGTTAAAATGTGCTTCTGGTGAGTTTTCTGTTGCAGCCCTATAAGGTGTTATGAGCCAGGGTTCTAACGGATAACCTGAGTCACCTGATCAATTATTCGCAAATTTGTTTGTAGAACGAATTTTTTTAAACAAATTGAAAAAGTTATTTAATTACCTAACAGAAAAAAATTTGGATTATCCTGGGTGTATTGCTCCATATACAGCCTTTCCTCGCTATTTGCCCAAACAAACGAGTCATGATTGCAACCTCCATAATTTCCATTGATCGCCATAATCGTCATATTTTCATCACAAATCTGTAAAAACGAAAATTATATATTAAAACCGAACACTCTTATTTAAATATAATTAAGTGAACTTACAACCATGACATTTAAACTATGGCGCTGTTTTCGGTTTAAGAAAGAATGCTCATTCTCAGTTGATTTTAGATGATAAACATGTGTCCCATCTACACAACCAACAATACCAGGAAAATTAAATTGCTGATAAAAATTGGTTTTCGTTCTTTGCGATGGTTCAAATTTTATAAACTCGCTACATAAAGACCGTTCCATAATATCAAGCGTTTCGTTAAATATGGTAGACACTGTACTTTGCGCCATTCCAATGAGGAACTCACATCCTACTCCTGATTGGTAACTACCACTACTTAAAATCTGTAACGTTGCACACAACTTTAAAATTGGCGGTATCGAAGCAACAGTTTTGCCCCATTTTAAGTGTAGTTTCTGTTCTACAAACTTAAAAGCTTCCTTCGTTAATCGAAACCTTTGTTTAAATCTATAGTATTAAATTAAAGAAATTATAGTTATAAGTACACATAAGTTTAAATAATTAAATAATGCATTACTTACATAACATCTTCAAGTTGCAAAGGATTACTATTATCTCTTAGTTGACGTCTAATGAGGCGAGTGTCACGAATTTCATGAAATTCTTCTTCATCGGAAGAGTCTGCTAATAAAAAATGCTCGATAAAATTCCTAAAACAAACAAAAATATAAGAATTCCCATACATTTTGTTCAAAAAAGAAAAGTAAAACTTTGACTTACATTTTTATAGCTCTATACGACTAGACTATAAACACTTTATGAGTAAATTACTTAAATAATATTTTAATCAAAATTTAATTAACGCAACCTTAATTACTTATTAAAACACTTTCCAAAATTTAACCTTATGCCAAACATAAAACCATAAACTAGTAAACAAATTGAAATTGTTTTTGACAGACAAGATATTTTGACAGTTTTAGAGAAAATGTACACTGAACTGAAAATTGCTTAATATTTTATACTAATAGCTCAATAATTTTACCGACCGGATTACATGATACGGTATCGTTACCGGTCGTTCTATCTGACGGCGAAATTTTATAAACGACCGGTATTTCCGACCGGATTTCATGATCCGGGCCCTGTATGATGGTATAATGGTATATTGTTATATGATCGGTACGATGGGAAGATAGTATGATGGTAGGTTGGTACGATGGTATAATGCTATAACGGTACGATGGTATCATGGGAAGATGTTATACATGTATGATAGTATGATTGTGTGATATTATGGTGATATAGTGGTATGATGGATTGATATTATTGTATGATGGTGTGATGGTATGATTGTATATATGATACAACGTACGATAGTATGACGGAAGTTATTCTAGAATGATGGTGTGATGATATGAGGGTATAATGGTATAACGGTTGGATGATAGTATAATATCATGGCCTGACAGTATGATGTTAAGATGGTATGATTATAGGGACGGTATGGTGGTACGAAGTTATAGTGGTATGACGGTATATTGGTATGATTATATAATTGTATGATGGTACGATTTTCTGATGATATGATGGTATGAAGGTGTGGTGGATTGATGGTACGATACATATCACGGTGTGATGGCGGGATGATTCGACTTCACTATGGTACAATGGTTAGATTGTATGATGGTTTAATGATATAGTGTCATGATGGTATAATGAAATAATGGTATGGTGGAATGGTTGTTTAATGTTATGATGGTAAGACGGTACGTATGCCGGTATTATGGTGAGTAGAGTTTGAGTTGAAATTTAGTTGGATTTGAAAGAGAAGTTCGTTTAGGATTTAGGGTTTAGTGGGAGGTCAGATTGATTTGAGTTTATACACGCGTTCGAACCGAGTCAATTTTGGGATTGAGTTGGAAAATAAGTGTAGAGTTTAGCTGATGGGTGAAATTTGGGTCGAGCTAGGTTGATTTGACGTAGAATTGGGATTTAGTTAGCTTGCATTGGGCTATGAGTTGTTTGGTTGGGGAATTACCAAGGGTTGATTTGGTGATTTAATTGAAGATTGGGTTGGTCATTAATTTCGTGATTGTGTTTAGGATTGTGTTGCGATTGAAATAGAGGTTGAGTTGTAAATTGAGTTGGAGATTAAGAAGAAGACTTAAGATTGATTTGTGAGTTGAAGTTTTGATCACCTTATGAGGTTTCAACCATTTAAATTGTTATTTTTCCATTCACTTTTCACACCAACTCAATAATATTCTTGAGCACTAAATTTTAAGCGTAGATAAACTATTAGGTTTGTTAGTTATGATGAAATCGTTTTTACATTTCATCGAACTTACAGTAAATTAACGTATCTGAAATTGTTTCGAAAGTTCTTTTTTTATACCAAATGATTCGCCGTGAGAAACACTGTCTGCATTTTAGAACCTACGTTGATTTACCGTTAGGATAACGAATTCGTCCTAACAATCAATTAACTTCGCTGCGGAAATTTGGGTGCAGTTGCTCACGACGAACATTTTGGTATAAAAAAAGAACTTTCGAAACAATTTCAGATACGTCATAGTCATCTATGTCAAAGATAATATATCTGAAAGTTTGTCCAATCTTATTTTAAGGAAAAAATTTCATACAGAAAATTTCAAATAAAATGATTTTTAACTCCCCATTCAATATTTTCGCGGGAGGGCTTAATTTAACAAAATAAAGATCTTCTAATCTAACGTTTTACTAATTTAAGAATTTCCAATGTAATCATTGGAATTAACTGTACATTGCTAAGGGTGCCCCATGATTTCCTAATATCATAGGCACCTCTCTGAACAGCATAATATATACATACATTTCCAGTGCAATCTTTGGGGAGTAACTATCACTTCACTAGCTACTGCACTTCGTTAGCCCTCACAAATATTAGGCAATATACCATTTGAGGTTGGCATACATGTCTGTGAAAGACATTATACGTTTTTTAAGTAAGTTCACAGTATAAGTATTACTATTTGTAAACGTAGGACAATAACCGCCCCGGAATATTTTCCAGTTAATACCTAAGATCAGGTAAAGGTTTGGGTACAGCTATTTTAAGTTTGGCATTATTATGAATTCGTTTACAATTTAAACATTTCTAATTGACTGTTGAGTTTGTTAAACCGCACAATCTACATTGATGTCTCTGAAAGCATCAAGGTCCAGCCAACATCGACTTACTGACTGGAATGTACAACTATGTCTTTTCATGTTTAATAACTATTTCATTCGTAATTTGATTTGTCAATTCTTAAATAAAGTAGCTCTTAGCTGTAACTGTGGCAGGTCAACAGATCGCGATCTATAAAATACCGGTTGAATGAGAGAGCACGAATACATACTTTGAAAGCCAGTTTAATACCAAAGCCTTAATAATAAATCGTATTTTTGGTTGGGCTTTTATAAAGCTTACACACACTTAAAATAATAACTTTAATTTTTAATGGAAGCCTTGCATTATGACTCATTTCAACGTCATTAAAATGAATTTTAACGCAATTATGAAGATTTCTAAAGCGGCATTTGTCTGTACTAACAAAAAATTCGCTAAAATAAGCGGACTTAAATGTTTTCTGAAATCGAAAAACTTTATTATGCTAAACGTAAGCTTTTCAACTCCTTATTTATAATTTATTACCTTAGGCGACTATAAGGTGAAGTATCCCGCCAATGGAAAGATGAATGTTTGGTTTTTTAAAGTAAACTGCTTTCTGCGATTTCGACCCTAACGGCACAAAAAAAAACACTAGATGACCAAACGCTAGAAAAAAAATCCTAAACCTAGACACCTTTTAATGCAACTTGCTTTAAAATTTAATATTCCTAAAATATTTTATTAATGCAGTCTTTGATAAATTTGAATGCAGTTGATTGACGGTATAACGAAACTGTACCACAGACACGGAATCAGAGGTCTGGTGCGGTCTATTAGCTGGCTAAAGCTCTCGGTGTGTCGTGGCAGTTTCCAGACATTATCCTATGCTTGAAAAAAAATGAAATATAAAAACAAAGGAAAAACGAATCATTTTGTGCCACGCCCTCAGCAGTTCAAGCAAATGGTAATCAGGATGCGGCCGTTCGAGAAGATAGCCATATCCTGCTCAATCCCTGACCAGTCTGCAATGAAGGGTCCCTTATGATCGGCCCGCCTACCGGAATCGCCTTTCCGGTCGCCGAAGCCAATAAGGGATGGAAGGACGCCTTCACCTATAGACCACTCGGCTACTTTACGGGACAGAAATTGTCATCTCTAAGAAACGACTAGCACATGTATCGTGCTGCTCCCTCCGACAGCCTGGGAGTTATTTAAGTTGATTTTTTAATGTGTGTCACCCTGTATATCACCTGTGCGTAGGGTTTGCAGGTAGAAAACCTGCGTTACACGTTAATTTTCGGAGTCTGAAAATCCGAATTTTTACTCGCGCCGGGTTTTTATTTAAAGACGACTGATTTATCTGTAGAAAATTAATTTTATTTTTATAAATCTTTTCTTTTCGCTCATGATTCAAAATAAAAGAAACGGAAAAAAGAAATATTTCTAAATCAAATTATCTAAGCGATCCAACTAGTTAGAACAAACACGCAGATACCCTTCCGTATAGTTCAAAACCACAATTATTGGAGTACGGAGGATAATTGTTTAAAAGGATATTAATGTGTTACATGTTTCTGTCAATCTATCAATGTTGCTCTGTTTTTGTCAATCTATCAATGGCCGAAGAATAGAATTTGGCCACTACCTCTTGGCAGCAATCAAAACAAACCTTGTAGAGTTCTAACTTATTTAAAAAAGAGTGCGCTATGTTTGAATTTTCAGGTGGAAGAACCAACAGACAATCTATATTATCTATATCTATATATCTTTACTATCAATATCGCTAACGTCGACTAGTGCAGAAAGTGTATTTTCAATTACAGGTAATATTTGTGCTAAAACCAGAAGGCGCTTAGTTGATAATTCAATTTATGTTTAGTATGTTTAAAACATTTTTTTTTGCTAGGGAAAAAAAATTATAGGCTAGAGCATCAACATTCCGTATAAGGTAATCCCAATATTTCATTCACAACACAAAAAATATGCGTGCACTGCTAAAATTGGAATGTTGCACTAAAATTTAATATAATTGCTGTATTACAAATTAATGAAAATTGTATTAAATCCTTTTTAATGCAAACTTTACATTATTTTGTAATACAGCCTTCCACTGGACCTATAAGTAATGCAATTTACATTACATAAGCAGTATTTTTTTAAGTGTGCAGAATTTCAATATTAGTAGTTTATGGCGTACAATTTCGTAAGATCAACGAAGGAAAGGCGACGCCTTATGAACAAATGGTAGACCGGCATTCAAACCGACCAATACCATTTTTACCAAAATCGTTTCATTTTCAGTGTAATTCGTGCAACGATTCTCATTCTCCAACAAATACACACGTACATTTTTGTTGGGATCCACTGTTGCTTGCACCTATAGGCCGTGCAATTTCTTCCTCGTCGTTTAGGTCAAGAATCTCGTTGTGCGTGTAGTCGATAGCTTCTATTAGCGAAGTACTATCGAACACACATTGGTAAGCAACTTAATCCAGCTGATATCTTTTTTATTAATGTAAGGATTTTGTTGACCTCGGCGGGACAGTCGGTAGAGCCTTGCTTAGCAACTTGGCGGTCTCGGGTTCGATTCACGGTGGTGGCAAAAAGAAACTTATCTTGATTGGGTGTTGTGCATGTGAATGTATTGATACTAGCTTTTTCAATAGGAGAGTAACATTACATTTAAAAAGCATAACATTTTTCCGGGTAATGTTTTATGTACATTACATGTAATGCGTTGTTTACTTACCAACGATTAATTGAATTGTATTTCTGGATAATCTGAAGTGGAACCGAAACAGTCCGTCAATATAATTTCCAACAAGACTTTCAAACTGTTCAACTTTTTGTGTTCCTTTTCACTGTCGCTGGATTCATACATTTTTTTAAAAATTAAAACTTAAAAATAAAAATTAAACTACAACCCGAAAACCAAAACTTAACCTCAAATAATTGCTAACTAAAAAAATATTTACATGTACAATTAAGATGGACTAATTAACTAAATTACATTAAAATGCCAAATTAAAAAGTAATTAGATTAAGTTTAAATGAAATTAATTTTTAATTTTATGGAAAATAAAATGCGAATACATTTTTATTTTTATTTTATATAATTACAATCTGGTTTCCTGGACTAATGAGCAATTGGTTTCGGACTTAGTTTACTAACTTAAATTAATCTATGGCTTCTTCCCACTGGCATTCCATAGTGTCTGATAAATTGAAGTAAACCACATCTTTGTAGTGGATTTTAGATCAGCATAATCCTGTTTAAGCTCACAATCACACCAGCTCAAAAGCTTCGGCTCTTTTGAGTATGCCTACTAAATTCGTGTTATCTAGGAGCTGAGTTCACTCAATATTCACATGTTGGCGGATCCTTTCTTCATGTCTCCACGCTTCTTCCTGGATTTCATTTCAGATGAGGTTCATTTTATGGTCCCTTTGGAGTTCATTGCTCCTGACAAGGTGCTTCAACGATGCATTAATATCATATTCTGAAATCTTTGGGTGATATTTACGTTGCTCTAAACCCCAAAGCTGAATACCATAAGTCCAAATCGGTTTCAATATTTGTCTTTAAAGTAGAAGCTTGTTGTATGTTGATGAAGAAGAATTCCTTCCCATCAGCCAATACATTTTTCTATATCTAAGTCTGAAGAATTAACTTTTCTTTTTGACATGTGCTTTCCATCGTAGTTTAGCATCCAGGGTCATGCCGAGATACTTAGCTGTGTTCGCATGCGGCATTATTTCCCGATTTATGGAAATCGCGAATATGGCAATATCGAAATTGGCCTATAACACGAGGTGAAGTGTGGTGGTTTCCCAAGTTTTGAGATGACGATTATTTATGCAATACACATTTGATTTTGAGACATACTACCTTGATCAACAAGTTCCCGGAATTACCACCGTGTGGCGCTCCCATCTTTCCGATTTGAGTTCTGTTTTTTTGTTAAGTTGGTACATCTGTTTTTGATATTGCCTCTAAATCTTAGCGTCATAGCTTGACATTTGCAAAAGTTACGTAGTCAAGAGTACATCTATCTCTGTGTGTGTTGGCGATTATTTACAATTTTAGAAATTATTTACAATCTTAGACATGATTTGCGAGGCTGAATCCGATCCCACATTCATCAAAAGGATCATTACTGGAGACGAGACGTGGGTTTATGAGTACGACACGCAATCCAGACATCAGGCAAGTCAATGGCGTTCACCAAAAAAAAACCACGTCGTTTTCAGTCAAAAAAGAAGGCAATGCTCACGGTTTTCATGGATTACAACGGTGTAGTGCATCATGAACTTTTACCAGAAGGCCAGGGGACTTATTTCTGAATACGATACGAATTTGTATACGAAACGAAAATGCTATTCGATACGAAAATTAATTGGTATTTCTGAATACGAACGTACGACCTATTTTAATTTTTGTGGTGTAGGCAAAGGGAAATTTTGTTTTACGTGAAAAATCCTTAAAATGACAGTGTAAATCTGAAAATAAACGTAAATATGCCAAATTTTTGGCATCAATTTAGTTTTAATTGGCTTCGTGAATAAATAAAATCGAATACGGCCATATTGGCTAAATATTATTTTATATCAAAATAAAAAATTTTATTTAATAAAAGGAAATACAAATCTGTACCTAGAAAAATTCATAGCTACATATTTCGTGAAATTTTAGTTTTATTTATTTAATTTATTGGCATTGCGTCATTGAGGGGCCCGGTAATTAGTCAACAAATTGGTATATACATACTCGTACATAAAATATGTGAAATTTTGCTGAATAAAAAATATTTTCAATTAAAAAAATTTGGCTTTTAGTTTTTTAAAAATTTGTATTTCTTTTAAAAATTAAAAAAAAAATTAAAAATATAAATTTTTTGTGTACATCTTGCATTTTTTGCTTGTTTATTATTGGTGTCGTTAACTATTATGTCATCAAACCAAAATCCGTTCATGAACGAACAAAAATTGCTCGAATTCGTATTGTGAAATACGGGATATTTTGTCACGAATCATGCTTACACGAATTCGTACAAGAAATAAACGTATTCGTATTCAAAAATACCAATGATACGAATTCGTAGATTTTTTGTTCGTATTCGTATTCAGAAATAGGGGCCCAGACCGTAAACAAAGAGTATTATTTAGGCGTTATGAGACGTTTGCGTGAAGCAATTCGCCGAAAGAGACCAAAATTGTGGGCAGAAAACTCGTGGATTTTGCACCATGATAACGCACCGTCACACAGTGCCATCATTATTCGTAATTTTTTGACGAAAAATGCAACAAATACCATCCAACAGCCACCGAGTTCACCTTATTTGGCTCCCTGTGACTTCTTTCTGTTCAATCGAGTTTAAAAACCATTACGGGGAACGCGTTTCAGCAGCTGAGAGGAAATAATGGAAAAATCGCCAACACACACAGAGTAGATGTACTCTTGACTACGTAACTTTTGCAAATGTCAAGCTATGACGCTAAGATTTAATGGGAATATCAACAACAGATGTACCAACTTAACAAAAAAACAGAACTCAAATCGGAACGATGGGAGCGCGACACGGTGGTTATTCCGGGAACTTGTTGATCAAGGTAGTACATCGATTTTCTCTGTGTCCTATGTGATTCTAAGATCATTGACCATGTTTCTGTTTAGGGTGGCTCTCTTAGTGCTGTACTCTATGTTGTTTTGTCATTTACTCTAGTTTCTGTAATCGCTCATCTATTGTATTTAGTCTGCTTATAATTAATTAAGTGTTTGACTTATAGTATATCGTCATTTTGAGTAGTTTTTCTGGATTTCCGTTGCTCATAATTGCTTGAGCGTACATAAGTCATTTTACCAAATTGTCCTTTAATAGTTTCCGACACTCTACGATTTACTTCGGGTTGGTTCATCTTAACTGCCTGCTTCCTAAATAAACTTGGATTTCTAGCAATCACATTCTTATTTTTGATGTTTTACAGTTCAATAGCAATGCTGCATCCTCTGTATTTAGCCGGATGGTTTTCTTCACAGTGAACGCATTTAGGTTGAACATTTCGAGTTTTTACACAAACTTTGGTATGATGTTTACCTAAACATTTGATACACCTGGGTTCCCTGTTGCAATATTTTTGTATATGCCCATAGGCATTTGACATTGTTTAGATTGTGGTATAAGCTTAAGTCTTCTTAGAGGCTGAATAACCACCTTGCACCCCAGGATGTACCGAATTTGATAAATTTTTTCGATATCTTCATCGGTATCGAAGGTCAACATAAACATGTTTAGAGGTATTTTGCCTCTCCTTTTTAGCTTAATTGATGCTTCAGTGGCCTTAAATTCTTTTGATTAGAGTGTAGCTTTTTAGCTATGACCGTGATAGGTCTGGTTTGTTTTGTCTTCAAACGTGTGCCAAACATGTTTTTCTTCGTTTAACATTTTTGGTGTTCATGGTGGTTCCATTCATTACCTTTTGCATTCAACTTATCAGTAGCAGTTATTTTTCTCATAGAGCAAATCGTAGTCTTTGACTTCATCTATTACTACTGGTGTTGGTGAAGGTATTTTTTTTTGGGTTGTTTCAGAGTAATATTTCTAACATCATCCTTTAATTGAGGTGGGAAGGACGTATTATTCCGTTTACTTTTTTTCCTCCCACCTTTAACTCTTATCCACTCAGTTTCTCGAACTTGTTCTTCTTCATCCGTATAGTACTCTTGTGGAGTTGTATTCTGATTAGGAGTAGAACCGATGTTCTCCGTTGGCTTAAGTGCTTTAACTTAGTTTTCAAGCATCTTATACGCCACCTGCATCCGTGCTATTGTATCATTCAATTGCATGTTTATAATGTTGGCTTCAACTAATGCATTATTAGCTTCACACAATTCATTGTGAAGCTTTCCTTCATTTGTAGAACGACTGTTGTGGCTGCTGGCCCCAATGGAGGAATTACCGCCTCTTATCGGAAAATACGATAATTTCTTACTCCTCTGGAAGGGATGTGAATTATCCTTTTCCGTTTTACTCAATTGAGCTGGTTTATTCACCAACATGTCTTGGGATTGGTTAGGATAGCAATGGCTGGTTTCCCCCCTTCCCCCCGCCCGAATCTATGAG
This sequence comes from Tipula vernalis, assembly GCA_958295665.1. Lineage (NCBI taxonomy): Eukaryota > Metazoa > Arthropoda > Insecta > Diptera > Tipulidae > Tipula > Tipula vernalis. The sequence continues at coordinate 292,566,680 of OY282558.1, read as the reverse complement.
ACCGACTTGCGAAGAGGGGGAATTTACCTGAGCAACAGGTGTACCACTTGGGGTATTTGTTTCCATATTTGTTCCGCTCGTGTTACCTCGTGGAGGTATACTAGACACATTTTGTGGTTTCTACAAAGTTGCAGCATCGGAATATAGACCACGACATACATGGCTATAGACGGGATCTCGAATGTCACGAATTTTTAATGTCACGGTTTTATTAAAATTAATGATACGAAAAAAACATATTTTGATGTTTTTTTCTTCACCGTACACGATTAGAAATACCTGCGATAACGTTTACAAACATATGTACATGTTTGTTTCCTTAACAAAATTCATTTAAAATTTTTCGTTTTAACCAGATTCTGAAAAAACAAAACGAAGTTTAATTTCATAAAATGGGAAATAAATAATTTCATTTTGTCTAAATAGTCTTACATTTATACGGTTACCGAAACAACGTATGTAAATATGTACCTACATCTAAGAGTATATATTGTAGCTTTATGTACATTATAACGTTTGTATTCGTATGTATGTCTCTGATCTATTTTAGTTCCTCCGTCTTTTCTCCCACTTTTCAGCATTTTCCGTTATTTTTCTTTTTCTTGTTACATTTAGGTGTTGATAAGAAAATGATAAATGATCTGAAATATATTAAAATACATTAAAATAATCATAAAAATAAACTTTTATTTAAAAACCAAAATGTTTTGTACATTGTGTATTTTAATTAGATTTGTTTTCCATTTTTATGTTTCATTTTCCTTTTGTTTTATTAAGTAGAATTGTTGTTGTTTTTTGACAATTATGTGACTTAATTAAAAAGGTGTTTAAAGTATTTCCTGAAGGTACATGTAAATAATATTATGTTTTATTTGTATTTTTATGTTTTAAATATAATATAAAAGAATATTATTTGTTCTATAAAAGGAATGAACAAAGTAAATATTTTCTTACTTAAAAAATAAAATAATTTTCCGTTTTAAATATCAGAATCGATTTTTTTCTGAACAGGAAGTATAAAATAAAAAAATAATTCATTCTGTTTTAGTTCTCACCAATAGCTATTTGAATTATAAACATTTATACAATGTAGGAATACGTAATCTGATTGTTGATATGCAAATCCCTTGTAAAGTCCTAATAAAAACTGACCAATATTCTTCGTTAGGTTTATTGGCTAAGAAGAACTGAATTCATTTTATTTTATTTATACTTACTATCAGTAAAAAATGATCAATTGGCCAATGTACATTCCTGCAGTTATACAATAACAGTGAAGAAAAACCCTAAATGAATATTGATTTATGTTAGTTTTATTGTGATTTGTGGACGTGATATAATCGACGAATAAAATATTCTTAGAACAGGATTTATAATCCCAAGAAACAAAAGTTTATCTATAGAGGTTTTAGGGTGATGGTGTATTATTATTTATGGGTTATAAAATAACAAACAAATAATTTTGATTTAGAATTTTTACAATAACATTAGTGCAAAAACGATAAAATCTATGGGGCATATCGTTTAGAGAAATTTACGGAGGGAATAACGGTTGAATTTGAATGGAGTGAATTTCCACCCAAAATCATTAATGCCAACTAATCATGCCTAAACTGGATTTTAGCGGTGAAAAAAATAAAGGACAACTAAAAATATATGTACTTTATTTTTATTTATTTTATTTAAGTTTGTAAATTTTCCAAAAAGTAGTTATGAAACAGAGAATTTAAAAAAAAAATCCAAAATTTTAACGCATCGATCCTGCGTTTAGTGGATGTTTTTGTTTTTATTTAAGTGTAGTTAGTAATCATCATTCATTCTGTATTAATTTTTTCTAAATCTCTGATTTAATTATTTAATTAAACCAAAAAATCAAGTGGTTTATCTTTACAATGGCTGTTTCAAACTCGTTGTGATTTAATTCCATTTAAGTTTAGACTAGGATTGGTTAGTAAAAGTTCGGTATTTTGTAATTGTTGCTGCGTTAATCCTATAAGAAAATTTTCTATGGTGAAAAATTCAGAGATAAGCAGATTGAAAGCATTGCGTTTCCGTGAGCATTGACACAAATAAAATCGAAATGTCCTGATCACGGTTTGAACTGAACAAACACCGATTTCACGGATCTTTGTTTGGAATATTTATTTCGAAATTACTTTGAAATTAGTTTTTTTTTGTCATTCAATAAGTTATTAGTATTTGTATATATGTACATATGTATGTTTCTAATTTTTCTAACCTTTAAACGTTTGTCACTTTCTAATTTGATGTATCGTATTTTATTTGAAAGATTACAAGAACAATTGCACTATTCAACACCTTAATAGAAATTCGTGCTAAGTTAATGGAATTGAAACCGAATTCCATTTTGAAGTTGTTGTTGTTTTCAAAACCGGGGCATGCACAGCTTGTTTTTTTAGTTTTATAGTTGGCTTGTAGTGTTGTAGACACAGATATAATTTTAGTCTTTTTTTAATCTCAAAATGTCTTCTTTTAATCTCATTTTAAGCTAAGCCTTTAAAACTGGAATTCCAAGCACGAATCTCTGGCGATTTTATTTGATGATTGATTTGATCTGATATGCACGGTACGGAGCGGGAAACGAAGAAAAAAAATTGGAACGGTATGGTTGGCTAAAATTCTCCTAGTCCATACCGCCATGTAAGCTACCTCCAGCTACATAAATTTCGTTACACCAACAGTTTACCACGATCCAGCTCCTTCTAGTTAGTTCCGGGACGATTTTAAGTTAAGATTAATTATATTAATATTATTTAATATAAGCTAAGATTTAAAATAAAATTAAATCAAAAAAATATATTTTGGATCACGTCCACTTTATTCAAAGATCAACTTAAATCTAAATGATGCCGGATGCCTTTTGCTGGGAGTCGTTGAAATCTCGTAAAAAAACGCAATCCGAAATAGCTGCATCTATAAATAGCAGTCTTGATGTAGGTATTTCTGCAAAAACTGTTGGTCGGAGGCTTGACGAGTTGAGGCTTAAAGCCCTAAAAGCCAGAAAAAACCGCTATTGTCCGAGACCAACAATAAAAAACGACTCGACTGGGCGAAAAGTCATCAACATTGGTCTGCGTCGGATTGGAGCCGCGTGATTTGGTCAGACGAAAATAATGTAGAGGTAGTAAGTTCAAAATATGCTCAAAGATAATTGGAAAATATTTTGTTTGACTTTCCACATAAAAAGCCATTAAAATGAGCAATAACTTAATTTACGTATTTTCTACTAATTATTCCAGCGGGACATCTGGGACTACCTACGTCCGTTGAAGGAAAGGGCGAAGCTTATGCTACAGAATACTTAGTGCCTACTGTAAAGTATGTAGGCGGCAGCATAATGATTTGGGGGTGCATTTCTTCAGCAGGAACGGGAACCCATTATTTGTGTCCTGGGCGTATGAACTCAACTACAAACACTACCATGTTGGAACAAGTGTTGGAACCGTCGGTCGAAAAATGCGTACGGTGCTTTAAGTTTTTTCTGATTTTTCTGAAAAATTCTAATTTTTGGAGGCCTCTGTCGCGAGAACCACTAAACCGATTTTAACAATTTATATTTCAAATGAAAGGGAATGAATGAAGATCGAATTTTTTTAATTAATTTTAAAAAAATTCAATCTTAAAGAAAACACGTGTTTTTTTTTTTTGGAAAATGTGATTTACCGTTATGTTGGACTTAAACGAGTTATCGATTTTTTAATTTTTTTTTAAAGCTTATTCATTTTGTGCGATTAAAAACAACAAAAACGCTAGTGCTATCTTTCATTTTTAAAATATGATTTTTTGAATATGTTAAGATCTGAATATTTTAAACCAAAATTCAAGAAAATCTATTCAAACTGTTCCTTCGATACTTTTAGTATGATTTTAATTAATTTTTATTTTTTAGTTCTTCAATTCAACCACTTTTTGCAATGCAATAAAACCATAAATTAATTGTTAATATAATATTTTTTACTCAATATCAAAAAGTTTTTGCCTTGTACAAAATGAACATTTTCTAATATCTAAAGATGTCTTATTAATTGGACAAAAACTATGATATTTATGAGTTTCTGCTATTTGTTTTACTGAGCTATATCTTTTTTAAATTGCTTTATAATCTGTAGTAGTAAAAAATACATAGTTTACTCTTGATTCTTTCTCGACAGCCCATGAATTAAGTTCACGTGGCGTAGTTATTTGGTTTTCAAAAGGTCTTTGTAAACTCACTCTAGCAGCTTTCCTCTTAAGAACTCCTCCTGATGCATCACAAGGTCCTTTTCCATAGCAAGTTGCAAAAAAAATGTCATTCTGCTTCCATATCGAAGTCCTCCTTGGAATTGCATAAATCGTAGAAATTCATTTTGTTTTTGTACTGAGCCCCGGATCAATCGGAAAAGAAGCAAATTTTCTGATTTCTCTAGGCCGGTAATAAACAGTCTCACAGCTACAAGATTATGTTTATTTGCCTCAGATATGGTTATCAAGCTTGTGAATTCCAAACTACTATCGTTTTTCATCGTATGGCTGCTTTCTCCGTTCTTATAATACACTGCAAATGGATGTATTGTACATTGAGCATTGGACCAATGAAATCCTTGGACCGCATCCAGAACTACAAATGCATAGTTCTCAGAAAAGTTACATATAACAATACATTCATCAGTTGCTGCATTTGATTTTCTATATTTTAGGTAATATACTTGTTGTTTTGCAATAAATGAATTCGGTACTATATTAGCAATTGCTCACCCAGTTTATCTGTGAAAGCCAATGATGATACGGTTATAGTTTCGACGGTGCATTGATCTATTTTCTTCCACTGCTTGAATGTTATTTCATCTATACAATTTTGTAAAAATTTTGCAGATAATTCCTCACGACTATTATCGATTCCCGGGCAGGTTATATATTCGTTTAAACAGCACGATGTGCTTGGAATAGCGCATATAATCTGCGAAATAAAATTTTGATAACTACCTTCTTCGTGTGATAGAAGGTTTATAGATTTTCTTTTATTAAACATAAGTTTAATATTTTGATGATATATGCAGACGCAAATACTGTGTGTACCGCTACAGTTCGTTAATACGCAGTGCCCTAAACGAAGTGCAGCAAGACTAGAAAATCCAATTTTTGTATTTGGGTAGGATTTTTTTAAATATTTGATTAACCTCCTTCAAATTACAAAGAACCAGCCTACGCTGCTTTGTTTCAATAACCCCATCTGATAATATGGTGTTGAAATCTCGTTTACCAGTACACACCCGACTTATATCGTCATCTTCATAAAATTTCTGCGCCAACAATGCGATTTCCTGATTAAGAATTGTTGATCCCAATTTGAAGTTCGCTGTTAACATAATACCTTTTTCTTTTTGAATCTGTTTTGCTCTATTTGCCATATAATAACGCACACCATACCTTTTTGGTACCGATGTTAAAATCATATAGTTTTCATTTGTTGCTGTAGAAATATAATATTTCTCTCGTAACTGTTGAATTATTTCAATACTATCGCCTGATATGTCAGTGGCAGCATGCTCAGAACTGGACGGAAGCCTAAATATTGGGAGCGGTACGTAATCCCTCATTTCATAATCTCAGCTACAAAATCTCCTATTTTCTTTAAAAATCTTCTAACTACAAAATCTCCTAATTACAAAATTACCAAATTATAAAATCTCCTAAATACAAAATCTCCTAAAATTTGTGAACACGCACGTAAACAGTATTTTTTCCTGTAATGCATTAGTTAATTTTCCGAAAAAAATTCGATCACGTTAACATTGAAATACGACATTTACTTTTAGTATATGAAAAAACAAAATTCAATTTGTATCGAAATATGGTAGGTTTTGCTTATAATAAATTTCGCTTTTGAATATTTTTTAAATTGTTTTCTGGTTCCATTATACATATATATATATTGTACATAAGTAAGTAATTTAATTAAGGTAACAAATAAGATTTTTGAAATGATATATTTAAAAATTTTAAATTTATAGCTATGAATATATTTATCGTAACCTCCAACAAAGGAAATGAAAAATTGTTCGTGGATGGATATGGATACCATTTGACTTTGAGAACAAAAACGACATATAATTGGGTGTGCTGCACAAAAAAGAAAAATTCGTGTAAAGCACGGATTGTAACAAAACTGGTGGATAATCATCACAAAATTATTAAACCATCACCCGAACATTCTCATGCTCCCATGACGGAGGAAAAATGTATATCTGAAATAAATACTTATATTAAAACAAATGTGCAAACACCTAATATTTCACGTGCCAATTTAACTACTAAACAGGCACAAAAAATAAAGATTCATCGTGCACATGCCGGCAAGATAAATGAGCCAGATGATCTTCGAAATATTAATATTCCTGAAGACACTAAATATTTCGAAGGGGAATTATTTGTTCTTTGCGAGGAGTATTTTTATGAAGAGAAAATTATAATTTTGGGAACTAAAACTCCTTGGAGAATCTAATTGTTGGATTATGGATGGGACATTTGATGTACATAGTTCCATCCATTATGCGACAACTATTTTCTATTCACGCGAGTATTGAAGGAGAAATAGTTCCCCTAATATTTTGCCTAATGAGCAAAAAATCAAGGAAAATGTACGATCAAGTGTTTTTCAATATAGCAAAAAAAAATTTTCCCGAGACTTCGTTCAAAGCCTGTCTTTTTCATTTTGGCCAGATGGAGAAGGGTCCAAAAAGAAAAATTAGCGACTAAATATGGAAATTCCGAATCATTTGCTATTCAAATAAAAATGATCAAAAGTTTAGCTATGGTGCCCCCCGGAGAAGTAACTTCTTATTATTCGGAGATAGAAGAAAACTGTGATGATGAAGACGCAAAAAAAATTGGGAAATGGTTTAAAAAAAATTATATAGGACAATTTAACGTGCAACCCAAATATAAGCCCGAATTTTGGGCAGTGGACCCAACAGAAAGCGGAGTAGAAAGCTTCCCTAGAACACAGAACAGTGTCGAGGCATGGCATCGTCGCCTAAAATTAGTTGTAGGGAAACGGCACGCTGGGGTATATAAGCTAATAAAAGATTTAGCTAAAGAACTGAATGTGGCAAAATCGAATGTTGAGAAGGTTAAGAACAGTCAAAAATTTCCAAGGAAAAGAAAAATAATTGAAAAAATAAAAAGATTAATAAGAAAACGACATAAACTTGGAAAAATTGAGTTTTTGAAACGAATTGCTTATAATCTAATATTGAATTGAAACATAAATTTTTACTACATTAATATCAAAAAAAAAAAAAAAAAATTAAATTCTGCCAAATTTTTAAAAAAGATGAAATATATTGAATTTTTGTTTTATATTTTTGCTTTTACATATTATTTTGCAAAGGCTACTCGTCAGTTTTCTTTCTTACGTATTTTCAAACACTCTACGATTTTGTTCAATAACAGACATTATCGCACAGTGCCTCCACTTGCCTGATTTTACGCGTACCGTACGCCCAACAGAAAGGACACCCAACAAGAGTCGCTACAAATCCATTGGACTTTATTTTATACACTCCTGTATAAGTTAGTTAATTATAAGTTTGTAGGCAGTTTTGTATCCAACTCTACCATAAAATCACTCGTAATTTCAACAAAAGAGTGGAACATTTTACTAATATAGATTCAATTGGAAAAAGGAGGCAATTAAAACCTCTAATTCCTAACATCAAAGGATAACCATATCCAAAATCAATACATATATTTTACCGGTAATTTATTCATTAGGAAATAATATAATAGAATTATTAGACAAATTAGGTCGGCATTTCAAAAAAAAAACAGTTGAAGAAACAATAAACTTACTAACAAAGGAGATATAAATCAATAGAAAGCAAAACGAATTTTACATACAATTTTACCCAAGGGAGAGCCCATTTCGGGACTCTACGTAGCCAAAATATATCGTGACGATTTGAAAACAAGTAGATAATTAACGAAATTGACATAAACCGTCAAAATAGTTAATATAATTTATTGATACAGATATGTTGACCAGACAATTTATTCATTTAATGGTTCTAAAAGACAATGATTAATTACAAATAAATAAATAGTAAACAACCATCAATAAAATCCACGATACATACAACCAAATTAAATTTTTTAGTTAGTGTTCGGTTTAGCCAAAATGCAAAAAAAGTATCACAATATTTTACGTCAAACTAATTTACTGTTAACCTTGTTAAATATTTCGTCAAAACTGACCGAACAGCCAAAAATGAACAATCAGTTGTATCAGACCCTTCCAGAGTATAGAGCCATAAACATCACAAAGTATTTTTTAGAAGCTGTTTTAGTGGTATAACTTTTCACTGATTTCCATAGGAATCCATAGTAAAAATGATGTTTTTAGCTTCAAGTTTTTCAATGAAAATAGCAAAAATATTATAAAACGTTTATTTACTTTAAAATTTAAAATTAAATTATTTCTGAAAGGCTGGCAATAAAGCGGCACACAAATAATTAAAATTTGACATACAAAAAATTAATATAGCGGCACAAATTTATGAGCAACAAAAAAAAAATTTCTTGTCATCTTACAATTAATTTTTTGGAACAAAATATAATAATTTGGCAACATTTATTATTTTTTGGCACTATTGGAAGGGAACACAAAAAATTATTTTTGGGCATTGAATTAAAGGTTTGGAGAGTCAACCATTCGAAACAAAAATAATAAACAGGTATCAAATAAAATATTTGGCTGATTCCAAATGTCTATACAAAAAATGTTGTTTAAGAGGAACCAAATAAAATATAGCGGGGACAAAAATTATCATCAAAATTAATTTATTACCAAGAAATTAAAATATAGGCCAAATTTACGGGAGTACATTTTTTTTTTTTTTTTTTTTTTTGTAAATAAAATTTTATGGGGGGAGGTTTTCGGAAAAATTAAGCATTACGACCTCGTTTTGCGTTATATTAAATTGGTTATTTTAAATTTTCGAATCTCTTCAATTTGTCACTGAAGTGAAACTTTTTTAAATGTGCTACGAAATTTTAGCTTTGCTTTATTTTTTAGAGTGGAGTCATTCCTACTTTCATTTTCTTTTTACAGTGAAAATATCATTTGAATCATTTTGTTCGGCAAATGATTAGCATCCAATTTATTTTATTCTTTAAAGTTGATTACATTAAACATACATTTAATAGTCTCAAAGTAAGGCGGCCTTTGATTCTTGAGTTTAGTTGTTTATTACTCTTTGAACATGTTTGTTCTTTGTTGTTTATTGGCGATTTTCATCAACAAAGAGTGAAGCATAAGCGTAAAGATAGGGGCATGCCAAAAGACTTCAGGTTTCTCGACACGCATTCTACCTTAGGCCCTTTACCAATTAGTTACTTATTTGATGGAACCTAACTTATTCAATGTAATTTCTTATGAATTAAGTTAGGCCTTTTCCAAAAGTTATACTTATTTGCGAAACCTAACTTATTACCTAGGAAATTACATTGAATAAGTTAGGTTCCACAAATAAGTATAAATTTCGGAAAGGGCCTAAGTTGTTTTCGAAACTAATACTTATTTGTGGAACCTAACTTATTCAAATAAGTATCTTGTAACGATCGCATAAATTTGTTTGGTCAGCTGTACCAATATTTTGGTATCAATACATCAAAGTACCAATGTACTGTTCAATTATAAATCAAATAGAATGATTTGTTTGTTACACGAGAGAAAAATTATCCGGTTCTTTTGGTTAGTATATGGGTGAGCGAGAGATACTTTATCTAAAATAATCGCAATTAATTAGTCGTATAGTACGCATTCGGTTTATTTCAATTTTGAACTCGGAGGTGCAACATAGGCAGGCCAAAGCAAGACAAAATATATTGTGTTTTGAAATTAAAATTGTGGGCCATTGCCGAACAATTGTATTTTGATATACGTGTGGATATATCTGTTATCTATTTAGCCGAAAAATAAAAAAAAATAAAATTAATTTATCGCAAGTGCTTATACATGCCTGCTTGGGTTTAGTCGATCGAAATTATACCATATACTAAAACAAAGATCGTGAGGTGTAGTTTCACATACAGCAATTGCCGTATATAACACAAACTTTTAAGTGGGAAACAGTAATTGGTCATTCGATACAACGAGACAACCATCAAGTCGTTCATGTATAATTTGCAAACAGGATACTAACTGTTCTATAACAGCAAGAAAACGTAAACCATACAGTTAACTTACGAGTATACTGTCAATTTAAGATAAATCAAAATTGAAGTGGCATTTATGTATCTTAGTGTTTAGTTTATTATTATTATTTCAATTAAAATTACTTATACATATATAAAAAAAGAAAAATTAGCTTGTATTGAAAATTAAGGAAAAAAAAATTAGTTATCCGTGGAAAAGAAAAAAAAATTCAAATTAAAATTTTAAAGTGTTAAATTCTTTGTTAGAATCAGTGTGGTGTATATAAGCATAATCAAATTATGTATATTTGGTTGAACTTTGGGCCGAATTTTTTGTTTAAAGTTTATTTAGGCACTGCGACCACCAGAGCGCTCTAGCGGATTGTAACTTGAACCGTAAGTTTTTATTTATAACTAAATAATTTAATAATTAAATATATTGCTCGTATACATACACAAAATTAATCAAGAAGTTTCGTAGTTGCAAATAAATAAGTAATTTTTTTTCTTATGATGATCGATGCATTTCTTAATTAAAATAAGTTAATTTTCGTTGTTAATTATTTAATTTTTGGTGTTTTTGGCGTTGATAAATTTCAAACATATTTCTTATTATTCGCTATTATTTGTGAGCTAATTTTTTTTGGTGATATATTCTTAAGATAACTTATGTAATATGTCAAAAATCAATAATTAATGATTTAGTTTATTTTTTTTTACTACTGTAAGTTTTTTTATAAATTAAAATATTATTCAAGCATTGCCGAGAGTGTAATGCTTAACTAAAGTTTTTTTTATGATGTGAAGTTGTGAATGTTGTTCGTCATTGGGAAGCAGGTCCACATTTAAGACATGGTAAATATTTGAATGGAAGTCGGAAGTCATAAAACCCCCCAGCCGACTGTGATTACCCGCACAAACCCATGTCTGACTTCAAACCACCCAACCCTTCCATTACAATCTTATCGAGGTCTCTCCGATATAATAAAAAAACGCACGGTAGGTGTTCGCTAATACGAAACTACATGTATTTTAATTTTAGCGGCGCTTCGAACGGTGTCTATGTGTTTGGTTATTAAGCGTGAAACACACCGAGCAGCGACAGATAGCAGAAAATTTAAATATATGTTGTAGTAATCCGATAATCTAATGCCAAAGTGGATTATTAAATAGACTTTATAATTTGGTATTATGTAATCCACTGCGGTACTGAATTAGTGTGTGAAAAGAATGACAGATGTTAATTTAATTAATTAATTAATTATCTGAATTAATATTTTTTTAGTTGAATTTGATAAGTTTATCGAAAATTAGTTATTTTGTTTAATTAAATTCATAATTTAAAAATGTGTAATTGATTTTTAACAAATAGATTTTTGACAACCAATTTGTAACATTTGAAATGAAACTGGCAAGTTAGCAATCTTCGATACGTGTGAAAAGACATACATATGAAAGCTAATTATCAAATCCACTTCGGTAGTGGCAGTCCAAAAGACTTCAGGTTTTTCGACACGCATTCTACACTAAAAAAGATAAATTTCTATTGTGTGTTTATATTTTAAAAAGTTACTACTTTTTTTTTTTTTTATTGTTAGTAATTTTTTAGAATATAACACAAGAGAGATGAAAAAATGTATCTTTTTAGTGTATAATGCGTGTCGAAAAACCGAAGTCTTTTGGCATGCATTCACTACTCATTTATTTAGACATATGTACTTATTTAAATAAGTATGTTGGCGAGGTAACTTAAGATAAGTAAGTTTTTACAAAAAAAAAAAAAATCTTAACTGAAAACCAAAATTCTTCATTTAATAGTTAAAAATTAAATGCGTTGCTGTCAAAATATAAAATAACTATTTGAAATAAATTCAAATGATCTTACATACTTATTTAAGATGGCGGCAAATAAGTCAATAAATATGAATTAATGTCGAATTCTTTTCGTTTTTTCAAATCAATGTAAATTTTGTGGTGTGAAACGTATATGAAACCAAAATTGATGCAGTCTATATTGGCAATATAAAACATTTGACAATTTCGAATCGATTTTTGTAGTGTTTAGTCGAGAGCTTTATTCAACATTTAAAATTAAACACAACAATTGAAATGATTCAAAATCGAGGCACACAAATTCTATACCATTGACAACTTTGACAACTAAAAATTGAAGTTTCTAATTTGTTGGTGTTAGTAAATTTATGAAAAAACGTGCAAGTCATAAAATTCATGTATATCGAAAAAACATTGATGTTTTTTAACGAATCGAATATGGTTTTCGATGTATATCAATTTTTGTGTGAAAACATCTTTGGGGATAAAGGGGTAACCAGCGAATCAGTAAGAATCGTTACAGAATTTGACGAAAATATTTCCTTACAGAATATTTGACATATCAGCCACCGAATCCGTAATAACTGACAAATACAGTATTCAAATTGTAATGTGAATAGCAAAATTATTATTTTTAAGAAAAGTGTGCCGTGAAAATTTTGGTGTATTCTGACATTTCCTTCAGTTTGCGCGTTAATTTTCGCTCTCTTAAGTGACAGCCGAACTGAACGAACAGTTCTTAAAGATTCGCTGGTCAGTAACATGCACTTTCTGTATATCGCATTCTTACTTAAAGTTGTTACTGACTCGCTGGTTCACCCATCAGTCAAAAATTTCCTATAAAAAAAGAAACCGAAAATCCGGTACGAACGAAATTGCAAATTATGTATATACATACGAGAAAAACGAATACGAAATGCATACATCTTAGCGAGCTGTGAAAATGACACTTATACATTGATACATACAATAATAAAATAATAATTTTGAAATTGTTTAATCGGTATGCTATGTATGTTTAGTATTGCTCATGCTGTTGCTGAGTTTGGTTATGCGAGGGGTATAGGAACAAAAACTATAAAAGAAGTGGCAGACAGATTCGAATGACATTCTCTGAAGATGCACGCAATGAAGCAGCCACAGGAAGACATATTACCGTCTTTCCAGCCACTATGATTTTACGGTCAAAATAGCGCCTATGTCTAATAGAACCGCCCTATTTCATTTAGTTCAAACTGATCAAATCAGGGGTGCCAATTTGCTTTGTTCACCATTTTGTGTTTGGGTTTGCCGTGACCATTCACAAAAGTATAAATATGGAATCTTCAACAAGATTGCTGTATATGAGTAATGGTGTACTGCATTTTAAAGCACACAAGCAGGTTTAGATTACTTTGCTCAAGCTCATCGAGACATGGCTATACTGAAATATAGTCGGTTGTATTTTGCTTTGTCAACAAATAAATTATAAATTTTAATTTTTAATTAAACAATTAATGTTTGTAAGGTTCGTCCTCCAAATTCAATATAGAATAACTTATTGACTTTTTACAACAAAAATGTAACGCAATTTAAATACTGAGCGAACGACAGCCATCTATCTGCATTGGTCTTTCAGGTAGCTCAGGCAGAGGCTTGAAATGATTCAGTGGATACTTACACATGAATGTTTTCACATAATACTTTTGCGAGTTGAGCGTGAACTCGCCGGTTGTTTTTTTGTGTTTTTGGGTGAAACGAATTCAACATAAGTATAACTTTCGGGAAGGGCCTAAAAGCTATTAGAAAAAAATAAAGAAAATTCAATTTTGTGTTTTTTTATTGTCGGCAAAATTTTTTTGTTTGATGCTGAAATATATTTTTTTGTATAAGTTAATAGTTTAACCACATATTATATTCGCTGCTTATTTCTAATTGTTGATCTCTTTGTCGCTACACTATTTTTTGTTTGTATTTTCATTGTTTTGTTCCAAAATATTAAATTTGTTGCCAATTTATAAATTTTGATGCCAATGTTTGTCGTCACAGTATTTAATTATGTCCTTCAAAAATATTTGTTTGTTTTCTCATACTCGTATGTTGTTCCAAAATATTATTTATGATGCCAATTTATTATTTTTGATGCTAATGTTTGTCGCCAATTTTTTTTTCTTTTATGCCCGTTTAAATTGTCCCTTTCTAAAATATATTGGCTCTGACGAATTAAAATAATACTTGCTAAATTTATCTTTAGTTTTACTAGTGTACGTCAGATGTCTACAGATGTTAACAGAAAAATACGACAAACAAAAATGATTTAATTACAAAATTATCAAACGTTCCTATATTTTGTGAATTTGTTTTGTTTTTTTTTTCAGTTGTTGAACTTGAAATTTCCCCAGGTGGTAATTTTTTTTTTCGATTTTACCAAATTTTTACTGCCATCTATAATGTATATTGACTTTATGACCACACAATTTGTATAGCTTTTATCTCAATTTGACCAGAATGTTGTTGTTATGATTTTTTTTAAAATTTTGGTTTAAATAAATCAATTACTACAAGAAAATGACAAAGATTTACTTAAACGACATCCATGGTAAAAATCAAATATTTATGAAAATATTTCAGAAATCTAATTTAAAAATTTGTCTTAGAAGAAAAAGTGTATTCTCATATGTTTTAATGTGTTTTACTCCAAAAAGTTTGGGTTTTTCCTCGTTTCTGATCCCCTTATAAAAATTCGTTTCGTGGACTATGGCTTTGTATAATCTAGGTTGCTTTGGTTACATATGTCAAAATCAAGTTAAAGTTTTTTTAAACTAAATATTTGAATCAATTTATTCGCGGGATTTATGTTGTTCAATTAATAGAAAATATAAAAAAAACATTTATTTCACTTTTGTTTCACTTTTATTTTCGTTATATTTATTACAATTAATTAAACTTTATTTATTTTTTAAAAAGCCGGTCTCTTTAGAGCCGGGAATCAATATTTTGTTACTGTGCTCTTTGGAGTCAGTTTATTGAATACTTTCTTAAGTTTTTTAGTTACATGATTTTTCTTTATAATATATTTTATAAACATGGTTCAACATGTTATTTTATAACTGATAATGCTTATTGCTTATTAATTAAAAATGAATATTTTGTTAGACAAAACAATAATTTGATTTACATAAAATATGATACATTAAATTTATAATAATAATTTTAGGTCATGATAATATTTTATGTTGTTAGTATAAAATTATATTATGAGCATCTTTACTTTGTTGCATTTCAATTTCTTGGAATTCTTTATTTTGTTGCGATTCCATTTCTCGGAATGTAACTCGGGTGTTGGGTGCGTTTCAATAGGGTAGGTAGATTCGAATTATATATCTAAAACAAAAAAAAAAACACTCACTCAGCAAAAATTCAAATAATAAGTGCAAGAAAATTATCAACAATATATGTTTTATAAATAATTTATTTATATATGAGGTCTGCCTTATAGCTGGTTGTATAAATTGAAATTGAAAATTGATCAGTTCTAGTTCAAGAAATTGATCCATCTTCGTTCACTATTGAAATTAGCTGTTTTTCGATGAATTGTTATTGCGAAGAATTGTGATTTCGAAAAACTGTTGTTCCCTGAAATGTTGTTGAAAATTACTGTCCATTTTCGTGTTGATTCGAATCCTGTTGTAAGTTTCCATTTCAGTTCTTACCCCTTCCGAAACTTCTGAAATGTATCTTTATTCATTATTGTGTGAATCCTTTATTTTTGGAAAGGTTTTTTTTTATAGAAACCGTCAACTTGGAACTGTTGATTTCGCGCGCTCCCCAATACCTGTTTTTATCTCTCTCTCAGTTCTTTCAGTTCCTTCATTATTGAAAGAAGTAGATTGAAACTATTAAGTTGGGACAATTGTCTTCCTTGACCCATTTTCTTGCACGAGAGTATCGATAGTTATAAAGTTGCTTCGCTTTTATTTGCAATTTTATCTGCTTTTATCAAGATATAGTTTGTTAGGGGAAACCCTTCATCTGCCACAATTACATAACGAATGTTATTGTTTAAGTTTGGTAGCTTACAGTTCCCTGTTTAATTTAATTTATTTATCGCAAGGCTTTTTCCCAATTTAAGATGAGCAAAAATACATCCGTCGCTGTTTTTACCGCATGATCCTACATCTACAGCTATACATTTGTAATTCGCATCTATTAAAGAAAGTTTTTTTTTTAACAATTGAAGTAAAGGGAACCGCAAGTAAATGAAGACGCAATCGTGAAGTGTTCGAAATTTAATATTCCATTTTAGTCATTCTTCTTCAATTAGCATAAATTTAGACAGAACAATTTTAATTATAGCGTCGCACACTTCAATAACTATTTTTGAAACCGTAGTGTCCAGGACTATAGTGAAATGCTATTGATTTATATGAATCACCAGTGTCCAAAAATATGAAAAAAAAAATTCATTTATTAACTTTAATTATTTTTTAAAATTAAAATTGTATTAATTTGTCTTTCTTAATGACCAGAGTTGTGACGACACCCTTGGTGTGCGTAATACTACCCCAACCCGGTGGGTTTACTCAGCTCTGCCTTATTTTTGATTTGCTTTTCCACTCAATGACAAATACTGATTGTTTGATTCATGTGGTATTTCTGATGTTTTGGTTGAGCGTACAATGATCGTTGTCATCGGATGAGCGTGGCGAGCAAAAAATGTTTGATATCTATTGGTCGTCCGCTGCCAGAGTGATTATCATTAGTGAGCAGAGGTGACGTGAGCGAGCGTTTCTTTCTTCTTTTCTTCGGTGGTCAATGTGTTGGCGGTTAACGAGCGACGTGAGCACGTGACAGCAAGAACGATGGATCGAAAAATAAAATAAAGACAAGCAAGTTTGGAGTTTTAAAGAGGACGATCGAAAAGAATTTTTATTTTCGGCCGCTGAAATAAAGCTAAATAGTTTTTCTCTTGTAGTGTTAAGATACATTTTTTTTGTATATAACGATACACTAAAGTAATAATCTGTGTTGGCTAAGGCAAATCAAATTTTTTTTTTTGTATTTAACGAACATTGAGGCCGAAATGAGCATTTGTGTTTGTTCTTTGATTACTATATAACGTTCTTTATTATTTTCGTTGGTATTTCTCCTTTTGATTCTTTAACATTTTCTTTATTTATCGGCGTGAAATTATTATTTTTTCTTTTCTCTTTGTTCGTACCGGTATGGTTGTGGCGAAGATTAGTAAATAGTGTAAGGCGTAAGGGAGAGTCGTGATAGGTTATCGGAGTAGGGTTCTCTTGAATGACTTAATTTAAAGTTGTGGGACCCACGACCTAAGGTACCAAGTTAGTATTGCCTTGGTGTATTCCACATTAAAATTCATTATTTGCTGATTATTTCTTATTATTTAGTAATTTGTCCTTGAATTAACATCTGAAAGTCATTCAAAAGAAGAGCCTAAAGTTCCTATCCGAACATATAATTTTGCGATCTTTCCGAATCCGGCGTCAAAAATAGCTATATCTATTTAAAAAATTCAATTTGACCTTCAAACGACCTTGATACAAAATCAAGTTGCCTTAGTGAACGGTTGTGTTTTTTTTTTTCGTGTTGAAAAGTCAAAATAATTTTGAATAAAAATAATTTTGATAAAATTTTGAAATTTAACTTGTGGTTCAATCGAAATATATTTTTATAAAAGTGAGTTGTGTTATAAACTATTAAAGTTATTTCTCAACAATGTCTCTGTGCTGTGTGTGTAATATGAAAGTGTTTGGAAACTTTTTTACGTGTACCGGTGAGTGCAATCAACTCGTTCACTTTGAATGTACAGGGATCGGAAGGCCTGTGTTCGATGCCATTTCGGTGATTCCGAATTTTTCTTGGCGTTGTGGCATGTGTGTTGATGTTTTTAAAGTTATCAGGGCACAGAATGATCACATGTGTAAGTCTATTGACGCTTTATCAGTGTCCTTGTGCTTGATGAACAAAACATCTGCCGCTATTAATGGTAGCGTGGAGAGTTTATTAAAACCATTACCACCATCGCAGCAGCCGTCGTCTTCAAAATTAAAAAAAAGCTACCCAAAGTATTGTGCAAACTAATATGGAAACAAGATCTAAGAGAAATGGTAATAATGCCATTACAACGGCTACATCTGAAATAACTGATGGCAGTTCCCAGCACCACGTCCAGGTCACTGATGGCTTACAGCCTCCACACTTCCCGCCGTTGTCGTCCGATTGTGTTATTACGAACATTCCAACGGTAATTTCTTCATCTGTCGTATCGAACTCTTCGCCATTACTGTCATGTCAGGATGCCGTTCGAGCTGAGAGGTCTGATGTTCCAGGTTCGGATTGTCCAGTCATGGAATTGCGTACAGTGCCTGTGGTTCGAAGGAAGTATTTGTACATTTCCGGTTTTCATCCAACAACTACTTCCGAATCGATATCCCGGTACATTACGTTCAAAAACAGCGTTTTTAATCCATCAAACGTGTCCTGCTTCTCACTGTTCCCTAGAGACCGGGACCCAGCAGAACTGACGTTTGTGTCTTTCAAGATTGGAGTCATCAATAACTTGCATGGTACCTTGAAAAATCCTGATTTTTGGCCACCTGGGGTTCTAGTTCGCGATTTTCAAGAAAGGCGCGATTCAAAAAACGAGGAAGGAGCTCGCAGCAAAGTGTCAATTTAATTTCATTAAATGCATTAAATTCCAATATTTTAAATTCTAATCTACCAAATTTTAACAATAATCTTATCACAGTTCATCCTAACATTTTAAATTCATGTTTATCTAATTCTAACAATGTCGTCAATGGATCTAACAATTGCATCAATAGCTTATCAATTTTTTATTTTAATTGTAG
The DNA here is from genome assembly GCA_958295665.1 of Tipula vernalis. Taxonomy (NCBI): domain Eukaryota; kingdom Metazoa; phylum Arthropoda; class Insecta; order Diptera; family Tipulidae; genus Tipula; species Tipula vernalis. The sequence goes on along the minus strand of OY282558.1, from coordinate 292,547,796 downwards.
TGGCATGCGATCAATATCAAAAAATTTCTATCTTGGAATATTGGAATCTGATTACGACGTAATAATTCTGACCGAAACATGGCTTACAATGGATTTCAATGATGCGGAGTTTTTCCCTTCGGATTTTTGCGTTTTCCGTCGCGATCGATATAACCTTAGTACAAAACGTAAAGGTGGTGGTGTGCTTATTGCAGTTCGGAATATTTATTCTTGTGAATTTTTATTTTCCGACCCAATCATTGAGTTCATTGCTGTTAAACTCAAACTAGGTGCATTTTACTTAATAATTAGCACAGTCTACTTTCCTCTAGAGCCATCCTCGATATTTTGTCAAGATTTTGTTGACAAGTTCTCATGTAATTTATTACCTTTTATTTCTGATAACACTGACTTTGTTATTTTCGGCGATTTCAACTTTCCAGATCTAATTTGGATGATGGTTGACAATATGTTCATTCCTGCTAATACGAATGATTCTTCCGCCTTAATTTGTGATTTTATGGCAAACATGGGTACTTCACAAATAAACAGTGTACCAAACAGCCACGGCACTTATCTGGATTTGGTTTTCTACACTAATAATAGTTCTTTTAAACTAGAATCATGCGACGACTTTGCCGGATCTTCGAGTGTTTATCATACCCCGGTTTCATTTCAGTTGTTCTACAAAACTTCTAATAATTTAAACTTTACCAAAAATTGTACAGTATTTGATTTTTCGCACGCCGATCACAGCTCATTAAATGATTTTTTAGCTGAAGTTGATTGGGCTGGTACACTGTCAAACATTGATATCAACAGTTCATTAGATACCTTCAGTGAATTGTTGAAGGTTGCTTTTGAAAAATTTGTTCCTAAAAAATTAATTAGAAAGTCTCATACCCGCAACGTCCCATGGTTTACCAAAGAACTGAAACAACTTGAAGTCCTACGTAATAAATGTCATAGGAAGTATAGGCGTACAGGGCTGGCCCATGACTTTATCCAGTTTAAGTCTTTGCGCAAGCAGTTTTGCTATCTCAACCGATTCCTCTATAACAATTACATAATTGATATTGAAGACGATTTGCGATGTAATCCGAAGAATTTCTGGAGATTTGTCAAAAATAAGAACCATAATAACGGCTTGCCGCCATTTTTAGAATTCCATGGTCGAAAATCAGATAATCCAGAGGCAATCTGTGGTTTTTTCGCTGAATATTTTAGCAGTGTTTTTGTTAAGGATAGCTCATTATCTCCTAAAGTAGCTAACACCAATAATTCAAAAATTGTTTTTTCAGAACTTGACGTGATGACGGCTTTGATGAACATGGACGTTTCTAAAGGTCCTGGACCAGATGGTTTACCAGTGTCTCTATTGAAGCAGTGTGCATTTGGTTTTGCCGCTCCTTTGTGCCATTTATTTAATTTGAGCCTCAGCCAAGGCAAATTTCCTGATCTGTGGAAAACATCAAGTATCATACCGATCCACAAAAGCGGTTCCCGCAGTGATGTAACAAATTATCGTGGAATTGCAATACTGTCTTGCATTCCTAAAGTATTCGAGTCAATGGTCAACAAAGTGATCTACTTCCACTCCAAGCAACTTATTAGCACACGTCAGCATGGATTTTTTCCTGGCCGCTCAACGGTCACAAATTTAGCGGTCTTTCAAAATAATCTAATTAATTCTGTTGCCTCGAAAGTTCAAGTCGATGTGGTCTATACCGATTTCGCTAAAGCTTTCGATAAACTTAATCACAGGTTATTAGTGAATAAGCTCAGTGAACTTAATTGCGACATTATTCCCTTAAATTGGCTTATGTCTTATTTATCGGATCGCAAAATGTTTGTCAAGATCAACGATACGTTCTCAGAATGTTTTATTGCGACATCTGGGGTGCCTCAAGGTAGTCACTTGGGTCCATTATTATTTTTATTGTTCATTAACAATGTTGTTGATTGCTTCAAATTCGCAGACTGTATTCTATTTGCTGACGACATGAAAATATATGCAAATATTTCATGTGAATTGGATCGCGATCACTTTCAGCGGGACCTCAACACATTTTGCGGTTGGTGTGGTACTAACCTTATGTTTCTGAATGTTGATAAGTGTCACGTGATCACCTATTCCAGATCTAAGTCTCCTGTAGTTTTTAACTATTATCTAAATGACGTTAGTTTGAAGAGAGTTAATATGGTTACAGATTTGGGCGTTATCTTTAGCTCGGATTTAACGTTTAACTCTCACATCGATGCGGTTGTTAATAAAGCCTTTTCGATGTTGGGGTTTATTAAAAGAAATTCGAAGGATTTTCACGACACATTAACTTTCAAGTCACTGTACACTTCATTTGTTCGTTCACAGCTTGAGTACGCGACTGTCATATGGTCTCCGTTCTATGAATCTCATTCAATCAGAATTGAAAGTATTCAGAAACAGTTTTTGGTATTTGTTCTCAGAAAATTACCGTCTTTCGAGCGGAACAATAATTTCAGACTATCACCATATGTAGACCGATGCCGTTTTCTGAATCTCCAATCTCTAAGTGCTAGACGTACATGCGCAAGTGCCACATTTGCGCGTGACATCATTTGTGGTAAAATAGACTGTTCTGACATTCTTTCATGTTTTAATATTTATGCTCCTCAACGCAACTTACGCCCTCGGGAACTTCTTCATATTCCGACTGCAAGTAGCAACTACAGCTTCCATGGCCCTATAGTGCGCATTCAACGAGATCTCAACGCCGTAGCAGATTGTTTCGATTTCAATATTTCCAGGGATGAATTTAAAAAACGAATCGCTAAGATTTTGTTTTAAATGTCTTTTTGTTTTGTTGTTAATTGTTTGATCTATTGATGTCGTTATATCTTTTATGCTTTTATTGTATACATTTTTTTAACTTTTTATAATGTTTTTTAATTATGTAAGCCATTTTTGCATATACATGCTGTTGGTTAATAAATAAATAAATAAAGGTCGAAGTCAAGATCGAATTGAAGGTCACCATCCGATGTCCTCCTCGACACTTAACAACTTTCATTATAAGTAATTTTCTCCTATCTAGCACCGTTCTCGAGATAAAAGCCTGGCATTTTTTAAAAAACTCACCCTGTATATATCTGTATCTTGGTAGAAAAAGGGCCGAAGTCCAAAATCTCGTATAGGGCCATCACTCAGTTTAAAAACATTATTTCTATAATAGGAAAAAAGGGGAATGTTCTACAATTACCACTTTCCAAAATACAAAGGTGTGTTATGGGGCCAACGTCAATTTGGGCTGAATATTAAAAGCGCCAATGAAAACATTAGCCTTTTTTGTAGTGTGTTGTAAAAATTTCATTTTATCATAAAAGGGCCAATTTTCAAATATTTGGTCCTATGTATGAATTTCACTGTTGCTAAAAATATAAATGAAAGCGATTGCTCCGATGTTTATTTAAAAACAGAAACGGATAATCCCATTTTTTTGCCTAACTGTTTGGTAGCCAATTACTGTTTGGTAGCATTCCTAAATAACAGTTTTTACTTTCGTCAAACTGTGGAAAACACATGAGAAAACAAAATGTTTTAATTTAGTATTATACAACTAGGTAAGCATTAGGCCCGTTGTACATTTCAGCTAAGCTAAGCGAGAAACTTAGTTTATATTAGCATAGTTTAGACCACTCAGCTCACTCCGTTGCACATGATTTGTGACACGATACTTCAAACAAATGGATCAACCTGAAGCAAGTAGTAAGAAAGTACTTTTTAAATTTTACAAATTACAATCGAGGTTTGCCAAATAATGTGCTTGAATACTTTTGTTGTAACCCTTAAAAAAGTGAGAATAATCGTTGAAAAAAAGGCATACTGCTGGAAATATCTGTCCATCTGATGGTCGTGGGAAACACGGGAATGAAGCAAAACTTGATGTAGAAATTCAACAACTAATACGGGATCACATATGTAAAATGCTTCCCGAAATATGAAAGTCATTATTCTCGTGAAAGAACTTCAAAAAACTATTTAAACCCAGATCTTCCGGTTGCTAAAATGTATAGACTTTATGTTGACTTTTGCCAAAACAAAAATAAGGAACCTGCTAATGAAAGCCAGTACTGGAAAATATTCAACCAGGAGTATAACTTATCTTTTCATCCACCAAAGAATGATTGACTTTATTTATTTATTTATTTATTTATTACCAACTTATATATAACTGGTTACATCACTTAATAAAAAATTTAATAAAATTATATAATGTAAAGATTACCAATAAATCAAAAGAAGCTTCGACATCAATTCCTTAAATGCATTTCTAGACAGATTAAAGTCAAAAGCCGGCCGTACTTTATTAAAGGAAGCAGAAGAATGATAAACCGGCTCACATTTACCGTAGTTTTGCCTACAAAACGGCAACTTAATTTGGAAATCTTTATCGCGCAGCACACGTAATGGAGTATATATATCAAGCAAACTCAAAATTTCCGAACAATCGATTTTAGACACCAATAAATCTCGAACAAACATTGCGCTAATTTCAATTCTACGAATAAATAGCGACTCCATATTTATTAATTTACATCTACCTCGATACGCTGGGAGTATGAAAGCAGGTACATTCGCATCTCTAGGCAACCTTCGTAGTGCGTACATTAAGAATCGCTTCTGAACCCTTTCTATGCGATCTGAATAGTTAATATAAAACGGATTCCATATTACAACACCATATTCCAACAATGAACGAACAAAAGAGACATATAAAGTTTTAAACACGTAAGGATCATGAAAATCCTTAGCAAACCTTTTAACAAATCCAAGCATAGAATTCGCTTTAGAAATGCAACCTTCAACATGTTTATGGAACGATAAATTCGAAGTAAAGGTTATACCTAAATCTTTAAAAGTATCAACAGTTTCAATACTACAACCATCAAAGAAGTAATCGTAACTAGTGGGTAAGACTACGCGGGTGAAACACATTGTTTTGCATTTGGAGATGTTTAGAGTCAAATTATGCGATGTACACCAAGCCTTGAAGTTTGTCAGGTCAGACTGAAAGTCAAGTGCATCATTGGCGCAAGAAATAGTTTTGAAGATTTTTATATCGTCCGCATAAATGAGAATGTCGGAATGACTTAGACAGTTGACCACATCGTTTACGAAAAGAATGAAGAGCATGGGACCCAAATGGCTGCCTTGAGGAACTCCTGAAGAAACATCAATCACTCTTGAAGTGAAGCTGCCAATTTTCACAAATTGAGTTCTGGATTTTAGATATGATCTAATCCAATCAACTGGCAAGTAGTTACAATTCAATGAAATAAGTTTCCGCAACAGCAAGTCATGATCGATCTTGTCAAAAGCCTTACAAAAATCAGTGTAAACGACCTGCACAATATTACCATTTAATAGAGCACTTGAAATACAATTAGTAAACAAAACTAAATTAGTAATAGTTGACCTACCAGGGAAAAATCCATGCTGTTTGGAAGAAATGAAAGTCTTAACATGAAAGAATAATTGATCTTTAACTAGTTTCTGAAAAAGCTTTGGTAAAACTGAAAGAATACAAATACCTCTATAATTCTCGACATCGCTTCGAGATCCGGATTTGAAAATCGGCTTAATAAGTGAGCGTTTCCATGCAATAGGAAAGCAACCCTCAGCGAGACTTTTATTAAATAGTACGGAGATATGGGAAGAAATTACCTTACCGGTTAATTTTAGAAAAATGGGTGGAATAGAATCGAAACCGGCACTTTGGTTAATATCAATATTAGACAATTCGGATAAAATAGTATCCACTTCCAGACGAAACATTGAAAACTTAGAATTACTTGCAACATTACTGAAATTACCAAGATTTGATTTCGAACTATATACACTCTGAAAGAAATCAGCAAATAAATTACAAGTATCCTGTATGTTATCACAGGAACGGTCGTTCAAATACATCGTAGAAGGGTAACCATTAGACTTACTTTTGTAGTTAACAAAATGCCAAAAATTATTTGGCTTCGATTTAATTAATGATTCAATTTCCAGAATATAACAGCTGTAAAGAAATCGGTTTAGATATATATACTTCTTACGTAATACATCAAATGAGTTGTAATTAACAACATTAGGATGCAATTTATATTTCTTGTGAGCCTTGTCCTTTCTATTTTTTAGATTTATCAACTCATTATTATACCACGGTTCCTTCTTAACGTTAAAAGCTTTCAGTCTAGGGATAAATTTCTCAATACCTAGATTAATAATTCTATAAAATTCGATTAACATGTCATCAATACTATTACAAGCATAAAAAAACGACCAATCATACGTATCCAGAAATGCATTTAAAGAATTGTAATCGCCCTTTATAAAGTTGTAAGTCCATGAATTAACATTTTCTTCGACTAACTCGCAACATTCAAACATAACTGAAATATTCAGTGGAGAGTGGAAAATACTAGACGATCCAGCCAAATCCTCACACGTCGATACGGTCACCTCATGATCAAATGGTACAAAAGCCAGATCCAACACATTACCACCATTATTCGTAACACTGTTACATTGCTTTAAACCCAACGAAAATATTTCCGAGATGAAGTTATCCATTTCATCGTTCATGTTAATAGGAGTTAAATTGTGATCAACATACTCCCACACAATATCCGGAATGTTAAAATCTCCAAAAATAAATAGACGATCCTCCGGCTGAAGAAGTGGAGCAATATTTGATTTGACAGTGTCCACAAACCTTTGATAAACTGGCATACTCGAATGACAGGGTATATATGTAACACAGATGATCAGCGAATATGAATGGAATTGTATACGTACAGCAACAATTTCGGCAACGCAATTAGCCAACGTTATCAGACTGGATGAATATTTGTTAGAGACTGCGACTACAATACCGCCACCCTTTTCGTAAGTGTCCCTTTGCAGATGCCTGTCCCTCCGGAAAACAGCATAAGATGACGGAAAATACTCCTCAGTTTTAAAGTGGATTGTTAACCACGTTTCAACAATGCAAATAACATCAAAGTCTTCCTCTAAAATTGACAAATACAGAGATTTTGATTTGGCTCTGATACTATTCGAATTATGGTAGTAGATATTTAAGAATGACCGCGGCTGGGGAACTGCTTCACTGCTACGAAGAGTAAACAATGGTGTCTTCAGTAACGGGGAAGTTACTTTAGATGTTGAAACACGGTCCCTGTCCGGTTTTTTGCTATGCGTGGATAATTAGTAAATGGCCGGATTATTACACCAGGAGGCCAAGCATTGGAGTTATTTAGCAGGTCGAAATGGGCCTCCTTCAACCCAATTTTAAAGGAAACGAACGTGAGTGAACTGTCCAATATGCGGTCTTTGGAGAGTAACAGTTTACAATTAATTTCCTCAGGTGAGCAATTTTTCAGTTTTTCACAGATGTAGTTAACAATCAGATCAGATGAGACGGATGGATCAATACGACTGATACATAAATATTTCTTATCAGGTATAGAAACAGTTTTAATCGAATTGACAGGTGTGCCTGTCCCTACGACAACTTGCGCTAACTTCGGTAATTCGCAAATAACGGAGTTGGAACCAGACTCTACAACTTTTGACAAAAATGGTTTAGTGGCGTTATCGTCACCCAACTTATTTATCAAGGTATTGATCAATTTGCGGTTTTCAGCAACCTCCGTTTCAATCTTCTTTAAATCTAAATTTTCAGCGGCTTTGTCAACAATGACGTCAATTTTCTTCAGAATCCTGGACATGTTGTCATTCGCGATCAGTGGTTTGCAGCAATCGCCAAGATAGCATATATTGCCATATTTTTTAATTGAATTGATCGCAGCACGGTCAATTCCATTGCAGTCATAGCAAAATTGGTTCTCGCAGAGACTACATTTAACGATGTCAGTATACGGAGCAGGAAACATTTTTTTGCAAGTGTTGCAAGACATTATCGGTGTATGTATTATAATAAACGTTGACAGAACTGTATTATATTTATTATTTAATTATTTAAATTGATAATTATATTAACGATCAAATCGTAGTCAATCACAGTGTAGATGAATTTATGAATAAATAAAAACAGTTTATGTAGATGTAAATTGTCACGATTACGATGGAATGACACAGAACAGATTATAAAATAAATAAAATAAATAAACAGCTATGCACAATTATCACAGTTATATAAATTATCACGATTATGTAGAAATAACACAGTTATTTTGAATGTGTGTGTGCACTGCGACACTATAAATTATCACAGATTATTAGAATTATCACAATTATGTAGAAATATCAAAGTCAATTTTATAGTTTTAACACAGTCGGTTTAATCTGCGATTGTTGTGCAAAATGTGATTCCTTTAAAATTTCTTTAAAATCTGTATACTTAAACCAACAACAAAAGGATGAAATAATAAAAGGAAGAGAAGAACACTTAAAATTCGCAGAATTTGCTGAGGAATTGTGTATCGTTCTATACACGCCAGTTGTGGGTGTATAATTTGACGATATATCATACCAGTACAAATGGAAGCGGAGAGACGTGTTTTCTCTGGAATGAAACGATTGCAGAAATAGCTTCATGTCTTCGAAAATTCATCATGAATTTGCCTCCTACAGTGGTGGTTTTACATTTGTATAGCGATTCTTGCTATGAACAAAAAAAAAAATATATACATCTTTTTTTAGAACCTGGACATTCTCATATGGAGGCCGATACGATACATGCTTTAATATTGTAGAAAAAGAAAAAAGAACAACTGACGTAGATATTGAAGTACCACATGACGGTGCCATTTTATTAAATCAATATCTAGAAAAGCAGCATTATTAGTTACAGAGATGGCACAAACAGAATTCGTGAATTACAAATCATTGTTAAATTCAGAACTAGTTCACCGAAAAAAAAAATGAAAATGGTAATGCAGTGAATTGGGCTAATATTAAATTCATGAAGTACTCACAACATGATGAGTACAAATATACAAATCCAAAAACGAAGACGATTTCAATGTTGTTGACTTAAGAAGAGGGACCGTTTGAAAGCGAAAGCTTTTTAATGAACCAAAATCTTTAAACCAGATTAATACCAAACAGCTTTCGCTAGGATCCTTAAAAATAAAAGATTTAATGAGTCTTCAGGAATTTATAAGCGATTATAACAGATCATTTTATCGCAATTTGAAAATTTCAGACTTAGCTCAGAGTGATAGAATTCCCTATGGACCTGGAAGTGAATTAAATTCCGACGAAGAATGGTCACAGCAATGAAATATTTATCAATTTTTTATAATACTAATAAATTCTAAAAAGAAATCATGTACGTACATCTTTTATTACTTAAGGTTCAATGTTAAATTTTAAATATTTTTGCAAGAGCCAATGTAAAAATGTCAAGAATTAAGTTATAGAAAAATTTTAAATTTTTAATAACTGTGTAGTTATTATAAAAAAAATATTTGGACTACCTGCACATAAATAGAAGATATAACGATTTTTGTATAGCCGAAAAATAAAATGTTGATTATCTCAAAACAAGAAATATGGATATTAGCCCTTTTTCTACCGAGGTATTTTTTTAAGGGAACTTGACTCTTCTTCACTAGAGAAACGCTTCTCTTGTGACAATGCAATATTTCTTCGTTTCAGAAAGATTTAAATTGAGAAATATTTCTGAAACGAAGAAATATTGCGTTCTCACAAGAAAAGAGTTGCTCTAGTGAAGAAAAGTCTAGTTCCCGTGAAGAAGTAAACCGATGAATACAACAAAAGGCAAGCAAAAAATTCATAAATTATTTTCTTTAGTCAAGAAATACCCAGCTTTGTTTAAGAATTAAGCATATGCATCAAAGAATATATATCAATATAACGCATTAGATTCACAAATTCATTTCTCTAGTCAAGAATTAGCAAGCTTCATATAAGAAATAAAGGGATGCGTACAAGATTATTCAAACAATATATTTGTAATTTTTCACTCTACTCAAGAAAATATTTTTTTCCAGTAAGAAAATATCTTGATAAACCAAGAATTTATATTTATTTCTATAATATAAACTAACAGGCAAAAATTAATTAATTTTAAAATTTTTATATAACGCTTTTTATGACAATTAAATTACTTCCAAAATGGCACATTTCCTGTTAAAGCCACCGAGAGCTGAGATACCTTAATTTGTTTTTGAAATATTAATTTTTGTTCTGTACATTGAGTGCAACATACATTCATATATAGTATTTGCAATTTTTTAAACAAATACAAATTAACTATAATTTTATTAAGACTTAAGACTCAATATTGTAATCAAATGTATGAACGTAACATAACATGAATTAATTGAACATACATAAATATTCGTGTTGAACAATGAAGAACCTCAAAATTAGTTTAATCCTATTAAATTTGTTTGTAAAAATATATTCTAGAACACAAAATAAAATAAAACAAAACAAAACCAAAAATAAAATTTCCTGATTAAATTGAAAAATTTATATTTTTCAAAAAACTTGTGGTAAACAATAAATTAAAGTAAATTATTCTCGATAAACAAATTTTTGTGTAATAGATGAAACACAATTATATTTAAACATAATTATAGTATACACCAATAAATAAACATAATTTCTTATTTATTTGTATTTAGTAAACCGAAGCAGATTTTTAAAGAAAGTAAACTAATGAAAATTCATTGCCATGACTTTATCTTATTTGGTTAAAATTAAAAGTAACAAAAAATTGAAAATGAATTTAAAGAGAATATATTTTAGCTATTTGATAACAATTTTAAAATCTGTAAATCTTACTCTAATGTTAGCCATACAAAATTGATTATTAAATTTTCTTTCCTTATTTTATTTCTGATAAGAAAACATAAACTTAACGTCTTTTCCGAAGGAAAACAAAAACATCTTATCTTTAAACATTTTTTACTTTTCTTTTAGGCAATCAGGAAAGCACATGAAAAATATATTTTTTTTTAATTTTCTACGCTTTACAAAAAAAAGAAAAGTTTAAAACATTTTTTTTTTGTATAAAGAATTGGATTTCTTTTTTTTAATATATTAAATAAATTTCAAACAATAATTCTATGTAACGGGGGGTGACCTGACAGATACAACGCCCGTTTAACATAATTTTATATTTTATTCTCTTTAAAAGAATTAAAAAAGCAATAGCATGAAAATGTGTGGGGTTGGGGGGGCGTGCAACAACAAGAGTTGTTGTTCTTTCATTTCAGATAAAACCGAAGAATGGAAAACACCAAAATTTGTCAAAAATTTTCTTTTCTTACATACATATATATGTATGTATGTATGTAGAGGATTTTATGACGCGTTAAATGTACAATTGTCCCAAAATAAAAATTATTGTGTCGTAATGGCTTCGACAAAATTTTTAAATTAAAAAGTTTAAATTAAACAACATTTGGTTATTTCATAATATTGTATTTATTATTTTTCATGCACAATTAAGGCATTACCGTTTTACAATCTGTTCCACATAACTGTTCTACCGCATGTTTGAGTGAATATCAATTATTTGGTCTAGAGAAGATATTCCAGTAGAATGGAAAACGGCTCTTATCTGTCCACTTCATAAAAAAGGAGATCGATTAAACTGCAACAACTACCAATGTGCATAGTCTATTCACAGACAACCAACAGGCAACAGGCGTACGATAGCATTAAGAGGAATACGTTATGTAACATATTGTCCTACCTAGGCATATCGTCGAAATGAGTTTCAATGCGTTAGCTTTTAATGGATGGCTCGATATGTAAGGTGCTAATAGGAGGCAAAATTTCGAGGCTTTCACGATAACATCTCTCAATAACTCAAACTCTCTTCAACCTGTGATTGGAGTATGTAATTAGTAAGCTCAATAGGGCGCATTAACCCAACTTCTACAGGAAAAATAAAAATGTACATCAGGCAAAAATTTTTTAAATTATAGAAACAAAATTGATTTTATCAAAGAAAATATTTCTAAACAAGGTCTTCGAATTTGATAGAAACCATATCGTCACCCCAGTATTTAAATGATATATTCGCATTTTAGTAATCTTGGAGTCAGATCTACGACCTTACATAAAATTGAAGGCTGGATCACCAAATTAGAATCCAGAATCATTATTATACCAAATTGTCATCCCGGTTTTTCAATGACACAAATGCATTTTAAATTTTAAGGTTAGGACCTACACAATACAAAATGGCAGATCTAACTCCAAAAAGATTAAAATGCGTTTGTAACATTTCAATACTGAGGTGATGATAGGCCATATGTGCAATAGCCGAAAATGAATATTTGTGAATTTGATATTTTAATAAATGGCACTTGGGAACATTGATTGCCTATAATTCAAAAATTCACAAATATTAATTTTCGGCATTTTCAGCCATACACATATGGGCCTATAGCGCAAATCTTAACATACGGCGGGCTTTTAATACGAGTATGTTCCGAAGATTGTAAGAGAATTCAATCCAGTTTCGAACTGATGAGCTTATGATTATGAAAAAAATCAATCTTCTCGTCAGGCCGCGGCGACTGGACTGATTATACCACAATTTACTGGATTGAATTCTCTTACAATCTTCGGAACATACTCGTATTAAAATCATATAATTAAAATAAATAGAATTACGTCTATTAGTCGGTTTCGTTGAATTACTGTTCGTAAATACTAATATACTTCTCGTGTTAATCGAAACACAATTAAAATGGTCTAACCACCGGTAGCATATTAAATATTACATGAATTAATTAATATTCAACAAAAAATTAATAAAGTAAAAATACGGCAGGCCTTCAAATGTTTATCACAGTAAGAGGACATCATGTCTAGTCGAAATCTCAAGACACATTTACAGGCACTCAATGTTCCTAAGTGCCAATAATTAAAATATCAAATTTACAAATATTCATTTTGGCTCTCGCACATATGGGTGTATAGCGCAAATCTCAACATATGATTTCTACTTAATTCGAAGACCGTGTTTAGAAATATTTTCTTTGATAAAATCAATTTTTTTCTATAATTTAAAAAAAAACTGGGAAGGGATGGAAATACTATTGCCTGATGTACATTTTAGTTTTTCTTGGGATGGAATCCTGGTATAACCACACACACTTCATACGCTGGCGATATTAGCATTCCGAGTCGCAACATCATCTACCTGGGGCCCAATTCCCGAAAGTATAAATGCTGTCACAATATTGTGAAATTTGACAATATTGTGAATTTCGTATCCTGTAAGTAACACCAAAGTGGTGTATAATATTACATAATATTGTGAATCCGGCAGTAACAATATATGTAGTTACTGTCGAAACCACAATAATGCATTTATAACGCTTTTTATCACTTTTAAATGAATTAAAAATGATAGTTGGTTGTTACAAAAATTTAGTTTACCGATAAATAGCGCGTCGTTTTAATTTAGGTATAGAAAAATGACGGCTCTCGATAGAAGCTATCAGGACCAAATAAGAAAACAACTAATGGTAACCATCCAGCCGGATAGAGATAAAACTTACTTATGGGCCCCTTACACGGTCAATATTATTGAAACAATATATTGTGTAAAATATTGTGCAAAATCGTAGCTATTTGATTCTAACTCAGTTGTTTTCAGTTATTTTAACTGAAAAGTCGTTAATTAAAAATCAATTAATAAAATCTTGTTTCTAGATATTTAATTAATGTTTTACTAAAACCCCTTTATTTACAAACACATCTTTACACCTCATGACATCACACCTTTCGTTAATTTTTTTTTATAATAAAAAAATGTCGATAAATAGCAAAGACGTTAAACTAAAGAGGAGAAACCAACTTTTCTTTCTCTCTTGTAACAGGTTTCCTGCCGGTGTACCACCGGTATGTCACGATGGAAAAGACTCCCAGTTGCCAGTGCACCATCGGTATACCACACTAAATAATACAACAAACGGCCAGTGACCACCGGTATACCACTCCTTATAATACTACTAACGGCCCGTGACCACGGGTGTACCACGCAGAATTATTTGAATTGAGGCTAGTGGATCACCGGTTGCCATTTTCTAGTATCACTTTACTTTCGGTATTCCAAAATATCTTTTACGTACAAAAAATTTGGAGTGTGAATTTCTCAAATCCATTTTGAGTGTAGTATATCGATGGTACATTGGCCGCTGGATAGAAACACAAAAGAAAATGTGTTTGTCTTTTTGTAAATATTGCTGGTTGGGTTTTTTACAAATTTTATTTTGTTTTGAGTTTCATTATTATCTATGTATAACACGAGTGAATTTATAAATGGAATTCCCCGAATAATAAACGGGCAGCTGCGTTATATTAACTCCATATTGTGCATCAGTATTTATTCTATTTTTGCTCGAAACAGAAGTGAATATGTAACACTGGTGAAAGTGAAAACGTTATAATTTGATATAAAGGCGCAAGTGAGCACAATATTTGGCTACATCCGATATCTTAGAATGGCGTCTTCAGATTTATTTAGTTGTGATGATGAAGATAATGAAGATAAAGTGGCTCAAAGATACAGGTGGGTGCAATATTTGATATATAAAATATTGTGACAGTGACACCTAGTGTGTAATAGTATAAGTTAAATTAATAGCTCAATGTTTAACTGTACTAAAATGGAATTTTCCCTGATAAAATTGTTACGTAATGTTTCTACGCTATTCTAACTGGAAAAGTCATGAACTTTCGAGAAGTTTGGTTTGTGTATATAAGAAGGCGAAGGAGATCGAATTGGAGCAGTAATATTTGAAAGGCGACAGTTTGAAGATTAAAATGTAATTAAAAAGTGATTTAAAAAAGTGTTGTAGTACGAAATAAAAATTATAAGTGAAAATTATTTAAAGTGATTTTGTGAATTAAAATTAATTTTGTGCTAAATAAATAAATTCGTTGTTGATAAATTGAATTGATTTTGTATTATTCACAATCCTGTGATATAAACCTTGATTGACAAGGCAAAAACGTAACAATATATTTATATAGCGATAATAAAATTCATTAGATATTTTGGAGTTGAATATACCATTGATTTGTTTTATAATAACGAAAGTGAATCAGATTATGACTGTGGTGATATAACGGATTCTGACGAATATATTCCGGGAAATTACCCAGACTCTGAAACATCTGATTCTGAAAACATAACTGATATTTCTGAAGATAAGATGGAAATTGAAGAAGCGGAAATTAATCAAAGCGCTTCAAAAGCCTCATTTTGGAAAAATGCTGATGGTAGCACTCTGAAAAAATTCATGATACCTCCACAAGCAACTTCAACAATTCCATCTCAAAATTCACATATATATTTTTATTTGCTTTTCTTGACCGATGAAATCCTACATAGCAAATCACCAAAGTGTCAGATTATGTCAATGGTATGATACGGATAAAATTAAAATAAAAAAGCTATTGGGGCTAATTCTATTTATGGGTGTAGTACCATTTCCAGAACTAAGTGACTACTGGAGTAATGATTATGTTCTACAACTATTTGCAACAAAAATTATGAGCCGCAACAGATTCCAAATTTTACTCAGATTTATACATTTTGCGGATAACAACGACGATGCCGCCAAGTTAACATATAAAATTGACAAGTTAAGAGATATTTGTATATTCCTATATAAGAAGCAATTAATTGCGGACAGGCACCTGGTAATATATGAATCAATCATTGGCTTCCAAGGCCGATTAAGCTTTAAACAGTATAATCCAGGCAAAGCCAGTAAATATGGAATAAAACTGTTCAAAATTACTAATACGAATCGGTAGACGTTCGATTTGAAAATTTACGCTAGGAAAGAAAATAAAACGCGGGATTCGGAACATTCCTATGTCAACGCAAATTTACATAGACTTAATGGGGGAATATTTCCACGCAGGTGGAACTTTGACCATGGATAATTTCTACACTTCGTTGGAGCTGGCAACTTTTTGTCTGGAAAGAGACACTCATGTTCAAGGAACTCCTCGAAAAAATCAAAAAGGCATACCACAATTTCCTAAATTGAAAATAGGTAGCACAATTTTGTAAATATTTTTAAATAAAATCATAATTATATATATTTGTAATGTTATAGGTGAAACTGTTTGCAAAGAACTTGACGGAATTGTTGTAGAGAAATGGAGGGATAAGAGGGATGTTCATTTTCTCTCAACAAAACACACGCTAGTTGATGTTATTTCGGAAAAGAGAAAAACAACAAAAAAAACCA
Source organism: Tipula vernalis (assembly GCA_958295665.1). Lineage (NCBI taxonomy): Eukaryota > Metazoa > Arthropoda > Insecta > Diptera > Tipulidae > Tipula > Tipula vernalis. The sequence goes on along the minus strand of OY282558.1, from coordinate 292,531,557 downwards.
ATGTAATTGAAAGCTACGGCAAGTAGTAATGTTCGAACTTACTCTAACACGATACTTTTAACCAGGGGTGGGATGTTGTAACATCAGAGACTTTAAGTCTGACTGTACTCCAGCGTTATTATATTTCTGATAACCGATCAACACAACACAGAAACAAAGGAAAATAAAACTTGTAATTAAATTTAAATTTTTTAATTTATTTATTAATGTTTGTCTTATGATTCTTAACAACAATTTTATCGAATTCACTTCAATGACTGTCCAATCGTCTTTTTTAGAAAAATTCTGCATTCCACAAAAAAAAAAAAAATTTCTTTTTATATTCCATTCATCTACGTGTTCCTGGTGATATCTGTTGTAATACATTTATACTACAATGACAATTTTCTATGATTACACTAGCGACATCATTCAATGAATAAAAAATAATTTAATTTGATCTACATGCAACTGCTCATGTAAATTCCTTTAACTCATCAGGGGATTTTCCACATGTGGACATCTGTCAAAATTTTTTGGTAAGGGAGGTGAATTTCGAGAATAGGCCCCCAGGTAGTCAAATTTTTAAATAAGTCAAAGGAATGTATATAAATAAAGTTTGGGGCTAAGTTTTTGTTTTTACACTTATTAAAATAATAAATTCCAAAAAATAAATACTAATTTCATTTCAGGCAAATCCAAATATAAACATCACTGGTCGTAGACAAAGTCTTTGATACAAAATAGGTAAGATCTTACGTCATTTATTTCGTTTTTTTAATTTTATACTGTATTTTTCACATAGCCATACAAAGAAAAAGTAAATTTGTACAATTTTATTTTAATTATATTTATCAAATTACTAAATTTAAGTTATTGGTTTTAAAATATGTTATACTCAAAGATTTGATTTAAATATAAACCTAAAAATATTTTCTGTTACGAGTATTTTTCATTCATAAAATTTTAATCAAATTTGTTCAATTTTACATGAGTTCTTATGGGAAATCGTAAAATGTATCCCCTTAAATTAAGCTTCTTTTAAAATTGGTCTGATACTGACGGCTCATATATTTAGGAATGCTTTGGTTATATTTTCTAAACAGTATGCAACTGGTTTTCGATAGAGCGAGAGAAAACGAAACAAAATACATAAATATAGCTTATTAGCTTATACTTTTATGGTTGATGTTTTTCGAGTAAATAAATACCTTTATGGCATTAAGGATTGAACAGTTTAGAATTTAGCCTGATACTTTGGAAAGTACTCAATCGACAGTCCGCACAATTTAAGTATTTGGAGTGGAATGTTGTAGCATCACTTTTATTGTTTCAAGAATAAAATTGTTCTTTATTTCGCTTTTTGATAGAGTAGAATTTTTTTATTGAAACAAGTTACATAAACTCTATCGAATTGGTTTGAAAGTAATGTTACAACATCCCACCCCTGGTTAAAAGTATCGTGTTAGAGTAAGTTCGAACATCACTACTTGAGGTTGGGTACATGAATTTCCATTGAGTGTAATGTGTTAACAGGTGATTAGTTACTTTAGCATTGTTTTCTTGTGATTTCAATAACCTTAATAAACTTTGAAGTTTCCTGTCGGCTCCTACAGAATTTCTGCCATTATCACTGTATATAGTGCTTGGGTGACCTCTTCTGGCAGTAAATCGACAGAACGCTTTAATAAAGGTTTCTGTTGCTATGTCGGCGACCAGCTGCAAATGCACAGCCTTGGTTGCCTTGTACACGAATAATACTGTGTATGCCTTATAAATTTTCACATTCCTTATTTTAGATGGCTTAATCATTTTGAAACGACATTTTGAAACGCTCGCTTTGGATTCAAAACCCGTGCAGATGGTAAGTTGCCCATTATTTTTTTTGGATGCCTTTACTTTTAACTTGAAACAGACAACGCACTTGTGAATGAACTGCTTAACGTGATTTCGGCAACCTAATATCCAAAACTGTTTACGGAGGTGAAACAGCTTAAAGGAAATCCCGCCATTTAACGTGTATCCCACGTCAGAAATGATTCTTGCTGTGATATGATGATATGATGGGGCTTTTGACCGTATGTCATGTTGGCAGTCTGAAATCTTTCTTCCACCCGTAGAATATTTTTGTCGTTTAGATATGGATGCATCGACGCACGTTTACTATTGCACGAAACTTCTTGACCAGCCATGAAATGGATGATGTTGGTCTGGCCGGCAAAATTCAATAGTACTCGTAGCAGCCTGATCTCAGTAGCTGTGAGGAGCAATTTCTGTCCTCGACTTCTGTTTTTGACTTTTATTTTAGTCCCTTAAATGAATTTGAAAACATAGACAACATGGTTAGTAATTTGTGCCAAGAGGGGGATTTAAGGATGATGGCGGCGATATGATCTTCCCGTTTACTGACTTGTGCTGTAAATAGTTGTAAGTTCTCAGATTTTCTTCAGCTTCACCTTCATTGGACTGAAATGCAATTCTTGGCATCTTCCACAAACCTTCACTCGTTTTTAGAAAGTCTGGACCATTCCACCAATTAACGAGATTTTCAATTTAAACGGCTGGTTTTTCTTTAGAACTAACATGTTTCCAATGGCATTGTGGCAAAATTCCATGTATTTCCGACGTTTGGTTACTTACAAATGTTTCCCATCTTCTTGGGCTTGTGGTTGGCCCCTTAAAACACGACAGTTGAGTCGTCAGCTGCTATACATGTAGCTTCTGTAAGAGCATTCAATAATTTGGTCACAATTAGTGTTCCACACAATTCTTACAGCAGTACCGCAAATTGGTTATGCATTTTAGTTTTAGCAGCAATTACGCGTGCCTCGTAAGTTCTAGTATTTCCTTTCACCCTGAAATATACAGCGGCCGCATAAGCTTTTTTCGGAGGGGTTCCTGAACCCATGAATTTCTATGCGCTTCTTGTGAAGTTTGACTAGCAGTAGTATTTTTATGGTGCCCACATGATTAAGCATTTCTAGAATTCGTCCACTGGGATGTGATGTGTATTGGCAATTGATTATCCCAATTAAGCTTCAACAACCATAAGCTTTCGAATACAACTTTAACGATGATTGGAGAAGGTCCGAGAGGATCAAATAATCTTGACAACTCTGACAGTAGTTCTCCTTAGTTACTGTAACATTTTGCCGGAAAATCTATTTTGGAACATAAGCAATTTTCAAACGGATCCCATTGTAAACCTTAGACATTTATACATCTTTGTTCCATTGGTTGATAACATCAATTTACTACACTCAGGATCAGCTAATGAAAGGTTTATGATATGTGGGTAAACATAGTTGTTAATTAAATCCAATTAGTCGAATTAGCTAAAACTAATTCTTAGCATTCTAGAGTTTTATGGTTCGGAAGTCTAGATATGATTTGCAGCTGTACACTGCCTCATATATATCCATCTCCCAGCTTGTGCGATACCAGTAATAGGTATTCTGGCATCCTTCCTTGGTGTTTGGAGTTTCTGAGCTAAGTTCTCTATTATTGAACACAAAGTCAAGCAAGGCTCGACTTGGGTAAGAAAATCCAAGAACAAAATGATTGCTGTGGGCAATAATGATGCTTGCTGGCTATCCAAGTTTCTGGGAGGATTGGTTGGCTAAGTAACCAGATAAGTTGCACCTTGTTTGGCTTGGCTGTTATTGGAGTGGATATTGTTTAATTGGCTGATATTCATGTTTGAAACTCTGTTTGGATTTGTGGTGGTTCGTGGCTGATTAACATATTTGTATGGTGGTATAATAGAATATGATGGAATTCGACTATTACAATTTGTACAACATGACGCTAGTTAATGGTGATCATTCGGTTGATTTTGCGTGAATACATTGATGTGCAAGAGTGTATGGCGCCTTAGCCTTTTAATGTTACATTTATCGCATCGTTGCGGTAAAACACAATTACTGGATGAATGTCCCGGATTCAGACAATTGAAGCATAGTGACTTCTCTGGCACAAAGTTTCGTCTAGGTTGTATGTCCATGGCTTGGAATAATGGACAGTTAAACGTAGGTACAGTAAAAGTTTGCAATCTAGTTGAAGTTCGTATCGTTTCATGCTTGTCACCAGCTGTCTTCATTTGCGACATCTCCAATGCATCGCTGAGATGAGAAATACCAGGAAATTATCCTAGCTTGGAAACTGCTTTCCGATGCTATATTCTGCCCACATTCTCCTCGTTACGACGTCAGTTTTTTTTGCAGCAACAGGAAAATAACTAAAAATCACGCTTGTGTGTCGATTTGTCTAGACCGATTTGTTCCAGGAGAATCTCATCAGATAAATTACACAGTTGTCTCAGTGTAATAAATCCAAGGAACACTGGAATATTTGCTCTCGCTGTTTAACTTTCTTGTTGTCTTTGAACTTGTGAAAATTCAAACGGAAATGATTTTGCTGAACCACAAATTCTCCCATGGTGTCATTTAATTTTCAATCATTGTAATTATCAGCATTAGTTTTACCATGTGATCCACGCTCGCGCATAGGCCGACTTGGCTAAGTAATATGGCTTCTCACCGATATTATATTCATTTGGGTCGCGAAGTTCATAAACTTTTTCGTCGTCTTCGTTGAAATTGACTCAATTGTCTTCAAGACCTTCTAATTTACTCTGAACATAATCAAGGCTGGTTGTGTAAGCCAATTCTTCAGCACACGCAGCGAAATTTTGTAGAATCATCAGTGAGCGTTTTCGGTTACTAGTATATGCTGCTTTATCAACTTTAAGTTCCATTATTAAGGTAATTTGTGAATAACATTTCTTTATTGACCAAAACTAGAGAATATTCGTGAAAGTCTTTATTGACTCACTTAAATAACGTAAATTTACTTCAGTCTAAAAAGACTAAAGTATTGAAATTCTATCAAAAATGACTAAAAATTTGGTAGGTCTAAAACCATTTTGCACAACGTTTTGAAAAGCCCTAACGGCTTGTCCGATTTGGAATTTTTCGCCAATCTGTTTCTATGGTCAAGGTGGAGATTTGAAAAGCTTTTGGAAACCGTACGTCAAGAGGGTGAGGTTCCTGCCATACGAATTGAACCAAATCATCTCTACGAATTTTTTATATTCGCTGGTTTCATTATTGAATTGGGATTGTTGTGAAGGTTAAGTTACGGGTCAATTTGCGGGTTGAGTTGAGTTTGAGTTGGAGTTGAGTTGGGGTTGGATAGGATACAGTGGGATGTTGTCCAATTTTTTATATTTGCTGGTTTGAGGATTGAGTTTGGCGTAGAGTATTACAACTAATATATAAGAATTGTGTGATGGTGAAGGTAATGGTGATGGTGGTATGATGATGTTGGTGGTGGTATGATGGTATATTGGTATGAGTTGAGCAGAGGTTTTAGATTTTATTCGAGCTAAGTTAAGTTGGAGTTGAGTTAGAATTTTTTTAGCCTGTATTGGAGTTAAGTGAGTTGTTCGGTTAGGGAATTATTTAAGAGTTGATTTGGAGTTAGTTTAAGGGTTGATTTGAATGTTGATTTGAGGTAGATTTTGTGATTGATATGAGGGTTTGGTTGGCGCTTAATTAGTTGATTGCGTTTAGAATTATGTTGCGATTAAGATGGAGGTTGATTTGTATATTGAGTTGGAGGTTGAGCTGAAGATTGGCTTAAGAGATTCATTTGGGGTTAATTTTGGAGTTAAATTAATCAAGATCGAAGTTCTGACCTCATGAGGTTTCAGCCCTTTATATTTTATAGTTTATAATCACTATTTAATAAAACAATTAACAGTGTGTAGGTCTGGCTCGAAGGACCGTGAGCAAAATTGAATGACTAATTGAGTAGACTGCTTTTAGCCTTGTTTAAATGGATTCGTTTACACTCGCAACATTATTTTACACGCAGCTACTCCACTTGATTAATTAAAACACAAAGTTTTGATTATGTATAAATTAAGCCCATATATTAATGATTTTTTCACAAAATATTTTACTAAATCCAAATAATTTTTTTCAACTAGACTTGAGGCGCACCAAATCATTAATCTCCCTACGTAGACGTAAATTAAGAACTTCATAGGAATACTCACGGGACCACTGCCTTTTTAGATAAAATGCAAGAAGGCTGGGTCTCTAGGAAAATGACTTCTGTAGAAGCTGTTTAGACGAGAAGGAAGAAGACGCGTTGGTAGCACGCAGAAGGCACAAGCACTTGGGTAAGTTTAAGATGAACAACCTGTCGGATTTTGAAAATAGTAAAATGCGGGATGGTCTACGCTACATCAGTAGTTCTAAATGGTTCTTGTATGTGCAAAGGGGATATATTCCGTTGTATTCAATGGACCGTTACTGGTCTAGGTAGCCACTCCAACCTAACCTAACGTAAGTTATTTAAAAATATTTTTGAAGTGGTGGAATTTATTCTTCTTTCTGGTAATAAATTCTGGAAAAGAGGCAGGACATTTTCTGGAAAAAATGTAGGACATTCTTTAAAAATATTTTGGAAAAGGGTGAATTCACTGCCCGTTCTAGTAATATATTCTGGAACAGAGGCGGAACAAATTGTGGAAAAAATGAAGGGAAATTCTTTAAAAATGTTATGAAAATGGGCGATTTGCTGCTCCTTTCTAATTACTTATTAAGGAAAAAAGAAAAATATTTTGGAAAAGAGTGATCTATTCTGCAAAAAAAAAACAAAAACTGAAAAATTATTTAAAAAAGGAGGTAAAATTTTTGGAACAGAGACAAGTTAATGCGTTTTTTAGTTACATATTATAATATGTTCGGGAAAAGGGGTAATTTACAGATATTTTATGGTTATATAGTTTTCCGAGTAAAGAAATAGCTAAGTTACCTCCTGATTTTCTTTATTTCAGAACTTTACCGAGATAATTAAGACCATCTTTATCACCATAACCACCATCGCCATGACAATCACTACCACAACCATCATCATTATCATCAAAATCCCCATCTTCATCAACATTAGTAGGACCATCATCATGACCATCATTACTACCATTATTTGCATTTTAATTGGTTGTGTCTAATTATCTTAAAATCATTTAAGAATCCAATTTCCATCGAAATCGGAAAATTTCATCTTTACCGGTTAACAAAAATAACCAAAATCACAATCATCATCCCCATCATCATCAGAAATATCATCGCCATTATCATAAACATCATCATCACCATAAGTATCAAAATAATCATCACCATCATCACCACCACCTTCACTATGAACATAACCATCACCAACATCATTTCCATCCTAATTGGCCATATTCCACAACTATCGAAAATAAACCATTTTAATATTCCATTCATACATCATTCATATTATCATCACTGTCATTATCACCATCATATTTGAACCATAACTATCACTTCCATCACCATACTCACCAACATGATCATCAAAATCACCATGACCAAGACGATCATCATCACAACCACCAATTTCCATCCTAATTGGCCATATATAACCATCATCACCCCTTACAATCACCATCATCAACATCATCAATATTATGGATTAACAAATATCCAAGATAACATCATTACTGTTGCCATGATAATCACCATCTCCATAATAATCAACTATAATCATCATCATGACTACCAACATCACCATCATCTTTACCATGACCATCATCATCACAAGCACCATGAAAATCATTTTTAAATCCCATTTCCATCGAACAGGATGTATTTCATTATTATCTGATAACAAGTAGCCCAGTTCTATAAACGGTCAAAAAATTAACATTTTTTTCCTTGATATTTTTTACATACTGATTTTTTTTTGTTTTACTTACTAAAAATACTACATTACCTAAATAATCATATCTTTGTTTAAAAATTATCTTGTAGATGTCATTTTTATTAATATTATTTTACAGTTTAAATAATAACCACTTCAAACAAAATGTAGCAATTTTCCCTTTATTAAAATTTATGCTGTATACATAAAACAGCGCCATTGAAGTTTTTTTTTTATCCGAGACAAATGAGTGATGAATCGTGAATCGCACCAGGATAAAATAGTATCTTCCAGACGAAACATTGAACGTTTTGACTTATTTACATCATTATTCACTCTGAAAGAAATCAGCAAACAAATCACAAGCATCCCGCACGTTATCGTAGAAAGGTAACCATTATATTTCCTTTTGTAATTAACAAAGTATCAAAAGTGATTTGGCGTTGATTTAACTAATGATTCAAGTTCCAGAATATAACGGTCTAAAAGTTGTAATTAACAACATTAGAATGCAATTTATATTTTTTGTGGATCTTACCTTTTATATTTCTTAGATTTATCAACTCATTATTATACCAAGGTTCCTTCTTTGCGCTTGGAGCTTTCATTCTGCTCAACATTTTGTCGATATTATTGTAGCACAAGCATATGTAAAGAACTGTAATCGCCTATTTTAAAATTCAAAATCCATGAGTTCACATTTTCTTCGAATAATTTGCTACATTCAAATATAACTGAAATATTCAGCGGTACAAAAGCGCAATCGACCATTTTACCCTTCAAGTTCAAAGATACAAGTTGGACGAAATATTTGGTAGAGGTTTAGGTATTATATTTTTAAACAGTCAAGAAACATTATTTTAACAAACTCTATTTTATTCTATTACTACACATATCTTTATTTCTTTCACAATGCTTTTAATTCTCTATCACGTTTCGTAATTAAAATACGTTGTCTAGCTGCTACACATAATCAGATGTAAGGAAAACACATAGCTATCTACATACAAAACAATTATCCTACATCACATTAATGAAGTAATGAAACCCCAAAATAGAAATAAAAATTGTTTGCAAAATAATAACACACTTCTATCTTAATTTTTGTCTCTCAAGTAAATTTGCCACAAGAACGAAAAAATAACATAACAACATAAATTAAAATAAATTTGAATATTTTTTTTTATACAGTTATTTTTATTTTATTTTCGTCTATTTTTACAAAACAATTAAATTACTTTAGAAAAAAAAAAAATAGAACAGAAAACAATTGAATTTAACGATACAAAATTCTATTATCATTGAAAAATTCAATTTTCATTTTCTTTTCAGTTTGTTCATTTTTTTATGTTTCTCTTTAGAGATGGTTTTGTTGGAAAAGTTGGAAATAAAAAAAAAAATGTTTCATCACCCAATGGTATAAAAAATAGCGAAAAATAAATTGTTTCTTATACGTATAATATATAAATACAGACTTCGTCCTCTTATATATTTTATTTTCTTAGTTGTGGATATTTTTGTTATATACTCTTACATAAGTACGTATTTTGTGATTGGAACCTAAATTTAATTAATTTTTATTTTTTATTTTTTTTTCGATTTACAAATTTTTGTATGATTTTATTTAAAAAAAATGAGCAACACCCGAATTGCGAAAAGAAAAATTTTCAATTTATTTTAAACGTATAGAAATTTTATATTTTCAGTCTGCACAAGCAATGATTCTAAGTGGCAATTGAAATTTACCTTTTGATCATTTTGTGCAGACTGTGAACAGTTTTAATCAGAAACCTTGTAAATCCATATTTTTTTTTTTTAAATTCTATTACTAACAATTTTACTGTTTCGTTTTTGTAATTTTGTTCAACTTTTTTAGAATTAAGTTTGTTTAGTATAATTAAATTATTTAGTGAATAATAGTGTATCTTTAAAAAAACGTAACCTATGGTAACTGTTATAAAGGGTATTCCAATTTGAGGTTAATTTCTAAATTTTCATTTCAAATGATAGTACAAAGGTTCCGGTTTAGTAATGGAAGTAATGTCTGGCAAGTGACTCCCTGCTGCTGTACGGCAAACTATAATTATTTTATCAAAATTTTCGATGACATTTTGATATAACTGCCTCTCAATTTCTTAAATAAAATTATAATATACTCCTTTAGGTCATCCATTGTTTCTGGATCGTTAGCATAGACTTTTGCGTTCAAATATCCTATAGGAAAATATCATCTTATCCTATAGCAAGACCTAGGCGGCTAAATAATGTTCCATCTTCGAAAAATGATTGGGTTACCAAAGCATTCGTGACAAAGATAAATTGTTTCTTTTGCTGTATGACATGTGGTACCATCCTGCTGAAACCACTTTCAGTTACACAAATATATTAGTGAAAATGGAATTCACAAGATTTTCGATTGGTTAATCAGAAACAAAATCAAGAAGCCAATTATTCTTAATATATCTACCCAAAAAAAAAGAAATAAATCCTTCCCGTACTTTACCCACAGAGTTATACAAATTAAGAGGGAGTCTGTAACGTTCACCTACGCGACCGCTACAAAAAATCATTCGTTAGGATTAACCTGGGCACAGTTTGGCCGGCTACGGACTCACGGTAATGGGGTGGGATAATTTTCCAGGTTCCTAACAAACATGTCTAACTGTGCATATTTCTGCTCTACGTTGTTCCATTCCCGATCACCATATCCACCACCGACGGTTTAATATTTAACGCATTTTTACAATAATCTGATACACTTATGAAATATAACCATTAAATTCCGGATCAGTACAATCAAGAAATTAATTACATTAACAAAAACTTAACTACAAAAACAAATAGAATTAATACAGTAAAATTTAGCACCTGAATTGTCCGTTGGAATGTTCTTGGCCGTCAATCCCACAGCTAGTTCTCCGCAGCTTAGTACCGAATACAAATATTCCGGAATCCGATGAGTTTGCTTATTGTTCTTCAAAGGGTTACCGTCGATACTCGATGATTTTTATTGTGTAGATTGTGGTTTGATTGTCGTATATTTACACACAACAGACTTCTTACAACTCCGGTATAACTGTTTGGTGTCAAACGTACTTTGCGTGTTATTTTAGTAATTTGAACTAATAAATCTCCACACGATTTCTTATTCATACGGGGCGATTTATTGATGGCCACTATCTAAACGGAATCCCACAAGAATCAAAACACTGCAATAGTTTTTATCTTTTTTTTTTTTTGATTTTAATTTTGATATCGTTTTTATTAATTTAATGTAATTTACAATTTCAATATAACTATATTCTATTTAGTTCTTTTTTTTTTTTTTACTGCTTTATGTTATATCATACACATTTTACGTTTTTGGTTACTTGTATTTAATTGTTTATACATGTACAAAAATAATTTTGTGTACAACACATTGTATAAATAACAACTGATTTTTTTTTTAACTCATCATATGATTGAGTATATTAGCACTTAACTAAGTTTTTATTTAATTCAGATATAACTAACACGTTAAACTAAAAAATGTGGAACGCTTCACGATTTTGCGTGTCATCCTTGCGCAGGGGCCATGCTAACCTTCTCTGTATCGTTCCAATTTTAGTATATGTTCTGCCGAAGCAAGAACATATAGCAAGACAACAGTCGAAGAAAGCGACAGTAGTTGGTGCTCTCCTATTAACCTCATCAAAAAACCAAATGGTAAAGTTAGACTTTGTTTGGATGCGCGTAAATTGAACTCGGTCACTGTAAAAGACGCGTATCCGCTGCCACTCATTGATGGATTATTGGGAAGACTGGATCAAACTCGGTTCATTTCCAGTATTGATCTAAAAGACGCCTTTTGGCAAATCCCTTTAGATTCAAGTTCTAGGCAATATACCGCTTTTACAGTACAAGGTCGACCACTATATCAATTTAGCGTAATGCCATTTGGCTTATGTAATGCTCCTAAACGTATGTGCCGCCTTATGCATAAAGTTATCCCCTTTCACTTACAGGATCGCGTCTTCGTATATCTGGACGACCTTCTGATTACGTCTGCTAGCATAGAGGAACATTTTTCTTTGCTGCGAGAGGTTGCTAAATTGCTTCATAACGCTAACCTCACCATCAACATTGATAAAAGTAAGTTTATGCTTAAACAAATTAAATATCTAGGTTATGTTGTTGGTGATGGTTGTTTGCAGGTCGACCCCGATAAAATTTCGGCTATAGTAAATTATCCTGTTCCTCATATTCCGAAGCAAATTCGTAGGTTTCTGGGTATAACTGGTTGGTGTCGTAGGTTCATAACCAATTACGCTACCCTTAGTGCATCTATGACGGATTTGCTGAAAAAAGGAAAAATATGTGTGTGGAATGCGGACGCTCAACGCTCTTTTGAAGCTTTGAAATCGGCCTTGATAACCGCCCCGGTTTTACGAAATCCTGATTTTAGTAAAACATTTTACGTTCAATGTGATGCCAGCACTACCGAAATAGGAGGCGTATTATTTCAGAAGGGTCCAGATGATGCAGAATTTCCGATATCGTACATGTCGAAAAAACTAAATAAAGCTCAACGGAATTATTCCATTAGTGAGCTCGAGTGTTACGCGGTGGTACTCAGTATTAAGAAATTCCGTGCCTATATCGAAGGATTCCATTTGGTGGTCATCACCGATCATGCAAGTCTCCAGTGGCTAATGTCTCAAAAGGACCTCTCTGGAAGATTAGCTCGCTGGAGCTTGAAATTACAAGGTTTTGATTTTGAAATACAGTATAGGAAAGGAGCTCAAAATGTGGTCCCTGACGCTCTCTCTCGAGTCAATGTCGATGAAATAATCAAAAAGAAGACCCCATTCAATTATTATCCATTGCATGTAAATTTGAATGCCCCAGAGTTTACCACGGATGAAGATTATGTTAATCAAATTGTGAGTTTCCAAAAGCTTAATAATGTCAATAGTAATTTACGTCTCGAAGATAACAAACTACTTATTTGCCCATCTTTTGGTACAAAAATATGCGAAACTGATATATCGGAGTGGAAGTTGGTGATACCTAAGTCCCTAAAAGGTCAACTGATCGAACAAGCGCACTCTCCCCCGTTGTCAGCCCATGCTGGTGCTGCCAAGACTCTAGAAAGGCTTCGGAGATATTTTTATTGGGCTAATATGTATAAAGATGTCAAAAGCTATGTTTCGAACTGTAAAGTTTGTAAAAGTTGCAAGCCGGTGAATTATTCCACTCGACCTCCTATGGGTGATTTCGTGGAAGTTCATCAACCCTTTCAATGGTTATATTTGGACTTTCTGGGTCCTTACCCGCGTACGAAGCGTGGCAATTCGTACATTTTAATAATTTTGGATAAATATTCACGGTTTGTTTTCCTAAAAGCTCTAAGAAATGCCAACGCTGCAAGTTTGGTTGAGTTTGTCGAAAGCGAAATATTTAATTTATTTTCTGTTCCAGAAACTGTTTTCACCGACAACGGAAAACAATTTATATCTGTTCAGTTTAAAAGCTTACTGGCTAAATATGGTGTCAAACACTTGAAGACACCCAAATATACTCCACAACCCAATTCTTCAGAACGAGTGAATCGTTGTATTTTGTCAGCTATCCGCTCCTATATTAAGTCCGATCAGCGTGAATGGGATGTCCACCTTAGCGAAATTTCATCCGCCTTGCGCAATGTCGTTCACACATCTTGTGGATATTCTCCACACTATCTGGTATTTGGCGAACACAAGATCAATCATGCTTCTGACTATCCATTACGCAAATTACTGTCACAGCCCAGTGATAACGAAATAGCAGTCACAGCTAAATCTACTAGACTAAATTTGGCTCGTGAATCCGTGTTAACTCATTTACGTTCCGCTTACGCTAAGAACGCTAATTAGTATAATCTCCGAAGTCGCACTCGTCGTTTTGAACCAGGCCAAAACGTGTTAGTAAAAAATTTTACGCAAAGTGATGCCTCAAGAAACTTTAATGCTAAGCTTGCTCCTAGAGCGATTCCCGCGATTATCTCGAGAAAAGTCGGCCAGGTAGCCTTTGAATGTAAAAATTCCAAAGGGAATATATTGGGGGTCTACCATATAAAAGATATTTATAAAAATCCTTAAATATTGTTAAATTTTATGTTTTGCCCGGCTTTGTGAGACATCTCAGTGGTGTGAGTCGTCCCCACGATTGTAACGACTTATTTGAGTCGATTACATGTTTGTCTGTAAATAGCGCACGCCAACAATTCAAACTGCTACGGTTATGATATTTTTATTAAGCCTTGTATTGATCAGCGGAAAATGCTTTACGCGCGAAATATTATATAATGCAAAAAATATACATAATATAAAACAATAAAAATAAAAAATGATATACCCAATTTCATAAAAGGTAAAAAGATTGCGGTTTTTTTTATGGATTGGATGGTCAGTAAGTCAGTAAACGCTCGAGAATTCATTTGGTGATTTTAAAAAAAATAATTAAAAAAAAAATCGGCTGTAAAAGGCTACATGAAAAATTTAGCGCATTTGTTAAATTAAATAGTTTAAAGTGTTAATTATAATAAAAACAAAAAAAATTAAGAAATCAAAAATTTAGTTAAGTTAATAATATAGGCAATTATGTGATGAGTAAAACTAAAATCAGTTGCAATTTATGAAATGTTTTGTACAGAAAATCACTCTTGTACACGTATAAATAATTAAATTGTAAAAGCAAACAAAAACATAAAATGTGTATCACTCAGTGTATTCTAGAATCATTTCATATAAAGCTGTAAAAAAAAAAAAAAAAATAAAAAATTATTAAATTCTAAAGACAAAACTGTTAAGCTAATTTTAAATATAAAACAGTATCAGAATTTAATACCTTGAATATGTAATCTTATGTTGAGTTAATAAAAACCAAATCAAAATTAAAAATTATAATAAAAAAAAAACTATCGCAGTGCTTTGATTAGTGATTAATTCTGTGTATCTATTTGTCACCAAAATATCAAATTCGCCTCTTGTGAACAAGGAATTGTGTGAAAATTCTTGAGTGTAAATTACTCACATACAACGCAATGTATGCTTTACATTATACAATTACACCGGAGTTGTAAGAAGTGTGTTGTTTTTACATATACAATCGAAGAAACATCTACAAAATTATCAGAATCGAATATCGAAAATATCGATAACCTTTTGAAGGATCGCAAGCAACTCATCGGATTCCGGAATATTTGTATTCGGTACTAAGCTGCGGAGAACTATCTGTGGGATTGACGGCCAAGAACATTCCAACGGACAATTCAGGTGCTAAATTTTACTGTATTAATTCTATTTGTTTTTGTAGTTAAGTTTTTGTTAATGTAATTAATTTCTTGATTGTACTGATCCAGAATTTAATGGTTATATTTCATAAGTGTATCAGATTATTGTAAAAATGCGTTAAATATTAAACCGTCGGTGGTGGATATGGTGATCGGGAATGGAACAATGTAGAGCAGAAATATGCACAGTTAGACATGTTTGTTAGGAACCTGGAAAATTATCCCACCCCATTACCGTGAGTCCGTAGCCGGCTAAACTGTGCCCAGGTTAATCCTAGCGAATGATTTTTTTGTAGCGGTCGCGTAGGCGAACGTTACAAGTCATTAGGTAGCTACGACCGAACTACAAAAATACAATTCCTACTTAACACTGATAGGTTAAGTACGATCGTACTGATTCAGCGAATTATATTCACTAAATCAGAAAACTGAAGGAAAACTCTCATTTGTGTCAGTTTAGTGCCCACACAATATTAAGAAGTTTAATAGAAGTATGTCTGTTTATCAAATGATATTTTCGACTTCTTATAGACACAAATTTAGTGAAAATGACATTTACAAGATATTCGATTGGTTAATCAGAAACAAAATCAAGAGGCCAACTATTTATAATATATATACTCAAAAAACTAGGAATATTAATCTTTCAATATCAGAACTATCCTTGAGCTCATTGTGTTGGTAGTTTGGTTTCGTATTGAAAAAGTTTGTCTACTCATCAGGTAGCTACGACCAAACTACAAAAATACAGTACAGATAGTGTTAAGTAAGAACGTACTGATTTAGCGAAGTATATTCACTAAATCAAAAAACTCAACCCAATCAAAAGGAAACCCCTCATTTGTATGTGTTTAATGCTTACACAATATGAAGAAGTTTAAGAGAAGTATGTCTGTTTATCAAATTCAGGGTTATACACTTTGTATAACTCTTGGGGTAAAGTATGGGGGGGGATTGATATTTCTACTTTTTTGGGTAAATATATTATGAATAATTGGCCTCTTGATTTTGTTTCTGATTAACCAATCGAACATTTGTGCACACCATTTTCACTAATATATTTGTGTCTATAAAAAGCTGAAAAAACTCATCTGCTAAATTACATATGGCCCTCTAGTACAAAAAATATAAATGGCAGCAAATTTAATATTTAACTTGTAATTGGAACAACCTTTATTAAAATATGTAATAACATTTTCAAATCACACTTGAAAATTCGACGCAAAGTGGAGCGAACAAAATCCCGGTTGCGATGCACTCTTTATTGATTATATTGTGGCCTTTTCACTCAAATGATACACTGTCATTATTCGTACTTAAGCAGCATTGCACTGTCCACCACTACGTTTTGCACCTCTAGCAACACCACTTTCAGTGCTTTTTTTGCTTAATCGTTCGATAACAAATCGTACAAACTTTCAACACAAATTGTTTGTAAAATATATTTTCACCACTTCATAGCATAATTCTTAACCACGCTCTGCACAAAATATTACATGTGATGCTGCAGTTCTCGTTTAAATAGATAGATGTTCGTTTGTTTCCAGCAGGTCTTCATCATCTGAAGAAGATAACATTAACCTGATGAGAGAAGAATTAGACGACTACGGCGAAAATGAAGACAGCAACTCTGACAACTACATATTTTTCCATTTTCTAAGATAAGAAATTGTTTAATTTTTTAACACAGAAAGACCTGATTTAAAATTAGTTTTATAAAAACACAGCTAAGCTAATCGCAATTCAAAAGTAGCAATTTTAACATCGTGTTCTTTATTTTACAATTCTTACAATTCTTTATAATCTTAACAAAATCAGTAAATTTTTTGTTATTTTTGTTCATTGTCCTAATCGAGGTATTTTTATCCATTGATAAAATTGATACAACACATAAATTTAACTATTACAGCTATTAAAAATTAATGTCTTTAGGAATATCTAAGAACTATTTGGCAAATCAAAAATTTTGTGACGTTTTATTCTTTCCCTCGTTGTGGTAGTGAAAATTTTGCTGACCAGATCATTTGGATGAATCGTCAATTACAACGATCAGAGCAATAATTTGCCCAAAGTAACATTATAAAATTTTTATCGCGGCTTACCGAGCGCTTGTGCAGACCAACTAATTGCTCCATTAGCTCGAATATGGCACATGACTCTCATAATAGTTGGGGGCTAACTTCCATTGTAAAAATAAAAGCTCCCAATCGTGTGATTTTTTTATATTTTTAGAAAACTTATGATAACATGACAAAACTTCTTGTTTACGTTTTTTGTGTACAATTAAATTAAATTAAAATCGGCAAGATTAAACTTTTCTTTTATATTTTTCCATTAAACATTGTGTAATATATACTATATATAATAACGTGACATTTTAATTGTTATAAAAATTTACTATTGTATGTGGGAAAAAATGTATTATACGTACATTTAAAACCAGGGGATCTATTATGGAATTTTTGACATCACAAATTTTCGACGTTGTCGACCAATTCGACAACGTCCAAAATAGCTATTATGAATTATTCGACAATATCGAAAATAAACGACAAAAAAAATTTAATATTAATCTATTAATTAGGCGAAAAATTACAAAAAAAATCGAAAATTAAAATTTACGTTACGAACTGAATAACTGAAATTTTATTATCTCACGATTTATTATTGAACAAGCGTATGCATTCGTCACCTCAAGAGCAACTTTTTAGTTTCATAATAGGAAAATTTTCGATATGATCGCAAAAAAAGCGCGTCCAATAATTTCATAATAGCCCACCAGAGATCCGAAATAATTCTTGACCTTTTCGATGGTTTTAAAATAATCCTGCTTTGAGATGGAACGAAAAATCCATCGGGTTGTTACCAATAATATAAAATTTTTGATTTTTGTTTTCGGTCATGCGGCTTTTATTTATAACGTGAAAATCAAAGATTTTATAATTCACTTAGAAAAGTCGAATAAAACAAACTTTTCATTTAAAACACATCGAAACAACTTTTATTCTAAGACAAATTTTTAAATGAAACATTACAAATTCTTAATTATGATCTCTAAAATATATTCATAAATGTTTGAATTTCAACATCTAACATCATCGTTTAAGAAAATAATTTTCATTTTCTTGTAATAATAGATTTATTTAAACCAAGTATTTATTTTTCATAACAGCATACAAGTTTACTACAAATATTGTGGTCCCTAAGTCAATTTACATAACATAGGTGGTAACACAAGTTTGGCAAAATTAAACCAAAAACTATTACCTGGGCAAATTTCAAGTTCAAAACATGGGCTAAAGGCTCACGAGGTGATTAGAATTTGTATCCTGCAAATTAACACAACTCCCAAATCAATCCCTAAGAACCTTTTAACTCAATCTTCGTCTAGGTCAACCTCCAATTCAAGCGCTACGCAATCCATAAAGCAATAACCATATCAACTGCAATCCCAACTCTCAACTCGATCACCAATTCAACCCCAAATAAGCTTTCAAATCAACCATTCCAAAATAATTCTCCAACCAAAGCCCTCACTCAACCCAACTCAACTTCAACTCAACGCACCTCTCCCTACAACTCTACACTCAAAGGGCAACTCAGTCCCCAAACCAACTCCATCTAGCTTCCCGCTAAACCCTCAATTTGACCGAAAATGGATCCCCAATCGAACCCTTCATTCAAATCCAATTTAACTTCAACTCCCACTCTATTCAACCCTAGCTCGACCTTAACTCAACCCACAACCCAACCTTAAACTAAACCATAAGTTAACACCAACTCTAACAACTCAACGCCAGGGCATTTTGATGCTCTTGCGGGATAAAAAGGGATGAGGGAAAATTGCGGGAAAAATGAAATTAAAGTTCAAAAAAAAAATTAAATCCAAATTACAAAAATAAAATAAAATTAAATTCAAATTATAAAATTACTATCCTACTCCTAATGGTTCACAGGTGCTTTTTTATATTGAATTGACGGTCTTTTGGGTAATTTAATGAAATTATTATCTGTCAGATCATTTTTTCTTCACAAGAAATTCGAGTTTGATAACGGTCGAATAGTTGCAAACTGTGTCAGTAATTAAGTGTATAAGCAATTAATGTGTAAATTATTATTACTTAAACCGGAAATTATTTTAAAAATATTGATAGCATGTAAGTAAATAAGTTTATAGAAAATGTGTAATTAAATTAAAGCACTGTATTTAACAATTGGTTTGTTTGTAGTGTTAGAAATGTGTGCATCTACGATGTCGACAAAGTCTTCTCTAAGTGGAAACGCTGATACAGAAACAGAAGATGATACTGATATCGATCTACAGTATACAACGTCAGTAAAAAAATCAAAAAGGAAACTAGGTACAGCCAGACAGAAGAAATTTCAGGAAGTTTGGATGAGTGTCCCAAAATTTAAAGATTGGCTTCTACCGGTAAAAGACAATTCATACAAAGATTATTGCAAGGCTTGCAAAAGTAATCTGGTGTGCGTTGCCAGTGAATTAAATCAGTTTCGAAAATATGACGCATACTCCAGCAATAACTGCATTTATGGGAAGTGAGACAAATCATAAAAAAAGGTCAAGTATGCGGAAATATTACTTACGAGCTTCTTCGCGGAGCATAATGTTGCACTCTATGTGATAGACCATTTGATACCACTTCTAAAAAAAGTTGCACCAGACTCTAAAATTATCGCTGATACACACTTGGGTAGAACAAAATTAACAAATGTTTTATCACAAGTGCTTGCTAAAGCTGAAGATCGCGAGTTAATCAACATTCTTCAAAATAATGATTTCTTAATTTTCGTTGACGAATCCACCGATATTTCTAATATGAAAAATATTTGCATTTTGGTTAGGTACGTCAAAAATTTTCAAATGGAAACACAGTTATTGGAACTAGTTAACATCGACGCGGTGAATTGCACAGCAATAAAAATTTTCGAAAAAATTAAATTATGTTTCAAAAATCGAAATGTAAGTATGAGCAATATTATCGCTATGGCATCTGATAACGCGTCTGTCATGATTGGTGAATACAACTCGGTTTACAGTTTGTTACAACAAGAAATTGGAAGCCACCACGAAATTCTCATTTTAAAATGCATATGCCATTCAGCGGCACTTGTGGTAAAATCGGCAATGTGTTCAATTCCAGAGAGCATATTTAGAACAATTTATCAGAAGTTGTGGTACCTACATGTCGGAGGGCCCGAAAAGCTGTGCCATTTTAAAGGAGTTTCAGGAATATTTCGAAGTCGCTCAAACAAAAATTTTATTACAAGCACCTACCCGATGGCTTGGTATGCATCCAGGCATCATTAAAATCTTAGAAAATTGGACAGTTTTGCATCATTTTTTTTATACATGATGCTAATTTAACGAACCGGAGAAGGCGCAAACAATTCTAAGTTTATTTGAAAACGTCGAAACAAAGGCATATTTGCGCTTTCTAAAATACTTAATGAACTATTTTAATCGTTTTAGTGCTTGTTTCCAAAGTGAAAATGTGCTTATTCATAAATTGTATGAAGAATCGAACAATTTACTGATCATTATTGGAAGATATATTTTAAAGCCGGAAATAATCCAGTTGATTGCTACAGGTGAAATATTACATTTTCGTGAATTAGTGAATGGCGATAACAAGTTACAAATATCTGAAATTGAATTTGACACTGTGTTTACAGCTTGCATTGAAGAAAATTTATCTGAAAGTCAACAATTCGAGGTAAAAGGCAAATGTTCCAAGATTTTGGAAATTTGTATAGAAAAAATATTAGCCAAATTTCCTTTAAATAGTAAATTTTTTAAAGCTGTGGAATTTTTAAACCCCAGTGTAGCACTAAATATCAATAATAGAAGATTTGCTAGAAATTTGAAAGAAATATCCAAATACGTAACATGCAATAAACATAATTTGGAGGATGAGTGGAAGGATATTCCTTTCCGATTTTCTGAGACACAGAAAGAAACTTTAAGTTCATTGTGTGTCGAAGAGTTTTGGAAAGCCATTTGTTCCAAAAGGGCCTTAAAGGGTCAACTGTTGTTCCCAAATATAAAAAAAGTCGTTATATTTACATTAACGTTACCACATTCCAATGCTGATGCAGAGCGCATATTTTCGATGGTAACCGATATTAAGTCTAAAAAAAGGAACAAGCTGTGTGAAGAGACTTTAAACTCCTTGTGTGTCTTTAAATCGGCATTAAATAGTCAACAAAATAATTGTTTAACTTTCGAGCCCAAAGAAATCCATTACGAATCGTTTACGGCGAAAAATATGTACGCTTTTTTAAATCTCAAAGATTAAATAATTATTTTATCTACGTATGTATGTATATACATAATTATTTACAATTTACATTAAATGAATTAAATATGTGATATATATTTTATTAAATAAATCTTTTTATTTACATACATAACTGATTTAAATGTGATATGTAATCTATATGTTGCGAGTATGTTTAATTGAATAAATAATTGTACCGCTAGTCAATCTAAATATAGAGGAGGGAAAAAATGTGGGAAATTTAGTTCCGTTTTGAGGGGGAAAAAGGGAAAATATAGGTTACATGTGAAAATTTAGTTTTAGAAAACTTGGCAACACTGAAGCTACGTGTAGTATACATATGTCATACATAGACATCTTTTTATATTGTTTTGGTTCAACTAACACTAAGACAATTCAATTTTTAAAAATCTTCTTGAAATCAAATTTTTCCACAATTTTCATGTACTTAGTAGATGTTTGTACATCAGTAAATTTTATTGCTGTTCTACAAAATGTTTTTTTTTATTACAGATTACAATATTACGATTACCTGCTAATGGCCGTTAAAATCCATTTACCTTTACCGTGCAGAAACATAGTTTTACGTAACGTTTAAATGTATTAAATTGTTATTTGTACAGGGCACGTATTAATCAAAAAAACAATTACAACTAAACTTTTAGTTATTCCTTTCCACTGCCATCTGGAAAAAAGATGAGGAAAGCCACTTCGAACTATCACTCGACAGCCATTAGCTCTATTGTTTCCAAGGTGCTAAAAACAATAATCAATTTCCTTCTGATGAAATAGCTGAGACAACCCCAACAGTTTAGATCAGTTCTGCGGGTTTCAACGTGAATCGATCGGTGGCTTAACTAAGCTTACCAGCAGCAAGACACAAGAGTTTAAAGTACAAGTTGAGAGCAATTGGACTTCCTAGTAGGCTGGTTTCTTAGATTCTTTTTTTGCCGTAGAACCCATAAGTGGCGGTAAATGGCGCGACTTCCGTTCTTCACACATTAAATGTTTGTGTTCCTCAGAGATCTGTCGTCCTATCCCCTGACCGCACACAACCGAGCATGCTGAATTACTTTGGATTATAAATATCTCCTTTACCCTTAAGGGGTAACCAGCGAATCAGTAAGAATCCTTATAGAATTTGCCGAAATTATTTTCTTACAGAATATTTGATATTTCGGCCACCGAATCCGTAACAACTGCCAAATACAGTATTCAAATTGTAATGTGAATAGGAAAATTTATTATTTTTAAGAAAGTGTGCTGTGAAAATTTTGATGTATTCTAACATATAATTCAGTTTGCGCGTTAATTTTTGCTCTGTTAAGTGACGGCTGAACCGAACGAAAAGTTCTTAAAGATTCGATAGCAGTAACTTGCACTTTCTGTATATCGCGTTCTTACTTAAAGTTGTTACTGACTCGCTGGTTCCCCAATTAATTATCTTTCCGATAGTTGGAATGTGGGAGGTGTATGTATCTTCTACTATAATATTTATTATATTATTATATTTATTATAAATATAATTGAATATGCAATTTCGAAGAGGGCACATCTCCAAGGGTGGTGATCTTTCCGAAATTATTGTTATACACACCGACACTGATAGGAGTATTAATACAAGAGATGTGCATATCTCAAACCAGATGGGTGTTGAGATATATTTCCATCACATTAACGTGAAAAATTTGTGTTGTAAAATTATACGAGATTGTCATTTTCGATATTGAATATTCAATTCTTGAAGACTGAACTACCAAACTCTTGATATTGTAGTACTCTCCGTTTTTATTAAAAGACATTGTTTAAACTTAAAATAACTATTTGGTTTATTTTATTTTACTTAACAAAATAACGTGTTTTTTATTCCACTGTTAGCACTACTCTGCTTAAAAAACTATAATCTAATCACATTTCAATAATATAAAATTCTGAATGATGTCTACTGACATCTTCATTTGTCTAGCAGAACTAAGAATAATTATCTTAGACAAAATACAAATCATTTGTCCGAACTAATATAACTGCGATTACTACATTCGGCCATTCTGACATAACAATCGTCCTCGATTGCATCATCCTGACTGCCGTAAAAGGGCTTCATGTTGAAGGCGGCGAACACACCGTGGAATGGTCTATTTGAGAGTTTCTGCCCTGGCAGGTCTTCAATCACAAAACGATCTCCTGGTAAGACAGCAGTAACTGAATACGGACCTCTGTGCTTGGGTAAAAACTTATGATTCACCCCTGCTTCATTAACGCTATTTCTAATCAAAACTATGTCCCCTACTTTATATTCGTATGCTGGTTTTCGTTTAGCATCGAAATATTCTTTATTTTTTAATTGATTCTTTTTGGTTACTTCCGAAATTGTTTGACGAATTTTCTGTAAATCCCTTTCTGTGTCATTCAAATTCTCAATATGTGCTATAAGCCTATCGTTCTCCTTTCGTTGATTTACACCATATAATGCCATTGCTGGTGTAGTATTGATAGAACGATTCACAGTATTATTCATTGCAAATTCGGCATCTGAGAGAACCCTATCCCAATTTTTATTATTTTCTAAATCAATTGTCTTAGCTATCATCGGCACAAGAGTTTTGTGCATACGTTCCTCCTGTCCATTAGATTGAGCTGAATTCGTGGCGTTAAGGACATGTTTCACCTGGTACTTTTCCAAAAAGCTCCTAAACTCGACTGAGGTAAAACAGGTTCCCCTATCGGATATCACACGTTGAGGAACACTAAACTGCAAAAAATATTTGGTGATGATATTTTTGACCTCACGGGTGTTAGTCGTTCTGGTAGGATAAAGTTTTATATACTTGGTAAACCCGTCTGTTATGCCCAAAATATGTCTGTTCTTCCTATTAGTCTCTTCCAATGGACCTACATGATCGATATGGATAGTATGAAAAGGTTTATCGTACTTTTCAAAAATGTTTAGCAATCCTTCCTTCCTGCCATCCTTGGGCTGAAACATAAGGCACTTCAGGCAGCCCTTAATGTATTTCGTAACTTTGTCCCTCATGTTGGGAAACCAATATGTTCGACGAATCAATTCGATTACCTTGTTCGCACCAACATGGCCTACATCGTGAAACTGTCTTATCACACTAGATTCGAGAGTTTCCGGTACGTAAAATAGCAACTTTTCCTTAAACTTTCTGTACAAGAGATTATCTCTTACTGTGTATAACTCACTATCGCAATCAGTTCTTAAGTCCTTTTTTATATCCCTCACCTTTCTATCGGTTAACTGATAATTTGCCAAAACCTGAGAAAACCCGCACTCATGGATTGCCAAGACACCTGGGATACGACTCAACGCATCGACGTGCCTCATCTGAACATTTCCGCGATGAATTATCTCGTACTCGTAATTCTCTAAAAATAGAGACCAACGCATAATTCGACAATTTGTATCCTTCTTCTCAAGGGTCTGCTTGAGTGAGTTACAATCAGTAATGATCCTAAATGGTATACCGTGTAGGTATATATGAAACCTTTTTAAGGCGTATATAATAGCCAACGATTCCAACTCAAAAGAATGGTATCTGCTCTCAGCCTCCGTCGATCTTTTGCTGAAGAACGAAACCGGGTGAAAGAAACCATCATCCTGTTTCTGGAGTAGTATCGCACCGTAACCAGCTTTACTGGCGTCTGTGTGAAGTTCTGTCTCTCTCCTAGGACTGTAATATGCCAACACAGGAGCACTAATCAATCTTGATTTAATTGCCTCGAACGAACTGACCTCATCAGCACCGAATTCAAACGCAACATCCTTCCTTAGAAGATCCTGAAGTGGCTTAGCTACCAATGAAAAATTGTGAATAAATTTCCGAAAGAAACTAGAAAGACCCAGAAATCTCTGAAGTTCAAAGACATTCTTCGGAACAGGATAGTCCCGTACCGACTCTATATGACGCTGAGATGGTTTGATTCCCACAGAACTGACTTCATAACCTAAATAATCGAGATTCGGTTTAAAGAATAAACATTTTGCTGGCTGAATTTCTAAACAGTTGTTATACAACAACTCAAAGACTTGACGCAATACCTCGAAATGCTCTTCGACTGACACAGTTGCAATTAAAATATCACCAATGTATATAATAACATTACCAGTCCTAACTAACGGTTCAAAGACTTCTGATACATACCGCTGAAAGGCTGCTGGAGCATTGCTCAAACCAAATGGAGTTCTGAGATACTCAAATTGTCCGTCGGGTGTGATGAAAGCCGTGTATTTTACAGAATCCTTGTGTACTGGGATGTGGTGAAAACCGTTTTTTAAATCAATAAGGGTAAATACTTTTTTGTTCTCTAACCTATCTAAACAATCCTCAATACGCGGCAAAGGGTATCTATCCTTAACAGTTACTTTATTTAACCGTCTATAATCAACGCATAATCGTTGCTTGCCGTCCCGCTTGTTAACTAAAACTATACGGCTTGTATAATCACTGTTACTTTTCTGAATAACTCCTCTATTGAGTAAATCATCAACTATTTGCTTTACTGTCTGCCTATCCTTTACAGACAATCTGTTCGGTGCACAATAAATCGGTTGACTAGATGTCAAGTTTATCTTCAACTCGTGCATCAAATCTGGCCTTTCTTTCGTTGGTTTAGAATTATAATGATGTATCATATTAATCATGTCCTTCTCGATACTACGATTTTCTTTAAATGATTGGTAATACGGACCAATATCATACTTTAACTCTACTTGAAAATCCGTATAATCCATACTTAAAACCTGATCGAACAACTCTACCCTACTCTCCAAAATCCCATCTAACTGCTCTTGACACGAATTTTCTATACTCTGAACCTCCCGTCCTGAATCAACTGTTTCGATAACTAATTGACCTACCTCTTTGTCACAATCTAAATTCTTATATACCTCATCAAACAAACCATTCCCGTGCCTATTAAATATATCAAAATCTACCTGCGGATCCCGAAGAAACGCGCGTCCGATGATACAATCGTAAACCATTGTGCTGTCAGTGACCACGTGGAACCTAATAACAAATTTTTTTGATTTAATTTTACAACTAATTTTAATAACCCCTAATATACTTAGCTTAGACCCATTTAAACCTGCATACAGCTTTCCATCAGATGGTTCAAGTTTGATTTTATCTGGTAGCATACATTTTCGAATGATATTAATCGGACTTCCAGTATCCAATATTGCTGAAACGTTCTGTACGGTATTCTCTTTCATGCACAACTGAAGTTGAATAATGAATTCGTCATTATCATTTATTAATGCTATCGGTGACGTTATTCGTTCATCACATTTTCCCGCTAAATGTCGTTTATTACATTTGGCACACTTCTCTTTTATCGGTTTGAGACATTTGGTTGCAAAGTGTCCCAATTCATTACAGTTGTAACATCTTATGGCTGATCTCGATGACTGTGACGTTTGTGATACACTTGATTGCTGACTGGGATTCTGCGAAATCTCACCTTTGAATTTTCTTGATTGATTGTTATTCCAATCTACTTTTCTCAAAATTGTCTGACGCTGAGGCATTTGCTCAAACCATTTTAATTGTTTTAAAATTTCATCGGAGTTGTTGAATGGAGTTAAAGACAATTTTTGCTTAATCTCGAGATTCGTAATTCCAGATATCAAATACTTCATAATAGCACTTTCACTCAAATTACCCGACCTTGCCATTTGACGTACATCGTAGAAATAATTTTCAAAACTTTCATCCGGTCGTTTAATACGATTTGAAAGACGTTGGTGCAAATCCGCTTCATCGGAAAACACCGCAAAACTTTCAGATAATTTGGTGCAAAACTGATCAAAACTACTGAATGGGTTTTCCATATCGAAAAACCACAATTTTGCTGATCCACGGAGCCTGATTGCCCCATAATGCAGCACTTCTTTGTCCGACCACCCATAAAATTGTTGAAGCTGCCTCATTCGTCTGATCCACTGGATTGAATTCGGACCACTTTTATTACTCGGATCATATTCAGGGACAATATGACTGACATCATTTGGATGTAACATTTGAGGATGCCTTTTCGTTTGTTCGACATTATTTTGAAGAACTAGATTTCTTTCACGCTCGAACAACATTCTTTCTCGCTGCAATATTTCTCTCTCTCGTTGTAGAAACTCACGTTCTAATTCAATTCGCTGAACATATAAGTTGGATCGGATTGCATCTGTACCAGCATTTGTCGATGGTAAATTATCTGTACCATTTACAGGTGGTAAATTGTTGAAATTCTCCGTTATACAGTGCTCGGATGCCCGTACACAATTTTCCGTTGGCGATCCACAATCTGGATTAAAATTCCCAACATATTCTTGAATTCTATTCGGCGACATTGGCATCAGATTACTCGGTGCTTGTAGCAAATTATTTAACGGCGACTGAATTCTATTTGTCGAAATTGGTTTCGAATTTTGAGCCTCATTTTCTTGACGCGGCTGGCACAAATTTGAGGTTATGTACGGCGTCATTTGACTCTCTTCGAAATTTAACATTCTCGGTTGATAACTCAAATTCATTTGAGTGTATCCCACTTCTGAATTGTAGTACTCTCCGTTTTTATTAAAAGACATTGTTTAAACTTAAAATAACTATTTGGTTTATTTTATTTTACTTAACAAAATAACGTGTTTTTTATTCCACTGTTAGCACTACTCTGCTTAAAAAACTATAATCTAATCACATTTCAATAATATAAAATTCTGAATGATGTCTACTGACATCTTCATTTGTCTAGCAGAACTAAGAATAATTATCTTAGACAAAATACAAATCATTTGTCCGAACTAATATAACTGCGATTACTACAATATCTTCTCTTATCATTCCTTCCGTGCTGTAATTTTTCCTTTGATAATGCAGTACAAATATTGTTGCGAGAATTTCTCTTTTCGGAGCAGTTTTGCATGATCAAAATCATTTTGACTTGACCGGGTCATCCAAGGTTGACTTTAGTTTCAGGAATCTCCAGCAGCTCCTGAAGATAAGGGAAATTCGCACACATAGTGGTCCCAGAAATATACGGAAGGTGATATTTAAATCTTAGATACCCTCAGGTGTTAATGTAGCCTTAGGTGATATTAATCTAGCAACAGTTCTATCTCTTTCGCTGCAAACTGATGAGAGCAACGTCGACAAAAAGAGTTGGTAAAAATGTTCCTCATATCATCGCTACGGACATCGAGAGCTTCATTAAAGCAATGGAAATAATCAAGAACAAAAAAATTAATTATTATACGTATTCGCCGGCATCTTTGAAGCAACAAACAATGGTGTTGAAGGGTTAGGAGGCACTAACTTATCTTCATATTGCTAAGGTTACTAAATACGAATTTAAGAATCCTGACAAAGTTGGACATGACCTTAGTTACTGGCTTCTACAACTCAATCCAATGACGAACGTATCAGTACTGACTAACATTAAGTATATACTTCACCAGAAAGTCTGATTCGAAAAGTTTGTCAGACGTGAATCCATTCAAGGTTACAATTGTCTGAGATATGGACATGCTGCATCTAATTGTGGTATGCAATATAGATGTGTTAAATGTGATGAGACGCATGAGCCTGCTATGAGCTAAGAATGACAAAGAAACAGCACCATATTCCTGTTAACTGTAAATCAGTCGGACACCCAGCCAACTACAGGCAGTGCCCCCAGTGCAAAGAGTTAGTAGACAGGAAAGAGCAGTTGAAATTAAGGCAGAAGAAACAGAATGTGAAAAGAAACCAGATGTTCAATAGGTTTTATAAACCAGACCTTTCCTACTCAAGAGTAATTGCCCCTATTAGTGCTGCTAAAGTGGTTATTCAGACTCGTAATAGGCAGACATTGTTAAATCCGGTTAGTGGTTAGGTGACGCGCTGGGATCAGACATGTGGTGAGTTGTTCGGGGTGGAGTTCACTGACACACTTCGCAAATTTTATGATTTCACTCCGACATTCAACGCAATGACGGATTCAAAAACAAAAAAGATTGATCTATTCGAATTTTTCGCTAATCTAACAAATCCTCAATAAATACTCAAAGTAGTAATCTTCATATAATTCAGCTTAATGTAAACTCACTAATTAGTCGAACAAAAGGAAGGCATGATCTTGAGATTTTCCTGAACGGAACTAGATGACATATAGTATTACTAAAGGAAACAAAGTTAAAACCTAAAAATAGAGTTGCTTTTAGAAGATATAGTTTCTATAGACATGATAGACTGATTCATAGTGGATGTCGAACGGGAATATTAGTTAGAAAAGGGATTTAATGTGTTCTGGGGAATATATCTACAGCTTTTAGGTCTATTGAGGCACCTATAATTGAAATAACGAGTGCCGGTCATTAGGTAGTAGTAGTATCAACCTATTGTACCCAGGTGAGGGTGATAATTCTCTAGATACAAAGGATATATCGGAAATTATGAAGTTAAAAACAGGTGCGGATTCTCAAATAATATTGGGGGGGCGACCTGAACTACGAGAGGACATAGTTAGTTGGCTAAATACAAATTTTATATCTGAAAATATAAAATAAATGCATTCAGACCACCTTACATTTCACAGAGGCGCGGGTACTTCTTACTTGAATATTTTTAAATATCCGATGATGTTGTTGTACATTATGATCAGTGGAGCTATCAAAATCTTAAGACTTTGGATTTTGAGTCTGGTCACTTTGCCTTTGAGCTTAGGGTGTCGCTGGGTTTTGTAGTTCCTAGACACAAATCCTTAATTACGGTGCGGTTGACTGGCTGGAGTTCAATCACCATCTCGACTCGAGGCTTGATAGTATCGATATTCCATTGAACAAACCGCTTTCTAGGAATGAAATAGACCAAATACTTCTTGATAATCCAATTCAGAGGTGTGTCCCAACCACCACTATAAATTATAGTACACAGATTCCCCTTCCGCTAAGAATTATCAAACTTATTAAATTCGCTTCGTAGGTAGCTATTTAGAAATAGGCAATGAGAGCCATTAGAAGAGCAAATTCTCTAGTATCTGGATGAATCACAGCACAATCAAGGAAATCAATAGATTGATATACAGAAGAGAATTTCGAAATACCCGCTCTTATTGATCCCATTACTAATTAAAATATAAAGCTATTTGTCGTTAAAGCAAACCTTTTGGGACAATCATTTGAAGAAGCTCACGCCCAAAATAGCGAATTTATGTATGACTGGTTCTCGAGAACTGCTTATACTAAGGTAAATGATTTCATAAATTCCAATCGGGAACCAATGATTCAGTTTTCAGACGAGAATTTAATCACTGCAGAGTATCATTACCAAATGGCCATTATATCTCCTATTTATCAGAAGGGAAACCCGCCCGATCTTTCCTCCAGTTATAGACAGATATCTCGGCTCTCCAGCATGAGTAAAATGTACGAAACATTTATTCTTACAAAAATTCAACAACATTGTGAGGAGTTCGGTATGATACCTGAGAGCCAGTTTGGTTTCAGGGCGGCACATGCTACTACTCACGCGGTAGTGATTCTGAAAAATGATGTCTCTATTAAACTGAAACAGAAGATACCAAAAACTGGCGTATTTCCTAGTCATTGAAAAGCCTTTTGACACGGCTTGGGCCGATGGCAATATTTTCAAATTATTGAGAGGATGAATTTTGACGCAACACTGATAAGGGTGGTCCATAATTTTCTGACGGATAGGTGTTTTTATGTCAAGGTTGAGGAAACATTTTCAAGGGATTATGTAGTGAGGGCGGGAGTGCCTCAGGGATATTTGCTAGGGCTATACACTATATGCTTTTGACCTACCAGCTACTGAGACATGTCAATTCCCATTAAAACCTTGCAATATGCCGACGACATCGTGATTTATACATCAATGAAAAATTTGTGTAAAGCGGAAGTTCAGTTAAACAATCATCTCCGAATACTACACAGTTATTCCACGAAATGGAAAATCCAAATTAACGCGACAAAATGTGAGTCGATTTGTTTCATTGGTAGCAAAGTTTTCACCAAGCGAAAACGGAAAACCTTTAAGAACATACAACTCAAGGTTAACAACACCATCATCAAGAAAGCTAGAGAAATTAAATACTTAAGAATCGTAACGAGAGAACACCTAAAGCCATACCGCCATATTTAGTCGATAACGCAGAAAGTTATAATTGCATACAACAATATAAAATCAGTGATCCAATACAAAAGTAATCTGCAAAGGAAAATTAAGCTGATCTGCTATCCCATTCTCGGATATGGTTTCCCAGCGTGGTCGGATCTATCGTCATGCCAGATGGAAAACTTCGTTGTTTCGAAAGAAGTATGCTGAGAATCTGTACGAACATAAATAGAAAGCCAGATTCTATACAAGGAGGCTGAGATTGCGAGAACTGATTACACGAAAATATCATTGAAGAAAACTCAAAATACTCACGACCATGCTTAATTATGCACCTGGATAAGACTCACCAATATACAACAACGAAAACCAGCTGACTCATTACCATAAACCAAGGAAATCTACCAGACAGGGTCTAGTATACAACCTAAAACACTCACCAACCACGACCTAATATAAAACTTCAATCATCACACATTACCAACCGTGTTAGTTATCCTGTTGTATATAGCCCCTTGTAAATAGCCCCATAACAACCCACCACAAAACTTCTGCGCTATGCAAGTTCCCATCAGGCGCAGAAATCATACTCAAAATTAATAAACGTATAATTTTTTGTTTTGTAATTTTTTGTAAGCAACTATAGAAGTCTGAGGTAGACGTTTGTACTCAACTTACTAATCTGCGTCGTGCGGTGTATTTGATATAACTAGTACATCGGCATGATATCACCTCAAATCGCCAAGCAATGTCTATATATTTTTACGACATAATCACATACATAATTTATAAGTTGGAATTATTGATTGATTTATTCGTACAAAAGTTTTAATTCTTATTATTCTTATCTTTATATAAACAGTTTTACGTAAATGTATTTTTGTTCCAAATAGCTATAATGATAAATTAAATAAATTAATTCAAATGATGATTAACAAAAAATGCTGTATCCTTCAAAATATCATAAAAATATAACCGATATTAATTTTAACGATACAATAAAATCAATAAAGTTAAATACAGAAGAATGTCTTATTAATCACGTTGAATTTAGCTTGTGCAGAGACAACGAAACGAACCAAAAAGGTCATTTCATTTAATGAAGTCAATACAAATTTAGGGCATTTTTATTAACATTCGTTTGGATTTGAAGGTTTTTTCATAAATTTATGGATTATAAAAAGATATGATAAATTTTATGTATTTATTTATCCTTTGACATTTCGTTAACAATACATGGACAAAATATGTGTAAAGCTAATTCTGTTTTTCTGTATTAATAAAAAAAAAATATTTGGACAACAGAATCAAAATCATAGAAAATTTTGATGTAGTTGGTTTAATATTTAAGAATATAATTTAAATTCCTCTATTAAAACGTACAGACAACACATAGTGAGTATCGAACTACTTTTCATTAACACGAGCATACCCTGATGTGTAGGAAATTTTATAGTGCATTTTATATGAAAATAGGAAATATTGACCCAATTTTATTGGCGACTACTGAACAATTCAGTATGACGAGAAATTTCTATTATTTCCAAAAAATGGAAAACCCAAATACACACCCAGGTATTTCGTGTTGACAGGAAGGTTAAATACCGAACATCGAACGTTAAATACCGAACTCAGACGGTACACTTGAATCAAAGTTATTTTGTTAGACTCGTATTCTACTTCTTTGTTTGGTTATTGTGACATCAAAATATTGGTCTGAGTAGTAGTTTACACTAAATGGGGGTTTCAGGAAACTTAAAAGCTACTGTTATAAGTAATTTTTTCTAAGCAAAACCATTAAAGAGAAAATTTGTTTTTTGGTGGTAAAATTTTAAGCAAGATATATGTATAAAGGTAATTAATTATGTCATTATCATATTGGCAGTATTTTCAAAAAGAGAGTATACGTTTAGATTCTTGGCTATTCCTACTCTAAAGCAGTCTACATACCGCTGGCAGAAACAGTGTTCTTGGAAATGTAGCCCAACCACTTTCATTGATTGGCACTGTGATTTGTTAGTAGACGTCACAAAACTGAATTGTACCGGAAACTGTAAACGCCAAAGCTGAAACCTTATGCCAGATATTTATCCTAAAAATAAAAATATGTACATATATATTATTCCTCGCGACAGCCAGCTTGGATTGGTGCTTTAATGACATGTGAATGTAATGCCGTTATTATTAATCTTGCTGATCTAAATTTTTTGGAAGCATATTAGTAGCTTCAACTTTAAAAAGTAGTGTGTATGTTGGCTGTTTCCGTATTTCCAAAGAATTTGAAACTCCCTTGGATAATTAACAGTTTCTAATTAAACTATAACTGTATCAGTTGATTTGTAAATAATAAGGATCCCCTGGAATCTTTTGGGACAGATGTTAGTTGGTCAACATAACCATTAAATTTCGTTGTGTCAATATTGCTCTTTCACGCAGTCAAGAAGCTCGTTTATAGTGGTAACTGCAACTGAGTTGCAATTGTAGTTGTGTCGACTATCCCACTCTAGTTGGTCAAAAATTAAGGCTAATTAGTTGGACTCCAGATTGACAAATAATGACTTCCTCTTGACTTCGTTTGGAAATTAACTATTTTTGACGTTCAGTTTTTATTAAAGCCCAGACTTCGTGCAGAGCGGCAAAGGTATTCGGTTCGATTCTCATCAAAGTTTGGTCTTTCCAATTTTAATTATTTTTTTTTTTAGTATTCATGTAGTGACCAAATATTTTACTTTACATATTGCGCTTTATAGTTATTACAGTTGTTTATATAAAAAATACGTGGTAAGCGTTTATGATGCGCCTAAAGTATTGTCTTGACTCGATAAATAATTGGAGCATTATGCAGAATACGAGAATAATTCGATCATTTTTAGTACAGTTTAGTAGTATAATTAATCGTCCTAGAAACCATAGCTAATCTGGCACAAACTTTTACTTATCGGAATATTAGCGTCTGTTGCTTCGATCAAAACGCTGAAAATAAAAATAAAGAAAATAGGAAGCCCTTTGAAAAGTATTTTGACTGTTATACATAAATAATCTTGTTGATAAACATAAAATAAACGATGAGCCAATTCCCAGAAAAATATTTTTGTGATGAAGAGACGTTCACTCTTATAAATATTTGGAGTGAACAGATTATATTGAGTATAATTGCGAAATGCAAGAAACATAGTATAATATTTAAGAAAATGGCAGGTGAAATGAGAAATTTCAACTATGACGGGAGAAGTACGAGTAAATAATCTCAAACAAGAGCACAATAAGAAAAAAACAAAATCAGGTTTTTGATTTTGGTCGCAAAATGAGGATTGAGGATTGAGAATTTTGTATATGTACACGGCGTATAATATACATTTTGCTATTGTGTGCCGTCAAATATTTTTATTGTATTAGTGTGTTTTCTCATGACGATAAGTATCCATAATAAGCTAAGCGGGTGAAATCGGTTCAAATTTTTTGTTGCTTCCGCTCGCCTTGAGTAATTTTTCCCTATCTTTTAACATGAGGAATTCATGTTTTTCTATCTATTGTTGTTGTAAACGAGACATTCATTTTACTTCGTTAACAAAAATCCAAAACAATATATGCAATCAAAAAAATTGCTCGTGATCTTCAATATAAAAACCAAAAAGCAGCATAAATAAATGGTTTTTAATTTATACATTCTTTGTCGGCCACATTCATAATATTTTTAACTTTTTTTTTTTTTTTTTTTTTGAGTTATGTCAGTGAGAATAAACATTTGAAAAAAAAAAAAAAAACAATTCAGTGTTATCTCATGCGTACGAAAGGAATGTTGTACATATTTTTATTTCCAGTAATTTTCTGTAAAATTTAAAACTAATAAAATGGTAAATTGAATTATGATTTAAAGATAAACAAAAATTAGCCAAAAATGGAAAATAAGTCAGAAAAATATTTATAAACTATAATTTTATTAATAATTTTAAGTTAGAAAAATTACACGACGTACATACTCCCTTTCCTGCGCTTGGATTAAAACTAAAAGTTAAAATCACTAATTTACTTCTTACATTTTTCACATTATCCCTCTTTGATGTTAAACAAAAAAACCTTTTGCCATGTTATATTAAACAAAAAAACTAAAAAATACGCACATTTGACAGAGTCTAATGGGCGTTTTTTAAGTCTTTTGTTTAACATGATGCAAATAAGAGAGATAAAATGACACGAAACAGAGGGATATAAAATATAATGTGAAAAATATAAGAAGTAAATTAAAGCGCGTTTTTTTATTCGCTCCGGATAGCTGCTATCGAGAGCTGTCATTTTTCTACCCCTTAATTTAAATTCGCGCTATTTATTGGTAAACTAAACTTATTTAACATCAAACTATCATTTTTAATTCAATTGTTTACCAAAAACTTCATACAAAAAATATTTGGCTCTACCTATTTATACGGAGCGCTATCGGGAGCCATTTTTTATATGACGGCTCTCGATAGCAGCTATCCGGAGCGAATAAAAAAACACTACATTAGTGATTTTGACTTAGTGTTAAGTGACGCGCAGGAATGTGAGGATGAACGTCGTGTGTCTTTTCATCATTTAAAATTATTAATAAAATTATAGTTTATAAATATTTTTCTAACTTATTTTCCATTTTTAGCTAATTTTTATTTATCTTTAAATCGTTATTCAATTTAAAATTTTATTAGTTTTAAATTTTACAGAAAATTACTGGAAATAAAAATATGTACAACATTCCTTTCGTACGCATGAGATAACACTGAATTGTTTTTTTTTATTTTTCAAATGTTTATTCTCTGTTTTTCTCTATTCTTTGGACACCAATACAATTTACCAATACTATTGCCTTCCGGTAATTCTCAACTCAATCCTCAAATTACGACCAAAATCGCTACCCAGGTATTAATTTTGAATTCAATAATTTTTGAAAATATGTTTAAATAAAAATTTTGTAATATTTAAGGAGGAGCAATAGCAGATGGACAATTTTTTGATAAACTACACATAGATGCTATGTTGGGCGGCAAAGCGAAATATAATAAAGACCTTGTCAAAGACAATGTTACTAATGAAGCAAATTTAAATGCAGGTGAAATAACGAAAGTTTGTTCATCATTGAACAAATGTGAAAAATTAATTTCGGTGATTTTAGACATGCTAATGCTTGGGAATGTTTAACTGAGTCGTTTAACGATGTCGAATATTTAGAGGATGATTCAGAGAATACCGATCCCAATACTTTAAATCCACAAACTACACACCAAATCTATTGGAATCCGTATCGACAGACAGTCCCGGATCGCAATTTTCAAGTATGAAACATCTATCAGATTCAATACAATTAGATATTGTGGACGATATGATAAGTGTAGGACTTTCTAAGGCTACAAAAAGGAAAAAACAGTGATTAGGCAAGTGGCTTTAAGCCAAAAAAAAATCCAAACAAAACAAGAAAAACTTTTGGATTAACAATATAGAAGGGAAGAACGAGAGGACAGAGAGGAGCAACAAAATAAAAAGGTTATTGAACTTTAAAACCGTACGTATGGTCATTTGAATGGCTTAACCAACTGGCATAAAATAGGCTTTTGTCTCGTTAGAACTCTATTCGTTTGGAGAGAATTCTCATTCTAGCGTTCAACTGCAAAAACTGTCTTCACCTACCACTCTTGCTGAGCTTAGTCGATAATTTAAATACTATTGTTTGGGTCTCAGTTTTGTACACGGATAGGGTTTAAGCAAACATCGGCCCAAAGGAAGCACTCCGTCTGCTATAATTGGATGCTTAGTATGGTTTATGTTAAAAAATTTCAATGGCGCTGAGTTCCTAAATACTAGGTTGACCTACATTTATAAATCTAGAATTGAAAAAACTGTATGTCAACACTATATTTTTCTTGAAATTCAACGAAAATATAATCAGAATACCTGAAGCAATAACTATCGTCCACAAGCGCCAGCACTGCAGTGGAATTACAATGCTTATAGTTAAAGTAATTTTTTCTTGAAGTTTATGGTTTCTTAACAGGAATGTGAGTTCCATCCAAAGCACCAAATGTTCCAGGAAATTTGTGTTTTTTAAGAAAGTTGGTACTTAGTAAATCTTGTTCGCTTTCAGTCTCAAGAAAACGAATTTCTTTTTTATAAAGGATGTTGGTTTTTTTTAATCTAACAAAAAAAAAATTATTGTGCAACCCGAAAATTTTTTGACAAATGAAAAGTAAAAACTATGCCATTTTTATTCATGGATTCGTTTACAACACAACAGCGCGTTTTAGTTATCCAAACTTATTACGAAAATGCTCGAATTAAATGAGCGTTTTTTATCAACAATCATATTTTTAGATCAAGCCTATGGAAGGTCTTATCGAATGAAGCTGAAGCTGGTGGATTGTGGGCTGTTGACATTTTTTCGAAAATGAACCTGAATATGCAGTAAAAGAGAATATTGAGCACTATTGTGGAATGTTAATTGTATTTTTGTGGCCAAAATTGGATGAAATTGATTTAGATGATATTTGGTTTCAACAAAACGGTGCCACATTTCACATAAATCGTGAAACACTCGATGATTGCATAATTTCAAGAAATTCTGATATCTACTGGCCACCAAGATCATGCGATTCGACATAGTTAGATTATTTTCTTTGCGGTTTTTTGAAAAGTAAAGTGTACAGCAATGATCTACAAACAATTCAAGATATATGATTTTAATACGAGTATGTTCCGAAGATTGTAAGAGAATTCAATCCAGTTTCGAACTGATGAGCTTATGATTATGAAAAAATCAATCTTCTCATCAGGCCGCGGCGACTGGACTGATTATACCACAATTTACATTCTATATATACAGAATGTGCTGTGCGTTAAGTATTAGCGAATCATAACTAATACAGATGAAATCTCTTACAATTTTTCTTCTTCACAATATTCACACAGCTCTATTTCTGTGTACGCTAATTTTTACTTTATTAATTTTTTTGTTGAATATTAATTAATTCATGTAATATCTAATATGCTACCGGTGGTTAGACCATTTTAATTGTGTTTCTCTTGCAATCTTCGGAACATACTCGTATTAAAATCATATAATTAAATAAAAAGAATTACGTCTATTAGTCGGTTTCGTTGAATTACTGTTCGTAAATACTAATATACTTCTCGTGTTAATCGAAACACAATTAAAATGGTCTAACCACCGGTAGCATATTAGATATTACATGAATTCATTAATATTCAACAAAAAAGTTAATAAAGTAAAAATTCAAGATCTTAAGAACAACATTTGAGCTGAAATTTGGGATATTGAACTGTTTTTATTAGAATAACACATACAAAAATTTTGATGCTCACATGAACGATGTCGTATTTCGTACATAAATGGCATAGAACCAACTTTCATTTTCAATAAAAAATTTTGAATTCCAAACATACACATACATTGTGTGTTTTTTTCGTCAAAACGTTACATAATTTGCGCACGATATGGCACACACTAGTTTTGCCAACTTTATATAAATGTGCAACTGTACTTATATCAGATTTCCTTTTTAAAATATGTAGAGTGATTATCATACGCTTCTCAACAATTGTGGCTTCTCTCATTTTGGTCGTAGAACGATGAAAACTTCTCGTACGGTATTACCTATATGCTGCCAAACGTTTTCTGGTTGACGAGGTATTCTTTTTTTATAACGGCCATCGGGCAAATATGATATCGTTTCTTTTATTTCCTTAACTCTGGCGTAACCCAAATCTTGAGGTCTTTACTTTTCCTTAACTTTACCAGAGACAATAAGGCTGCATTAATATTACTCTGTAAGTCCTAACATTGATTAATCTGAGATGGAGGTTTTGAATATGCGTTTTTTTTATACAGAGTTAAAAAATCACTGAACCTATAAAAGTAATTTTACATTATGTAATTAAAGATATGTACGTAAAATTATTTCAGTCATATTATAATAGCTTAACATAAAAAAACATTATTTTTCACTTTGAAGTCACCAATCAATTGTAGGTGAGCATATTTGACACTAGACTCACTCACCTCGAGAATCATAATTCATAAAATTGAATGCGGCGACTTGAACTAACGACTCAAATGTGACAACCATAATACCAAAATTTGATTTCGATGAGCTGAAGTCACCGGATGATTAAGATGTGTGAACCGATTTAACCGTTCGCAGATATAAAATAATGAATAAAACAAACAGATTTAACAATAAACATGACATCTGAAATTTATTTAGGAAAAGAAGGAGCGGTTGCAGATATTCATTTTTATTTTAAATATGTAAGTGTTTCACCTGCTGTACCGTTTGTTGTTAAATTTTCAAGTGATTTACCTACTATACCGCCGATCATAGAGATTGCCCCTAACATCGGCAACTAACACGTGCTTGGTATAACCAGTTTTAACGAAATTACATTGATCAGTTAAATGATTTTTGCTTGGTAATTCCAATATTTATTAAAAATAACCAAACTCCAAATCAAAATTTAAAATATTGATGGTTTCACCTTAAAATATAGAAGCGATTTCTAAAAAACATTCGTCATGGGTAGGGATTGCATATTCGAAATTCGAGAATTCCGGAATTCGTTTTCATAAATATAGTTTCGAATTCCGAAGATTTCCCAGCGAATTCCGAATTTAAAATTTATTTTTTCATGCTCTCTCCAACTTTTAAATTGTGCTTTCGTTTCTGTTCATATTGTGACGGTGACACCTAGTGTGTAATAGAATAAGTTAAAATTAATAGCTCAATGTTAAACTGTTCTAAATGGAATTTTCCATGATAAAATTGTTCTACACTATTCTAACTAGAAAAATCATGAGCTTTCTAGAAGTTTGGTTTGTGTATATAAAAAGGAGAACGAAGTCGAATTGGATTAGTAGTAGTATTTGGTAAGCGATAGAGTAAAGATTAAAAAGGAATTAAAAAGTGATTTAAAAAGTGTTGTAGTGCGATAAATAAAGTAAAAGTGATCAGTAAAATTTAAGAATAATTTATATAAAGTGATTTTGTGAATTTTTATTGATAAACTGTGTTGTAATAAATTTTGTGAAATAAATAAATTCGTTGGTAATAAATTGAATTGAGTTTGTATTATTCACAATCCAGTGATACGAACTTTGATTGACAAGGCAAAAACGTAACAATATTATTATTCTACATTCTATAAGAAGACATAGAGAAAACATTTCTAAATTGCAGTTAAACATTTAAACGGTTTTTCATTTCTTCATTTCATATCCATATGTAATAATAATAAATGTAATAACTTCGTGTTCGTGTCTTATGTTTTACGATTTGCAATAGTGTTGAGATTTGTTTAATCGAGTGCGGTGTGTATTGAATTATTTGGACTTTGTTTTCTGTACAATCATCAATATTTTTTAAATAAGTAAGTAAATAATAGCTGTTTTAATTTAATAATTAAATTATTGTTAATAGTACATCCTAAAATGTCATCAAAAGAAATTTATTCGGAATACACAAAGCAATGTAAAAATCAAAATTCTATTTGGATTCATTTTTTGAGAGGATCAAAAAACTAACAGCAAAATGTAAAATATGTAATGAAATAGTAAAAACTTCTGGTTCAACGACAACACCGCAGCACACGCATTTAAGAACAATACACAATATTAATGTATTAAAACGGGATGTCGTGCAAGATAAAGTTCCAGAAAGCAGCGCATCAAAAATGATGATTACAAATTATTTAGTCAACAAAAAAGAAGAATCACTTTCTGCAATTGTATCACGTACACTGCAAATGTACGTCTATCGATTTGAGAAATTTATTTTTGGCTAGAGGCGCTCGAGATTATGTATTACCAAAATCACCTAACTCAATTCGCAAAATGGTTTTAGAATACGCACAAAAAATGCGTGCTAAAATGATGCAGGATTTAATTAATTTCAAAGAAGATGGAACACAATTTTGCTTAACTCTAGATGAATGGACATCATCAAGAAACCGATGTTATTTAAATGAAAATGTCCATGGCAAGAAACAGTTTTGGAATTTAGGTTTAGTTCGTGTTAAAGGACGTTTCCCTGCAGAGAAATGCATTACGGCCCTGAAAACCACATTACAAGACAACAATCTAAATATTGATAAAGATATTACGTCCATAACAACTGATGGGGCAGCTGTGATGCAAAAAGTTGGATGGCTTTTACCATGTAATCAGCAGTTGTGCTTCGCACACGCGATACATTTAGCTGTAATTAAGGTTCTGTATAATAATTCGAATACAACTGATGAATTGGTGGCTAACACAGATACAGAAAATGTTGGTGTAGAAGAACAAGGAAGTGACTTCGAGGAATCAGAGGATGAGGAATACATTGACGATGAAAGTGTTGGCTTGATTGAACAAATTTATATTGAAGCTGAGCATGTTGAGGCTGAAGAATTTGAATTTGGTTTTCTCATCAAAAAAGTTCGTTCGATTGTAAAGAAATTTCGTTTTTCGAGAACATCGAATGATATTCTTCAAGTATACGTGAAACAAGAATTTGGAAAAAAGTCGAAACTTATTATGGACACTAGAACTTGATGGAATAGCTTAGCCGAAATGCTTCAAAGATTTAACCAACTAAAAAGCTGTATTAGAAAAGCATTGATTGACATTGCATCTGATATCGTTATTCTAGATGCTGAAATTTTTTCGATTAACAACATGATCTCTGCACTTCTCCCAGTGAAGCTTACTGTTGACGCCCTTTGTCGAGAAGATGCAAATCTGCTTTCTGCTGATGCGGCATTGTCATTTATGCTTGAGAATTTCGGATCTGATGAACTTTCACTAAAATTGAAGAACGAATTAGAAAACCGAATAAGCCAAAGACGAACAAATGTGTCTGGAACTCTTCAGTATTTACACAATGGCAGAAAAAGTGAGATTCACGAATCTTTCACTAGACCATTGAAAAATACAATAACCAAAGTTATTGAAAGCTTTGCACAAATATTGATATTTAACACTAACATGGAAACTTCCTCAGGCGAGCAGTCAGAAGCTGACGATGTGGTAGAAGTGATGTCGGAAGAACAAACCAATCCCCAGTCGTTAATGCAAAAGTTGCAGAACAAAATTCAATTGAATTTATCGTCCAACATACCGTCCAGCTCAACTCAACAAATAACAAATCGGAGCTTAATTTCAAAAACTAAATCTGAAATGAAATTCTTTGAAGAGAACGGCATTCGTGGCAAAATATTAGAATCCGTCTACTCATTTTTGATTTTGATTCCACCATCGAGCGTGGATTCCGAGCGAGCCTTCTCAATTGCAGGTAACTTTTGTACAAAAGTTCGATCGAGACTCGGAGACACAGCTTTAAGTGATATCTGCTTCCTTAAAGCATATTTTAGGCAAACACAAGAATAATTTTATATTTTTTATTATTAAATGGATATGCCATATTAGAATGTTTCTGTACTAATTGAATTTTTGTACAATAATTTTATGTTTATATTTCATTTTGAATAATATAATTTTATGTTCCATTTTTATTTTAAAAAAAGTAATTTTTATGCAATAAATAACAATGAATTATCTCAAATAAGTTATATTTATTATTTGTATAGACTTAAAAAAATTAAAAATATTTCGGAATTCGATCGAATTCCGAAATATTTAACTTGCGAATTTCGAATTCCGATTTTTTTTATTTTCGTCAAAATTTGCAATCCCTAGTCATGGGTCCTCAGCGTATCCGATATCAACAATTTGGTTGAGAGACGAGCACCGATGTAATGTTCACTATTGTTTGGATGCCTGTCAACGCGTTTATATTCAATTGAAGGGAAATGAATAGCAAAACAAATATCTACTCGAATTGCTAATTTTTCAACTTCGAGGAAGAGCATATCAGATATGTTAGACTCAACTAAGTGAAAATTTCAACGGAATTTTTAAAATTACAAAAGAAAATCAAATTTTCTACCTGTATATTCATCGGAATATCTCAGAGATCGGTTATACACTGCTAAACAAGGCAAAAAAGAAGCCAGCAGTCTCGCAGTTCTAATAGAGATATTATCCCTTCAACCAATAATACATTATTCGAAAACGAATCAAACTATATCCGAGGTAACAGCCCCCATCAAACATGTGAGTCCCTCCAAACCTAAACCAAGAAAATATCCCTCATAAAGAATTAAAACCAAATATAAAGATACTATTCAATTATAGACAACCATTTCCACAAGAGATTATAACCCAATGAAATCGAGATTCTATCCCTTTATCAATATTGAAACTGAAAATGTTTGAGAAGATTTCATCAAAATCAAACAGAAATGATTCAACTACTTTTTTTCCTTCACAAAAATCTTCTATTGAAAGGGAGCTTTGTTGTGAAACACTGCACCGGTGTCAAGTTTTTGGACACTTTTTTTTGGGACACAAATTTTAGCGAGTGTATTGTGAAGTTTTTGGACAAAATTTAGATTTTAGAAAAATTAAGCATTTGGACTATATTCAAGCGCGTGTATATCTTTTAACAGTGTTGTTACGGCTGGTTTTAACTAAGCCGAGCAAACCGTTGGTAAACTACGCGCAGGCCCTACTAGCTATTCTCTGATGTTAAACATTTTTTTATTTTATTTTAAATGCTTTGATGTTGTTGTTATGGTCCGTATGCGCTGATGAGGAAATACCAAAAATTTGTTGTTTTGCATTTTTTTTTTTTATTATTACCAGAATCCACTTGTGATGGAAATTAGTTGGTGAGAGTACTTATATATTGTACATAGTTCGTATGTACTTAAGTTATGTACTTGTTTATGTACTAATTGTCTGTCATACGATATTGGACACAAATGTAATTCCTCAATTTAGAGTATGGGTGGATCTGTTTTGATAATACATAGCTTGATGCTGGGGAAAAATTGGGAATGTATATTATTTACGTATGTAAATATTGTATTTTATAAATATTGTACATACGTGTATATGTACATGTGTATATATATATATATATATATATATATATATATATATATATATATATATATATATATATATGTATATATATATATATATATACCTAGTACCTAGAAAAATAAATGAGTTTATCAAAATTAAAAATTGAATTGACGATTCAATACAAAATTAATTTTTTGAGAGGTCGCTACGCGGTAATAATCCTCTACTTTGTGATATCCAACAAGGGAATTAATTTAAATGTACATAGTGGCTAGCAATTAAATACCGAAAAAGCGCCACTAGATATTTTATTTATTTGATAAATAATTTGTTAGCGGGTAAGATTTTTCTTTGTGTATATTTGAGTTGTCGAATTTCATAGTTTGTTTCTATTTGGTGTTAGTTCAAACAGTTTTTCAAGGGCGCTACATGGCCAAGCATAACAATAGTCAGCCGTTTGGAAGAAAATACTCCCGTGATTAAGTGGTCG
Organism: Tipula vernalis; assembly: GCA_958295665.1. Taxonomy (NCBI): domain Eukaryota; kingdom Metazoa; phylum Arthropoda; class Insecta; order Diptera; family Tipulidae; genus Tipula; species Tipula vernalis. The sequence goes on along the minus strand of OY282558.1, from coordinate 292,486,658 downwards.
GTACCATAACCAATATTGGTGGGACATACCGTGGAGCGGCCATTAATAGTGGAACGTATAGGATTACAAATCCAGAATAGGCCTTGAAACGGTCGGCCTATATATCAAAAATAAGCATCAATAAATAGCCTTAGCTATTAATATCCACAAAATATATGTATATGTTTGTAGGAATAGCAAGTAATTACGTTTGCTGATGATACAGTGATATTTCTTTATAGTGTTAATAAGTTAGTTATAGTTTTTTTATTCAATAACAAATAGTTTTCTTTTGATTTCAACTATAATCTTTAATTTTAGTTAATTTTTCTTTTTGTTAAAAGTTATACATCAAGTGTTAAATTAGATTTGTTTTGTGGTACAGTGTTGAATGGGTTAAGTGGAAAATTAACATTTTGTTTTCAGAATACAGTTCCAGCCATAAAGAGGACCAACAAGTACTTATTGGGCGCTTTGTGGGTGAGTTTTTTTACATTAATTTTTTTTTTGAGAATAATTTTCCTATGTGCTCATCAAACACTAAGCCACAAAAAAATTACCGTTTCTTTTTTTTCTTAAATAATTTCTTTGTTAATATTTTTCATTTTTTTTAATAAATATATAAGGTAAAAAAAAAAATGAAATAACGGTGTTGCAAATTATTGTGGTGGTGTGGTGTTCGTGGATAAAGTGGACATTTGTATGTACAAATAATTAAATTGAAGACACGATTGTTTTGTTCTGCTTCATATAAGATATGCTGGCAAAGAACCCCCCCAAATTTCCGTTGGGATCTATCCGCATACGCAAGTCGTGTAAGCCGAGCATAGAGGCTAGTAACAACAATGGCGCCGAAACAGGGACCTGAAGGTTGTAAAACGTTTAGTACGGTTCCTTTAACAGTTTGATTTGATTAATCACACGTTTTGGTGAAAACATGTGAGTTGCATTGAATGTTATTTCATTTTAATGGTAATCCTAAGAAGATATCCAAGCAGCTTTACTGCTTAACACGTTTGGCCGAAAGTACCGCTTATTTTTTTTTTTTTTTTTTAACCTAACGTAAATGTTATTATTTCTAGCGGGTGGTTAACGTTTTCTTTTACATATACAAATCATATTTTTTATTTTTTTATATAGCTTTTCTACAAATACAAAAAAAATTATCAGTTTTGTTCTGGATTGTGTATTGAGTGCGGGGAAATGCTGGCTGGTGATACATGATGAATTCATGGTTCCCAGTTGGTAGCCTTCAACCGTTTCTGCATAGGTATTCTGGAATGATGTTGAATATTTTATATTGTTTTTGATTGTGTTTGCGATGGAATATAGTGATTGATTTCACTACATAATGCAAAGATTGAATGTACAGGATTACTGTATTATATCTCTTTGAATTACGTAAGTGTGTTCTCATTGAGGTTTCCATCGTGATCTTGTTCATTAAAATTCAGGTAATAATGCACATTAATGCATCTCGTTTTGGGTGTCCACTTTAAATTTACATTCACTAACATCACCACTAACAAGAATTATATAATATAAAACATTTATTAAATTACATAATATTATTATCATTATTATTTTTTTTTATATTTACTATTTTTTTTTGGGATTTCTATTTTACTTGTCATATATATACATTTAGCTGATCTTATTTGGTAATATCCCAATATATTACTCATTTCCCTAAATTTATTTTGAATTGCATTTTTTTTTATATACTTTATTATAGTTATAGTTCGTTTTCACTAAAAGAATTCTTACCTCGCTTTCATATTACTATTTATCAGCGTACCCCATTCCGCATTTTCGCGTTTGATTAAACTTTTTTACGTTTAAAATGGACGCTGAAACTTACTTTGGCAATTTGTCGATTGTCGAACTAGAAGTTGAATACCTAGTAAGAGGTTTATCAAGTAAGGCAGTTGATGCAAAGCATATTTTAGTGAATAGTTACAATGCAGAAAAATTAGACAAAACCATTAAACCTAAATTATCACACGTAAAGGAGAACATAGACAGCGAGATCGAAGAGTGTCGAAATAAATACAATGAATTTTCAAAGGCAGCTCAAGAACAACCGATACCACCCACGAAACACTTCGTAACCATCGCTTATGCTAGAATAATCCATTACAAGGATCGAACTAATCGATTAATCAATACAGTTGGGACGAATCCAATTCTTTCGAATTTACACAGTAACTGGCGACGTGCTTTCAACCAGTTTGATAAATTTTGGGCGAGTTTCAAAATCCTGAACATCGAATTTCACCGGTACTAGCGCAAACTCGGAATGTAGCAACTAGCTCTTTTAAAGAGAATATTGATCAGGAAGCAGCCGATGGTTCCTTATACAAGCAAAGACATCAAACTGGAGCCAACAATACACCAACACAACAACAAAGCAACATAGACAGGATACGTCTTGCTCAAAACGATAAATTAAAAGATTCGGTGCAGGATTTTTTTTCGCAAATGGAGCATCGTCGTCTTCAGCAAGAATTTCTCAGAGCCAACCCAATTTCAGCTGAACAGACGTTTAATCGAATTGAGCCTAAAACATTGCGAAACCCTGTCGAAAACCAGCCGAATAACGTATACGAAGACTTATTTTCGAGACAACCCCAACCAGTTCAAAATCCACGCTACCGTCTTGATAATTTCCACAAAATTCGGCAAAGGTGGAATTTATCATTCGATGGTAGTGGTAGTCTAAATGTTCATGACTTTATATATAGACTAGAGCAAATGGCAAGTGACGATAATCTTCCTCTAGAATATCTAACGAAAGTTCTCTACCTTTTCCTGTCGAAAAAAGCTGAGGATTGGTACTGGGTATACAAATCCAATAATCCTGTCGTAACTTGGGCACAAATGAAGTCTGCGATTTTTTCCTACTTTAGTAGCTCTAATTATGAAGAGGAGATAAAAGAAAATATTTTGAAAAGAGTTCAAAGTAGCAGAGAATCATTTTCGGATTTTTCACTCAGCATTCAAAAAATGAACGCACGACTTCAAAATCGTTTGTCGGAACAGCAATTAATTTACAGGCTCTGTCAGAATATGTATCCTGCGCTCAAAAATGTAACTTTGCCGTACCACAACTCTATCAGATCCATCGAAGAGCTGCGCGTTCTTTGTCAGGAATATGAGAAGTTATGGGAGCAGACTGGTTACGACCCTCGTAAATTTGGTGACACATACAGGCGAAGACCAAATATCAATGAGATCAATTTGGAAATGCAAAAGTTGAGTATTGATCGACCGCAAGAACACATATACCGCCAGGAGCAATCCAATCAACCGACTAATAATTTCATTAGAGATACGGTAGAATCCATAAAGACGACACATGATTTTAAATATTCCGATAAACCAAACAAGAATTTCGCAGTATGTTGGAATTGTAAAGATTTAGGGCATAGGTATGAAGATTGCTCAAAACCTTTCTTAGACATATTTTGTTTTGGTTGCGGTGCTAACAATGTCCGCAAGCCGAATTGTCCTAGTTGTCAAAAATTCCAATCGGAAAACAAGTTTCCGAGTGTGGGTCAAATGAAGGGATCACGCCTCGGAGTGAACAATCAACAGTTGGAATCCAAAGAATCCAGCAATCAAAATCCTTCATCAATTTAAACCACATTGTAAATAATAATAATTATAAGAATACTGAATTACTAAATAGAACATTGAATTTTAAACCTAGATCTAAGAAAATTTTAAGAATCGCAAGCTATTTTAGAGCGAAACGTACTCTTCTTAAAAATTGTATTTCAAGCTTAATTAAAACCAAATCAATTAGTGACCCACGCCCACACGTCGATATTAAAATTGGATTAAAAGAAGTTACTGGTCTTCTTGACAGTGGCGCTACAATCAGTATATTAGGTAAAGGGTCACTAGATTTTCTAAACAGCCAAAACATAAAATTTCATAAACTCATTTCTCATGTTACAACAGCCGATGGGACTAATAATAGAATTGAGGGATATGTTTGGTTGCCGGTCACGTTTGGTGAGAGAACAGAAATGGTAAAATTTTGTATTGTACCTACACTCAGTTCATTTTTATATTTAGGAATGGATTTCTGGATTAAATTCGATATTACTCCGACTGTTGCGATTAATGAAATTTGTGGAGAAACTAGAAATACAAATTCCCATACTTTATTAAGTAAAGAAAAAAAGGAATTAGATAGAATAGTCGAACTGTTTCCGTCGTTTAACAAGAATGGACTAGGCAGCACCAATTTACATGAGCATGAGATTAACATTGTGAAAGGATCCAAACCAATTAAGCAGCGGTACTATCCAGTCTCACCTGCGGTTCAGAAAGACCTTTATAAAGAATTAGATCGGATGCTGGAGCTGGGTGTGATTGAGGTGAGCAAAAGTTCGTGGAGTTCTCCAGTCACCATCGTCAAAAAAGCAAACGGAAAGACAAGACTTTGCTTGGATGCCCGCAAGCTCAACGGAGTGACGGAAAAAGACGCCTACCCCCTTCCTATAATTGACGGACTATTAGCACGCCTTTCAGAGACAAAATTCATCACAGCACTGGACCTTAAAGACGCGTTTTGGCAGATACCGCTTGCGGAATCTGCGAAAGACAAGACGGCATTTACAGTACCGGGCAGACCACTCTATCAATTCAGGGTGATGCCTTTTGGGTTGTGCAATGCAGCCCAATCAATGTGTCGTCTCATGCATAAGGTTATACCTCATGAACTACACGATAGGATCTTCGTCTATTTGGATGATCTTTTAGTCATGAGCGGCACATTGAGGGATCATCTTGAGTTGTTAGAGTTGGTAGCAGACTTACTTCGTACAGCTGGACTCACTATCAACTTAGACAAAAGTAACTTCGTAATGAAGGAAATTCGGTACCTGGGGTATTTAGTTGGTGACCAAGGATTGAGGCCCGATCCATCAAAAATCGAGGCGATTGTGAACTTAGATCCACCCGTTACAATTAAGCAAACGAGACGACTGTTGGGGATGGCTGGATGGTATCGTCGCTTTATTCTAAATTTTGCAAGTGTGACTGCACCAATAACAGAATGCCTTAAAAAGGGAAAATTTAATTGGACAGCAGAAGCTCAAGAAGCATTTGAGCAATTAAAAGTTCTACTCACTTCAGCTCCAATATTGGTTAGTCCAAATTACGACAAGAAATTTTACATTCGATGTGATGCCAGCACCGAAGGAGTCGGTGCTGTGCTCTTTCAAAGGGACAATGACGAAAATGAAAGAGCAATCAGCTTTATGTCACAAAAACTATCAAAGACGCAACGAAATTATTCAGTCAGCGAATTAGAGTGCCTTGCAGCAATTCTTGCAATAAAAAAATTTCGAGCTTATGTTGAGGGACATGATTTCACGCTCATAACGGATCATGCGAGCTTAAAGTGGCTGATGAATCAACGCGATTTAACAGGCAGGTTAGCACGATGGAGCCTCAAGCTTCAAGGTTTTCGCTTTAACATCGAACACATAAAAGGAAAGGATAATGTTGTGGCGGATATGTTATCGCGCATATACTGCGACGAAATTAAAGAATTTCAGGATTGTTTAACTAAACTGGACGAAAAGAATAAATTCAACCTAGAAGATTTTCAGGACACCGATTACATAACACTTAAGCAGAACATAATTTTGAACCCAGAAAAATACATTGCGTTTAAGGTACACGAAGGTTTTGTGTTTCTCAGATTGGATCCAAAACAAAACAGCGAGCTCTCAGACCTATCCGTCTGGAAATTTTGGATACCAATGGGTCTTAGAGAAAAATTGATCGTCGAGAATCATGACGAGCCTCTTTCATCACACGGCGGGATCAGCAAAACGCTAGAGAGACTACGAAGGTATTACTTCTGGCCAGGAATGACAAAGCAAGTCAGTGAATATATTCGCAAATGTTTAGTCTGCAAAACTACGAAACCCATGAATATTCAATCAAGACCACCAATGGGTATGGCTTATCCAATCGAAAGACCATGGCAGCGGATTTATATAGATTTGCTTGGCCCATATCCACGATCGACCCAGGGAAAAACAGTGATTTTAATTGTGTTGGACCATTTGACAAAGTTCGTTTTGCTCAAACCACTTAATAAGGCGACATCGGTAAAGATAGTCGAATTTTTAAAAAACGATGTGTTTTATGTATATGGAGTTCCACAATTCATTCATTCCGACAATGGCTCGCAATTCCAGAGTGCAGAATATAAAGACATGCTTAAGCAATTTGGAATTGTGGGTACAAAAACAGCTGTATATTCACCACAATCGAATGCGTCGGAAAGAGTGAACCGTTCCGTCTTATCAGCAATTAAAGCGTACATAATGGAGAAACATACCACATGGGACAAGTATATCCATGAAATTGCAGCAGCTTTAAGAAACGGGATACACGAATCGGTCAAAAATACACCCCATTTCCTCCTATTCGGTTACCATAAGGTCAACCATGGGGGCGACTATAGGTTATTAAAGCAATTGGGAGATGTTTCAGAAGGAGAAATTGTATTACCTCTGCCGACCAGACTAAAATTAATTCACGAAACAGCCAAAATAAACATTAAGAAGGCGTACGACAAGAGTGCTCAGCGGTATAATCTGCGATCTCGTCCAATTGAATTTGAAGTCGGACAAAAAGTTTTTATCCGCACTCACCCTCAAAGTGACGCAGCTAAAAAGTTCTGTGCAAAATTCGCACCTAATTATTTTGCAGGAATAATAGCACGCAAGATTGGTAATGTGAATTATGAAGTAAAAGACAGTGTTGGAAAAATTGTTGGTGTATTTCACTGTAAAGATATCCGTAGTTAAGAACTTATCACTTTTTTTTATTTATATTCATTAAAATTGTAAAATTACATCATTTTTACAGCCGATATATATATTTTCAGCTTCTATACAAGTGTTCTTACGAACCAGCTATAGAACCTGTGCTGTTACGGCTGGTTTTAACTAAGCCGAGCAAACCGTTGGTAAACTACGCGCAGGCCCTACTAGCTATTCTCTGATGTTAAACATTTTTTTATTTTATTTTAAATGCTTTGATGTTGTTGTTATGGTCCGTATGCGCTGATGAGGAAATACCAAAAATTTGTTGTTTTGCATTTTTTTTTTTATTATTACCAGAATCCACTTGTGATGGAAATTAGTTGGTGAGAGTACTTATATATTGTACATAGTTCGTATGTACTTAAGTTATGTACTTGTTTATGTACTAATTGTCTGTCATACGATATTGGACACAAATGTAATTCCTCAATTTAGAGTATGGGTGGATCTGTTTTGATAATACATAGCTTGATGCTGGGGAAAAATTGGGAATGTATATTATTTACGTATGTAAATATTGTATTTTATAAATATTGTACATACGTGTATATGTACATGTGTATATATATATATATATATATATATATATATATATATATATATATATATATATATATATGTATATATATATATATATACCTAGTACCTAGAAAAATAAATGAGTTTATCAAAATTAAAAATTGAATTGACGATTCAATACAAAATTAATTTTTTGAGAGGTCGCTACGCGGTAATAATCCTCTACTTTGTGATATCCAACAAGGGAATTAATTTAAATGTACATAGTGGCTAGCAATTAAATACCGAAAAAGCGCCACTAGATATTTTATTTATTTGATAAATAATTTGTTAGCGGGTAAGATTTTTCTTTGTGTATATTTGAGTTGTCGAATTTCATAGTTTGTTTCTATTTGGTGTTAGTTCAAACAGTTTTTCAAGGGCGCTACATGGCCAAGCATAACAATAGTCAGCCGTTTGGAAGAAAATACTCCCGTGATTAAGTGGTCGGTACCATAACCAATATTGGTGGGACATACCGTGGAGCGGCCATTAATAGTGGAACGTATAGGATTACAAATCCAGAATAGGCCTTGAAACGGTCGGCCTATATATCAAAAATAAGCATCAATAAATAGCCTTAGCTATTAATATCCACAAAATATATGTATATGTTTGTAGGAATAGCAAGTAATTACGTTTGCTGATGATACAGTGATATTTCTTTATAGTGTTAATAAGTTAGTTATAGTTTTTTTATTCAATAACAAATAGTTTTCTTTTGATTTCAACTATAATCTTTAATTTTAGTTAATTTTTCTTTTTGTTAAAAGTTATACATCAAGTGTTAAATTAGATTTGTTTTGTGGTACAGTGTTGAATGGGTTAAGTGGAAAATTAACATTTTGTTTTCAGAATACAGTTCCAGCCATAAAGAGGACCAACAAGTACTTATTGGGCGCTTTGTGGGTGAGTTTTTTTACATTAATTTTTTTTTTGAGAATAATTTTCCTATGTGCTCATCAAACACTAAGCCACAAAAAAATTACCGTTTCTTTTTTTTCTTAAATAATTTCTTTGTTAATATTTTTCATTTTTTTTAATAAATATATAAGGTAAAAAAAAAAATGAAATAACGGTGTTGCAAATTATTGTGGTGGTGTGGTGTTCGTGGATAAAGTGGACATTTGTATGTACAAATAATTAAATTGAAGACACGATTGTTTTGTTCTGCTTCATATAAGATATGCTGGCAAAGAACCCCCCCAAATTTCCGTTGGGATCTATCCGCATACGCAAGTCGTGTAAGCCGAGCATAGAGGCTAGTAACAGTGTATTTAACAAAAATAAAGTTATTTGCAAAAAAATTTAGAAAATTAACAAATCGACGAGTTTCTTTTGGAACAAGGACGTTATTCTCTATTGTACCTAATAGTACAAATCTCAGAGATTGGCTCATATAGTTACTATATAGGTTGTAAAGGGCATACATTGCGAAGTTGAAATCACTTAGTTCCATTTTGATATGAACCGCAGGACTTGTGCCAAAAAATTTCGAAAATTAACAAATCGACGAATTTTGCTTTTAACAAAAACGTTGTTTTCTATTATACCAAATAGTACGAATTTCAGAGATTACCTCATATAGTGACTATAAAGCTTGTAACGGGTGCACATTGTGAAATTGAAATCACTTGGTACAATTTTGATATGAACCGTGGGGCTCTTGCAAACAAATTTAGAAAATCAACAAATCGACAAATTTTGCTTTTAACAAGGATGTTGTTCTCTATTATACCAAAAAGCACGAATCTCAGAGATTGGCTCATATAGTGACTATATAGGTTGTAAAGGGCATTGTGAAATTTAAATCACATAGTTCCATTTTGATATGAGCCGTAGGACTCTTGCAAAAAAACTTAGAAGAAAATTAACAAATCGACGAATTTCGCTTGGAACAAGGACGTTGTTCTCTATTATACCGAAATTCGTCGATTTGTTAATTTTCGGAATTTTTTTGCAAGAGCCCTAGGGCTCATATCAAAATGGCACTAAGTGATTTCAGTTTCGCAATGTATACCCTTTACAACCTATATAGTCACCACATGAGCCAATCTCTGAGATTCACACTATTTGGTATAATAGAGAATAACGTCCTTGTTCCAAGCGAAATCCGTCGGTTTGTCAATTTTTTAAATATTTTTGCAAGAGCCATATGGCTCATATAAAAATGGCACTAAGTGATTTCAATTTTACAATGTATGTATTTCACAACCTGTATACTCACTATATGAGCCAATCTCTGAGATTCGTGCTATTTGGTATAATAGAGAACAATATTCTTGTTCCAAGTGAAATTCGTCGATTTGTTAATTTTATAAATTTTTTTACAAGAATCCTACAACTCATATCAAAATATCGAAGTGGCCCTAAGTTCTTTGATTTGTTGATAAGAATATTGGAAATTAATGTTAGGAATTATTTGAGGCTTGTTTTATTTGTATAACTTTTTTTTTTTTTTTTGTTAAATACAGTGTTAAAATAAGTACACTCGCATAAATATATGTACAAAAACTTAATTTTTATACAATAAAATCCAGTCTTACTGTGTCAATCGAACGATACAGACGTATTTGTTTACAATTCAATTGTTGATTTCGATTTATACAGACGAGGTTTCAATATACCGTTTGTGATCACAAATAAATTTAAAACCCTTAAAGTGTATAATAATAGTTTAATTTCCTTTTCCCTAAGTACAAAGTGAATAAAAAAAAAACATTCAAAAATAAGTGTGTTCGATAAACTAAGTTAGATTTATCTAACTTATGTTTAAAAGACTATGTAGTGACGTTTGTCGCACGGAAGAAGACAATAATCATAATTATAAAATTGCAAGGTGGGATAACAACGTTATTCACAAAAAACTTGAAATGTATAATAATACAAAACATAGCGGTTATCCGCTATCATATTCGATTCCAACAACAAATACCTTTAATAAATTTTTACCACACAACAAGCCTGCTGACAACATCAATGCGAATGAGGGTAACGGTGTCCTACCAAAGCAGCACAAAACCACTAAACTACCGTCAATTGTGACTATACTAAAATCCGATCAAATAAGATTGATTATGAAAGAATTAAAAATCAATAAGTTTGATATGAAAATCACATCAATTGGATTGAAAATAACATTATATGATTCGAATAATTACAAAGAATGTTCAGAGAAGTTAAAAAAACAAAACTCGGAGTTTTACACGTTTACGCTTGTTGAAAACAAAACGTCAAGATATGTACTTTTCGGATTGCCATCCATGCCCATTGATGACGTCGATACCTACATAAAAGAAACCGGGTTAATCCCTTCAAAAATAAATAAAATTGAGCCTAAACAGGGTAGATCCATAGACACCGCAATTTACTTTGTATCATTTCCTAAATCGATTACACTAAATCATCTAAAAAACCATCGCTACATAGGCCATATTTCATGAAGATGGGATATACCATTTAAAAAACCAGAACGCCTCACTCAATGTATGAAGTGCTGGACGTATGGCCATACTACTAGTAATTGCAATATGAAATCGAAATGTAAATTTTGCGGTACTACACATGTTGATGATGCAGAATGCATGATCAGTGATACCGAAATACAACATAAATGTGCAAACTGCGATGGTAATCACACAGCCAATTCCGTAATTTGTCCAAAACGTACGGAATTCCTACAAATTAGAGAGCAACTCAACAAGAAGACGAGCAACAATGGAAAGTCGTTTACATTTTCATCAGTAAACTTTCCAGAAACTCTGGGTAGACAGGAACAACAACATTCATCGCTCACAATAAATGATAGTAATGCTCCACAAGCAACTTTTTCTAGCTTGTTTAATCGCAGTACACAGAATTATAATTCACCGCAACTTAATTCGCGTAATGCTAACAAATTATATTCCTCAACAGAACTTCTTTTGATTTTGGAAAGTGTCATGGATGGACTTAATAAGTGTACTACGCCAGCAGAACAAGCCAATGTTATCCTTACAACCGCGATTAAATATGTCTGTAAGTAATTCAATTAATATATGTACCTGGAACGCTCATAACATATCAAAGAAGAAACACGAGGTAATTAATTTTTTAGATAAATATGACATTGATATTTTACTTATAACAGAATTTTACTTGTAACAGAAACCTACCTCAAACCTAACGTTGCCTTCCATATGGTGGATACTACCGATGAAGTTTTGAGAGGTTTAGCGGCATTAGGCCATGGAGCAGAAACTCGCGACGGTTGGCTTATTTATTTATTATTAGAAAATTGCGATGAAGAGACAAGAAAGGCTTCGGCATTGACAACAGGCGAGAAACAGTTTCCAACCATCAATGATTTTACGACATTTCTCAATGAGTATAGCAACGCATTGGAACGAGCAGAACCAGTATCAAAGAAGATCATAAAACCCAGTAATGCAATCACGAGTGCGAACGTGTTGGCAGCAACCACCTGTCCATTGTGTGATCAACCGCATTTGCTGCATAGATGCGAAAGGTTTCTGGCACTAGACGTCTCATCTCGACGAGGTATAATTGCAGAAAAAAAGCTGTGTTTTAATTGCATGAGAGGTAATCATCGCCCTGATTTTTGCAAATTAAAAATGAGATGTTTCAAGTGCAATCGAAAACACAACGCTTTGCTACATTCAGATGACATTGGTAAGCAAAATCAAACTGTGTCAAAACCAATAGTCGCTAACGTGAACACCGAAGTACCAGTCAACTCGCAAACCTCATCAAACAGCGAAAATAGTTTGAATAATTACCTGGCGAATTTAAATATACAAGCGATCCTACCCACAGCAATTGTAAAGGTTAGAGACGGGTTAGGACAAATGCGACTTGTCAGAGTTCTTTTAGATAGTGGGTCTCAAGCGTCCTTCATTGATGAAAGGTTTTTTAATCAGTTACGTTTACCGAAGAAAGGAGCACAAATAGCTATAGCGGGACTGGCTTCATCAGGCATTGTAACGAGAGGAGTTGCTAATTTAAGGATCATGTCGCGATTCTCAAATTCATCCATTAATGCCGAGACATTTATTTTGGAGAAATTACCGGTAGTGCTACTTTCATCAAAATTTGACACCGCACAGCTTCAGTTCATTAGTGAATTAAACCTAGCAGACCCTAACTTTTATAAAACTGGGAAAATTGATATGTTGTTAGGTGCTGATGTATTTTTTAATGTATTACGAGCTGGGAAACAAACTAATTCAGACTCTTCTGTTATTGCACAAAACACCATGTTCGGGTATATCGTGTCTGGAAAGTCGAGTTTGGCAAATACTACATCAGTACAACATATCTCATTAAATTTAGAAATTAAATTAAACGAAGTTCTTAAAAGGTTTTGGGAAATTGAAGAACCACCAACCACAAAAAAAATGAGTCCAGAAGAAATTGAAGCAGAAAATCACTTCTCATTAAGTGTACAGAGAGATTCCACAGGCCGTTTTATTGTAAAAATTCCATTCAAGGAAAATTTATCAAAGCTAGGAAATTCATTACACATGGCGGAAAAAAGGTTTCACAATCTTGAGCGTAAACTTAAGAACAACAAAGAACTTAGCATTGAGTACAAAAGATTTGTGGCTGAATACCTTGATTTAAAGCATATGGAAGAAGTAGCTGAAAGAGACATCCTGATGACTAATAATAAATGCTTTTACCTGCCTCATCATGCAGTAATGAAAACAAGCAGTAGCACAACCAAAGTTCGCGTAGTATTTGATGGATCGTCACGAAGTTCCACAGGAATCGCTCTAAACGATGCGATGATGATTGGACCATCAATACAATCATCTCTTTGAGATATATTATTGCGATTTAGAACACATAAATATGTAGTAACTGCAGACATTGAGAAAATGTATCGTCAGGTGCGTGTTGATGAAGATGATGCCAACTATCAGAGAATCCTATGGCGCTGCGATCCAGATGAGAAGCTTAAACATTTTAAATTAACCACTGTTACCTATGGTACTGCTTCTGCGCCATTTTTGGCAACTAGATGCTTATTCCAATTGGCTTTAGACAACATGATTAATTATCCTGAGGCAGCTCAAATAATTAAAAATGATTTTTATGTCGACGATTTGCTGACTGGCTGCGATTCCATCGATTTAATGCTAAAATGAAAAAATAGTGTAAGTGAAATTTTAAAGTCAGCTGGATTCGAATTGAGAAAATGGAGTGCGAATTCTACCTTAATTTGTGAAAATGATCCATTCGTAAACACATGCGATGATAGGAATGCAATAAAAATCCTTGGTTTACAGTGGTTTCCTCAATGCGACTATTTCTCCTTTAAGGTAAAAGGTATTGAAATCACTTCAGCGACTAAACGAAGCATGTTGTCGGATGCATCTACAATTTTTGATCCATTAGGATGGCTGTCCCCTTCGACCATTCTTGTAAAGATACTTTTTCAACAATTATGGCTACAAAAATTGGGTTGGAATGATGAACTTCCGGAAACAACTAAAAAACAGTACATCAAAATTAGAAATGAATTTCCATGTTTTGAAAATTTAAAAATTGCGCGATGGATTCAATGCTCAGGAACGGTGGAATTCCATGTTTTTGTAGACGCAAGCGAAAAGGCATACGCCGCAGCTGTCTATTGTAGAAGCATTTGTCAGCAAAATATTATACGGGTTAGTCTCATGACGGCGAAAACCAAGGTGGCACCTATAAAACAAAAATCGTTACCAATGTTGGAATTATGCGCCGCAGTCTTAGGAACGACACTGTTAATGGCTGTATCAAACTCAATGCAACATATGAAACAAAGTGTTTTTGCAAGGACGGATTCATCTATCGTGTTATCTTGGCTTAGTGATCACCCAAGCAAATGGACATGTTTTGATGGTAATAGGACATCACAAATTTTAACGTCATGACCGCGAGAAAAATGGTCCCACGTAAAGTCAAGCGATAACCCTGTCGACATAGCAACGCGAGGATTATTTCCATCCCAGTTAGGTGGATACAAGTTGTGGTGGCAAGGGCTATCACCGCCAAGAACAATGTGGCCAAAGGAAAAAGAACTCCGAGAGACTAATGACGCAATCCGCTTAGAAATGCGAAAGAAATACACAACTGCATTGCATACAGAGTTAAAGCAAACATTGATACTGAAATTACATAATCACTAAGTTTTCATCATATCCCAGGTTAATACGAATTTTAGCAAGAATAAATCGATTTGTAAAGAATTTCATTGCGAGATATTCAAAAAATAAACACGACATTGCGATTACTCTCCCATATTTAACTTCGTCTGAACTTTCACGAGCGGAAGAAATCATAATACAATATGTTCAGCAAGACGATTTCAAAGATGACATCAAGCGATTGAACAAAAATTTGTCATTGGAAAAACAAAGTACTCTGAAGTCTCTAAATCCGTTTCTTGATGAAAATGGAACCTTACGAGTAGGCGGCAGATTGGAGAGAGCCAGTTGCAGTTTCGCAACAAAACATCCAATTATTTTGCATAAAAATTCCATCCTCAGCAAAATGATTGCAACATTCATTCATTTAAAGTTCCTCCATCCTGGTCCTTCCCTAACTTTTCATATTTTAAGGCAAAGGTTCTGGATTATCAATGGCAGAAGTATGGTCAACCAGATAGTCAAGCAGTGTGTTACATGCGCGAGATATAGAGGAAAGTCACCGACACAATTAATGGGGCAACTACCTAAGATACGAGTCAGTCCGGCAAGACCTTTTGAAAACACTGGTGTTGATTTCACTGGAGCCATTCCATTGGCAAATAGAAGAGGTCGCGGCGCTAAAATGTACAAGGGTTATATTGCCATTTTTATTTGTCTTGTGACAAAAGCGATTCATATAGAAGTGGTCACCGATTGCACTACCGATGGGTTCATTGCAGCTTTAAGGCGGTTTGTTGCAAGACGAGGTGTTCCTTCCAACATACACAGCGATAATGGGTCCAATTTTGTTGGAGCAGACAGAAAACTCCAACAAATGTACCACACAGCAAATCGACATCAAAATGAGGTTCAAAAATTAATATCATCGGATGAATTCATTAAGAACATTGGTACATATCTGTCGGAAAATAAAATAAATTGGCATTACACAACACCACTGGCACCTCACTTCGCTGGAATTTGGGAATCGGCTGTAAAGTCCGTAAAAACTCACTTGGTGAAGGCAACGGGAAACATAAATTTTACTTATGAAGAGCTGACCACGTTACTTTGCAATATAGAAGCAATTTTGAATTCTCGACCCATTACAACATTATCAACAAGCGACGAATCGTATGAGGCTTTAACCCCAGCTCACCTGTTGATTGGAGCGCCAATAACCAGTTTACCGGAGCCGTACGGAGAGAATTCACCAGTTAAATTATCTAAGATGATCTGTGGTGGATCGAGCACCAGCAAAGATTAATTAAATCGAATTGATTTTTATTGAATTAATATTTGACGTTCGTTTGACAGCAGGGTAAAGTAGGCACACACCAATAGAGATACTAAATTCATTATGGAAAAGCCAATGAGCTTTTCATAAATATGGAAGAGTTCTTTTTTTCCTAAAAAACACAGCACGTCTTAGGAGGAAAACAAATTCCGTTTAAAACAATAATTTGTAAACAGGAAAAAATTATTGTTTAGAAAAAGCAGAAATCATTATAACACGCATCCGAACGCACGGATAAAATTCAATGCGTATAAAAAGGATAATAATCCAACACATAATCCAACAATCGCTAATAAGACAGCAAGCAGTCGCAGGCCATTGGTATACGGCATACCAAAATCATTCAGCGGTTAAAATTATAATAAACGATATAAATAAATAAACTTGTATAAAAGCAACGTACTCATTGTGTTCTTATTTATTTATTTCAAAAAACATAAAAATTAAATTATTTGGGACATCACCCACCCCAAAGATCTACAATTCAACAGCGAACATTTACATTTTGGAAGCGTTTCAGTACGGAATATTTACACAACCTACATCAACGAAAGAAATGGCAAATAACACAAAACCATTTAAAAATTGGCGATGTGGTTCTTCTAAAGGAACAATTTTTACCTCCATGCAAGTGGGCCATCGGTCGCATAAAAGAAGTTCATCCTGGCGAAGATGGTCACATCAGAGTTGTGACAATTAAGACGGCAAACAGCGAATATAAACGACCACTAAATATGGTGGTTTTACTTCCAGTTGAAGATGTTTAAAGGTAGTACCTTTAAGGCCGGGAGAATGTTCATGAATTCTGAAATTAAATAAACAGAATTAAGAAATGCTATTTTTTGTAATTTAATGTAAACTTAGCTTGTTCACAAATCACAATTGTTATTATTATTATTTTGTTTTTCACATATTATTAGTTTGACACAAATATCAAAGATTCTAAAACTTTTTATTATAACTCAATTATATGTAGATTAAATTAGTAGCTCATTTATAAGATATGTGTACTAGATAAATTTAAGGTAACTATTCACTGTAAGATGTCACTGTATTGTAAATATCAAAGGTTCAAATCATTATCAGAGATGGCATCGGAAATAGTTAAACTGGTGTTCAGTGACTTACAACCAAAACGAGTCTCCATTTGGATTGCCCTGGAAAAAAACTAGCTGACGATGAACATAAAAAAAGATTGGTCATTCTGGAAAAAGCGATACAAGCAAATACAAGTGATTAAAAAAGGCGATCAAAAGGAGTTTTATTGAATTATAAAAATAAAGTTTAAATTATTATTAGTATTCAAATTTTGAATTTAATTAAAATAAATTAAGTGGTTTCATTTTGGTGCTACGGTGTTTTATTTCAACGTCTGATCCAGCGAATTAAAAAATTTGTACAAATTACACCAAATTTGTTCAGTATGCGTTCACACTACAAATCGCTACTCTAGTGTGAACTGCAGCGGAAAAATAATTAAATAGCAAAAAAGTACATACTTATTATGTACGTATAATGTAAACATGGTATTAGTAGTTGCTTATAATAGAATCAAAAAGAGAAAACGAGAGATTGGACGAGGGCGGTTGTTTTGGAAACACTACGAAAAATTTGATGCTGTTTATGGAGTACGCCATAATATTGTGCCACCAAAAGGGTTGGTGTTCGATTCCTCTAACAACAGTATGGTAGTTGAATAAGAAACTAACGACAGTATTTTATCAATTCCTGAATGTTCAAGCGTTCTAAAAACCAATAAACGAAAGAAGAAGAATAATGATACGTCCGAATTATTCCTGTATTTAAAACAAGAAGGTGAAAAGGAACAAAAAAGAAACAAATGAAGAGCACATGCAGAATGAAAAAGAAAAAAATGAACTTGAAAAGGAAAAACTTAAATATTTAAAGGAAATGGTAGACATGATCAAGAATTCTGGATGATGTTTTCATTTAATAAAATTAATATTATGCTATAGTAATAATATAATGCTTTGAATTAAAATTTGTTGAATTTTTTTATTATTTTTAAGAAATTGAAATAATTTATTTTTTAATAAAGCAAAAAGGATAACACCGATTTGGTTGTTGAGAAATTAATTTAATTAAAAGCTTCCTTCTTCTTTTTCGAAAATTTATTGTTCGAGCATTATGCGAATACATAAAATTCCTTTTTTTTTTGAAAAACTAATTCAATCATTAAATTAGTTATAATTTTTGCCATTTTTGATCCACAAACGATTAATTACAAAATCTTCGGTCACATAAAACAAAGTAAAAAAATTGCTGTCAAATTGCGACCCTGCAAGCTGGCTGCAAGTCGGTTTAAAATGGAGCACAAATTTTGTGCATACTGGCTGCCTGTCAATTTTTTGTGCAGCACGGACTGCGCAGCGGCTTAATTCTTGACCACACCCAATATGTACAAAAAATTCTATAGTATCGTATTGTTTTGGCAGTTTGCGATGCAAATTATAAGGTCTTGATGGTGGATGTTGGCGTCTCGGGTAGAGAGAACGACGGAGGAAGAGTTACTGGATCTGTATTGAGGTTTTATGCATAAACTATATAAAAAAATTTAACTTACACAGAATTTGGTACATAATCCTTTAAAAAATAAACGCTTTCGTAGTAGCTCCAACTTGGACATAAATAATCAGGGCTACCGATGATTGATTTTTTTTATGTTCCTTTGGAACTTATCCCGTAGGTAGGTATGGTAATTTTTTTTTTATTTCTTTCTTTTTTAAATTATCAAATTAAATTATTTTTAACACCCATCTCTTTCGAAATTTTTGCTAAAATAAGGTTTTTATACTGGTTGTTTTTATATTTTGCATCTTCTTTTTAGTATAGCTCGTACCTACGTACCTGCATCTATATATTCCACCTTGACGTTCAAATCCATTTGGTATTTTATTGATTTTTTTTTTGTCAATTTCACATAAGTGGTAGTAAGGATAACAAAGAAAAACACGCCCGATATTATATAACCACAAAGACTTTACCAATGCAAATTGAATTAATATTAAATCAATTCTTCCGTTAGTTTTCATTTCTTTCTTCCGTATAATTGATTTCATTCCGTTTCGGTTTCGGCTATATAACTAGCCTATAACTCAGTTTTCTGTTGTAAAGAGTTGTACTCTTCAGTTCAATCGAATACCCTTATAGTAACAACTTTTTACATTTGAAAAACAACCTTTTTAGAATAAGGTTTTATTTAAACGTACTGAAACATAGAAAATAAATTTTATTTACGTGATTTTATTGGGTCGGGTCTCTTAGCCCAATAAATAGAGCGAGTGCACCAATATGCTTTATTACCTCGTACTGTCTTATTGGCATAGACTGTACTTTTGAGGTAATCCCCGTACGATCTCGGTCCCGAAAACTTCTCATGCAATAAATCCATTGTTGCATTGCCTCTATCTCATGTGGCACGGTCTTGTTGAAACCACATACCATCTATATCAATATTATCCAACTCGGGCCAAAAAACGGGGCAACTATTCCAGGTTGCTCCAGAGGAGCAATTATGCCATGATGTCATCCTAAATTTGGACAAAAGGATTGATATGTGCCTTGATATTATCCTTCACACATAATGGTTATCGATCAATAAGTATGATTCAACACAGAAATCAAAATTATTGCAACGCAACAATTTTTTATTTACTATCCACATGGTGAAACTGAACTCAACTGAATTACCAAAAAAATTTTTTTCGCATTTTTTATTTATACAAAATTATGTAATTTAAAACTGCCGTGGTTTTCGTATTAACTGAAATAATATTTAGGTTTCTCCAGCTTTTTGAAACCACCTTCTTCAAAAACCCAGTCGCAAATAATATCTGATGATGATCACCAAGACTTAGTGACCGTGTGTCCATTTTTTACGGTAAATAAATTATATTTTTTATAGAAATTTTTAAATAAAGTCTTTTATGTAAGTACACCTTAGTTTTTTGGTTTCGATATAATTTGCTGATTTTATGGTTAGCCTAAAATATTTTTTAAGTTTTTGAATTATATAAGTGAACTTTAGTTGAATTTTAGTCATGTTCAACCCTAATTATATTTAATTGTTCGTCCCGTGAAATAAAAACGTGCACTCAGTTGAGTTGATAAAAGTGGAAAATTTTACGAGTGCTGTAAATTTATTACTTTATTTGGCATTCTCAAAATCATATGTCTTATTCAATAATATGTTAGTATTTTATTTATTTATTGTGAGAAAAGTTACTTTCAGTGATAAATTTCTTTTGAAATTTGGTTACTTTTGCTGACAAAAGTTATAGCATTTTCGGTAATGCCAAGTCGGTTAGGTTTATTAACTAACAACGTTTGGTTTGCTTTTTATCACCTAAAATATTAGCTCAAAATTACGCCACACATATTAATATTGCGAATCGTCAGTTTTACTTCGCTTATCAAGCGTTATAAGTTCTTTTTCTCAACCAACCTAGCTAAAGTAAAGTTAATTTAAACCACCTCTTACAAAATAAAATTTCGTTTTTATTATTCCAAAAGATTTAATTTTTTTTTTGCTTTTCTGTTTTGATTTTTCTGTCTTTCGGAAAATTTGTTTAGTTCAGGTAAATTTTTTATTTTTTTTTGGTTTTTGCTTGTGTTTTCTGTTTTTAATAAATTTCTAATTTCCGATATTGGTATACATACATACGTACGTACGAGTAAGAAACAAGCCATAAAAATTTGCTGACTTTTCAGTATTGTTATTCTTTTTTAGTACCTACATACATACAAACATTTATACATAAATATATATGTGTGTATATGTATATAAAATTATCCTCTCTTAAAAAAAGCTTAGAATAAAAAATAAAAAGTTACTAAACATGACGCTGGGTACAAAGAAAGGCAAGGAAAATGAAAAATTCACGTTTTTCAGCAAAAAGTTAAAACTGGAAAAGCACAAATAAATCGGGTAAAAAAAAAATAAGCTTGAAAAATAAAACGAATGGATTGTCATTATTTTATACTTTTCTATAAAAATTGAATTTATTATAAAAAAAAAGAAACATTTTTGATCATCAACATAATCATAACTTTGTTTTATAGTTGTTTTTGTCATGATGGTAGTATTGATATTGGATAACAAGTAAATTTTGACGTTAGGGCAATATTTTCCCCATTTATTGAAAGGATGAAAAATATAATATAAGATGGAAAATTATGATTGTTAATAATGGATGGCAAGATGATTGATTAGAATTGCTGTAAAAATATTTATGTACTCTCTGTATAAAAAATTAAGAACCTAATAAAAGGAAGTAGATTCATGAACTTCCATTATATAGTTCAGGATTCTTTTGTAATTTACTGCTAAATAACGTAAATTTAAGTATCAATTATGTGACTTTTAAAATAAAGAATCTGTCATTTTTAGTTTGAAATGGTTTTTATAAAGATTGTTGCTTAATATTTACCAAAGATAGTAATAATTTTCAAAGAGTACCAAAAACAATTTCAGTAAAACCTAGTTAATTTTAATATATTTCTAAATAATTCTAAATAGTGGTGTTTCAGTTTTTTAAGGAACTCTGTTGTGCAATTCCCGATTTTACTGCTTTTATCTGGGTGTAAATAGTAACTGATCTTCAAAAAAGCTTTCGTTTCTCCTAAAAGCAGATAAACATGGCGTCTATTTATACGAACAGTTCACTGGGAAGGAAGAATTATATTTTAATAACTATGTTGTTATACACAACGTAACTCAGAAAGTAGTGAGACTTTTTAAATAAAACACAAACGGCTTTTTATTCTTTTACTCTTTCAAATTTATTTCATCCCCTTAAAATTAATACCCGTCGAATAGATTACACTTATGACAAAGTTTATTCCAGCCTTCGAAACAGTTGTTAAAGTCGCTTTCCGGAGTGCCCTTCAAAACCTTCTTCGATTGGACCTCATCAATCGAGGATCAAAACGATGTCCCCGGAGCGGTTTTTTTAGAATTCCTAAAATCGTTTCAAAAAATCCAGCAATAATGAAACGTATGAACTTTATTATACAACTAACGAAAATACACTAACAGAAATCTAGGTGAAATTTCGTGTCAATATCTCTAGCAGTTAATAAGATTCACTTGTTTATTTTCATCTAAAGAAGTGCGTTTTTTAAAAAGTTCAACAAAGAAGTTGCATAAAATTTTGTTCAAAAATGGAACTTCGACTTCCGAAATATGAGAAATGTTGGAAAGGGCTTTTGATGATAACGCACTGGCCAGAGCGAGTGTTTTTGATTGATATAATTTGTTCAGAGAAGGCGGAGAACGTGTTGAAGACGATGAACGTCCTTGCCGTCCTTCGACATCTACCGATGAACACCACGTTAAGAAGATCTAGATGCCTCGCAAATACCTTTAGGTCAGAGTTTTGGAGAGACAACTCACACTGCAATGGTTGTATGTAATTGCTTGGTCAAAACTTCGAGCCATGTCGTTCTGCAACCGCCCTATTCGCCTGATTTAGCTCCCTCTATCTTCTGGATATACTCGCAACTCAAAAAACAACTCGGGGAACATAGTTTTAACTAAATTGCTAAGGCCATTCCGGAAAGCAATTTCAACAACTATTTCGAAGGACATTCTATCCGAAGGGGATTACTTTGAAATCGGATGAAATAAATTTGAAAGAATAATAAGCCATTTATATTTTATTTAAAAAGTCTTACTACTTTTTTATCACAGCGTTGCGTAGTGTTTCGTAAGTTTCCAAGACAATCGTGCACTAGCAATGTACAAATCGCGCGGTAGTATAATACTGTATATTACAACAAAACGCCTCAATTCCGATCGTCCCATTTATGAGATTACTCTCCAGTGCAAAATTTGTTGGTAGGCGCGAGTAAAGATGTTTAACAATAACGACATAAAAGATCATTAACCATTCCTGAACCTGAAAAGATGAAGCTGCACTGTGAAAAGTTGTGTTGTTACCAGATTTTGTTAAAGAAAGAAACAATCATTAAAATAATAAAACGCAAGGGAATGTAAAATTATTGTCAGCGATCTGTATTAACACATTTAAAGTTTGGCAACCACATTGATACTACTTCATAGATAAATACCAATTTGCAGCATTTAAATATCGCGACCTTAAAATGAAAAGGTTCTATATGAATTTTTTGCAGTTAGTTACAATTTCGCATTTTTCGGGGCCATAAAATTCCAAAACATCATTGTAATTTCAATTATTCTATTAGTTGAGAAGATACGAATAGATTTACATTTTCTAACTCTATGACCACGGAAAATGCGATAATCGATTCTAACTTCAAAAAAATTAAAATGTGGGATAGAACCTTTGTTACGCACCTCTGTCACGCAACTTCTTGTGTTGTTGATGAAAATATTTGGATTGCCCTCTTTATATAATATTCACTGCGTTCAATTGGAAACATTTTGCTACTGTCAAGTACTTGCGATTAGATGCTCAATGGAACGCGATTTTTTATGACAGTAGTGAAACATAACCTCAATTTAAATATAACTGCTACTGATATATTTTAACAAAAAACATGTTGTTCAATTAATAATAATAAGTAATTAATTAAATAATAAATAACAAAAATACACAAATAGTAAACTAACAAATATATATTTCATTTTTTAAATCAAAATCCTTTGAAATAACTAAAAATTGGACGTATGATGAGGGCAAAGCTTTAATCAATGATGCATATACCAATAGGAAAGAGGAATATTTTAAGACCAGAAACAAAAAAAATTTCTGGGAAAACATTTTGACCGACTTGGAGGCTCTAAATGTTTTGGTCAACTAATTTTTGTGAATACTACAATTACCGATTCTGCCTTCCAAAATTATATGTTATGTTATTTTTGTTTTTTCAATACAAATTCATATAAGAAGCGGAGAGGTAAAATAACATAACATGAATTTTATTATCCATAATCGGGCCCAATATTCATATATAATTTTTTATAGGTTTCACCAACAACCACCGAAAACGTAGAAGTGAAATGGCGTAGCCTTCACCGAGCCTACAAAGCTGCCAAAGATAGAGGGACAGGATCCGCTGCTTCAAAATTTGTATATATGGATCAGATGGAGGATATTTTTCATAATAATCCCATGATAAGCTCACCCCATTCCGTTTCTGTTGG
This sequence comes from Tipula vernalis, assembly GCA_958295665.1. NCBI lineage: Eukaryota > Metazoa > Arthropoda > Insecta > Diptera > Tipulidae > Tipula > Tipula vernalis. Next base: position 292,462,649 of record OY282558.1, on the reverse strand, counting down.
CACGGAAAGTCAGCCTAAAGTAGCCCCTATGAAATAGGAAAAAGCTAGCGCGCTGGAAACAGATGACTCTTCTTCGTCAAGTAGTTCTACTAAAAGTAGTAAGAGGCGAGCTAAAGATTCTGGGAAAGCAACTTTGATTGAAGTAAAACGGAAGTACTACGAGGAAAAGATAAAGGAAAGGAAAAAGAAGACGAAATTGCTGGAAAAATATCTGGAAAAAAAAGAACAAGACCGAGAAGACAGAAAGCAGCTAATTTTATGATTAATATATAAATAGGTAGTTTTATTTTATTATATTTTACCATGAAGGCTGTGATTAAATTTTTTTTTTTTAATGTACATAATTTAATTATTTTATTATAATACAAATGAAATACGAATGAAATACTAAATACAAATGAACTGATCAATTAATCTAAATTTATTTCTTTATGTTACTATTTTTATTAATTTAATAAGTTACTATTTTTATTAATTTAATAAACATTCACATAGCTACTATCGACTTGTTCAGATTGAATGTCGTCCGATCCGGGAAATTCATAGTCGTCTAGATATTCTATATCGCAGTAATCATTTTCCGAAATACATATATTGTGCAAAACACAAGCAGATACTATATAATTGGTGATAAATCCCATATTTGGGCTTTCGAAAAACTTAAGCAACAAACCTAATGCATTTTCAACAACTATTCTAGTAAAGGTTAGGTTTTTTGGAGCAGTTAAATCTGACAAGAATATAGAAAGAAAATATTTTGCTTGATAAAATACAAAATAGAAAAAGCATAAATGATGCCGGTACTACAGCTGAAACACAAATACGTCAAAATATAGATGTAGGATTAAGAGAATTTATTAATTTTTAGGGTTATGTAATATATGTATTTCATTAATTTTTTCTTTAATTAAATGAATTATTTCAATTTTAGTTATTGGTGTTCAAAAGTATTAGCTGTCGGTCTCCATCTTCGTCTATTCGATCGTATTCATCTTACGTACCTCCTGGCCACCGGACTTCAAGGCAATTTTTCATCAGCATCGCAAGTTGCTTGTGTAATTAAACTTGGATATCCCTTTCTATTGACATAATGCACATGCGTGCAATCCTTGTGACATATGAAATGGTCTTACAGACGGTAGTTCTATCTACTCCCGTGCCCTCAGCAACACCACTTTTATTTCCAGGGTCACTTAGGAAACGTAAAAAAATTGCCGTTGTTTTGTATGTACCTAGCCCTCCACCTATATTCTCGAAATGTTCAACCAAAAAATAATCCGTTAAAAACTTTACGATTCCAAGGTCGAACCTCAAAAGTTGCTTACTGTTGGTTGGATCTCGTATTTTCCGGCGTTCACGATAATTTTTTGTTTTACGTATATTAACAATTCCGGCCATTCTGATCAAAATAAGTATATTTCGAAACTAAATTCAAGTCTCCTTGTACGAGTATACAACCTTGTAAATCATCAAGTACAAAATATGTAAACAAAATGTACACACTTTTTTAAGTAGGTACTGGGAAATTTCAAAGTGTTTGCTTATAGATAAAGAAGTTACTTACGTTAAATATCCACTGATCGATCAAGTAGGTATTTAAATTTTATTCACCTGCTAATAAGTACTGTTACACTTCCTTTTGTCTGCGAACATCTGTCTTAAATTTTTTTTTTTGTGTGGTGCGCGAGCTTAGAGTTCAGTAATAACAATTGTTAAATTCATTCCGTTCCTTTTCTGATTAACATTGTTGCAGCTTACGGTATTTTGTATTTTTTATTATGAGAATTGTATGTACAGATGTTCGTATGATATTTGGATGTCCATTTGCGAGGCGGATGATGATTGGTTACGAGATGATGTCATGCTATCGAATGTTTGAAAAAAAGAGGAAAGAGCATTCACTCTTCGATTTGATAAAAATCAAATTAATTACATAAATAAACATAAAATAAAAAGCAAATAAAACTAGAATAAAATACTAAAAGAAAATTGTGAAAATTTTACAAAGTTTGTGATAATAAAAGATTAGACATTGTTACATAGACGTAGTGCATTTTATTTGTTTGTTTGTTCCTGTTGTTTTTGGCTGGTCGAGTAAATTATCAAAGGCCTTCACCCGTTATATTATCTATGGCTCAAGTGAATTTAGCAGTAAATGTGCTAAAATTAAACGTTTACGGCTTAATTATTGCCATGCCAATTTGAATCTGCATACAGTGAAACATTTGCAGTATTTGATCTAAACAAACGAGTGTATATGATTTAAACATATAAAATAACTGTGCAGAGTTGGGCGTGGATATAAATTACGTTTCGAAGATCGGTTGCAGTCAGTGGAGTGGAAGTCAGCAGTTGGCAGCCGGGGGAAAACAAATCCGTTAGTAATATATATATTTTTATTTTCATTTTTTTTATATTTAGTATTTTCCTTTTGAGTTCATTGATTTTCATGTTCAATTTTATATATATATATATATATATATATATATATATATATATATATATATATATATATATATATATATATATATATATATATATATACATATATATATATATATCCCCATAGTGTTTCTTTTTAGTTTTTTATATAACGTAGTATTCAAATTAAATTCATATTAATTTTGTGATGCCGTTAAATTATCTTACATTTTCTTAGTCTGCTAAATTTTTTTTTCATGGTCAAATTTTTTTTTTCTTCCGCTCCCACTGTTCGTGGTTTTTCGCCGTTTTTCTTACAGTGCGTTAGATTTATCATTATCAATTAAAGTGCATCCTTATATATATTTTTTTTTCGTTTCTATTATATTGTAACGCAATCCCCCAAGGGATTGCGTTAACAGACATTAGAATACTGGTCTGATGCGGTATAGTAGCTGGCTAGAGCTCACGGTGCGGCGTGGGGGTTTTCAGACATATTTCTCATGCTTGAATAATCGCATGAAGAACAAAATTAGATGGGCAAAGGGAAATTAAAATTAAATTGCCACGGCCTCAGCGGCTAAAAAAAATAATAAGAAGGGAGTCATCGATCCGGGGTGATTGCCACACGGGCCTCCCCTCATCGGCCCGCCTACTGGGATGCTGTTTCCGAGTCGCGACGGCCACCGATGCCATTATGAGGGAAGGACGCCCGCATGACAATCCCAGCGACAATCCCCCGGAACGGAAACCGTCACCCCGACGCGATCAACTCATATGGCGTACCGCCCTCCAGCACAGCCTGTCATGGAGGAACGAACGGCACGCACGGAACAAGGATGGAAGAAAGACCGACCCTTCACATGACCACACCTCACATCACTCGATCAATTAATTAGTTTGGATTAACAGCACATGGTGCGTCGGAGCACACAACAACAAGAAAATTCAAAGAGAATCTTTGTTACGGTAAAAGAAAAAGAATGAAAATTATGCAAGATAGATTACGTTAAAACTGATTCTACGGTAATATTAAGTTTCAATTTCATTATTCACTGTTTTAAGAAAATTAAGAAAATAACACTAAAAATATCTGAAAGAAATTAACCGTTATGGGGTCGAACCACGCCCAAAAACGGACAACCGAGCTGAAGCGAAGAGAAAATAAAACAGCGGAAATTCCAAACGCAATTACACAAAACGACGGAAAAAAAATAACCTGACAATAATTTGCTCTGAGTGGGGTTTTCACCAAATCAGTGCACCACATCGAAACGCCGAAAACAAACGGTAAAAATAGCAATATACATATAATATAGTGGAAATAGAGAGGGAGAAACAAACTGTTACAGACTTTGGAAAACTACAATTTACAGTTACCCAGTTTGTTTGTCCCTTGATTTTGCTTTACCTTGGTTTTTTTTCTTTTAAGGCTGGTCCGACCAACTGCAACCAGCGCCGACGCAGGATCCTCCTCACACAAATGGTTGCCCTGCCCCCACGGGCGGGAATACTGCCTCAAAACACGACTTTGCCAAACACGGTTGCGCCACGGAATTCTTTTTTTTTTCTCAATTTACTTTTCCGCAATATATTTTCCGTGTATAGAATATCTTTTCACTTGTTACTTTGTTTTTTTTATGAATCACCACTTTTAATTTTATTACCGGTTTCATTAATTCTTTTTTATTTTTTATAATAGCACAAGATAAGGGCGTGAAAGTCGGTTCAAACAAGCGAAAAGAATCTTATGGTTTTAATTTCACAATCATGGCGTGTATTTTAATAAACAACTAATCTTTTGAATATAGAATGCACGCTGAATTAAGTTTATTCATTTTTATTTAATCATAATAATAATAATGTTGGTGCAATATAGACAATAATTATAATTTCACCAACAAAAAAAAATATTTACAAAAACTTTACAATTTATTATAATCCAAAACAATATATATATATATGGTGAGGATATTGTTTTTTTTTATTATATGTCACACACAATATTGACCAAATATTCATTCAACACAAAAATCTACTTTTTTTAAACTCAAAACTAGACTATCTGTTTACAAAATCAAACTAGAAGCCTTTTTAATGTTTATATCTATATAAAAATTGGACTTGTCATCCCAAAAAATACTAAAATTGTTCTTTTTAATTATTTAAAAAAAATTTGACTTATTGTCCAAAAAAAAAACTCAAAACTAAACTTTTACTTTTTTTTTTATACATATCAAAAAAAATTGACTTGAAGTCAACCAAAGCTAGAACTAGCCTCCTCCGAATCAAAAACTAGACTCTTTGTTTATTATTATTTTTCATCGAAAAAAAAAATCAATCAATTTTTCCCCCTCTATTTTCTTCATGTTTACCACTTCGTACTCGCTGTATCTGTGCACACATTTCATCATTTTTTTATTTTTATTATTGTAAAATCTTTATTGGTATTTATGATTTTTTTTGTACACAAATACAAGGAATAAGACGAACAACGACGACGAACATATGTACACACTTATCTGTACGGCCGCATCGGACTCATGTCGAATACACCGATCGGTTCATTCCCCACTCTGAGCAAATATCACGTGTCAATTTAAGCCAATGATACCAGAAAGAAAAATAGAATATTCCAGATTGAACATTTTAATAAAGCAAACATTCCATCTCATACTACATAATACATGAACAAACACCAACTCGCAAGAGATATATATGCTTGTACATGATAATGAGGAGAATATAGAATAGAAAGAAAACAAGTAAATGCATAAAAATTTAAAATATGTTTATATAACAATCGGAGGGAATATTAAATTTAAATTTGGAAATCATAAAATGGAGCATAAATATAACACCATGGTGGTCGTGGTATTTTATAACTATACAAAAAAATTCAGATTATTCGACGTTTGGGATCTTCGCAAAAATCTTTTCCCTGTTTCAAGTGGAGACGTATGCCGGTCGTAACAATATTTATATTATTTTTTAGCTAATAAATTTTATTTCAGCTTCTCTCTCTCTCTCTCTCTCTTTCCATTTTCTTTCTGCTATTCACAATTATGTACATTAGAGTCGGGATATTTTCTTTTGATTTTCGTTTTGATTGCAATTAATTATGGATAAATGAGTGAGCTACAAGGAGGATAGTTCGTGAGAATGTATTTAGGTCGAAGGCAAATGTGATATTTTGGTTTAATTTTTTTTATTTATTTCCGTATCGGGTGGTTCAGAGCAATACACCCACGACTAAGGTACGTCTCTAGACTGAGCTCAGGCTAAGACCACTTTTTTGTTGTTTTGTTCCGAAACATTCAAAACATGCAAGTGTTTTATGTTTGCGGTTGCGGCGAGATTTTTATTTTCATTGCCAACCGTAACAAACTACATCTATAATACTGTGTAAAAAATGAAAAAATTGTAAAACAGGTGTTTGCTTTAGTTAGTACGGTTGTTTTGTTTGTTTTTTTTTATTTTGGAAAGTTCACGTTGCGAGTTCCACATAGGGAACTTTCAGTAACGAGTGGGACATTGTGATTTGGCGGTGGTCCGTATATAAGGCCGAAAATTAGAAAAAAAAAAAAAGAAAAAAAAAATTCTAAATCGTGAAATTGTGGGTTTGGAGCTGAACGTGATAATGGTATAAACCGTTGAAAATGCAACCAGGCCGATTAAGCCGGTGCGTAAGTGTGTGGCAGAAGTCAGTCCTGGCTTTCCAGCTGGGCGCGACGTGTTTTGAAGGGAATCCTGCGTTGGCTGTGAGCAGATCGTTTGTTTCTTTCTTCTCCAAATTTGAGTGATCGCGTTAATTTTTGTTTTTCTTTAGTTTTACCGGTTCATTAGAGTTTTCTTTCCTTCATCTTATTTTTAGCAAGGTCATGGTCCGTTGGATCTGGTCCTATAATTACCTTCTTTTTATTAATTCTTTTTCTTGCAATTATTATATTTTGACAGACACAGTTGTATTATTTATTTGATTTTTACAGCCCTCTTTTATCTAACAACTCTTGGTTTTCTTCGATGGTGTTACGACTGGCATAAGTCGTCATCAACCAAAACAAAAAAATATTGTATGTCCCAGACGCATCGATAGCGCAGCATTTTTTTTGTCACGCTGTGAAAAGATAAATCTGTACCCAAGTGTGTTAGTGCAATGAGAAAAATAAATATAGCATTCCATCCACTCGGTATTTTAGCGTGTTGTAAACTCTTTATATATCTGTTTGGTATTATCCTCGTTTTATGTACATTCATTTACGTCTCGTATGAGATTATGTTTGGACATGTGTCATATACCGAGTGATGGTCTGTTTTCTTTATCGGTGTGATTCTTCTGGAATCGTCTATTTTTTGGCTTGTATGTTAACTTGAGTGACGCGTGTTCTCTGAGTGGGGAATATAGACAGATCGATCATCGGTGTATTCGACGAGTCCGATGTGGCTGAAATATGTATGTTCGTCGTCGTTTTTCGTTTTGTTCATTGCATTTGTATACTATACATGAATACAATAAAAATTTTTAAATTATATAAACAAGAAAAAAAAATATGTGCACAAATACAACGAGCAAAACGACGACGATACGATATGAGAGATAATAAGAGGAGGACAATTTTCTGATTTTTTTTTTTTGATGTAAAAATAAATTTAGTTAGGCTAGTCTTGTTTTGAATACGGTCTCAAGAAGATCAATTTATTTTTTTTGAATTTTTTTTTTAAAGCATTTAAGTCTAGTGCTGGTTTTATATCGGTCGAGTTTTTGTTTTATAAATAAAAAAAAAAAAGAATTTAGTATCTAGTTTTGTATTCTACATAAGATAAATCTGATTTTTTTTGATAAGTTTGACCTTGTGAAAATTTCATATTAAAGATATTATCATTACAAACATTTTTTTGTTGGTTTCGGCAAGATAATTGCTTAGGAAACTTGTAATGCTTAGTTTTTGGTTTAATAAAACAAAATCATTATAATAAACAGAATTTGCTTACGGTAATCAAGACTTGTGGTGAACCGTTAAAATCATATTATTGTTTAAATTTATCCGAGTATAACACCGTTGTACGGTGAAACTTTATCTAAAAATTGTACACTGTTGGTACATAATAAAGCAATTTATGTTAAATAATTGTGATTGTGAAACAAATAAATGAACATTATAAAATTTATTATTGTGAAATAAATTAACGAAATTTTTTTTTTGAAATATAATACAAATTGTTGTTGTTGTATCAATAATTTTCCTGAACTTTAAAACTTTGTGGCAGTATTCCCGCCCGTGGAGGCAGGGCAACCATTTTGAAGGGGATCCTGCGTCGGCGATGGTTGGGGTGTGGCCGGACTTAAAAACAAGGTACACAAAACGAGGAAAACAAACTGTAAACTTTTTAGAGTAATTTTTATTTACGATCTCATTTTTTTATTTTTGTAAAATCAGTCAAAATTTGGTGTAACAGTTTGTTTTACTTCAGTTCGGGGCGTTTGGGAGAATTTCCGCTATTTTCTTTTATCGGCTCGTTTGTCCGCATTGGTTTGGTATGATTCGATAACGGGTTCGTGTTTTTCTTTCAGTGAAAAAATTTTTTTGTGGATTTTTTACCTTTCTATAATTTTTAAGAATAGTGAAAAAAGTGAATAGTGAACTTAAATATTAACGAAGGGAGAAATTATCGAGAAATTTTGCCAGTTTCAGTTTCGATCTGAGCGAGAATAACAAAAAATTTAATTTTTTTACCAGTCAATCTCATCAGGTCACTCCACAGTAAAAAATAATTATTTGGTTTAAGTACCGACAAAACTTAACATTTCAATACAGAAATCGTATTTATGCGTTAAATAAAGTTAAAATTGAAATTTATTTAGAGTGTAATATGTGTGTTGGCGTATAATTCGCTAATACTTAACTACACGTTTGTTTTCTATACATAGAAAGTAATCTAAAGTATAATTAGCATTTTCAGTCGCTATAGCCTGAAGAGATTGACTGGTAAAAAAATTAAATTTTTCATTATTCTCACTCAGATCGAAACTGAAACTGGCAAAATTTCTCGATAATTTCTTCCTTCGTAAAAAATAATTATTTGGTTTAAGTACCGACAAAACTTAACATTTTAAATTTTAACGTAAAATCAGTGTTAACGTAATTACCGTGAATTGACACCTTATATTTTTTTTGTTGCTCAAACAGTTAACATAAACATTTTATTAAATTTTGATCTTTGTGTGTAACGTTGCACCATGTGCACGTAGACAACCTTGATTGATCGGATGATGGGTGACGTGATCATGTGGAAGGTTGATTTTTTCCATTTCTGTTCCGTGCGTGCCGTTCGTTCCTCCAGGACAGGCTGTACTGGAGGGCGGCACGCCATATGAGTTGGTCGCGCTGTGTGACGGTTTCCGTTTCGGGGGGTCGTCGTTGGGATTGTCATGCGGGCGTCCTTCCATACCTGATTGGCATTGGTAACCGCCGCGACTGGGAAACAGCATCCCAGTAGGCGGGCCGATGAGGGGAGGCCCGTGTGGCAGTCACGGCGATGATCGTCTGGAATTAAAACTTTCACTTTGGATCGATCACTCCCGGTTTATTATTTCTTTAGCCGCTGAAGCCGTGGTAAAAATAATTTTCAATTTCCATTCCCTTCTAATTTTTATTCTTCATGCGGTTATTCAAGCATGGGAGTATGTCTGAAAAACTCCACGCCGCACTGTGAGCTCTAGCCAGCTAATATACCGCATCAGACCTCTATTCTCATGTCTGTTAACGGAATCCCTGTTGGGATTTCGCTACAATGGTCCTATGTATTGTTTTTGGTATGTCCGTTGTTATGAGTCTTCCTATTTCTGCTTCTCATTAATTAATTATGAATGAATAATTCTTTTGAGTGACCAGATAATTTAGGGACAGGGTCCGGTGAAGGGTCGTTTTCTCCATTTCTTTCCGGTGGTGCAGTTTGTTCTCCCCTAGCAGGCTCTCCGGCCTGTTCAGCGATGACGGTTTCCGCTCCACGGGTCGTCGCGTGGTCTGTTGTGAAGGCGTCCTTCCTTCATCAATGGCATCGGTGGCAATCGCGACCGGAAAGGCAATTCCGGTAGGCTGGCCGATGAAAAGCGGGCCTTTGCAGCAGGCGGCGATCGTCTAGGGTTGAAAGTGTCATCGCCAACGAGTACACCCTACTCATTATTTTGTTTTCGCCTCCTGAAGGTAGGACATGATTAACTCCTTTTATTTCAATTTTTAACTATGCAGTTATTCAAGCATAGGATCAAGTCTGGAAACCTCCACGCCGCACCGTGAGTTCTAGCCAGCTACTAAACCACACCAGACCACACATATCTGATCTTATGATTCTTTTAACGAAATTTCAGGATTTCGTTACAGTACATACTTGAAAAAAATGAAGTTAAAGCACTTACTGGTTTTTATTCACACCAGCCATGTTTAGGATTATGGGCACAATCAATGAACTAAGTTTAGACTAAATTAAAAATATTATGTCGGAGTTTTTTCTTAATTTAGACATAAAGGTGCTATCACACCAAGCGCGGCGCGTCGGCGGCAAATTTAAATAAATTTAAATACACGGTTTTTTGCTTATGTAGTGATAGAAAATCGTAGCTTGAACAAAAATAAAATTATTATTCATAAAACCATTTACAAACTTTATATTTTTAATAGATAATTATATGCCGCCGCGAAACCCGGCGGCAAAAAAAATCGTATAGCAATGTGTGATAATTTTGTGATTAAATACCTTTTTTTCGTATTTTCCTGTAAACATTTAAGACATCTTACGTAGAGTAGTAAAACTAAAGATAAATTCAGCACGTATTATTTTAATTCGTCAGAGCCAACTTTGATATATTTTAAAAAATGAAAGTTCGAAAAAATATATTTTAGAAATAATTTAATTTTAATATTTCTGCAACTAATATTTACTTAATACCAATATAGCCTTCTTGTAAATTGTTGTTGAAGATATGTAGAAAATTTTTATATAAACGTTTTATAATATATTTACTTTTTTCATTGAAAAACTTGCAACTAAAAAACACCATTTTTACTATAGATTCATATGGAAATCAGTGAAAAGTTATACCACTAAAAAAGCTTCTAAAAAATACGTCATTTTGATTATGGCTCTATACTCTAGAAGGCTCTGGTAATATGCATCGAAGCTTTTAATTGGAAAAGCTACTGTGATTTTTTTTTTGGCAATCTAAACGGAAAGATTTAAAAATAAATTTGGTGGTAGACGAACCAAATTATGATTTGTGACGAAATCATGTGCTTTATAAATTTAGTTTAAGTAAACTATTATGTGCAACAAGAATCAACATTACGATACATAAGTTTGTTGTAAATCAATCTAACTGTGGTTAGTGAGAAGTACAAAATAAAAATAAAAACGTGATGTTGCAAAAAACCAAAATCTGTTTACAGAAATTGGTTATAATTTTGAGTGGTATGTGGTTTTGAGCTTTTTGGTATTTCATAAATATTAAATCTAAACTTTAAATTAGTAATTACATGAAATAATAACTATTAAATAATGGTTTATAATAGACTGTGAATAGTTCGTGAGCAGTGACATGCGATTGAATGTTAATTAAAGAAACTGTTAGAAATTATATAACAATCCAAATTAAACGGTGAAAAATCACAATACCATGCTTGTCTAATACAAAATACCAACCATAATAAAAATGAAAAGTTAACGTTAAATATATAAACGTACACCATATCTAACCCAACAAAGCGCACCAAATACCAGTCGAACATTTGTATATTTACAAACAATTAATTGCAGAAAATTGAATCTTCAACATAACAACGACCAACATCCGCACATTGGTTTTATTGGTACATAACGGCCACATTTTCATTAAGTTTTCTTTGTTCAATTTTCTATTTATGCTTAACTAGGGAGTACAGCCCGTCCTAGGACGGATAAAATTTTGTGAATAAATTTAGTTATGTAATGTTTAGCTAAATATATAGTATTACACCTAATAGTGATGTCCAGCGGCCCCTGCCACAATCAACATTCGACCATTTGTTATTTTGTTATCCGTTATTAAGCCGAGTAAAATTTGTTTGAGATTAAAGGCTTTTAAAGATGATTTTACCTAAGGGCTTTTAGGGATGATGCTACATGTGTTGGGTACATCACACAAAACCTTACAGACCGACAAACAGGCAGAGTCTCGTTTTTTTGTTTAAAAAATAAAAAATAAGAATCGAAAAACAAAACTAACATGAGTTGAGCAGAACCGAATCTCAGACCCTAGCCGCTCTACTAACCTTGATTTAATTTTTATTGTTATTTTTCAAACATAGCACACTTTATACTTATTCTATGCATTTTTTAATAGGAAAAAAAATTTTACCGAAAAATTTTCATGGCTTAATAACTGACATTATAAGAATTTTTAAATAATTTGTAGTAGTATTTGCATACATTTAGGTGCATCTTAAAAGCTTACCATTCTTGTGTAATTACTTATCCTTTCTTGTGTAATTACTGTAGTAGCTGTAAAGAGCAATATTTACTTTAAAGTAAAATATTTGGTTATAAAATCAATAATAAAAAATAAAAAACTGGAAAGATAAAACTTTAAGGAGTCCAGTGCGGTACGTACATATCAGTAAAACTCAAATTTTAAAGAAATCAAAATCAGCTTTTCTTTCTTTTTCCAGTTGGTTGTTGATGTGCGGATACAGGTACAGTATTGATCTAAACTAATTCCTTAATATTTTACCGACCGGAAGAAATTCCACATTTGAATTATTTATTGTTACGTTTAAATTCTTCCAATTTTTCTGCGTGTCGTGATTAGCCAATTAGTTCTTATTTTCCATGTATGCAGATAGTCCTGTATAAAGTTTATGGGGTCTTGTAATCTTTTTTGAATTATATGGATTTTTGGAGCTGCGCTGTAAATTATAAAATCATCTGCGTAAGCTACCAATTGTATTTCATTAGAATTTTATTTGTCATTACTTATTAGATCTTTAACATACAAATTAAACAGGATTGGTGCATTAATTGAGCCTTGTTTTAGGCCATTAAATAATCTAAATGTGTGTGTTGATTCTTCTCTTCCATTTGTGAGTTTAAATTTTCTGTTGTATAACATTTCCAAAATTATTTGAATGAGGTCTGGATAGAAATACATTTTATGTATGTGTATGTCAATGAATACTGCCCCGGTACTTATTTTCCTATTAAGATTGTAACTGATGTCCGAGGTAACTTTGGTGATGGCATGAACAGTGGAGTACATTTTTATCCATAATGTTTTCCATATTATTAAATTTGTGTTCATAATGTGTTTGTTTCGATTCCAACTAAATGATTTGTTTCATGATGATATATACCGATATGTGAGTGAACTACATTTATTTCTGACTTTTGTTAAAAAAATCGGCGGTTGTTGGCCACAAATAATGTAAAAATATGTTTAACAAAATAACGGGATTGTGTAAAATTCACATCCAACTCTTAGTCTAAGCCGGAACAAATAGTAAATAGTTTGTTAGTATTTTAGCCCTTAACGAACGAGGGCTATTTTTGTATTACTCGCCTATAAGGCAACAGAAAATTGGGCAACTATTTAACACTTTTAGACTATTTTTTTATGATGAAAATTCAACGAATTTCAATATTTATACTTTTTTAATTATTTTTATTTTAAATTAATTTCAATTATTTGAACGTATGATGTTTTTCAAAGCTGTTGCCAATGTGTAGGGATGGATTCGCGGAACATGCTGAACAATGCATAAACGATTTTACGCAATATGATACTGTTTTTCTGTTTATGAAGAGAAATACAACAGGAAAATCCAAAAAATGCTGAATTGCATGGTATCACACACAGTAAGCGGCATTCCTTTAATACGAATTATTGAACGTGACATTTTATGTGCCTGATGAAATAATTATATAATGAAATGAAAACTAAATTCTTTACATGTCCTCTCAGCGAGGCCTTTCATTCGTTAAGGGTTAAAATAATGACTCTTTTGAATATTTGGAATAAAAACTGCGCCTGAAAATGATGCGAACCCTAAACATCAGGCGTGCGATTATGTTACGAGCATTACGAGTTTCGCGTTACGAGAAATTGCAACAAAACGCGATTATGTGTAAGACACTACGACTTCTCGTAATTGTGACTTGTTGTTGTTGTTTTACTCGTACAACTTTTTGCGTGCGACAGACAACTCGTAAAGAAAATTAGTCAACATATTTCAAGTTCTCGAAACTCGTAACTCGTAATACGAAAGATATTATATATGGTAGATTGGCTCAATCTTTTGCGGTCTATCATTCTAAACTTAACTACGTAACTTTTAAGAATGATAAAATAAAATGCCAAATATAACCATTATTTATATTTAAATTTATTATTTCGACTAGCCAATTAGGAAAAAATAATAATTTTCTTTTCCTTAATATTAAACCAATTATTACATTTATTTAGATCGACATAAATAAAATATTCTAGGTACGTAACTAACCAAATAACATTTAACTTCAAGAAGTTTTGAAAGAAAACAAAAAACTATATAAATAAAATGAAAAACTTTCCATTCAATAAAATATCCAAAAAATAAAACTAAATGTTATGTTTCTTGCAAAAAAACAACACAACTTTTCTTTCGTTTTTCAACTTGAGATGGATTAAAATGAAAATAAAGTTTTCCTTTTATCTTCATATTACGGTACATTTTGCTTTTCTCTGTTATTGTTTTTATCACAAATTAATCAAATTGATTTTTGTTTATATTTTTTTTTTGTTTTCGTTATCATTTTTTTTTTATTATTCACATAATTAAAGAAAATTAATCGAAAGAAAAAGGAAAGTATCCTGAATTAGAAGTGAACTAAGAAACAGAAGTAAAAAATAAATTATAATTAGAAAATGGATTTTTATTTTCTAATTGTTCAGGATAAAAAGTTTTATGTTATAAAAATATAAAGAGAAACAAAATGAAAAAATTAAATATAATTAATTTAAGAAGTTATCAGTTTTTCCTCTACTTTTTATGTATTCATGTTGCTCGAGTCATATATAATTATCAAGAATTAAGATAAAGTTTTAATTTTTTTTTTAATAAACCAGATAGCAAATTAGTAAATGATGTGGAAAGAAATTGGGTGGGTGTGTGTGTACATACCAAAAAAAAACTATCTATGATCGATTAATATGCAATTTTTGAGTAGTTTAGTGTTATTAAGTGTTTCTATTGTGCAAAATGAATAAAGTGATTGTTTATAGTCAATCAACATAAAACATGTGGTAGTTGAACAGATACGGGATTAATCATGTTCAAATATAGATAACGGTACTGCTCAGGTACTCGTTTCACACCACATGCCTTGTTTCGCCTGTGGTTGTGAAAAACAGTTAATGTCTTATTATCAACGGTAATTATTTGTTATTGAAATTTCACTTTACAGAATGATGTTGGATATGGCTTAGAATTTGTGTGTGTATGTGCTAAATATACCAAAAAAAAGAGAATGCCATATTGAACTTTTGGAACCCTATATATGTATACATATATATATATATATATATATATATATATATATATATATATATATATATATATATATATATATATATATATATATATATATATATATATATATATATATATATAAATATAATATATATATATATATATATATATATAATATATATATATATATATATATATTTATATATATATATATATATATATATATATATATATATATATATATATATATATATATATATATATATATACATACATATATATTAAAGCAAATTTTTACAACGATGTTATGTAAGAGTAGAGAACATAAGAATCCAAAGCCAACACTAATGTACTATTTACAAGTCTGACTGTCACCAGTATTATACATTTATTTTGCGCTTATACATGATAGTATTGGTGATCGACACACTATATAAATGAGTGAGAATAAACATACAAATATAGATAAAACAAAACAAACGAATTGTAGAGAAGAAAATTTGGTATAGAATAATGAAAATAACTAATTGCTATTGGTTAGATGAGAGTATTTTTATTGTATTTTCGCACTGACACTGCCAACTACAAGCTATTAAATGTAAAAGGGTATCTGTGTGCCTCATCACTGAGTCAGGCTTTTAGTACATTAGCGTTGGTTTTGAAGAATCTCATTACGTATGTTGGATATGTATGTGCCTTTTATTTGTATTTATAGCCAATACAAAAGCAACAAAAATGTCTATACAAGCCATATAGTACAAACTCTTAAGATATAAAAAGTACTCTATATTTGTATATATACATAAATCTGTTGTTGTTGTTGTTAAAATGTTATATGAAACAAAACAATACATAAACAAATATAGAGTACAGTTTTTTGATAGGGTCTGTGTAAAGTGCGAAAAAGACGGCTTGTATAAACATTTTTGTTGATTTTGGTCAATATTATCAATAGAGACGATTTCTAACGGTCTTATTTATATACCTAAACCAACACATGCGGACGTGGTTGTATATCGTAAAATGAGGTGGTTAGAACCTCGGTCTTGATTAATCAAACTCCCATATTAATCCCGAAATAAATCTCTTAAGTCAATCTTCAGCTCAGCCTTCAACTTAATAAACATATAAATCAACCTCCATGTCAATTGCAACATAATTCTAACGGTAATCACCAAATTAACCGCCAACCAAACCGTCAAATCAATCATTAAATCAACCACAAATCAACTTTCAAATTAACCATTAACGTAACTCTAAATTAACTCTTAAATAATTCCCTAACCGAACAACTCACTTAACCCCAATGCAGGCTAACTAAACCCTAACTCAACTTCAATTCAACTTAGCTCAAACCAAATCGCAACCCTCTGCTCAACTCATACCATCTTACCAACATACCATTATACCATCATACAATCACCATCATACCATCATAACACCATACCATCATACCATCATCACCATTACCATCACCATTACCATCACCATCACACAATTCTTATATACAAACCATCATACCATTATACCATCTTACCTTCATACCATCATACCGTCATCAAAAATCGACTCAATTTTTGAAGTTTTAGAAATTCCTCTGTAGTAACTTGGGACCTTGATTATCATCTCACGAGGAGGAGATGAATGTTTCAGATAATAACATTGACCTTTCTTAAGTCTTAAACCATATTTAAATAATTTTATAATGGCAAAAAAAAAATAAATCGCGTTCGAAATGGTATTCTAAATTGATTTTTAGATCTAAAACTCAGTTTAGAACCAAATTTCCATCGCACATGTCAAATTTCACCATTATCGGTTAAGAAAAGACAAGTTCCATTTTACTTTGCCATACTCTAGAACTATATCCAAAAATCACTTTAGAATCCCATTTCCATGGCAGATGTCCAGTTTCACTCAAATCCGTTAAGAAATAGCCAAATTCCGTCGTTACTGGCCTCATTCCAGAACTTCGTTTACAAATCATTTTAGAATCCCGTTTCCATTGTACATGTCAAATTTCATCATAATCGGTTGAGAAAAAGGCAAGTTCCATCATACTTGGCCATATTCCAGAACTTTATCCAAAAATCATTTTAAAATCCATTTTTAATGCACATGTCAAATTCATCATAATCGGTTAAGAAATAGTCAAGTTCGATCGTATGTGGTCATATTCCAGAACTTTATCCAAAAATCGTTCTAGAATCCCATTTCCATCACCCACATGAAATTTCATCATAATCGGTTAAGAAATAACCAAGTTTCTTCATAGGTCCCTTCATGATCCTAATTGACCATTTTCCAGAACTTTATCTACAAATCATTTTATAATCCCATTTCCACGCACATGTCAAATTTCATCATAAACAATTAAGGAATAGCTTAGTTCCATCCTACTTGGCCATATTCCAGAACTTCATCTAAACATCATTTGAATATCCCATTTCCTTTGGAAATGCTGAATTTTATCAAAATCGGAATCCCAATAAAATTTTTATAAAAAAAATCACAAATCCTGTTTAACGGACAAAGTTTTTGGTCCCGTCGATTTCCGCTGTAGTGAGGTTTCCCTATATATATATAGATTGCTCAACTGCTCATTAAACCCTAATCCAACGCCAATGGAATCGCAACTAAACCCTAATTCAACTCGCAAACGGAACCCAACTTAACCCTCAACTAAACCGCAAACTTTACCACAAACTCGCTCCTCAAGCCATCATATTTAAAAAATTGGTTAACAACTCACTATATCCTATCCAGCCCCAACTCAACTTCAACTCAACCCGCAAGTTGACCCCGAACTTAACTTTCAAATCAACCCCAAACTCAATACCCAACTCAATATTCAAACCAGCATATCGTCGGCCTAACTGTGAATTAACGTATCTGACATTTTTTCGAAAGTTCTTTATTGGTACTAAATGTTTCGTCATGAGAAACTCTGTCTGAATTTTCCACCCGCGTTGGTTCACCGTCCTAACAGTCAATTAACGTGGGTGCAGGAATTCAGTTGCAGTTTCTCACGACGAACATTTTAGTATCAGAGATGAGTTTTAGAGAAAATGTCAGTTACGTTAATTCACAGTTAGGCCGACGATATATAAAAAATTGGTAAATTGTTTTATAACCAGGTATTTTGGGTCAATTCGTATGGCAGGTACCCGACCCTTTTGACGCACAGGTTCCAAAAGCTTTTCAAATCTCGGCCTTGACCATAGAAACAGATTGGCAAAAAAAAATTTAAATCGGACAAGCCGTTCTCGAGATACCATGGGTACATACATACAGACACATGGACAGACATTTTTATTTTGATTTTTTAGACTCAGGGACTTTCAAAACGTCGAGAAATGTTGTTTTGGACCAACCAAATTTTTGATCATTTTTGACAGGATTTCAATACTTTGGTTTTTTTAGGCCGAAGTAAATTTATTCAATTTTTAATAAGCGTATCATGATGGTTTTTATTATTGTTTTCAATTTTTGGCCTTATCTAAATTAAATCAGACCAATAATCGACAAATATTCAAATGTCGAACCGTACTAAAATGTACTTCGAATGAATGTGCAATACAAATACATAATAAATATGGACCGGAGAAATTTATTTATGTACTGTTTTCAGACCGGAGAAATTTATTTATGGGAAGTACAAGTCCCTATAAGTTATAACCCATACATATCTCTAGCCATAGTGCATTTCTGCGTTCAAGCTTCGTTATACTGAAAGGCTAGTTGTTCATTAAAGAGAGGTGTCACTGTGCGTCTTGAATTTGTAGTTTAAACTGTCCAAGATACAAAAAATTTAAAATTAAATAATAGCTCATATAGTTTTTTGTTGGGTCAGGTTTAGGAAAATTTCAAATTCGTAAAACAAAGTTAATCTAAATTTAAATTATTGTGTCTTTCTTTAACAAGAGTTCTACCAAGGTTTGAAATGAGAGCTCATTGAAAGTGTAAATTTTAATTTTAATTGATATTATAATTAGGGTAATTGGATTTTTCGTAATATTGTATGATTTTAAATTTTAAGCTCAAGTTACTTTATTTTATGCTTTCTCGTACGGCGTCTTACTTTGGGATTTTTTACAACAATTTTGAGTTATCAGTTTTGATTTTACCCTCAGAAAGAGTTAATCTTTAACTTAAAATTGGAAGAGTAACGGAAGAAATTCAAAATGCTGCTATTTAACACATTCCTCATTGAACTTAGTTAACAGTTACTTTATTAAGCAGTATGCGCAAACCAGAATCAAAGGATTGAAAGTCCTCACACTCACCGGCAGAGAAAACGGGCCACCCTATTTTTTTTTATGTGAATAGCTTGAAACAAAAATCAAATACTAGGTCATTCTAAACAATCTTGGAAAATATTACCATAGCAACTATGTCTAATCATTTATCTGAGTATTTTTACTTTACCCACGACATGGCTGATAACTAAATTTTCCAATGTGAATACCTCTTGAACCACACTAGCTGGAAACAGGAACGGATTACTATACTATATACTCACTTACATATAACCTTATGATTCTAGGATCGGGATATATCTTTCGAATTATAAAGGCTTTCAGATACATATGTTTACTAAATGTTTTATGACATACAATTAATTTTCTTTGAGATGTTGATAAACATTTACCACTCAACAGATGTTGATAAACATTTGCCACTCAAAAAATTTGATCACAGATCAGTTAATATGGATTGAGGAACTCCGAAGATACATATAAACTGTTCCACGAAAAACCGGGCAACTTCGTTTGTTTCTTGTGCCTATAATGGAAGTACTATCGAAAACTTTGATAAATTACCTTGGAGTGTCAGTATATACTTCTTCTGTCTATATGAAGGTAGTAGAGGACCAACAATATCTAAGAATATTTTTTAGAATGGTGTGTGGGAAGTTGGTGTGATCTTCATTGGAATTTTTGTCTTTTTCGAATGTTTATTCTTTTGGCAGAGTTCACATTTTTTATATAATTTTTGATGCGTTGGTACAATTTAGGAAATTTATAAAACTTTCTAAGGCGTAAGTATAAGTGCGTTGTATTCCTTGATGCCCCCCACGATGGTGAGTTATGAAATTCTTAAATAATATTTGTTATTTCGTCATCTTTGTTAACTCAGTTAAATTAGAATTGTGTGCTGACAAGGACGTCGATATTGATTTTGAACGTATGATGTTAGTTCCCAATTTTAGGAGTTAGTTTCAATGGATGTGTTTAGTTTCGCAGAAGCTTGGGAACGAGTTTAAAAGTCAATCTCAAAATTATTTAGTGAAAACTAAGTGAATCCGCATTGGTGTTCGTTTTTCCCGGTTTATATAAAATCTTATAATCATATTCCTCCAAACGAATTCGCCAACGATTTAACCTGGAACATGGATCGGTTTTAATAAACCACAACAACGGTCTATGATCTGTGTAAATTGTAAATGGTCGACGATAGAGATAAGGTCGTTAATGTTCCACTCCCCTCACAATTGCCATCAATTCCTTTTCTATTGTTGCGTAATTTTTCTCGGCTTTGTTAAGACTACGACGGCAGTAAGAGAATGGTCCAGATTGTTTACTTTTCGCGATAAAACTGCACCAATAGCTGTGTCACTGGCATCACAGCTAATAAGGAAATCTTTGTTGAAATCAGGATAAATTAAAACTGGCGATTTTGACAGCGCTTCTTTTAAAATATGAAAAGATTCATCACAGAAAGAACTCCAGAGAAACTTGACTTCCTTTTTCAAGAGGTCAGTGAAGGTCTTTGTTAACTTTAAAAAATGTTCAATGAATCGCCTATAATAACACACTAGGCCCAAAAATCTGAATTTCTTTCGTATTAGTTGGAGTCGGATAATTTTGAATACAATGAACATTTTTCATGATTCGGTTTAATACCTTCTGATGTAACAATATGGCCCAGATAAGCAATTTTCTTACAAAGGAAATGGCATTTCCGTGGATTAAGTTTCAAATTCGCTTTACGAAAAGTTTCAAAAATATTCCTTAATTTAAAGTTGTGGTTTGTTAAATTTACGCCATGCATAACTACATCGTCCAAATAAACGAAGTACTGAATTCCTTTGGCCACTGAGCACATTATTCATCAACCCTTGATTTTAAGCGAGCTCCCTTTAACCCAAAAGGCGTTCTTTTAAACTGATAATGTCCGGTGAATGTTTCAATTTTTCCGTTTGTAATTTCACTCAATTTTCGTAGATCCACTAAACCCGCACAGTAAAGGGAAATTCCAGGGGCTTCGGCTGTTCTCAATTATGTCGTCCTCTACCATCTTAGCAAGTTGCTTGTTCACCTCATCTTTGGTAGATTGCGGAAGTCTATAAGGTTTAACATGAATAGGGGCTGAATTACTAATAAGCTGAACATTACGTTCAATTTCGCTAGTAGTAGTGAGTTTATCTCCTTCTAAATAAAATATATGGTTGTATTCACGAAATATGTTGATAATGGAAGGTTTTTCTTCAAGATTAGTACAAATTCAAGAGCTTTAGTACAAATTTCTGATTCGAGTGTCGCAAGACGGTTGGTTATATGGTTTGAGCAAGTGTTTAAATTATATACTTCGTAATTATTTATCGAATCAGTTTTAATCTTAATATTCAGTAAAATAACTTCACTTTCAGGGGTAGTAACAATTGTAACTAAAGAAGAATTATTAATAATTTGTGTGACAGAATTGCCAATAAATACACCAGGCTCAATTTCTTGTGATAAGCATATTTGATCACTCGTATTTTAGATTTCAGAATTTAATTGAACTATTCTGTGCGACAGTGGTGGAATTACAACACTAGGAGCTGCTGAAGATGTTTTTAATGTATTTAGTGTGTAACCAATTGTTAATAGAATATATTTGGAATGATAGTAGCAACTAACAATCGATTTTAGCGTTGAAAAAGGTTGAGTCCTTTTTTTTTGAATTTTTTGAGGTTTATTCTTCTTCACATGCCTTGTTTATTGCAGCATTCAGAGAAGTGAATCGACAAGCTTTTATTATAATTTTGAATGATCGAGTAATCCTTCCTGAAACGCTTTTCAAGCAGTTCTCGCGTTAAATTTGAAAATGAATTCTTTAGCATCTTCCCATTGTTCTACAATTTACGATTCGTCTAATTGTGAGTGTTAGGTTTGGGTTCTATTGCCATAATCCCTAGCTTTAAGAAGTTCTAGAAATTTCGATTCTTCAGTTTCTAGTTTTAAAGGTTTGTGAATTATCTCACAACAAGCCAAAAATCAATGAAGTTCCAATGGATTGCCCTTGAACTTATGAATTATTTTTAAGGAAAGTTCGTAATTTAAGACGCACATTTTATGAATCAAAGTTAAAATTTGTTTAACCGAAGTTTAAATAAGATGGCAAAGATTTCAAGATAAAAAAAACCAATTAAAATATTTCGTTATTCCCGAGAAATATTTCACCAGTTTCAGTTTTAAAAAAATTAGGGGATTAGGGTGTTTAGGATAACGATATTTGACGATCTCACACAATAAATATCGATCTAAATCTTCTGAATGTGCCGTGTTATCTCGCTCTTCAAGTCCTGGATTGTTGGCTTAAACCTTGTATAATTGGTATTGCTGTTCTACGATATAATGAGGTTATTGGCATGAGGTGCTATATTATTAGAACCATATATCTTTAATATCAATATTTGAAATGTGTGGTAAAAAAAACGGTTATCATACCACGGTAGCACAATTAAGGAGCTAGATTCTTTGAAATATCTTTGTAAAACTCTAAAACATTGCTCCGCATTAATTGGTTGTAGAATATAAATTCGAAACAGGTTTGGAAAAAAATTAGCAGTTAGCAGTTATACCGTTTCAACATCCTAAAGTTGTTATTTGGACATCCTTTACAAGTTAGGAGCAAAAAGAAACAACAATCAGCAAAACAAAATTCATATTTAACAACGAATGTAAGTTATTTGATTAGAGATAGAGACGAAATTATATTGGCAAAAATAAAACTGTACCTGGCCATCCCTAAAAAAAATTCAACCTTAAGAGAGGGGAGGAATGCAATTAAAAGCAATAGACAAAAATTTACTGATACTCAAAACTATTTTCCCTGTCTCAATGCTTCAAATATAAACTGCCTAATTGTTTTATTTTATTTATTACATTAAAAAATGGGCGAACAACGATACTGGCCGACATTAAAAAATAGGCGAACAGCTATTTTTAGATAAACTGGAAATTCCTATTTAAAATTACGTTTGTTAAATTCCAATTACCTATCATCCATATTTAAGTTCTTGGTTCAAACTTGGTCTTTGGGCCTTGGGGCAAAATTACGGGGAGAATGATATTGGAGGATTGAGTTAATTTTGAATTTTGACAGATCAATGTTATTTTATTACGAAAAACAATCAATCTGACAATGACATGACATAAGCTACAAATACCGTGTTATATCGATTTTGGGATTCCACAGGGACCCATTCCGGGCCCGCCTTTGTTTATCATGTGTATAAACGATCTAACTGTAAATATCGTTTGTTTCCAGATGACTTACTAACTTATAGATTTTGCGATCCAGCGAGTATTGGCAATAGCATCAATAAAGCAATTCTTTAACAGCTATCATTTGAGATTGGTCATTGAGGAATAGGTTCTCATTAAATTATGATAAAACGCAATGTATTTTGATTTCATCTAATAGCTGTAGTACGCTTGATTTCCCAAAAATATCTTGGGGTAATTTTTGACAAAACTCTCTGTTTGGATGCTCATATTGTAGGTGTCAGCAAACAATTATCAATTATTTTAGTAAATAAATCTTGCTGTGCTACGTAAACAATCGTTGAAAATATCTTTTTCGAAAGTCGCCTGGTGCGGTAGAGTTTTTTATATCAAAATGTAAATAATTCCAAATACTGATGCCGCTTACATAGAAAGAATTCATTAGTCTCGTCCTATTAATCCCAAATTTTTTTCACAACTGAAACTGGTTTTAGATAGTACTTTTCATGTAGGTCACTTTGGTGTCAGCTACCTAGGATTTTCTCAAGAAAATTTGAAAAATAATTTTTTCATAATATTTGCTTTTTTTATAGACAAATATATTAATTGTTCATGGCAATCGTAATATTTTCGATTTGGGAAATCAGAAAAATAAAGAGGCCAATCCCTCATAACATATCTACTGCCAAAAAAGTAGAAATATTATTCCCCCCTTCCCGCACTTTTGTCCCAAGGCCCAAAGAGTTATTACTCAATGCCCAATGTATTACTCTGTAAAAATGGGAACCCTCCATGAGTTCCTTATTTTGGTAGTTTGGTTTCGTACTGAAAAGTTGGTCTACTCATCAGGTAGCTACGACCAAACTACAAAAAATCCACTCTAGCCACTTACATTAAGTATCTGGCCAGAACGTACTGACATAGCGAATTATTATTCACCACATCAAATATCAAAAACCCATGGAGAAACATCATAATTATTTATTAAGAATTTAGTTTGTCTGTCTGTAATCAATTTTTTTTTTTTTTTTTGTAGGAGGGTTCTCATTTTTGCAGAGTAATACAGTGGTATAACTCTTTGGGCCTTGGGGCAAACTTACGGGGAGGGGGGAATGATATTTATACTTTTTTACAGTCGATATGTTATAAGGGATTGGCCTCTTTATTTTTTTGATTTACCAAATCGAAAATGTTGGGATTGCCATGAACAATTAATATATTTGTCTAAAGACAGACAGACAGACAAGTTAAATTCTTAATAAATAATATTTGATATAATTATTGGGTGCGATCCTATCAAACATCGTTGTCCTAAACAGCCTAATCTCCTATTGTTTTCAAAACTGAAACAGTATTGGGTAGCCTAGATCTTATGTCAAGTTTTCATATAGGCCACTTTGGTGTCAGCTTCCGAGGATTTTCTCAAGAAAATTGGGTAATCATTTTATCATAATATTTGGTATATTTATTAGGTGAGATCGTATCAATCATCGTTGTCCTAAACACCCTAATCCCTATTTTTTTCAAAACTGAAACTGGTTTTGGATAGCCTAGGTACTACGCCAACTTTACATATGGGCCCCAAGAAAATTAGGAATTTCATTTATTCATATTAATTGCTATATTAATTTATAAAGAAAATATAAAATGTAACATCTTACTTCCATCGTATTTATGTATTACATAAAATTCTTAAATAATTTTTATTATTCTTATTAAAGAAATTCGTTATAACGAGAGTTTCTGCTTTTACACTAATACATGAGAATAATAATTTTTATTGACGATTTTTAGGACAGATTTAGGATAAAGTTCACGCGAATCCAAGAAAACATCCAGAACAGAAAACGGTTGAATAATGTTTATCTAAGTTAAATCAACCATCAAGCTTGGAAATGGACGTTTTCCGGAGAAATATCAATCTCCACTATTTGCATTATTATATTAATCCTATACATTTGTATCCAGAGTAACAAAACAACAGTATAAATAAAGAACCCAAATGGAACTGTTCCAAAGGCCACATATGTACAGCAGAATAACCATAGTACATCATATCAAGACCTACTTAGAAAAGCAGGTGTTGGATCAAATGTCGAGGATGCCCTTTCTTCACCCCCGGGAGGAGTTATAGTTTCATAGGATATATTATAACGAATGTAGAACACACAATATTAAGAGGACGCAACATCAGCATAACGTGTAGATTGAAACCAAAAACCCAACGTGATGATCAACGACAATACCGATTCATCAAATTGTGTCAGTAATTTTCGACTTGCTTACCTTTTAATTAGATTACTATAAAAAAATACATAAATAAATAGAACTAAATAGAGTGATTAAGTTAGTCTTAAGTAAATAATTGAAGTTGTAACTTTGAAATTAATAAAATAAAGATAAAAGAAATAAAAATTACTTTACAATTTTTATTTTTTTATATTATGTGAACATACATAATCATATGTAATTATAATAATAAAAACTATTCAATACAATAA
Source organism: Tipula vernalis (assembly GCA_958295665.1). Lineage (NCBI taxonomy): Eukaryota > Metazoa > Arthropoda > Insecta > Diptera > Tipulidae > Tipula > Tipula vernalis. The sequence goes on along the minus strand of OY282558.1, from coordinate 292,436,696 downwards.
ATGTACAATCCGTCATTTTGACGGATGGATAGTTAAAGTATTATCAAAGAATAGGCTACCAATCGGATACCTTTAACCAGCAATTTCCTTCCTCTCGCAGCAAAATAAAATTAGCGCTGTTACGTATTATTTACTTAATTTAAAGAATAATTGGACACCGTCAAACAAAACCAATCTGAATAACCATTTTTCATTCTCTAAAATTATTCTAGAAAACGACAAAGTGAAATGAAATATTGTTACGAGGTAAGCGTGCTTAATATTTAAATATAAAAATAAATCTAAAAGAAAAGCCAATTAACAATATTTCGATATCATTTCTGAAAAATTTGAAATCTTTTCTCCTCTTAAGGAAACTGCTCAACCCTTATCAAATATAAATTGATATAATAATATATCAGATTAAATTAAAAAACAACAAAAAATGTGAATAAAAGAAATTCCAAAGCTAAGTTTCCTTATTATAAAATATTTTTAAATATTTTTCGAGATATACTTGATATAGAAAAAATATTCTTAGAAAAAACTTTTTAAATCGCATTTAATACAAATTATAATAATAATAATACAAATTTTAAAATTAAAATCATTCGATAATATCCTTATTATTTTGTCTAAAAAATTCCAAAACAAGAGAAACTTTGGAATAGCAATTTCCGTTCAAAAATTTATTACTCATTTATAACGACGGTAATACTGTTCTCATGTTTTTAATTGTATCATACTCGTAGGTACTTGGGGAAAACTTATATTCATTAGAATTCTTTGAATAAGTAAAGTTTACAAAATGAACAAGTGTTTTTTTATGAATATTGATTTTTCAATGAGAGATTAGAATCTAAAATTTAGATAAATTATTTTTTAAGAGGTTTTGTTTATTAGAACTTAATTTTATGCATCTTAAGACAAAATTGAAATAAATATGAAAATTGAGAGTACGCCAAGCACAGTATAACTATTATATAACTACAAGCTTCCGGATATTGTGACTTCTAATTTTAACCTAAGTTCTAGACTGCGTCAGAATGCAAGGGATTTTAATAGAATTTGTTGTTAAAGAAATATTTCATTGTTCATTTATTTTTTAATGAAATTACTCAAATTACTTTCCAGTTTAACAACATAAACGAAACATAGATTTTATCGAACTAGTTATATATAAAATTCTTGAGCTGTCAATTATGAATTATGAAAATCTATATAATAAAAAGACAAGATACTCGCTTTTTGACTGTATTCACAACCATGTATAAATACGATGTTATTTCACTAATACATTCAACATTATATTTATTTTTAGAGAAGTAGCATGCAAATGATTGGGTTTTCTAGGGAGAGAATTTTAGAAGATCCTGATGTAAACTCATGCAGTATACAAACATAAGTACATACATTTTTATGATTTTATTTTTATTTTTTTGTTTAATTTTATTATATACTGAATCCAACGTACATAGCTATGTATAAAATCATACATATTCTCACCTAATCAGAAAATCCTAACAGAAAGGACATAGGACTGGGAAAAACGTACGGACTGGAAAAAATTCTCAGTTGAACTGCGAAATTCAAATTAAATATGATTGACGAGCTTTGCCATCTCGAAATAATTCCAGAGTATTGGTAATTGATAGGTCTAATAGAAAATCATCGGGAGATTATTGCCAACAAAACATAATTTGAGAATAACTACCAATAAACTAGTTCAGCAGTTTGATCGTTTTAAGGAGTGAAATTTTTGTTTGGTTTTAGACCAATGTTGTGCGAACTTTTTTGGTTGGGTTAGCCAGTAAAGAAATAATCGGACTACGTGAAGGAATGCTAAGACAAAAATAAACTAAAGCAATTAAACAATTTGTATTTGGTTTAGGGCTCTTTATTATTTCTTTTTTATTAATTAAAGCTTTACCTTATGAAAATTAATCTGAATAAGGTGAAACGTTCGTTCCATTTTTGCTCTCGTCGTGGTGAGGTTGAATTTCTATGGGTCGGCTGTATCTCATATTTATTGTTGATTGTTATTTCAGATATTTTTTTATATTTTTTTCTTTGATTGTTCTCATATACAGTGGATGAAATGGATATACATGAGATGTATCATGTATGGTTGTGGTATGATTATTTTTATTCACCGGTTCGATCGAGGGACTGTTGTTTGTTTTTCAAATACATACAGACAATATTTCACTAATTCATTGAGCATTTGAATTGTTTTTTTTTTCGTTCGTTTTGGCGGTAGACCAAACATGCGAGATCTTTCTTTTTTTATGAGGTGATTTGTAAAGTTAAAAAAAATTGAAAAACGAGGAGGATGGGCATTAGGCATTCGGATCTCAAATGATAAATTTGATCGAGGAGAATAAAAAAAAAACATTAAATTGAAAAGTTAACTTGATAAACGCATCAACTGTTGTGCGGAGTTTTGAAATAAAAATTGGACAATCGAAAAAGAATTATCTTTAAAGTAAGAGTCTGTGTAAGTTATAAGAATCATTGATCAGAGTGAACAAAAAAAAAAAAAAAAAAAAAACAATAAGTCTGTTCATATGCACACATATGATATTTAAAAAAAAACAAAATTTTTAAGAAAATATCGCAACTAAGAATAATAGTTTGCATCTTAATACAGATATTAATTGAGTATTCATATTTCAAGCCATAAATGCGGTTATAGAATTAGTGATATAGTCAAATCTGTGTTCAAATTAATAACATTATTGGTTCGTGTAAAAGGAGTTCTGGTGAACATAAAGTGATAAATTTAGTGACTGTATTAAATTAGAACAATACTTGTTGAGAAAGTTAGAGATAAATTAATTAAATATCTATAAATAAAAATAAAATAAGAACGTTTTGTGTACTGATATTTGAGTCTTGCATAAACGTTATTGTATTAGCGTGTTGATGATAAGCGTAAGAAGGCATGAAACATTTGATCACATCTGCCTATTGATCCACCAACAGTTTTTTCCTTCGCCTGCAGAGTGTAATTGTCTGTTTGGAGGGCGATCACTTTGCGAAGCTGATTTGGGCGGTGGCTGTATTGTTACAAGAAGGCATGTGGTTTTGTGTCCTGAGTATGTCATGTTGAATAGCGGTGTTTTACTGGCGGTGCCTTGCGGAGAGCTGACGTCATCAAACCGAGTAAATTTGGATAAGTTTCGCATTTTTCTTGTATAATTGATTTATAATTTTGGTTTTGGTTATATCTATTGAATTATTAGTTATACCTACTCGTATATGTGAATTTCTTAGTCGTGTTAATATTGTTTTAAATTAATGTTCATTCTTTTGTGACATCTTATACAATGTTATTTATTTCAGTCATGCTTTCATCAGCTAATTAATATTATTTACGTTTCATTTTAGGAAACAACCTATCGTATCGAGTTCTTGGGAAGCGCTTTCTTCGTCTTCGATAAAATCAAGGTAACAATTCTTTGGGTAAACATATTTTTTTTTTTTTGTTTATTTTCAAACTTGTTACATGGTATAATGTTATTTAGCTGCCAATTTTTATAAAATGAGTTAATTTTAATAAGATGTTGCAAATTATTTTCTTTTCTTTTCTGATGTTAACGTAACTAGATGATAAATTTCTATTTCACAATAAATGTATATAATCACTTAAAATTACGTTACAATTTTTTTTTTGTTATCATGATCGGCTAATATCTGTGATGGATGTGGAATGACGTGAGTTGAAGGTGAGTTGATGTGAGTGTGAGTATTCCTTGTTGTTTTATGCCATAGGTGTGATGAAGTGCCAGAATGCAAACTCCACGACTAATTTACCTCTCCGTTCGACCTAGCGGCAGAATTATGGCGTGTTCTGGAGTCACACGTTTCTCTTTAAAATTTTTTTTCTGGTCACGTTATTTTCCTATAGGAAGAGAGAATGTTACAAAGGTTCGAAAGCATAAGCTTTAATTACTGTAAAAAAGAAATAATAAACTGCCCTAGACCAAATAAATTTGCTTAATTGATAAATGGTAATTGGCTTGTAAAAATAAAAAATAAAATAGTAAAAAAAAATTTTTTCTTGGGTCGAACGATACGTATTCTTAAAATTACTGTGCCATAAATTAATGTGAAATTTATTAAGGCATTGTTGAAATACGTTTAATTTATGTTATAAAGCCTGTCTCTCAGGCAGAAAACGAGAACTAAAATAGTGAAAGAGGAACCCATTTATCCAAACCGTGAGATATTTGGGAAGTAAGTTCGGTTTTTCTAATAGATAGCTTAATTGTTCTTATATATATTGTGAGAATCTGGTAATATATGTTTTTAAAAAGTCTCCTAATAACCTTCAAAAGGCAGTCGCAGTATATAACATTTGATTAAAATATAAACAACAAAGTATTTTATTCGATTTAAAATGGAGAGTTTTGTGCCTAATAATCGTCATCGTTTACTTGTGGAAGCTTACGGTGAACATACTTTTTCTATTATTGTCTGTAGAAGGTGATTTAGGCCATTTGAAGAAGGTTTGTTCGATGTTGAAGGCAGATAACGTGAAGATAAACCGAAAAAATTTAAAGATTAAAAATTGCAAGCATTATTGATGATGACAACGCACAAACGCCATAACATTTTGATATTTTGTGTTTAAGTGAGACTTGGCTTCATCCAAAAATATCATCTGCTAGCGTGCCAATTTCGGGTTATGAAATGCTACGCCATGATCTTGTTGCTGGTAAGAAAAAATCAGGAGATGGGGTGGCCGTGTATTTTAGATCGTCTTTAAATATCAAATGTGTTGACCGTCCTGTTTTGGGGAAGGCTGAGTTTATTATTTTAGAACTTTGCGACGATATTCTGACTTGTAAATAAATTGCTATTCACATGTGATAATTTTTGGTGATTTGAATAATTATTTAAATGCTACCCCGAATTGATTTCTCGACAATTTAAATATACTCAATTTATTTGTTGTTCCATTATTATTTTTGATTTCTTCATTTTCAAATTTCCCGCCAAAATTTTATTTTTGAATTTTCTCAATGATCATCCAATTTTTATTTAATTTTTTTTTTTTTTTGAATTTTACGTCCTTTAATTCTATTGAACATACTAAAAACTTGCGCTAGTAAAATTTTTCGTTTTCGTGCAAAATACGTTTAAGTATGACTACCTATTTTGAAAATTTTAAAAATCGCATGGTAGATTTTTGGCCCTCTTACAAAAACTCGATTTTATTTAATTTTTCCAGGTTCATTTTTTCACTCGTTTTTGTGATTCAAAATTAAATTTAAAACAAAAAATATTGGCAGTAAAAAAATTTATTAGAAAATAAGGATAGAAATTTAAAGATATTTATACGGTTAAAATTTACATGTATATTTTTTACATTTTAAGTAGCCTTCTGTTGAAGGTATAACTGCATGAAAATCGCGAGTCCCTTTTATTGTTTTCAAGTTCTCTAATCTACTGCCTAGTTCGATTTGTTTCAATTTATATTGAGTATCTGAACAAAATTCAAAAACTATATCAGTTTTCAAAGTTTTAGTCCATTTCTCAAATTTCCTCCGCATTGGTTATGTCCCCATCATATTCTTTGGTGAGACTGGCTCTGGATGCCATTCTCTTAACAGTACCTCCTACTCCATCGCATGGTCCCTTTCCGTGAGCAGTTGCGTGAAAATGCCACTCACAATCAACTCCAAAATCCTCTTTGTGTTTAGTTATATTCATAATTTTTTTTTTATTTTTATAATATGTTACTGCACTATCTGTGACGTAATAAATTTTAGATAAATTCGGAATTTTTGTTTTCAAAAACTGCAATAATTTTTCTATGAACAAGTGAACTGCTACAGCGTCATGATGAAGACAATCTGATATTATAACGAAGCTGTAGTGCTGCAATATTCCTCCCTCAGTTTTGTAAACGACAACACTATATTTTCGATCTGAATCTTGATTTAGAATAAGAACTGAAGAAGGACGAAGGTCCGAAACTGGTCTTAATTTTTAAAAATAATAAAAAATTGTATATCACAAAAAGAAAATTGTTAATTTTTTTAATTAATTAATGTATATGTAAATTCATTTATGTATGTGTTTTTATATAATAAAATCAGTGATATAAGCCACAGTTTAGAAAATCTATTAAAAATGGAAACTTTCCATCTTTATAATAATTTATTAGTAAAATTTTTACTGCACATGATAATCGACATGAGACATTAAACTTTTGGAACATACTATATTCTTAGATGAGCGTAAATTTAACAGTTTTGAGCCTGCATCTCCAATGAAAGGATTATCATGTGGAGAAAACCAAATGATGAAACGAATATTCGGAATTTAAGACCAACAATAAAACGTGGAGTTGGACATACATAGTAGGGTGGTCCATTTATCTGAAATATTAAAATTAGGTTTTCCACAAGGTTGCTTTTATTCCAAACATGCTAACTAACGACTTTGCAAAATTTCATCTAACTAGGACAATATTTAGAGGTCACTATAATAGATCATTTTTAGGGTAAATGGTTAAATCATACACAATTCAAGTTTTTACAAAAGTTATTTATTAACAAAATACAAAAAAAATAAAAATTATTGAATTAAATTAAAAGACTCATAAATTGAAAGTGTTACTCGCTCAGATTCATCTTCATGACGTTGGCCTTCGAAGCGGTGGGAAATTTCTTTCTGTGTAGATGGACTAACCGAAGCAAATATTGTTTTTGCTGTTCATTTTTGGTAATGCTATTGTTAAATTTTTGAATTAATGCAATACCTCGCTCTACACAGTCGTTTACCACTTTAAACTGGCGTACTTTTCCCCCCATTTCAATAAAAATTGCATCGTCCTTCCATTCCGTGGGGTCCTTTGTAAGAAATGACGCAGCCTTTTCTCGTCCTTCATTGACTAACAAGTCAAAGAAAATGGTTGTGCGTTGGGTAACAAAGGACTCAATTGGGCTATGATGATTGAAAGTTTTACCGTCGAGTCTTTTTAACGCTTTAGCTTTTGGTGGTAACATGAGATTTTTAACCATTTCTCTTTTAGACTCAACTGTTACTCGAGAATCGAAAAAAGCTAGTCCAATGAGATATTCCGAAAAATACCAGAGATGATGACGAAATGCTTCCGATGCCGCTGTATGAATATTTTTATTAGGATAGCTGTCAATAAGTTAAAGTAGATTGGCGTCATTGTTGAAGTAGATCGGCGTCAAACAAACACTGCATTTCGATCAGTAAGGTTCACTTGGTCAATAGTTGCAATAACATCCTTGATAAAAACCGATTTTTGCAAGGAAGGTTTCGCCTTTGCCTTGCAGGTCGAGGTCGAAGGAGCCTGATACTCATCACATGATGATGTGTTGGAGCTATTTTCACCGAAATCGTCAGAATCTAAAATCTCAGAAAGAGTATCAACAACTTCTTGGTTTGCTTTTTGTTTTTGGATATTTAGTAGTCGCCTGGTTTCAGCTTCCGCGTCTCTCTTTCGTTTTCGGTTTTCTTTATTTTTTAATTAATTGTCTACTCCTGCCATGCTGCAGCTCATGTTGTCTTCTCTTTGCATGATAAGAAATGTTTTGTCCTCTTTATTTTTCATTATAGTTAATGCGTCCTTAACTGCTATGTCAAATATTTCAACCAAATCTGCTTTGAATATGTTTTCTTTCATTCGACAACTTTCGACATTGGTTTTCCGATTCTTTTTTAGAAGCAAATATTCACCAACAAGTTTGTTTAACTTCCTTTCGACTGAGTCAATCCTTTGGGAAGGAATTCTGGTTTTTTCCCAAATTTCCATTACTCCAACTACCGCATTCCGAATACTTTGCTTAACAGTCATTTTTTGTTCTAAATGGTGATAATGGAATCTTTTAAGAACATCCCCCTTTGATGGAAGCCTTGCATGGGATAGACTTTCTGTTGACTTCCCAATTAGCCAAACTCCAGCTGAGGTTCTTGTAGATTTCGACGTGTTAGTGGACGCCATTTTCAATCCTTTAAACTTCAATTATAATTTAACTATTCACAGTAAATGATTATTTTAATTACAAATTACACTGCACACTCAAATTAAAAAAAATATATATATAATGATTTAAAAAAGTATATTTTACTTGTTCTGCAAACAACTTTACTCATTGAAACAAAAGACACAAATGATAAATTTCTCGTTGAAATATAATATCCTATAAGGAATTAAGGGGATTTCCCTTTTTATATAGACTTTTATTCAGCGTTATACAGCATTTTTGCTTGCCAGAAATACATATGGAAAAATTCTACAAAAACAAATCATATCATATCATAGCGACCTCTATATATAGTTCAAATGTGCCAATTTTTGATATATTCACTCCGTTTGGTCTATAGAACAAAATAATGCTTGTGGAGAGCAACAAAAAATATGGAAAAATAATCACATAGGAATGTGGACCACCCTAATAAAATATAAAATATAAATCCAATATTAGCCTGTTGGGCTAATATTGGATTGGGTAATATTCGTTTTATAGTTGGAAACGTGGGCCGATTTTAGACCTTATTTAAAAAAACAAGATTGACATGATTTCAAGAATTAAATATTATTCACCGACTTAAATGTGTAGAAAATATTGGCATAAATTAAAAATTCGAAATTACATCATTTGCAATAGAAATAGACCTAAAAGGCGTTGGCAGAAGAATGGGAGAAAATTATCCCGATAACACTAAAAAATATTGAACTGTAATGTTCAATTTGGAATAAAGATGCGGTTTATTTATTCGCCAGACATTTTTGTTTGATATAAAGATTTAAAAACTAATATTTTTTATATGACTGCAACTTTTTCACTATAAGATACATATTTCGTATTCCTCTATAGTCAATAACGTATACATTTCCTATCTTTATTTCAAAACTTTGCTGTTGTGTACAATTTGCGTGTTGAGCAAATCTGGAATAAACAAATTCTTTAAACCTTTTTTTTTTAAATATAGTATATGGCCGGGCAATCGAAACAAGTTAATTTATACAGACGGGTATCTAAACTGGAGTTATTTATTTTTGCTTTTACTAAAGAATCTAATTTATTTTATGTTTTGCATGCTAAGCTTTACCGAAAAGTTGGAAATATTTTTCGTTTCAATTTTGTGACTGATGTGATTCCAATCGATATTTTTACATTTTTTCTTCTTTACATCATCAAACTTTAAGGTAGAATTCATTCGATGTTCCAATTGTTTATTGGAAAAAAGCTAATCCTGTCGATTGTGATTGTCTCTGTCTTTCAAAAATAAAAAAATTATTAAAACAGTCACTTCAATTACTTAAAAATTATAAGTTTTACAATAAAAAAAAAACCATTGTTGCAAAAAACTTTAGAAAAAATAAAACAAAAGCTGGCTTTATCTATTCGATGTTTTCAACTGCTTAAAGTTTATTGTTTAACGTTTAATTCCAGAACCTGTAACACTAACAGGAAGTGTATAGCTAAAATAAATAAATTGGTTTGTAATCGAAAAGATCGCTTATAAATGGTCAAGTGATGTTCTTGCATCATTTATAATGTAAATTTATTTCATCACAATCATTTCTAATTTTAATGTAAAGTAAATATAAAAAACACAATTTGCATTTTTCGTAACAAGGCAATTTTTGTAAAAAAGGGCAATTGCTGTTTCTTGTCTGCATCTGCTTGAACATAGTTTATTTAATTTTTTTTTTAAATAATTATTTAAATTAGTGGCTGAAACTGGAAATCACATTTTCAAAAAAAAAAATCTACGATTTTACTGTACCATTTTATTTACTTCTAACCATTAGATTTATCAATTATAATTAGTGTGGGAGAGAGGAGCTGTTGTTTCCGTTAGTCCTTCTTTAACATAAATTTGAAATGTAATGTTCACCCCAATTACAGCTAATTATTAAAATTAAACATTGGAAGGCGAATGAAGATTTTACTAATTTGTTTTAAATAAAAATGGCTGCGGTAGCTATAGAAAGAAGAAGAAGAATAGAAATTCTGAATCATCTTGTCATAGAATATACAATTTAGTTTTATAAAATAAAATGGAGTATTTGTCAGCTATTGACGACTGTAAAACTAAGAAAAGCGCCTCTTATGGAATATACAAAAAATGAACCTGTTGCATACAAATTGCGACGCAATCAGAGTATAAGTGTAGATGTTTTGCACAAAATCTATATTATAAGCCACGCCCATAATTTTGACGAAATCACAACCTAACTTTTTTGTTATCACTTTTCGATTTATTTGCGTCAACCTTCAATAAGTCGGACACTATTGCTGAAAAAACTCGGTGATGAAATCAGCAAAATATCTGAAAAATATAAAAACTTTCGGAAACAAAAATACTTGGGATTTGCCAGGGATGTACTAATATTTCCGAATTTATCTAACATTTTAACTAAAAAAAAAAAAAACATCGCAAAGAAATTACAAATTGCGGCTCGGCGGTTTTAGCTAAATTGACATTTCACAAAACAATCACCCATCATGCCAAAGTAAGCAACTTTGAATCCAAACAAAGTCAAATTAACAAAAACACCAGTATAGCAAGATTATCCCGCTTTACACTCTCTTATAACATTTAACCAAGTAACACATCACACATGTATACAGCAAACCTTCCGTTCATGACACATTCCTCCCTAAATCCATTCGAGGACTTAAAACAACATTGTTGACTACAAACAAACCAGCATTTGTGAAACTTATTAAAATGTGAATAAAGAAACGATATACAACCTACACTAACCCGCTTTTGGGAGCCGGTTCACAATTTGTTCAAATGATTGTTTAATCAATGAGAAATTCATCAAAGATGGTTGGTTTGTAGATTGCAAAAATGAACTTCAGCAGTAATAGAGCCTATAAAAACTTGATTGGTGCTCTAGATGGAACAAACAGTATGTTCCGTTTTCTGTTGTGAAAAAAGGTATACGTCTATGATTTTATCGGATATTTGTGATGCTGAAATGCGATTTAGATGTTTTTACAAAATAGCTAAGTTCAGTTCCTCATATACGAATTTTTAAAAAATTCTCTTATTTTTCAATAAATAGATCGAAATAAGTCGTCATTTCGGCTACGATGCACAATCACTCACAAAATCACTCAACACTGACTTGTAATTTAATTTAAATTGCAAATACACAAAAAAATAATTTTTAATAAAAATAAATTCTTAAGGAAAATTAAAAACAACCACGTGACTCAAATAGATGTGAAGTTTTCCACAAATCCACAGATTCTATATAAGTATTAGATTCACACTGCTAAACTAAATTCCAATTGAAAAAATTACGATTCATATAATATTCGGAGGCAATATTATTGGAATTTAGTCAAAATAATATATGGACCATAAAAAAATGAATCCAAACCATAGACAAGTGGCGTAAATGACATTTAACAATTGTTAGTTTTAATCGCCAGAAAAAATGTCTAGTTTAAATTAATTCTTGGTTTAAGAAATAGTTAATCGGCATAATGGACCACAATTTTAAGCAGCTACTCCATGTACTATCGGATCCCAAGTTCAAATATCTAGTAGTAGGTATTAACGGAAAATGAACGATTTCAGACGAAATCTCAATTAGTACTTAAAGTTTCCAGACGAATTTATTCCCCTGGATAGGGGGTAGTTTTTGGGCAAGCTGGATGGAGTAGTAGGCCAGCTACTACATGTACTATCAGAAAGTGAATTCAAATCTCTGGCAAGGAATACTAAGGCCCATTTATCAGTTTCAGCTAAAATCTCTAGTATATAAAGTTTCCAGGCTAATTTATTCCCCTGGATAGGGCGGAGTTTTTGAGCTCGATTGATGGAGTAGTAGGCAAACTACTATATGTACTATCGGAAAGTTAATTCAAATCTCTGGCAAGAGGTGCTAAAACCCATTTATCATTCTCAGCTAAAATCTCAATTGGTATAAAAAGTTTCCAGGCTAATTTATTCCCCTGGATAAGGGGAGCTTTTGGGCTCGATGAATGTAGTACTCGGCCAACTACTATATATACTATCGGAAAGTGAATTCAAATCTCTGGCAAGTGGTGCTAAGGCCGATTTATCAGTTTCAGCTTAGATCTCAATACCTAAAGTTTCCAAACTAATTTATTCCCCTGGATAGGGGGTAGTTTTTGGGCTCGATGAATGGAGTAGTAGGTCAGCTACTACATGTACTATCGGAAAGTGACAAGAAGTGCTAAGGCCAATTTATCAGTTTCATATCCATATTCATCAATAATTATTTATATTTTCTAATTGCTGGGTTCCATTTAACGTGGCAAAGTACACACAAGTACTTCTGACTGCACGCAACTACTCTTGCTAAATTTTATGAGTAGTTTGCTTTTTGAATTTAAGGCGATTTCATTACCAGAATATTTAGTACAACTAATCCATATTATTTTAATGCAATAATAATGTTTAACAACAAACAATAATGTATAAAAACAAAATTTTCATGCAGGCAACCACCCAAATAGAAAATTTGGAAATTTTTATTACAAAAAAAAATTCTTTCAGGTGCGGGGATCGAACTCGAGAAACCTCTATGGTTTTAATCTGCTCTCATATGGTAGTAGTACGATCCTCGCGAGGTGAAGGATTTCTTTTTGTAATAAAAAGCTCCAAATTTTCTATTTGGGTGGCTAGAGTTATTGATTGCCTTTTTAATTAAAAATAGTTAATTTTTATTTACCAGGTGAGCAGAAATTTAAATTTTTTTTTTTTTTTTTCATCAAAAATCGCAAAATTTTTTTGTCATTTTGACAGGCGAACAGAAATTACAAGAAGGTAGAATTGTCAGCAATATGACTTTATTTTGTATGTTCAAGTGTCACATAACTTGAAGTGGCACGCTTTAATACAAAATAATGTCACGTTGCTGACAATTATGTTGTTTTTTTAAATTCTGTTTGCCTGGTAAAATAATAAAAATTTGTATGCGATTTTTCACCAAGTCCGAATTTATTAGTATTTAAACAAAAAACTGATTGTAAATTATATATAGATAAGTGGTTGTGTACCCAAAAACCATTTTAGAATCCCATTACCACTGCTCATGTCAAATTTCATCATAATCGGTAAAGAAACAGCAAAGTTCCATCTTAAGGTGGTAAGATGAAGGAGCGTTGTGCGAAAGGTTTGGAGTTCGATTCGTCAAACTTCCGACTTTATTTTTTTTTAAGCAAAAATTAGATTTTTTTTTTTTTTTCCACGAATTGTATACCAAATTTTTTTTTGTAGCGATCTCGATCCCGATTAATCTTCTCGGAATATCTCAAATTCAAAATTTTTCATCTAAAGAAAAAATTTTCGTTGGCTTTGCTTAGATTCGAACTCCAGACCTTCTTCACTCCACTCTATCACCTTACTACCTCGTCTATCTTATCATATACAAGTTAATTTACATTTGTTTGTTTTATGCAATCAAAACAAATGTGTCTATAATATGTCGATATGGTGACATCTCTGTTAGGGCATATGTACTACATTTACTACACAATGTTTCTGCTAAGTGCTGAAATATTTGGTTTTGCTTAAAAGAGGGCGTGTGTTTTACTTTTGTAAACATTTCTGGGGCTCGATTTTTTTAATAATTAATAATTAATTACGTAACATTATTATTGCATTAAAATTTTGTTTTTAAACATTATTGTTTGTTGTTAAACATTATTATTGCATTAAAATAATATGGATTAGTTGTACTAAATATTCTGGTAACAAAATCGCCATAAATTCAAAAAGCAAACTACTCATAAAATTTAGCAAGAGTAGTTGCGTGCAGTCAGAAGTACTTGTGTGTACTTTGCCACGTTAAATGGAACCCAGCAATTAGAAAATATAAATAATTATTGATGAATATGGATATGAAACTGATAAATTGGCCTTAGCACTCCTTGTCACTTTCCGATAGTATATGTAGTAGCTGACTGTAGTTTGGAAACTCTAGGTATTGAGATTTTAGCTGAAACTGATAAATGGGCCCTAGCACCACTTGCCAGAGATTCGAATTCACTTCCCGACAGTACATATAGTAGCAGGCTTACTACTACATCCATTGAGCCCAAAAAACTTTTTATACCAATTGAGATTTTAGCTGAAACTGATAAATGGGCTTTAGCAACCCTTGTCAGAGATTTGAATTCACTTCCGGATAGTACATATAGTAGTTGGCTTACTACTACATCAATCGAGCCTAAAAACAACCCCCTATCCAGGGGAATATATTAGTCTGGAAACTTTATATACTAATTGAGATTTTAGCTGAAATTGATAAATGGGCTTTGCACCCCTTGCCAGAGATTTGAATTCACTTTCCGATAGTAAATGTAGTAGCTGACCTACTAATCCGTCCATCGAGTCCAAGAAATACCCCTATCCAGGGGAATAAATTCGTCTGGAAACTTTAGGTACCAATAAAGGTTTCGTCTGATATCGTTCATTGACCGTTAACACAAACTTTTAGATATTTGAACTAGGAATCCGATAGTACATGTAGTAGCTGCTTAAAACTGTTGTCCATTATCCCGATTAACGATTTCTTAAACCAGGAATTGATTTAAACTAGACATTTTTTCTGGTGATTAAGACTAACAATTGTTAAATGTCATTTACGCCACTTGCCAGTGATTTGGATTCATTTTCTTATGGTCCATATTTTATTTTGACTAAATTCCACAAATATTGCCTCTGAATGGTCTTACTTTCACAGGAAATCACTTTTATTCGAAAGATTTTGTAATGAAATTACATTTTGAATGCAGTGTATTTGAATTCCAATTGGAACCATATAATAAATATGTTGAACTAAAACTATTTGATATTTTTTGGGTTTTTAACTTTGGTTTCTAGTTTTAGAACTTCGATGTTTGATTGAACAAACTTAACTGGTAGCAGAAAACTATAGATCGTGTTTTAGAACATCAGCTTTACAAACATTTTCGCAAGAGGCGCCAGTCCGTGTACAAAATTGTTTGATCACATTTTTTTATATGAAATACCAGTCCAATAAAATTGCAAAATTGTTAATTAAAATTATCTTGAAGAAACGCTGAAGGTTATAATAAAAATATGAAATACTATTTAACATATTTTGTTTAAATTAAATAATCCGCTGTCCCTTTATAATCAAAGAAAATTGCAAATGAAATGAGGGAATTTTTCGTTTTTTATGAGGTTATGTCTGTTGTTTTTGTAATTTATTTGCAAACAAAATATGAGATTTGAGAAAATAAAGAGAACGTTTGTAAGTTGCATCGAAAAATATAAATTTATTATAAACTTATTATTAAGTTGATAAATCAGCAATAAAGGTGTTAAAATTGGCTGTTTTATTTCATCATTTTCCTAGATGTTAAAGGGTTATGGATTATTCCCTTTTTAAAATACATGACATCAATCTATTGTAAATTATTATTATTACTTTAAACTTCATATCGTGGCATTTGTTTTTAGCAAAACTTCATATATAAAAAAAAAAAAAAATAAACGTTTTTGTACACTGACTAGCGGATATAAACGAGCTTGCGAATATAATTACTTAAATAAATTTAATTAAATTTGTTTAACATTCCGTTACTACTATGCTTAAAAACTGTTTTTATTATAGATATTATAATATTTTTATTATATAATTGAGAATAAACAATTCAGTTTATTAGATTACACCGTTGTATAGTAATATCAAATACTAAATATCATTATCTCAAATTAAATTAGTTTTACGTATTGCATTAATAATAATTTATTTGAACAAAAATTATATTGCATTGATTTTATTCGGTTTTTTAAATCGAAATTTAGTAAAATTATATTATACCGATTCTTAGCAGTGTACAATACGCACCAACACAAGAAAAATTAGTTAGAATCCAATATGATTTGTTTTTTTCCAATATGATTTGTATACGTATTACTGTGGAAAAGAGTGTGGAAAACTTCACATCCATGTGACTCAATTGGTGTTCACCAAATTTGATATCATTAAATTCGAATCACTATTCTCATCACTTGATTTCTCTAGCATATTACGACTAAGTAATCCCTCTATAATTTTAACCAATATGATTTCAATGCTTAAAAAAGTAGCTGATTCATTTTCTAAAAATATAGTTAGGCATATTTCAAACCTAAAGTTTAAACCGTGGATTTCAAACAGTTGGTATTTTTAAAGAATAAAAGGAAAAAATTCAACTGAAATGTAAAAACACCCAGCAAGTAAAATACTGTATAAGTATTACATACATATCTCAAATTGTGTTGCAAAATCAATGATTCTATAGTTTCGGATAAAGACAACTATTTTAGTAAGGAATTTAATAAATGTGGTAAAAATTGCAAGAAGTTCTGGTCTGTTAATGATATTTTGTGCGGGAATTTAAATAGAACTAATATCAAAAGAATTTTGTCTATTAATTCAGATATTCTGTCTGACTCTGAATCAATTGCTAACGATTTTGGTATTTATTTCTTTAATTCTTTTATTTCTATTCTAACTTTTCTGCCCAAAGTACGAGTCCAATGATTGTTTTTGTTCTATTGAAATTTTGGAATTGTGTTTTTTTTGTTAATCCAGTCGAGGAATCAGAGATTATTAGTATTATTAAAGGACTTAAAACAAGTAACGCAGGTAACATTCTTGGTATTAGCTCGAATATTCTAAAATAGTGGCTCAAGGAATTATACCGATAGGGAATCCGACTGCATTTTGGATGATTTTCTAAGCATGATTTTTAGCCTTAATTTAGGCAAACAAAATAAATATAAATCATTATTAATTGCGTGCCTATCACTGAAAATGTAATAAAAAAATTATTAGGTTATAATTTGTACAAATTATTTTATGATCGTTTTGTGAATATATACATATACAGCTGACCTCCAATTTACAAAACCAATTCGATCAAAATATCCCATCTTATAGTGAAATTGTCTTAAATTGAAACCAACGTTTCGTGCATATTGCATAATTCGTTCTAAGGGTTCATAAACAAATGAAAGTTATTGATCATTTAATTGGAAAAACCCAAGATAAAGATATTTGATCGCCCATAGCAGACTTAACGTAATATAGGGATTCGCCGTACGATATTATCTATTTGAGATATTATCTATCTAAGTATGTACGTAACTTGTTGAAAAATCTTGGTTACTACGGTAAATTCCGTTAATCTTTATTAAGATTTAATTCCATTATCGCATTTTGATAATTTATACGTCTTGGTTAGTGTTCTTCATATAAAAATTTTACTTACAGTTAGTGATTCTATAAATCATTCTAACAATATAGGTTTGTCTTGCATTTTAGATGGAATAATTATTTATTATAATACAAATACCACTAAAACTCAAAAAAATTGTATATAGTATGTACTTGAAATATACTTCAAAAAAAATTAAGAACCGCCGAAATGTAGGCTAATGAATTACATATCATGCGTTACACAAAAAAATGCTAACCAAATTATAAAACTTTAGCAGTACCTTTCGAAACCATACTGCAAATTTAAAATTAATGCCTTAAGCGCAAATCCGCAGAAAAACCAAAATTGAAACTGGCGTTCGTTTTTTCGCGGTTTCAGAAGGTTTGGAAAATTGAATTTTAATTTTTTCGGTCAGAAAAACATATTTGGTACAAAAAAATTGAACTCTCATTTTCTAGTAGATTCGATAAATTTCCAGAAGATTTTAGGGCCAAATATTTAAAAATCTAAATTTATTTACCAACTGGACGTTTACAGAATGGAATGCTCTCCGGTTCATACAGGCATTTTCAATGTGCCTTCTTAATCCAGTTAGCGCAATATGAGTTCCATCGATAAGCCCAATTATATTTGGAAAACCATATTCTCGATGAAAACTAAAATCATATTTTAGTGTCACATAAATTATACTTCTAAATCGATTCTTCTCTAAAATGTTACGTACCTTATTTTAGTTGAATCGATTTCACCTTGCGTTTGCGGGAATTTGACATAAACAGTTCCCAGCTGGGTGGATATAATTCGGGTGAATTTTTTTGACGCACCTGTGAACCGCTGTTTGACTCAAGCAAACTAGCGCGTCAGACCCAACCCTTCGTTGATAACTGCCACTACCTAAAAAATTTAGTACCGATAGTATCTACAAATTAAAACAAAATATAAATAATTTATATGTGAACGTTATTAATCAAAATCCAAATAAATCAATACCTAATCTAATAAATTAGATGAAAAGGAATTTTCTTCCGATGATCATAATCTGTAATAGCTAATGGAAATAGATGGAGGTAACCGATACATATCTAAGAACCTATTGTACAATTATTTTTGAGAAAAACGTTTTATTTTAGATTTGTAATATGGTAATTAGGTGCCTGATTCACAGGCTTCATATGTCACTTGTAATAATAATTATTAATTATTATTCTTATATTTACCTAGCTTCCAAAATGTCAAATAGATCCATAGTGTCTCGTAAATATTTACGAAAAATAATCAATTTATTTCGTCTTCGACGACAAGACACAATACAGCTAACGGCACTCATTCCAAAATGTAAAATTCAATTTAAAATTAGGATTTATCTATCTGAGTGGTTTATGGTTGTACGGTGCCAACATTTTTATAATATCGTCACAATCGTCATTTTGAAAAAAAAAATATATAAATTTCACCCCCACGGTTCAATAGGCTCCCCGTTACGTTGAATCAGTTAAGAAACTCTCAACTTATATACACACTCCCTTGTGATGGGTCCTTATAGCAAAGCATTCCAAGCAATCCAAAAGAGCTTCTATGTTTCGAATATTTACACCTCGTTTACGTTTTTTTCGAAAGAGCGACCATAAATAAGTATAAAAATTAAAAATTTTAAAACTAGAGCTGCGTTTTTTTATTCGCTCCCGACAGCTGCTCTCGAGAGCCGTCATTTTCATCATCACGAGTTACCTTGATATTATGAAAATTCTTTAATTTAGTGTTCTTTAATAAAACCTAAATCCATAGACAAATTTTGCTTTATTTGACCCTAAAATCTTCTGGAAATTTATCGAATCTACTAGAACATGAGAGTTCATTTTTTTTTGTACCAAATATGTTTTTCTGACCGAAAAAATTAAAATTCAATTTTCCAAACCAATTAAACATTTTTCTGAAACCGCGAAAAAACGAACGCCAGTTTTTATTTTGGTTTTTCTGCGGATTTACGCTTAAGGCATTAATTTTTAATTTGCAGGGTGGTTTCGAAAGGTACTGCTTATATTTTATAATTTGGTTAGCATTTTTTTGTGTAACGCATGATATGTTATTCATTAGCCTACATTTCGGCGGTTCATAATTTTTTTTAAATATATTTCAAGTACATACCACATACAATTTTTTTGAGTTTTAGTGGTATTTGTATTATAATAAATAATTCTTCCATCTAAAATGCAAGACAAACCTATATTATATATTTTTATATGAAGAACACCAACCAAGATGCATAAATTATCAAAATGCGATTAAGGGAATTGAGTCTTATTAAAGATTAAGAGAATTTACCTTAGTAACCAAAATTTTTCAATATTGATAAATTTATTTGAATGCAAATGTACGAGTATGTATATTAAAGCAAAAAAAAAAAAATACCTACATACTTAACTATGTACATACGTTATATCTCAAATATATACGACGAACCCCTATATTACGTTATGTCCGCTATGTGAGATAAATCTCATTAACTTGGGTTTTTCCAATTAAATGATCAATAACTTTCATACATTTATGAACCCTTAGAATGAATTATACAATATTCACGAAATGTTGGTTTCAATTTAAGACAATTTCACTAAACGATGGGATCTTTTGATCGAATTTGTTTTGTAAATTGGAGGTCAACTGTATACATTTAAACAACGATCATAAAATAATATTGTAGAAATTATGACAAAATAATTTTTTTATTACATTTTCAGTGATAGGCACGCAATTAATAAAGACTTTAATTTATTTTGATTGCCTAAATTAAGGCTGAAAATAATGCTTAAGAAAATCATCCAAAATGCAGTCGGAATCCCTATCCAGTTTTAGTAAGATTTATTAACCAATGTTTTGTAAATAGTGTTATCCCTAATGCATTAAAAACTGCAATTATTATCCCTTTGTTTAAAAAGGGCGGTATCAATAAGGAACAATTATCGGCCCATTACATTGCAAGCCACAATTTTGAAGTTCATTGAAAATTGAGTTTCTTAGTCCTCATCAGTATGGCTTTAAATCTGGCAAAAGTACTGAATCTGCGTTAATTAATTTCCTAAATGGAATTTATATTAATCTTATTGAGAAGAAATGTGTTGGTGCAGTCTTCATCTATATTAATAGAGCCGACATTTCGTATAGTGGATCAAAATCTTTTGAGCGTAAGCTTCAGTCTATTAGTTTTGGAGGTGTACAGGAATGGTCTTAACTCAATAATCGAACATTTATGGTTAGGATAGGTACATCGCAAAGCAAACCATTTAATATTGAACATGGTGTTCCTCAGTGTTCTGCTCCTATCTTGTTTTTAATTTGCATAAATTCAATTTTTAACTTAAACTTAAATGATAACATTTTTGCTTTTGCCGGTGATATTGCATTATGTTATTTTGATTTGACTCCTACTGGTCTACCTTACCAAATAAATTCTGACTTCAAAGTTCCACATGGTTTGATAACAACTCCTAGCTATTAAGTGAAAAAACTAAGATAATATTTTTCAAATTGATTGGTGATCCTTATCGAAGTTTCATCCCCGAATTATGACTTACGTAATTGTAGCAGCCATTGTATTAAAATTGAAAATGTTCATTTATTCAAATATTTAGGATTGAACGTTGATGCAAATTTTAAATGGAAATCACATGTTCAAACTGCAATGGTTTACGCAATTTTTACTTTGCTTACTGCTTACGTGGACTCGCACATCACCTATGGTTTACCGTATTGGGATGGAGTTTATTTTGATACAATTGAACGTTACTAATTTTACAAAAGTATATTATTCGGATTATGTTTTTCAAACGTCAATACGACCATTCTTGGCCTATTTTCAATATCTGTAAAAATCTGCATTTATAACACCTATGTATGTATTTTTAAAGTCTTAAATTGTCTTTTTTTTTTTTTGTTGAGAAATAGTTATCGGTTACCGCGAATAGTTTCCACATATCAAGATCGAAATAATTATCCAAACTTGTACTCTATACCGCCATTTTCTTCTGAATTATTTCGCCAATATTATACAGTTCCTGCGCCCACTATTTTTAATCGACTGCCGCCTCATATACAGAAGATGATTTATGATAAGAAATTTTTCCGTTTGATCAAAGATTGGTTATTTCCAACTTTGGTTTTAAATAATTTAATTTTTCTTTTTTAAAGAAACTGTTTAAATTATTTTTGTTTTTATCATTATTATAATTATATTTTAATTTTAATTATTTTGTTTTAGGCACGATTATGCAATCTTTTTTTCCAACTCTTTCGCAGTTTACTTTGGCCGTCCTACTTTACGCAGTAGCAGCCAAATCGAGGACGTAAGGCTATAGTTTACTTTTTTTTATTTTTTTTTATTTTTAGATATATATTAAAATTTACAGATCTTTTGCCACACTCCATTTTGAGCTTTTGCTCATTCGCAACAGAGCGTACAAAACTAGTTGAATTTCCTAACAATACGTAATATGAAAAAAGTTTGTTTATTAATTTTGATCATTCAGACCATGCGTTCAAATTTGCCCGAATCTTCACCGGTATCACTTAGCGGAGGCATTGCCCAGAAATCTCGATTTAAAATATTTTAATTTTCTTATCGTTATTTCGATAGTTTTTGGTTGAGGCGCCCACAGAATTTGCAATCCTTACTGTCCCTTTTTTCCTTTTCGCCTCGTGGTTGGACCATTTTCTACCTTGCACAATTTGCTCGTTTAATTATTAATTGAACAAATCAAATTAATTTAGAAAAATTATTTTACAGCAACCGACGAGAAAAAAAAAACCGACGTGAAAGTCAAAGCCTATCCATTATTAATAGATAGACCCATTTTCTATGGGTCTATCTTCCCCTGCACATTGTGTTGCTTCATGCCAGCATATAGTGCGACTTGAAAGGTGGGTCGGCCTATGGAAATAAAATAGGTCTTTACGAAACTTGTGAAATCCAAGGAAATTGAAAAAAACGATTTTTTATATTTTGCTATGGCTTATTACATCTAAGTTGTAGCAACCAATAGACCACCAAAAATGAAATATAAAGTCAATTAACTTTTATAGGGAACTCATCGTAGTTCAATTTTGAGAATTTTGATCACAGTATTTGCTTTCTAATAGATAATTCAGTTGACTTTCAACTGAAAATACTATGTTTTGAAATAAAATATGAAAAACATACTAAATTTAGAAAAATCCGCAAGTCTTCCAAAATCTATAGATTTTGGCAAACTTCTATAATAATTGGCACCCTGAATAAATACAATTATTGGCATACTTGTATAACAATTGCCACATGGTGAAACTACATTTATTTGCACGTTGATGTAGGTTAGTTTTGGAATAGTTAATAAAATTCGAATAGCTCTTTTATAATGAAAAATAGCTACATAAACTGATATAGTACATAAAATAAATAGTTCTATTATTATTAATTAATATATTTTAATTTTTAATTTTAGTATCACATTTAGTTTTTATTATTTCAATTGTCTGCTTTGCATCCGGACCAACACTGGAAGGTATGCCAACTTTAGTTTTATTATACATTTAAAATTCTCTAGTACATTTACTGCACTTTATTCCAAAACTCTCCGATTTAGAACTTTTGGGCAGCACATATGTGAAATTGTGACACATATTTCCACTTGCTGAATAATTATCACCAATATTATAAGTGGTCTCCCTTTGAAATAGCTTCTGGGCGTGATGGTCGAGCGTGATGAGCGTCACTGCCTATATTGCCTCACTAGCTAAATTCGTCACAATGTGTTCCTCATTTGGTGATAAATTAGTACTAACTTGTATGACTGGTTCGTTAGATACAATAATATCATATTGATTAATATTCATTAATCCGGTGGAATTGTCGTTATGTTTAACTGTCTGTAACTGTATAAATTGTCAATTGATACTAAAGAATTCTGTGCTGTTGGGTGGACAGTGCTTCTCTGACAGTTTATCTTTGTTGAATTGTTAAATTTGTCCCCTGTCGTTTAGCTTTATTATTATTATTCAATTTTGTAGTATTTTTTAACTCTTTATTTATATTTCTTTGAATTTTCAGACTTTCCTTATCCAATTGTAATTTTTTCTTAATTTCCTTTCTTAATTGTTTCTGTTGCAGCCATAATGGTGAGGTGATGACAAAAGGTTTCTTCGTTTTTATTTGCTTACGTCCCTTTCTTAAAGGTGTCTCTGGCCAACTAAAGTGACCGCTACGCCGTTTATCAAGAACTGGGACAACATCTAAAATACTTAAAACTCCTTCTGAATTCAGAATACTCGTAGGATTATTGATTATCAAAAAAATCGTTAACTGAATAAATGTCAAAATCTTTTGTCTCACTTTGTAAAGCACAGTAGTCTGCATCTGTTTGGTCCGAGGTTTGGTCACAAAACTGTTGGTTGTGTTTATTGTATTTTTTAGTTTATAATATAAATCATTTAAACATTGGAAGTCCTCACTGAAGTCACTAACTTTAACTTTACCGCTTTCGATTTTCTCAAAAAGCTCTAACTTTTTGTCACAAACCGTTGAATAGAGCATTTCCCAAGCGCTGCTTTGAATAGCAACGGTATTATTATCACTGTTTGTTTCTGATGATCTTCGTAAACATTAACTCAAATTAATTTCTAATTTATTGAAAGGAAATATACCGCACGGTCTAAACCCGTTCTTAATCGTTTCTGCAGAAATAGTATTTGCCACTACATCATGGAGAAGGGTGACAAATTTATCCTTAGTCAATGGATCCATTGGGTGATTTCTCCGCCACTCTAACATCTTGTTGTTCCAACTAGCTTTATTGGTTTAAACGCAGAAACATCTGCCGGTTGAAGGATCCTGGTAGCATTCGAATACGATGCCATTAAAATTATTTTCAGTTTAACGCAGAGTTTGCTAACGTTAAGTGATGCTACTCACTCGTCCGTCTACAAACAAAATAATTGAAAATGTTGTACCTAGCTGAAGATAAGATACGGCTGGAGTAATTTTGAGATATACTCGTAAAATATCTCGTTCATCATCCATCAATTGTCGCTGACGCCCGTTCCCCATCATTTGGGCAAAGACTTGCGAATCTCCTCGGGAAGGAGTTGCAACTTCTTATGCCGAAAGTGTAAATATTACGGTAAGATCTATAACTTTGCCCATCCCTTTCGCAGTGAGTAAATTTTTTGTCTTTGGGCAAAAAGGAAAATTAGTTTCATCGCCATTAAAAATTTTATTTGGATCATTCATTATTTCCCGATAATTGGTATCGATTAAATATCGTTCAATGCCATCAAACCACGAGAAAATATCGGACACTGCAACTGTGGAACTTGCCAACGAATCTAGGTCCGTTGCTCTGAATTTGTGTGACATTTTAAAAATGCTTGAAACCAGCCTTTACCAGGATTTTTTTTTGGTCCAAAGGGATGAGGTCTATTCATATCATTTAAAAATGATGTCTGCTCCCAAAAATTTCACAGTTTGTGAGTTTTACTAGCCGGGTACGAGTTTTTGATGTAAAAATCTTGTATATCGCAACGCACTCAACGTAAATAACGTTGAAGAAGAAAGCAGAAGGCAACTATTTTTAAATCATTTTTTACTCTCGGCAACAATAAAATTAAGCGCTTTCATTAAAAATTGAAAAATCTATGTATGGCTCAATGCCCTTTATAACACCTTTATAACACAAACAAACACACTCACATCTAAAACGTTACATTCAATCGAGACATATTTTCTTGTAACCACCGGAGATCGAACCCGGGACTCTACCATCGAGACTGATAAATAAAAATATTTACATAAGAAACAGCCTAGTTTTAATCCAAATTTTCATATTCTACAATTTTATCTAAAAGTCGTTTGAGAATTGCCTTTCTACTAAACATCTCGAATTTTAACTTAATTGGTTTTAAAATGGTCCAGTTGCATTCATGTTTTTCATATTCCAGAATTGTGTTCAAAAATATTTTAGAATCAGCATTGTACGTGTTGGATTTTACCACAATCTGCTAGGATCGTAAAATATATTATTCCGTTTTTTGTGCCTGTTGTTATTTGCTTAAAAATTATGAATTTGATCCCCTAAATATCATAATTTGGGTAGCCACATATTTCTGTTTAGTTTTAGGTTAGTCAAATTTTCATTTTGCTAGGCCAGCGAAAATTATATTAAACAAGAACTAAAAACATTTTAATAAAATATATATTAAAAACGTCATTGGCATATATTTGAGTGCAAGCGTCCAAAATATTAATGAAGGTAGCAACTTTAAACTTGCATGTCCAGGTTTGCTAAAATCAACACAATTATGTAATCTTTTAGAAAGTAATGCCATTTACGAAAATTTGCATATCTACATTACAAACATTTGTATTATTACTTATTTGAAAATACAGAAGTGTTTCTTTCAATAAGCGTATTATTCGATTTCCCAAGAATTGTTCATTACATTTACAAATATCGCGCATTATTTTCTTGTAAAGCAAATAAAAGAAGAAACAAAAACCAATTTAACCAGTCTGAAGAATACTTTAATTTTTAAAGAATTTGAATATGATTTTCATTTTCCTTATGCCTGCTTAAAACAAATTTTGGGAAAAATATCAATAATATTTAAGGATAGAGGCCAGTAATTTGAATTTAAATAAAACAACAGCTGATTAATATTAAATTTAATGTAAACATACAGAATACTTTTTTTTATTCTTTTGAGAATCCTATACA
Organism: Tipula vernalis; assembly: GCA_958295665.1. NCBI lineage: Eukaryota > Metazoa > Arthropoda > Insecta > Diptera > Tipulidae > Tipula > Tipula vernalis. Next base: position 292,410,757 of record OY282558.1, on the reverse strand, counting down.
ACTATGCTAAATAATAGATTTGATACAACAGATCAGATAAACTGTTTATAATTAACTTTATCTCACTTTTGGTGTCATTAAATTTGGATTTACATCGAAAGATTTTCGGTTATGTAAATACAAAAACGCTTAAAGGAAAGTAAAATGATTGTATGATAACACAATATAATCCCGAAAGTTCTTAATAGTCTTTATATAATAACACATAACATTTAAAAATGTTGTTAAATTAATATAAAGATAAAAAATTATTACGGTTAATTAATTATAAATATATCGACACACATTCACGCAAACACACTCATATACACACACAAGTTTATCAAAAATCCCTTTCATCAATATAGCACCATAATATTTTATGATTCATAATGAGTTTAATTAGCACTTAAGAACTCGTTCTATTATTTATAGAATTAAAATAAAAAAAACAAAATAGGTATAAAGCATATCCTAGCAGATCTATTTGAGTACTGAACCAAAAGAAATCTATGTCAGTAGGGAAAACTACAAACTGTTCGAAAATTTAAAGTGGGGAATTTTCAACAAATGAGAATCACAGAAATTACTCTCAATGTTTCGGAGATCAAAATATGTTTCAGGTTGTCGTTTTTGTCGTAGCCGAATAAAGCTTTTGCCGTCATGCGTAAAACTTTATATACAAATTTTTATGTTTTTTTTTTTCTTTTGCATTATCATTTAAATTATTATGAGTACATAGAAGTTTTTTTTTTCTTTCCTTTTTTAAATCAATCCACATAATTTTGGTTATTTTTAGTCCAGTATAGTAAATATTGTAAACAAACGTTTTCCGATTTAGGTAGATTGTTTTTATATATTGTACAATCTGATTAAATATGAATACTGGGAAAACTATTATAGAGGGCCAATAAAAATATTTAAATTTCAAAGTTTTTAGTTTTGATAACACAAGCACAGAGAAGAAAAAGAACAAAACTAATAATAATTGTCCGCATAATGCAAACAATAAACCAATAAAATTTATAGACATTACATAAATGTGTGCACAATTTTCTTTCCATTTGCCATTCTAGTATATGGGTTGTTTGTAGTCAGACTAGCTATATAATTTTTTTTTTCCCACTATGCGATTGTTGTTTTAAAAACTACCACTGTAAATAGTTGGAAACAAGTTTTATATTTCGATGTTGTTGGGAAAAAGTTTTTGGTAAATTTTTTCTGGGGAATGCGGAATTTTTCACTTTTTTTTTTTTTTTTTTTTTTTCAAAAATGCAAGCATTCATTTCTCGTCTTCATTTATATAATATTTGGATAGATGCTGTATTAGTTAGGTCATGGATAATCGAAAAAAAACCGAACTAAAATAAAATATTTTTATTGTAAGTGTAATTTTTTTGTGATATAATATATTACAGTTATAAAACAAATTCTGAATAAAATTTTTTTCTGCTTTTAGGATTTTGATAAATTTGTAAGGTTTTTCGTTCTTCAGCTGTTATTTATTATGTAACATGGTTATATATTACAATATTACATATATGAGAAAAGTTTTTGTGTACCATAGAAAATTTTTAATTTTTTTATGTCTGAAAAGTATGACTTTTTCCACGAATATATCCACATAAAGTTAAAAAAACCTTTTTTTTGTTTTTTTTTGTGAAATGCTGTTGAATGTTTTAGTACATGCATAAATTCTTAATTCCTTCATCCGTAGGGCACTTAGGATATCTAGAAATTGTTCGATATAATAATTGTAAACATTATAGAATAAGAGAATCTGCTTTTTACAAAACGCAATAACTAAACTGATTGACAAAATAAAAAAATTTTCCTTTACCATGTACATCTCATGCAACAAATTTAAAGCTTTCCATGTGATAAGTTTTCTAGATAATTATTCTCCATTTAAAAAATAAACAATTAAATTTAAAAATAATCATAATACGTAATAAGAAAATGAATGAAGTTTTTTTTATGTTCCTGTTCTATATTTTCATTTCCTTTCTCCATTATACGTTACTGCACTACCAATCGTGTTATCCACCACATTAAGGCGAACAACATTAAAGCAACGGGGAAATTATTTCGCCGTTTATTTTTTTGAGAACTGGAGAAAATTTAATGTTTTCCTTCAAGTAGTAGCAGAATATTGAAATCGCTTTTCTTCCGTAACGCATATACCTATATGACAATCAAAATTATAACAGATTTTTTTGTTTTCAATTTCTCTCTTCTCTAAGTTCTCTGGTGTGCGATACTTATAATTTTATTCTGTAAAGATAGCAGGCTACCCGAAAAAAAAAATATTAAGTGTGATAATCAGTTTCACTGCGGTCTTTCAAGTGTTAGTAACGTTTTTCGGTGGCTAAAGTTTTTTTGTGCTATCAGAATAAAAAAAAAATAAATAAAAAAATTATAAAAATAAAACTGGAATAAATTCCTTTTTTGTATTGCCAAAATACGATGTTTGATGTTTTGTGTTAATTAAATTAGTTTTTGTGTATATAGAATGTTCAATCCATGTGTGTTTTTGTGATACATAATAGTACCAATAAAATAAGTGATTTAATTATAGAAAAAAAGTGGCAAACAACCAAAAAGTTTTTTTTATTTTATTTTAGTTTAGTATTTCACATATAATTAAAAGTTTGTGAGGTTTTATGAAAGCAAATACCAACTTAAGTTATAAAAATAAAAAAAATGCAAAAATAATTTTTTTATAATTATTCGAAAATTTTGTTGTCCAATTTGAAAGTGGTAAAATCTTTGGGTTTGTTTTTTTTTGTGTTTGTGGAAATTAAAAAAATATAAAAGTTTTTTGTGTAATATTGGAAAATTAAAATTTCTACCAGAGATATAAAAAGGTTTGTGTGCATGATGATGGTGTGTGGTGATGATTTTATACACATGTTGAATTTAAAATATTATAATACATTACTTTTTTTATTAGCATGTTATGCTAATACAAATTTCAAATATGACTACAACATAATAATAACGATTTTGAAGTTGAATTAAAGTTCTGTTTCTTAGCACTGCTGTTAAAATAAATGATACTTGTTATGTAATATAAATTGGTTTTTAATAGTCATAAAATTTAATGCAAAAGGTTTTTCATGCTTGACCCAATTATTTTTGTTGTTTATGTTATATAAAATGCTGGTCATTTTACATGAAGTTTTAGGCATTAAGTGGAATACGAATCTTAGTCCTTAAGATGGGTTTTGCGTTTTGTATAATCCTAGATTTCAATGCGAAGATGACAAAATGTCAACAAAGTTGTTATATTATCTCAAAATAAAAATAAAAACAATTTTACTTCATTATCACAAAAACAATTCTAGCGAGGTTTCATAAAATGTTTATTCAACTTCAAATTTTTGATAAGCGATGAACTACTAAGAATATTTTACATAATAAATATGTATATAGCATAATAAAATGTATGTATTTCTGTATACTCAGAAGAGTAGAATGAATAAGTATGTTTGTTATTTATATCAAAAAATGATATGGGAATTTTTTATTTAATGGATATCATGTTCTTTGTTGCGAGAAAAGTTTACACATTTTCCACTGAATTTTCACTGTATTTCTCTGTTTTCACAAATTTACTTTAAAACTGTATTAAAGCTAAACATTTTAAATCAACAATTTTCAGCTATTAATAATTGAGTATGTAGCTGTTCTCAGTTATCACCAATTAATGGTATTTCCAAGGGAAAACTTCTTTATTAAATTGGAATAAAACGATTTATAAGGTATAAAAAGTTTCATTGAGTATTTTGAACCTAAAACTAACGAATATAAAATCCAATAATCTCATTTCTTCAGTGTTGAATATTTTCTGGAATAACAAAAATTTCCTTTCTTCATTTTTGGAAAACAAGACGAGAATATTTGTTTAACTTCGCAATTGCAACATTCTTTTTCGAAGCTATGTTTTTATTGAAATAGCAACAGGAGATAATTTTTGATATGCGGCTGGAGGCCATTTTATATGGTACGAAGCCAATGTTGTGAGTGGTTCTTCTGCGAATTAAAAAAACAACAAAAATATTTTAATTATATTTATTGTTTAAACAATACTTTTAATGTTTATTGGTTAATCGCCAATTTAACACTGTCCACTTAATTGCTATTCTCCTAAAAGTTCTTCTTCATTTTACAATAGTACAAATTTATTGAAGAAGAATAAATTGAATCTACTACATTGGGTATTGTTCCCAACATCATCTAATAACAATGTTGTGCGATTCGACAGTAAAACTTTAGTGAGCGTCGAGTCACACCCCTCCACCACAAGATTTTTTTTATTTAAAAATAAAATTTTCACAATAGTATATCAAATTAATGTAATTTAATAATTTGCCTTTTTTTGTTTTTAATTATAATTAATACAAAAACTTATTTAATATTTAATTCATTATTATTGTGTTTCAATCGGTTATTATCAACTGTTTTTAAAGATTTTCTGAACTTCATAAGGTCCCAACCACAACGGAGACAATGTGCCTTTGGGACTTTCATTCTTTAGTAATATTAATTCCCCTTTAAAAAATTGTGAGAATTATCATACAAAATTTTGGATTTTTCTTTAGAACTTACTATATCTTACTATATCTCTTGCAATTTTAAAAGAAGTTTGCATTTGAAAATTTAACTATTTAATGTAGTCGTCATAGTTATATAATGGCTGAACGGACTTTCTAGTAGCAGTAACAAGGAAAAAATATTCTTAAAACCTTATAAACATACAAATGTTGTAACGGCAAGATATTATTAGACGTCAATAGAGGCCAAGATGACTCAGATCTGCTTTTCCTCAATAAAATTCTGAAAATAATTTTCAGTTCCACACATAAATCAAGTAACGTAGTTGCACATCACCCATCCCAACATGATAAACCATATTCCAATTTAGACATAACCAGTGCATGGTAGATAATTTTTAGCACAGGAACAGGGCAAAAATCATGCAGGAGATAGAAAATTCTTGAAGCAGATGACAAGTAACGTCTTAAAGAAGAGACATGAATTTTCTAACTGGGATTACCGTCCAAATGAACCCCAAGATATTTAAACTCGTTGACTATGATAAATTACCTGATTAACATTTGCTGCTGATGTTGTGCCAGTCAATTTGAACAACATAAAATTTGTTTTATCACTTAGAATTAAGCAATGCTTATCATACCATACATGTAAGACTTTAAGGATCGAATTAATCATAGAAATGACGTCATTAGAGGATTTGCCAGAGTAAGCTAAAGCTATGTCATCGGCAAACCCAGTATAAAGACTATGCAATTTAAGTTTAAAAACCGAATTAGTATAAATCAGAAATAGCGGAGGGCTCAATACTGAGCCTTGCGGAACACCAACGTCCACAATTTTTGGTTCACCTAAACTGTTATTAATTTTAACTCGAACCGATCTATTGGCAAGGTAAGACAGGAACCACTTGTTAGCAACTCCCCTAAAACCAATATCATATAAAATATTCAGAAGAATTTTATGTTCAACAATATCAAAGGCTTTAGCAGCATCAATAAATAAACCAGCACAAACTTTACCAATGTTTAGTTCGCTGTGAATTGTGTTCAAAAATTCCAACAAGGCCAATTCGGTACTCCTACCTTGACGGAATCCATGTTGATGGTTACTTAATAAATTATTCTGATCTAAAAAAAAATGACTCTGTTTTTCACTGTCTTCTCTAAAATTTTCAAAATTACTGGCTGCAAGGCTATAGGTCTATAATTGCCTTTATCATTACGATTGCCTTTTTTAAACAACGGAATAATAGTAGCAGTTTTCAGTCTTTCAGGGACAATTCCTTGTACGAAAGAAAGATTGAAAATATGGGTAAGAACGGGGCTGATATATTTAACAACAGCTTTCAATATATAATTACTAAGACCATCATTGTCTACTGACTGCTTCGGTTCCAACGAGTTAATGATAGATATAATTTCATAATTGGATACGAGAGTCATAAAAAAAGTAGTACAACAGTGATCATAAGGCAAATCGTAATTAACAGACGAGTTATATGATTTAAACTTTGCTCTTAATTTATTAGCAACACTCGTAAAATAATGATTAATCTCATTGGAAATTTCTAAATCACTAGTAATAAGCTCACCGTTTTCAGATAGAATGCTTTTAATCGAAGAAATCTTAGGCTTCCTTGTTAGAATTTCATTCACGAGATTCCAGTTTTTTTAAACATCTCCACGATTGACAAGGAAACGATTGGAATAATACATTTCTTTTTCCTTCTTGATGTCAGCATTAATTTGGTTACAATTACTAACAGAGATATCCCGAAGAACTGAATCAGCAGGACATTTTTTCAACTTATTGCGCAGTTTGTTTCTCTTGTCAATACGACTGGCAAAGTTAAAAGAAATCCAAGATTGTAAACGTTTGGTTTTTACCCGACTAAAAGTGTAACAATGTTCTAGTATATCAGAAATAATGGTCAAAAATTGATTAAGAGCTAAATATGGATCATAAAGGTTAAGAACATAATTCCAATCCAATTTTTCAAGAATATCTGTTAACAATGCCAGATTGAGCTTCTTCGTATGACCAACATGGACATTATTGGGTGCTAACAAAACTTGAGGTATCTTGAATATTATTTCAATAAAATGATGGTCTGAAATCTTAAGGTCCAATGCTGCCGCTGTTAGACAAAAAAGATCGTTAGACTTGAGACGAGCAAAAAAATAATCAATACAAGAAGCTGATGTTGCAGTTACATGCGTAGGAACATTAATCAGAGATTCGTGACCACAAGAAGACATAAGAAGCATATAGTCATTGCAGCTATTTGGAAAATTAAGAATATTTACGTTAATATCTCCAACAATGAAAAGATTTCTTGCCTTAATATTGCGAATAATTCCAGAAATTTAATCCACAAAAGCGTTGAAATGCGCTGAATCTAACTTATAAATACCTAAAAATACATATACTTCCTTATTAAAATTCCACTCAACTTTAACAATAACAGCTGAAGTTATATTAAAAGCAGTTAGTAAACATGATAGGTTGGAATCATAATAAACCAAAATCCCACCAGACCTATAAGTGCCATTACAAGCACCAAGCAACGTGTAACCATTTGAATTATACGAAGACGATTGCTATTTATCCAAATTTCACTTAAAAATATAAACGGGTCTTTTACTATAAGCATTTATATTGGCTACGAAGGCTAACGAAATACATTTTTGTACACAAAAATTATGAAGCTGCTGATACCGTCGAACGCAAACCCGTTTTTCTATTAACAACTACAGATGATGATGAGGATTCACCGTCTTTTTGAATTATATCAGATGAAATGGTGTTATTACGTTTTTTTTTGTATCACTGCTTGATGGTTTGATTACAGATGCAGAAGATGATGATGTATCATTTTTTGGTTTAATAAATGGTTTTAATTGATCCAGTTTTTTTTATTAAAATGGGTACTTTATTTTGTCCAGTTGATATGTAGACTAAGCCTCTATTAGTGAAAGCTTTGTCGATTGACTTGTCAAACTGTAGTTGCTTTGCAGATCTGAAGATACTATGGTTAAACCATCATTGCAGTAAATACGTTTATCGCGTTCCAAACCAATATTTACTAGTTTAAGGCCACCAAATGCCTTCTAGTTCTTAAAAAATGTCGATTTATCCATTCGACTTCGAAACTTAACCAAAATAGGCGAAGATTTATAGACAGAGTTCAATTTATGTGGTAGACGGAAAGTTTTAATAATGTTATTTGTATTCGAATACCCGATAGCTTTACAGATATCGCTTATATGCTGATTGATGAAAGGTCATGCACAATTGGAACACCACTTACCACCATATCACAGGCAATTAATTCTCTTTCCATACAATCAACGCATTCCTCTAACATATCAAACATTTTTGTCACATTATTAAGTAACTTTTGTATTTCGGATTTCACGTCATTTTTAATATCACAGATTGACATCATAAATTCATTTTTAAAAATGTCAATGTTTTTTTTCAATTGTATCGAATTTATCATTAATTTTATGGATACACTCATCAAACATTTCGGCATTTATAGACGCCATTACACAACAGAAAGTTATTTTATGATTTTATTTTTAATTATTGTTTAACAATTTTTATTTATTTCTTTATATTTATTTAATAGTTAATAGTTTAATAGTTAAACACAAAATTAAATGCAAATTATAGCAAGAACAAATTAAAATATTACTACACAAATTATATGTACGTGTTATTCGTTTGAAGATCGTCTTGCATAGTTAAAATATATGGATTTCCATTCACTGTAATTGGGTTGATTGGTTCTACAATATTTAAAGCGATTCGTTCAAATGGTTGTGAAGAAGTATTGGTAATGACCATTGGTATTTTCGTCGGTCGACCAGTTTTGTTTATCTGACAATTTTTACAAGATTTGATGTAATCCTTAATTCGAGCGAACATATTTGAAAAATTAGAATAGGCATTAATTCGATTGTAAGTACGATTTATTCCTTGATGTCCGGCAAATGGTCCATCATGGAACTGGGAAATAGCTGAGTTAATATCTGATTCGCTTGTAAGTTCTATGATATTTGCACTGTTTAGCATATCTTCATTAACCTCATCTTCAGTTTCTCTAATTGAATCATCATTATTTTTAAATTGAAGGTTTGATTGAAGACGTTCAACGATACTTATACACTTATTATTATTGAAAGAAATGAGCTTAAGCGCATCTGCAACATGATTCATTTTTCCAGGAAATATTCTAGTGTTAAACGCCAACGTGTCAATCGTGATGAAGGATCTTTAATATTCCATAGCCAACTTAGTGGACACAGTAAAATGTCTTCCAAAAACATAGGGTCGAAATTGTTCTAATCGCCAAACAGTAGCCAAAAGTTCTTTTTCAACCGTTGCATACTACTTTTATGCCGAATTAAGGGTTCGACTCGCATAAGCGATAGGGAAATCTATATCATTATTAACTTGTAACAAAAAGGCGCCGAAATCCAAATCACTAGCATCGCAAGTAATATGAAACTCCTTTTCATAATTTGGATATTTTAGTATTAGTGAAGAAGTTAACAATTCTCAAAGTTCGTTGAAAGCTTGATTACAAAATGCGTCCCATTTAAATACTGAATTTTTTTTTAACAATCGTAAATTTGGAAAAGCAACATGTGAAAAATTTGAAATAAATCTCCTGTAAAATTCCGCAAAACCAATAAACGCTTTAATATCCTTAGCAGATTTAGGAACCGGATAATTTAATACTACTTCAATCTTCCTTGGATCGGGTCTTATACCATAACTAGAAACTACATATATGACCTAAGAAACCAATTTCCTTTTTCAAATTGTTTAATCGCAAACACTTAAGAACTTCCGTTAATTTAATATTGGTCTGATAAATTTCGGCCATAAATAATTATGTAATCAAGGTGTACTATGCACTTAATTTCATTTAAACCAGTCAACATTTGGTTCATTAAACGTTGGAACGTAGCAGGTGCTCCCTTAAGTCCTTGTGGCATTCGTAAAAAATGATAATGTCCCCTTTGTGTACTAAATGCTGTTTCTCTTATCATTTGGATCAAGAATAATTTGATGATACCCGTGTGCTATGTCTATTGTAAAAAATAGATGAAATTTCCCAATTGATCCAATATGTCAATCACAATGCGCCATTTTTTATTATTGGGATCATCAGACTTTTTTGGTACTAATAACAATGGAATGTTTCATGGAGAATTGGATGGTTCTATTATTTCATCCTTTAACATTTGTTCAACTTGGTTATTTATTTCAGTTTTTATGGATTCTGGCAGTCTGTATTGCTTTTTGTATATATTCGTTTAATGTCCTGAGGAAGAGGAATCGATCGTCATTTTATCACCGTCTACTAGAAAAATATCGTTAAAGTTCTTACATATTTAAACTATATAGTATTTAGTCGGTTTGTTAATTTATTGGTCCACTGATGAGAGAAATTGTACTCGTATATATCAAAATGATCTAAGGGCTGTAGAATCAAATCAAATATCTTGCAAAAATAATTCTGTTTCGCCAGAATTCATTATAGAAGTATAACCAATATAAAGAACTTGCTAAATAAACATTTTCGACTTATTTATTGGATCTTTACAAAAATATTGCCCATCATCAGTTTCGGAAAATAACAATTTAACCATTTTTTCAGTGCGACCTGGAACAGTTTTAGGCAAAAATTTATCATTTAACTTTAATTCAAAGTTATATTTTCTTGTTTTGCAAGGGATGATTAGCAAATTTTGAGAATAATCAACGATACAAAAATTTTGTTTTCAAAAATCTCTACCAGTTGAGACGTAGGATATCTTCGAAATATCTGGCTAATGTCCATGTAGCTTCAGTTTCAGAAGATATAATACTTGAAATTTTACATTTTTCTTCGGGATAGCAGAAAGCTTCACCACTTATTGATCCTTTTTTAATAAGACTGATACTTGCACCCGTGTCAATTAAAAAATTTAAAACGCGATCTGGTTGTAAGTTGATGTTTAACGGAATGACGTCAAGATTATGAGATTGTAATACTGTATACAATTTATTAGATTTAAATTTAATTTTCAAAAAATTGAAAATATGGTTATTTGGTTTTTTGAAAGAACGAGTACGATTAACAAATTGAAAGCTATCATAAATTTAGGTAACACAGAGCAAAAATGAATCGAATTATGAAAAAGATTAAGGAAATTGACATGGTATAAAATAAAATCAATTTTGATAAGTATAAGGTGTTACCAAGAAACCAAAATATTTGAAAGATTATTAAAAATAGTCGAACATAAAAAAATTATAGAAATTTGGCTGGCATAGCTTTGCTCGACATAGACTGGTTGAGCCCCATTAAGTTTTCCGAAGCTGCCGATTTTATTACATTCATTTTACTTATTGAAGTGAAGACTTTGAAGTAACTTGCTGCGTATCGAAATTATTTTGCCGTGTTTCTGTATGCTTCCATTTAAAACAAGTGTTTATATGATGTCCCGGGTTTTTACAATAAGCACAAACCATGGTGTACGATTTTGATGAAGCGTGTTTATTAATATTCCTAAAATTAACTGTTCAGTTTTTAATTGATCCTGATAATAATTTTAATTTAAAGCAGTTATTGCCAAAATACCCAATTTTGCCGCAAAGTTGACACTTAGAAGTTTTGGTTCCTTCTTCACAAGCTTTAGTAATTCGTTAAGTATTTTACAATTTTACACGACCTTGCCTTTACCTTCCCTGCTTCTATAATACATAAATCGTTTAATTGCGATAGAAGCATTCGAATTCTTCTACCAAATTCTTAACCTATGAATCATTGGGTTTTTGATAAATTGTATTTAATTCATGTGAAATTTCAAGTTTGGATCTAATAACGGTAAATCTTTCTTTAAGATCTTTTTTCAATTCTGATCAACTATCATATTCTATATGCTTTACGGTTTCATCGTAAGTTGTTTTTATTAATAATTTTTTCATTAATTGTAAAAATTTCGAATGTTGATTAGCATATAATTCATCAAATACTACATTGAAGCTGAAAATGATTTCCGTTAAACGGGGAAATCAGCTTTAAAGCTTTTGATATATTTAATTAGGTTATATTCGATTTAGGTTTAGTTCCACTTCTGAGCTTTATCGATAAATCACTATATTGAGTTTCGTTGTCAGACATACGATAGAAAAGAAAAAACAATCAAAAAAATCCAAACCAAAATTTAAAATTGAAAAAATTAAAAATAATTAAGAAAATTGATTGGTTGATAAACACTAATTGAACACCATAGACATTCTAAAATCTAATACTGTACTAAATTATATCGGTTTAAAATTCAAAAATTTTAAAATTTCATTAAAGAAAAATTATGGAAAATTATTAATAATTTTGGTTTACTTACTAATAATTTGTCTACAATTATTTTTGATGAATCCATTGTTGTTGATTGATGTACATCGAAATAATGAGCTCTGATTATAACTGAGTATTGGTTTCCAAGATCAGCTGTTGATTGCAATGTTCAATTGAGTGTTGGTTCTGAGTGTAAATTTTAATGATCAGCTGAGTATTGGTTTTGATCAGTTGATGTTTTATTATAATGAACACGTTTTCTTATGGCACATACGCGTATAAGAATTAATTCACAGTTTGGTAATAAGTTTATGCCTTTTTTCCCACTGTATATGCTTAACAACTAACTTATTGTTTTGTTTTTTTTTATTTATTGTAATTACTTTGTGCGTCGATTTTTTAAAGCATTACAAAAAAAAAAATTTGTACAAAAGACACTTTGAAATATATCACATTTGTCCCAAACAAATATTCAAACGGCTTCGATAACCGTGTAATCACCGTTGGACAGGCACTTTTTTTGTTATTTCAACCGGTACGAAATATTAACTATTTTAGCGTTTTCCGCTGTCACCAGTTTTGTGAGTGGTTTGTCGGCGAATTTAGAAAACAACCAAAATATTTTCATTTTTATTGGTTAATCGTAAATTTAACATTGCCCTCTTAATTGCTATTCTCCTAAAAGTTCTTCTTCATTTTACAATAGTACAAATTTATTGAAAAAGAATAAAATGAATCTATTACATTGGGTATCGTTCCCAACATTATCATCTAATAACAATTTTGTGCGATTCGACAGTAAAACTGTAGTTAGCGTCGTGTCACACAACACCAAACAGTCACAATTCCATGAACTTAAGTAGAAACAAGTAATATTTTTGAAAAAAGCATGGTAAAAACAGATAGGCATCTAATTAATGTAACAAACATATGAACAAAGCAAAAATGAACTTAATTTAGAGGTACATTACAACTAGTTCATCCAATACCGGTACACCGAAAACCAAAATACCGGTATACTAGACCATTTTTCAGTACCGGTATTGAGCGATCAATACCGATATTTTGATATTTAAAATTTTATTAATTATTCGCCCAATATTCATTGTATTAATACATTCTAATTGCAGTCCAGGGGGGCTATTTGGTAATTCGATTCGAACGTGATCGGGTCTTCGATGTATAAGATTCATATGGGATTTAAATAAGAAACGAATGAATCTGATTCAATTCAAATAGGAATCTAATACATCGAATACTCGATCACGTTCGAATCGAATTCCCAAATAGCCCCCCTGTTGATAATGCCAGTAAGAATTCTTATAGGAATCGTATATAGTAAAATTTTTTTATAAATTCCTGATAATTTATAAATAACGCCTGCAAGAAAAGTAACGAAATATTAATTTTTATTTTGTGAGTGTTGGAACAGTCTAACTGGGAGCTATTTGCCAATTCGATTCGAACGTATTCGAGTCTTCGAAGATTGAATTCTTATTTGAATTGAATCAGATTCGTTTGTTTCTTATTTAAATCAAATACGAATCTTATACTTTGAAGAATCGAATCCACAAATTGGTCAATTTGTAATGTAAATAAGTATATACAATCATTGTCTTACCAAGTTCTAGGCAATTGTAAGCTTCCAACCGTTAGACAGCCATGTTTGATAATAAAAACAGTTTGATATTGTTCAAAAAGCAATTGTCGACAAGAGCTTCGCTCATCATTATTTTTTACGCGAGCACCTAATATAAAACATGCAGCACAGAAATTAAATCAGCTGGAAGGTCTACTAGTGGTTTACATACTCATTTAAGGTCGTTTCACAATATAAATATATTGAAGCGAAACTTAACTGAAGCAATCACAACTCCGATTTCTGCAGCAAGTGCTGCTGACACTTCACAAACATAATTGCCCATCCCTGAAATAAAACCAAAAATATCCAGCTATTATAAAAAGATGACGATACCTTGCCTAAAGTATTAACAGGAATGACGGCTATGGATGAATTTCCATTCAAAGTTTTTATAACCTCATTTGAACTCTGAAAATCGATAGTAGCAAGGTGTTTCAATGTTCCACACTCAGCCGAAACCATTCGTTAAATGGTTATGAAATACGCAACAAAGGTTCGACAAAGAGTACTAAAAAAACTGACAGACCTTCCTCTAAAAGGGATTCGATTCAGCCACACATTTGATGAGTGATCCATAAATCTGCATTTTTTGAATGTCAATGTCCATTCCCGAAACAGACTTTGACATTTATGTTTAGCTCGCGTTCATATATCTCTTCCAGCAGAGGTGTATACATATGTCAAATTTATTGAAAACAAGCTGAACGAACACCATTTGAAAATTGGCCGTAACATAATTTGCATTACTATCGACGGGACTTCTGTTATGAAAAAAGTCGTTCGTTTGCTGGCCATCGATCAGCAACTTTGTTTGGCACATGCGATCCAGTTGGCTGTTGTCGACGTTTTGGATACAACAATGGTTAAAGAAACTGTGACATATAATTGTTCTGAATCTGAAGAAGGCTGTGATGGTAAATTTGTATATGAATCTAACGAAACGGATTTGGGCGGACTGAACATTTTTCATAGCTCTGCAGATAGAACAGCTTTCTTTTTATGCTGGAACGGTTTTACAAATTACAGATTGCATCTTAAAAGCTGTGATAGAATCGGCGGTTTCTATCCTTTTAGGCCCAAATACTTTGGCTCGGATATCAACCTTAATCGACTAACTAAAAACGAAATAGTATTTGTAACAGTCCATTTTATCAGCGGCTTTCTTCAATCTTAGCTCCAGATGAAGCTGTGTACTCAATATCAGAAAGTGATGTCGATAGTTAAGCCCCACCGTGCGAAGGGAAATCTTTATCGATAAGATTGTAATAAAGGGTTGATGTTGCAATAAACAATGAGCTCAACAAGAAAATTGCACAAAAAAAAAAATCGAACTAAGAAAGATTTGAATAAAATCGCGCGGTCATTATATTATTATGTCTATTATTTAAACGCGCCTATAATATTTTATATTTTGGATTTTATAATAAAGTTGAATAAAACTATTTTTTTAGGTGCCCGATGTTTTTATAAGTGTTACATAAAAAATAGCGGTATTAATGGCCGTTATGTAATACCGAAATACCGGTACTTATATTTTGGATAGAAATTGGATGCCCTAATTACAAGAAGTTTTTGTAAACCGTGATTCAAATATATAAAAAGTCTATTTGACATATATAGATTTTCTTCAACATTGTTATCTAATTTCAGTTTAACACCGTTAAACGTCGTTAATATTTTACTTTCTATTTACTAGCTTGTGTTCATAAACTTAAACAGTTAATACAATTAATTGATTCCTTATAAGGTTAATTTTTGTGTACTTTCTTGTGTGTCGTGTAGTATTCATTATGATGGATATTTGAAAATTGTTAAGAATTCGGCAAGAAATTCTGACATTTGCTATTCCTGTTATATAAGATCAACATAATGAAAAATAGGTTGAATTTGTAATTTAATTGTGAAATTTGGTTTTATAAACCTTAGTGGAATTAATAATACATATATAACAACAGTTAAAAAAGCAAGGTGTCACACATTATATTTGAGGTGTGTTGGATTTTGGCTTAAAAATCAAAACCATTCCACTTGTTCAATTTTACTCATTACCAAAATCGTGACAATAAATTAGCCTTCCATTGGATTATACTGGTTTTGATTGTTCACTCCACTAATTGGCCTTGGAATTCATGATGTCTTGCAAAGTTACTTTTATTATTTTTGTTAGCGATTGTACACTATTTATGTTTAAAAATTAAAATTTGGTTAAATCGAGCAGTTCTACATACTCCTTAATGATAGAGGTATCAACTGTTTTGAGAAATTTGTTTCAATTAGTGATACTAGTCAAAGAAATTTTGAAGCTATTCTAAATTTGTTTGAAATAGTTTCTAAAGTTTCTAAAATCACTGGAGTATTAAACGATTTGAGAATGCTACAATTCAAAAGTGTACGCAGAAAAAATAAAGAGTTAATTCTAGTATCGTAGCTTATTAATTTATTTAGGCCAAAAAAGTTCAATGTATGACCTGAGAGTATACTCGTAGGTGTTCGAAGTTCGACAGGAAATAAATATTATTTAAATTCAATACTTTTTGCTTTGTTCTGAGTGAAGTAAATGTCCACTTTGTTTTTATAATAAAAAAGCTTTACTTTAATATGAAACTGTCCAAAATACCGTTGTTTATTTATTTATATAAAAATACAATCTTTGGATGGTCACAATCCAGTGGTGATTAGTAAATGAATAAAACTAAAAATTTAAACCATCTACAAAACAATAATACGTTAATACATTAAAATTAAACTACACTTGAAAATGCATCAAACCATTCACAATTGATTCACTAAACAAAAATATTTTGATGCCAGATGAAAATTTATTAAGTTTCCGACCATCTGTCAATTCAACGAGAAGGTTACTAGAGATTTTCGGAGCAAGAATTAAAAATGAATTTTGAAAGTTGGTCGTTGTTAATCTCTGAAGACGAATAAGCTGAATATTTTTCAAATTGTAACTAGTAGTGGCCTTGGATTGATTGACATTAATAATGAAAAAAGCTTTCATAATTTTCATTAAGAATAATTCTTATAACATGTTTTTATATTATAATTAATGGATAAATTTTAGCATAGTATAAGTACCACACCAAAACACTAATCCTTACGACAACTTCGACTCCACAAGAGCCAAAATAAATAGTTCTTAAAACGGCTACTGGACACACTTGTCGTAATATATGTATACATTTTCTTATTCACTGATGCCAGATAAATATGAAGAGTATCAATGTGGTTTTTCCAGTGCATGGAATTATCAATGTTTAGACCGAGATATTTGAAAGATTTAATGAATTAAAGTTTAAAACAAGCGTTAATAGAAGCAGCCTGATCACAATTCACATCAGATCA
The DNA here is from genome assembly GCA_958295665.1 of Tipula vernalis. Classification (NCBI taxonomy): domain Eukaryota; kingdom Metazoa; phylum Arthropoda; class Insecta; order Diptera; family Tipulidae; genus Tipula; species Tipula vernalis. The sequence continues at coordinate 292,393,868 of OY282558.1, read as the reverse complement.
CAATTCACATCATTATAGAAAATGATCGGATCTACAACAGTATCATAGTTAATGTTGAAAAACATTCCCTTGGTTTTAGTGCTCAAAAACATAGAATGAGCAATACACCACTTCTTTCGAAGGCATACATCTGATTTCATATGTTAAATGTTTGTGCTACGAATAGGGTGCAGCAAATGCTATCAACTCAGAATTAAAGTTATTATAAAAAATAGAATTTAAGTAAATTAAAAAAAGCAAAGGACCTAGTACTAAACTTTGCGGAACGCCATCATTAACGTTTATACCTTGACTCTAAGCATCAATTATTTTAACAACCTGAGACCGTTCAGATAAATAGGATCGAAACCACTGCAAAATAATACCACGGAAACCAGCATAGGAAAGTTTTTTTAGTAAGACATTATGATTTACCATATCGAATGTTTTTGTCATATCTACAAAAATAGAGCCAACCGATTCTTTCTGATCCAGACCTTTGTATAAAAAATTTGTAAATTCTAATAAAGCGTTTTCAGTACTTCTAAATTTCCTAAAACCGTACTGGTTAGTCTATGTAAAAAAGTAGTACTCATCAAAAATTTACTAACTCTTAAATGGACTAACTTTTCTATAATTTTACCAAATACAGAGAGCAATGAAATTGACCTGTAATTAACAATATTTTTTTTAACACCTTTTTTTTAAAAATCTAAATAACAACCTTCTTTTAGTCTGGAAGGAAAAATACCGGAAGAAAAACCGCAATTTGCAACGTATGAAAAAATATCTACGATATAAATTTATAATTTCTTAACCAAGAAATTACTAATATCATCATTGACCGATGTGCAAGTCGGTTTGAGCTGAGGTATGATATTTAGAATTTCAAACGAACGAGTTTCCCAGAAGACGCAAGATTTTAATTCCGAAATATTATATACAAGATCAGAATCTAATTGGACATCAAGGATAATAGTTTCTTTCAAATTAAGAACCTAGTTAACGAAATAATTATTAAACAATGTGGCTATTTCAAGTTGATCAGTTACTGATAAGTCAATTGTATCTTTCTTGCTTTCATTGTTCAAAATTTCATTGACTACTTTCCAGCTATCTTTAATATTACCTGTTGAGAAGCTAAATTTATTTTCATAAAATTTGGCTTTGGGACAATAAATATCATGTTTAAGAGCTTTAATTAAAACTTTGAGCTGCATTTTCAAAGTACAGTTCTAGAATTTTTAGATAATTTTTTACTTAAGTAATTTTTCAATTTGATTTGTTTAAGCAAAGCAGGTGAAACCCAAAGCTTAATAATATTATCCTTAGCGTTCACTAAACGTCTTTGGAAGTATTACCATCAATGCATTGTCTGTGTGTAATGAAACAGTGATAAGCTTTGGATACATTCGTTTGGGTATAAACCTCAAGCCAGGATTCCCCGTTTAAGTTGAGGTTAATTAGACTCATAACAATAAATTAACCCCTTAACCTAAACTTAATACCAAACTAAAACTTAACCTATTATAAAAATGATGAACAAATGTAAAAGTGTAAATTCAAAAACTTTTTAGTAATATTGGTTAGTAATAATTTATGAATGATCCGGTTTTCTCCTATGTGATACTTATACTTTAACATTACAACAGTCTTTAAAGCAAAGAACTAAAAAACACCTAACAGGATTACTTTACACTTAATTGGCCCGTCAATTCCGTACAACATTAATTAATTTTATGAATTTATTAGCGGATTGGTGTTGTATTGAAGGTTTTGTTCGTATCTTAACCTTGCTTCGATCACTGCACTTTCTACTAATTTCATATTAGTAAGAGCAAGCAATCTAGTTGTTGTAAACCTATATGGTACTTTGAGGATTAATTGTAGGAATTTATTTTGAATAACTTGCAGTTTATGTTTATTCGACTTTGCACAATCTCACCACCGATGTGTTGTAAGACTAATTTTACTTTTCCTGTTTACCGAAGGGTAATATATTTTGAGTAGCTTGTTACATTTCATAATTGTTTTGTTGATATGCTCTTTTAGCGTAACTCTTTTGTCTAAATACATTCCGAGATATTTAACGGATACTTCCCATTGTAAAGGGCTTTTTTCGATGTACATATATTGGAGTTTGAGGAATTTTATCTGCAGCCCTACATCGAGTAAAATAAATGGCTTGACATTTACTAACATTCAATCTAAGATTCCAAATTTTTAAATAACTGGATAAGATGATTATGTATTGGTTAAGTTTATTGATAATCGGCCCTGAAAAGGGGTTACTTGTGAATACTGCAGCGTCATCGGCAAAAAGCGCAATTTTCCAATCATTTGATTTGTGAATATCGTTCAGAAAAATATTAAACAGAAGTGGACTACCACCTTGTGGCACTCCAGCTGGTATATCATAAATATTCGAAGCACAATTGATTATTTGTACGAGGAAATTACGTTGGGAGGGATACGACTTCAATATTTTTACTAGGTACAACGGAAAATTATAATTATACATTTTGTGCAGAAGACCTTCAATCCAAACTGTATCGAAGGCATGCTCTAAGTCTAAAAGAACCATTCCATTTATTAAAATATTTTTTTCTCCCAAGTGAATTTCCAGTCCAGTCTTAATGGCATCCTCCAACAGCTTCCCCAGAGTGAATAACAGACTAATAGGAAGGTAATTTTGGGTAGACGTAGCATCTTTTCCAGGTTTTAGAATAGGTATAATTTTCACCAGCTTCCATGTGTTTGGAAAATATGTGAGACGCAAGCAGCTCATGAATAAGAATCGCAACAAATGTCTTCGCCTCTCAGGAAGTTTTTTTAGTAAAATATTTTGCACCGTATCTGCCCCCGGAGACTTCAGCGATCGAATGGATTATAATAAACTATTTAACTCATTTTCGGATATGTCCTATTGCGAATTATTGGAAATTATGGCGGCAGAATTTATGGTGTTATTACTATTTTCTACATCTAATAAAGGAATGGGATCTCTTATTATATGGGCTGAGTAAAAAGTTTTAGCAAATTCTTGAGCCTTTTCTTCATTTAGAAATAGCTTTTGTTGAAATAACGAATTCCTATTATTTAGATTTTTTGTGCAGTTCCAAAATTTTCTAGACTGTTTTTCTAGTAGTTCTAGCTTATGTTGCCGTTTAACATTAACAATATCAAATATTTTTTGAGTATTAATTTTATTAACAATCGTTTTGATTATTGGACATCTTGGTCTAAGCTTTTGCCGCCGCTTTTTGTTGCGGATTTTTATTAATAGTAAAATTTCATCTCATAAAATGAATCGCTCTGCTTATTGATTTCTCTCTTGCATTAACAATAGATTGTGTGAAAAACTCAACGAGTCTATCGACATCTTGAACAGAATCTAATTCGGTATGTACATTAATTGCAGAAAGAGTTTGACTTATTTCGTTTTGATATTATTCCAAATTAGTAGCTTTATGATTGTAAGTCAGCCCATCGCAATCATGCGTTAACCGATGTTGTAGGTTTAAGGTACACAATACTGGAAAATGATCCGAATTTAATTCGGATAAGGTTCTGAAATCAATTACCAGATTTGGATTGTTGGTAATAAAAATATCTAATACACTTGATGCACCAACAAGGCTATAATGTGTTGGTCGTTCGGGTGCTAGGATTATGCAGTTATCGTTATTAATTGAATAATTGTATAATGTTCTAACACCTTTGTTATTACGTTGACAGTTCCAAAAGCTATGTCTACAATTAAAGTCTCCTCCAGCAATACACGATTCATTTCGATTGATCAGTTTAATTAGATCGTTTCTATCGATCGTTTCTATTAGATCGTTCAGCAATAACAAGAAAAGAGCTAAAAAGTTTTACAGTTTAATATATTACACATAATACGATACAATCAATTAAATGTTAAATAATTTATATTTATTTATGATATTAGTTAAGTGACAAATCTTGAATTTGATAATGTGCAATGCCTTTTTAATTAATATACCAATACCACCGCCAATTGGGTCATCTCTGTCTTTACGATAAAATAAATTATTTGAAATAAAAAAATGTATATCACTTTTTAAATAGGTTTCCATTAATAATTATGCTTTTTATCTTCGCATATTTTATTGCCATTTCAACGATTTTCCGGAATTGTTCCGCTCTCGATGAACAACGTTTCAGGCCTTCTACTAGCTCACTAAATATTACAAACAGCTCGACCGCATTAAATAGATTTGAATTTAACGAGTTACTAGTTAGATTTGTAAAGTTAACATTACGATTATAATTACCAGTTGTAATGTCAGAATATTGGTATAAAATTATTAGAATTAGTGTTAGTAAGATTAGTATTTAGGAGAGGGAAGTTTCCAGCTTGAAGAGAAAATTATTCTGAATTAATTGTTTGTTTCACCATGTTGCGGTTATTTCATTCCCGTCGCATTTGAAGATATTCATCACGTCCCGGACAAATAATAGAATTGCGGCTCCGTGGTTACGTTTGCTGTTGGGACAAATGTGTTTACTGGTTTCGCCTTTTAATGGGCATTCTACACTGAAAAAAATCCTACATCAATTAGTAAGAATAATTCGTTAAAACTGAGCCGATACGACCCTTCGTTACTAGTAAGAAAATCTTACGTTAATATAGTGAAACACACAAATTTTTTTATTTTAATTTTAACTACTTACGTTGTAGTATTTATGAATTGTTTCATATAAGATACGAAAAATGTTATTATTTTAAAGCAGTTAAAAGCATTGTTGGATTAACAACTTCTTATTATTAACGTAAGAAATTAAAGATACCACGAAATTTTTCATAATACTAATGAAATGTTAAATCACACATGTGTAGGAACGATAATTGTTACACAAAACTACCTAATATTTATGTATGGTTCATAACAAGAATGTAAATTTTTTGATCGATTGATGAATAAATTCATAAAATCTATACACCCAATTGTAGAGAAATAAAAAACTTAAAATTTTGTAATTTTATTTTTTATTTATTTTATTAGTCAACATGGCGCTTACTACTCCTATTAATTTTTTTAATCAGTAATTATATTTATTTTTAAATTTTAGAAGATTAAATTGATAAAATTTTAAGATAAAATTTGATAAGAGGTAATTTAATCCAAAATTTTTGCAATGCGCCATGGTTCATTTTAATGCCCTTCTGTAAATTAAATAAATTGAATTACAATCACACAGTACTTTTAATTGCATATTTTGCTACCTTTAAAAACATTCAATAAATTCGTTTGATCCCACTGCTGCAAACAAGATTTTAATTTATGGCCTCCTTTTTGTGCTGCTGATACATTTTGATTTACAGGAGCGGCAACATTTGGAATGGTTGATACCGTATAAGGTGGATCGAATTCCGAATCGTCAACCATGATCATATTTGAATCGATATAGGTACGATATTTTCTAGCCAGCAACTGTAAATCACATAATTAATTTATTTACACATTATTTATAGACTAAAAGAAATTTATTTTTTTCACAGAAAAGTGTTCTTATTTTAATTTCACCGAATGAAAATTGGATTTTTTTCAATAAGAACACGTGCAAAACGAAAACACTTGTACAACACTAGCAAAAAAGATAATATTTACCTGTTTTCAGCATACAAAAATCTGTTACTATAAGAAACTTTCTATGTAAATTATTACATTTGTTCCTTTCAAGCACGCAATTGTTAATAAAGAAGCGAAAGCAATTTATTTACTTTCGTTGTTTCGAATATTATTCAACTTTACTTTATTTTCATAGATGCTATGAATAGATTCGTCCAATAATTAATAGTACGAACAAATTCATATACATTACGTAATGATGAAACATGTACTTTTCTCATAATTAGAAATGGAATTGACCTCTTATGTACAATATATGAATTTGTTCTTGTTATTAAATTAATGAAGGAATTTATCAATATTTCGTGGAAAAAAACGTGAAATTTACAATTTAATTATATTATTTATTAACATTTTCATCAAAATCAAATTGAAAAAAGACCGTTGCTGAAATGTTATGCCTACTAGATTTTTTTTCCATTTCTTTTACTTGGAAAATGGAAAATCACTAATATCTGACGTGTGTGTATATAAGGCATATTTCGGTATGCATTTCACTTTTGTAGCACTTTCTGTTCCGGAGGTGGAAATGACAAAAGAAAATTCTTATTCAATAGATGTCATAAAAGTAGGATTTCTTCAAACACACGCAGCCACCCACACATACATTTAAAATTCGAATTATAATATTCATATATTGTGGTGCCACATTCTTTAGTATAACGAAGAATAAGTATTTAACAAATATTTTCGCACTCGTCTTATTCATAAATATTATGAATTGTTCATAAATGTAGTTTTTTAATAAAATCATGCAACTAATACGCAAACAACATGTGAATGTATTATATCTATAGCTCAATAAACTAAACCATTTTTTAGTTTATGAAGTGTGATTCGTACTATTAACGCACAAATGTTTATGAATTTTTCCCTAAATTTTTTCCTAACATTAATAGTACGAATTGAAATGCACAAAATTTTTGTCAGTGTATATCAGTATCACCGTGGTCCAAGGAACAATACTTTTATTTTTGTTTCATATTGCAGTTGGACATAGCATGTTCATACCTAAAGCACCGATGACATTCGATTGGTCGTTTCATTATAGAATGTACAATTTCCCATTCGCATATTGTATGATAAATGTGGTTATGGCTTTGATTCAGGCTACCCAGATTAATTGGGCCCTTTTTAAAACTGATAAAGTAAATTGCATCACCACCGTATCTTTTCTTAAGAGGCTCAACTTTGCGAACTGCCACCGGATTAAGGCCACTTCCTTTCAAATGTAATTCAACTTCATTTTGCATTGGTTTTGTAGCGGTAAAACAAAACCGGCATCGATTTTGCTACGTTTATTACCTTTAGACATTGTGACGTTTGACATTTTGTTTAGAACAAGTAAATGCCTTTCACGTTCACTATTCGAATTACATGTTTCTCTGACCATGCAATTATAAGTCGTGTTTTCCATGAGAACTGCACTAGAACTCGATAAATTTTAAATTCCATTTATTATAAGTAAACAGAAAAAAAAATTAAATTCATAAAGTGATAATGTGTAGTGCATTTCACATAAATACACATTTTAAGTTGTTACAGCAATAAATAATGACAATTATAGCTTATTTTTTAGTTACACTGGATAAACCCATGAATTTATCGAGTGTAGTTGCGTGTAATGACGTCAGCAAGAAATAAGGAAATATTGATGAAATAAGTGAAGGGGGAAATTTTTAAACTTAAAATATGTAATTATATCAAATACACTACACATTCGCGCTTTATGAATTTATTTTTTTTCGTTTTACATAGAATAAAAGAAATTTAAAGTTTATCGAGTTCTAGTGCAGTTCTCATGGAAAACACGGCTATAGTTATGGTCTTTTAAAACTTTTATTATATTTATTATACAAACGCACTGTAAATAATACATTTATTGTTATCTCACTGTGTTTTTGTAAATTTGTTTGTTTTATACAAAAACAATTTATTACACAATTTTAATTTGACTTTTGATGTTGAGAGACAAACTCAAGCTCTAAAACAATCATCATTGAGTTTATAAAACATAGCTTTGATTCTTGAACTTAAAATCATGGAATGTGTAACACACATTACTCCAATACCATTACCACGATTTAACCCTATCCAGTACATTGTACATAAAGACAAGGTCATCAGTAAATGCAACGACATCTGATTTGAATTTATTATAAAACAGAGAGTTTAAATAAATTAAAAATCACAGGACACACACACATATTGATAATTTTACTCTCACTTACACAATCTTTGATCTTAACAACTTGGAATCTATCTAACAAATATGAAGTAAACCTTTGCTAACTTATTCCACGGAATCCTGCAAAAGATAACTTTTGTAACCAAATATTATGTTTAACCATATCAAAAGCCTTTTTATAAATCCAACTTCTTTCGTCTTTGCTTTTATACAAAAACTTCGAGTATTCCAATAATACATTTTCTGTGCCTCTAAGTTTCCTGAAACCAAAGTGCATTTTATGTAAAAAATTTGTATCATTCAAGAAACTCGCGATTCTTGAATGAGCTAATTTCTCCATTATTTTTTTTGCAAAAACTGTAAGTAAGCAAATTGGCCGATACTTAAATTTTTTTTTTAAATAACAAAACTTTTATTGAACATTTTTTATAATAAATTTTACAAACACATAGACTATAGACCTATAGGAAGTCCATTGTCCGGAACTTCTCAACCTTTTCGAAAACACATACATATTAAGCAATAAAAACAAATATATAAATCACAACAAATACTGGCATAGCATGTAAAAAACTTCATAGTCTTATTCACGGGAACACAAAGCCAATTGCAATTACTATACAAATGTTTAAATAGTCTACACGAAAATATGCAATTCACATTAGAATTAGAGCAGGAAAATCAATTTATTTGGGGGTCATTTAAACGGGTATAAAATAGATTCAATAAATAAAATGATCATCACAAACAAAAACAGAGAATACATAAAAGGAAATACAACGCTCACAACAAATGATAAAGCAAAAGAAACGTACGTAACAGTGCACTACAACAAAAAATACTAGCAACCACATTCAAAAAATTATCTACAAATACGTCTACAACACAATTATAGATACCATATACTGGTTATATAACTTAAGTTATGCGAACTTCGAAGCATTCTACATATGCCAGATCGGACGATCATTTAACACGAGATAAAAACAACATATAAACGGTACAGGAAAAGAAAAATCTGAATTGAGATTTGCACAATCCATAAACATCACGCAGTTCCAATAGTATGGACGATAATTTAAAAGTATTTTATAGGATAGGAAAGGGAGACAAGATGAACAGAGATTAGAAGAATTTGAGATATACAGTGTTGTACTGGGGTATTGGTTGCTAAAATTACAAAACATTGCAATTGCCAATGCAATTGGCTTATTCTATCACTTTTAATAAATTTATGACCAATTTTTTTTTTTTTTAAATTTACCTGCCATTTTACGTAAAAATGTAGACCGGATCGTCAAATTAGTTTCTAACTTAGTTTTTATACCACATCGTCACCTAAGTATTTAAGTAACACAAATGGATTTTAGTCAATTTGGAGTTAGGACCGTCACATTACATAATGGCTGCCCTAACTCCAAAATGATTAAAATACATTTGTAATACTAAAATATTAGGACGACGAAATACTAGAAATTACATGTAAAAGTTTTTAAGTATACAACTGATGATGGGTACCAGAGAAATACATATTTTTTTAAATAATCTTTTGAAATAAAGATAAGGAAATCTTTTCACTGAAAAATGTTGCCTTTTATTTTCCCGGTCTTCATTATCCCGGATTTTAAAATCCCGGTTCTGCAAAAATTAAAATCGCGGTTTTCAAAAAATCCCGATTTTTAATTTACGGTTATACTCGTACTATGAAATCCCGTTTCAAAATTAAAATATTTCTTCACCAGAATTTTTAAAAAAATATATTTTTCAAAACCAGGATCTTAAAAACCTGGAATTTGAAAACTGGGATTTTGAAAACCGTGATTTTGGAAACCGGGATTTTGAATTCGGGATTTTGAAAACCGGGATTTCGTAGTAGACCCCAATAAATACTGACAAACACTAAACCAAAGTGATTTGTTTCATATGCAACAAATCTTTAATAAATCTGTAGGACACGTTGCTCATTTAATCAATTCATCACGCACATTTACTCAAACATTGAAACATGTCTGCTGTCGCTCTGTTTGTTTCGGTTAATGATAATATTTAAAAAATATCTTATTTTGACAATATAACGTATAGTTCAGCGGTCAGAATAAACGCACTAAAATAGGTAGGAGGTATTTGGTTCCATCCTGGGTTCTATCCTGCGTCGAGTAAATGTTTTTTTTTTATTTAACGTATACTCGTAGCTAATTAGAACACGGCTTTGTTGAGGAGTTGGTACTTCACTATGAGTGCTTCCTGATATTTAACGCGAATAATTCAACCGCAGTTCAATAAGAATATTTCGGATAAATTAGGCATAAGTTTTAGTACAGACAAATTTCATTTGGCTATCCTATAATTTTGAACGTTTTGGTCAATTTTAGAAATGAGTTTAAACTTTAAAAGGCTGGCTTTTAAAATATCTAACGTATAAGTTGGTAATTTCACTTTCCAATGTTTGATTGCCTCCTGTCGCAATCTAAGTGCTAAACATTGCTTTGGTTGTTCTTATTCAACATTGTCGTTTTTTAAAAGGTAGAGTGTCGGGATATTGTAGTAATGAGTAGTAAACTTTTTGGTAGATATTTTTCAAAAATGATAAGTGTCTCCTTCGAAATGAAAAATTATAAAATTTTTTGGTTCGAACTCAAAAGTCGTCGCCATAATTCGTCCAAAAATTGTATGTAGTATTATTAATCATTCAACCACTTGAAATGCCTAATCAAGCTTCAAATGATGGTTTGTTTTGTTTGGGACCACTCACTACGTGGTTTCACAACACGTTGGGTTGACCCATATATTTGGGTTAATTTTGAATCGTATACACTCATCAAACAGTTCTTCGCGTTCGGGACAGCAATTAGTTGAATTTAGGTAAATTACAGGAACAGGTTTAGAACGAAATGCTGTGTTTTACACTTTTGAAACAAAAATTTACTTTATTTAGAGATCAAAACTATATTCTCCTCGTTAAAACTAACTTCAGGTATTGTATTCTACCTTTCATAAAAACCTCAAAAATACGCAGATATAATTTTTGAATTTCATTATATCGTACATATGTAGGTATGTTCTTGTTTGTGCTTTGTATTTTTGCATTTCGTTTTGCATACATGCATTATGAACAAAGACCAAATTTAAATACTTTACAGAATCCATTAACAATCTGAATATTGTAAAATTCACTAATATGTACATAAGTATGTAGAACGAAAAATACAAAAACTTTCTATCTATTATGATTCTTTAACCTGACGTATTCTGAATTTTTGATTCATGTACTTAAAAATCATAAGCACAATATTCGAACAGATACAGTATAGTAAACTAGGGTTTCTCAAAACTGGATCGCGGAATCTCAAAAGTGTTGTGACGTGACCGAGAAATTTGTTATATACTATTTTAACTCTACATCGGCTTAGGAATAATACATTACGGTAAAACCTCGGTTAAAGAGACTAATTAGGAATTGGCCTGTCTCTTAGATCCAAATGTAGAAAATTTGAATATCACTTATAGAAGTTTATCCATCAATAGTATTCTGAAGTCAAATTCAAGCCGGTTAGAAAGGAACTTGGCTATTTCGTAACCGAAGAAATTACGATGAATTACGATGAAATTCAGCATATACGATGGAAATGGGTTTCTAAAACAAGTTTTAGGTAAAGTTACGGAATGTGAAAGAACTGAAGAATTCATTTAGTTATTTATTAACAAGTTATGATGAAATTCGATTTGTACGATGGAAATGGGATGGATTCCAAAATGGTATTTAGAAGGAGTCTGGAATATAGGCAATAAGGAACGAACTTGGCCGTTTCTTAACCGATTAATTATGATAAAATTGGAAATGTATGTCGGAAATGCGATTCTAAAATGATTTTTACATGAAATTCTGGTGAATGGTCAATTAGAAAGGAACTTGGTGATTTGCTTACCGATTATGATGAAATTCAGCATCCACAATGGGATAGGGATCCTATAATGAGTTTTACATAAAATTGGAGTATAGCCGATTAGGAAGGATCTTGGCCGGCACGTACGACAGAAATCCGATTCTAACATGATTTTTACTTCAAGTTCTGGAAAATGACTAATTTGGAAGGAATTTGGTGATTTCTTTATCGACTAGTTGGAAAATACTTGGATATTTCCGTTCCAAAAATACTTGGATATTTAAATTTTTATTCTTGGCTTTAACCCAAACAATTTCAAAAGTTTCCGGTAAGAAATTTTACAATAAAAATTAGAAACTTTTAAAAGATACTCCTGCAAAGCGCTGCTGAAAGTCATCAATTACTTGTAGAAGCTTAAGTTGAACATGCTTTTTCTGATAGTACGTGTAAAAAATGGTTTAGGCAATTTGACGAAGGTTTATTCGATGTAGAAGACACACAGCATAAAGGTAGACCGAAAAAATTTTAACATGAAATAGTGCAAGCATTATTGTATGAAGAATTGAAGACAATACATAAACTATATATAATTAAAAATTTTTTTATTTAATTATTGATTTTTATTTTATTTATTTAAAATAGATTTCTTTCTATTTGGTGATAATTCTTGATATATTTTTTAATAGACCGGTTTCGGAACTTCTTCCTTCTTCAGTATTTTTCTTCTATTGGCTTGTCAAATTTTTTCGTTTTGTAAACAATATCTAATGTTTGTTTTTTGTAGTTGCTTATTTTAATTTTAGAATCATTTCGTAGGTTTTGTTTGTTCTTGTGTTTAATTTATCGTTGAGTATTAGTAGGTTGCTTCTTTCTTTGTATATTTCTAGTTCTTCAATTCTGTCCATTATTTTTCCTTTTTTCATTCTGTATAAAATTTGTAGGTTAGTTTGCATATCTGTATATGAGTGTTTCTCGTTATATAAATGTTGTGCGTAGTTTGATTTAAAATTGTTTTTTGGATGATTGTTGTTCAATTCCTGGATGTGTTCTTGGAAACGTTTTTCGAAACTTCTTCCAGTTTGGCCTATGTAAAATTTTGTGCAATTGTTACATGATAGTTTATATATTCCGCATTCAAGTTCATTATTTTTATGTATTTTTAATTGTTGTTGTAATTTATGGTAAAAAACATTCTGGGATTAATTGACAAAATAAGATCAATAAATATCCCAAATAATGCAAAATTAGCATCATTTGACGTTACAAATATGTACACAAATATACCAATCACGGAAACATTACAAATAACCCAAGATCTATTAATAAAAAATAATATAGAAAAAAGAAAAATCACAGAAGCAATAAACCTATTACAAGAAATAACCAAACAAAACTATTTCCAACACAATAACGATTTTTTCACACAAAACGACGGTTTGGCAATGGGGAATCCATTATCAGGGACGCTAGCTAACATATATTTAAACCATATAGAAAAAACATATATAAATAATAATAAAAACAAATTTATGAAGAATATAATATACTGGTACAGATATGTCGACGACATAATAATTTTATTCAACGGCACGAATAGACAACTTGACATTTTTCACCAATATATAAACAGTATACACCAAAACATTAAATTTACATTAGAGATAGAAACAACAAAATGCATAAATTTTTTAGACTTAACAATTCAAAATATAAACCAACAACACCATTTCAAAATATACAGGAAAGAAACACAAACAGATCATACCATACATAATACGTCAAACCATCCATACCAACAAAAAATATCTGCATTTAACCATATGATTGACCGCCTAAACCGCATACCCATGAACAACAATAATTATAAAGAAGAACTAAACACGATCATACACATCGCAATAGAAAATGGATACCAAGAAAACTTAATACATCGACTCAACTATAAAATCAAAAATAAAATACACCAACAAAACTTAACGTCACTAAATATAAACAAAAATGAAGAAAACACGAAAAAGTACATATCTGTTACATACAATAATAATACCAGTAATACGATGAATAAAATATTAAACAGATATGGATATACAACAGCACACAAAACCAACCATAAATTACAACAACAATTAAAAATACATAAAAATAATGAACTTGAATGCGGAATATATAAACTATCATGTAACAATTGCACAAAATTTTACATAGGCCAAACTGGTAGTGATGGACTAAATCGATCTTTTTTGTTAAAAAACATATGAGAAAATAAACAAAACAGAACGAAAAAGATCGATTTAGCACATCACGACAAACTGGAAGAAGTTTCGAAAAACGTTTCCAAGAACACATCCAGGAATTGAACAACAATCATCCAAAAAACAATTTTAAATCAAACTACGCACAACATTTATATAACGAGAAACACTCATATACAGATATGCAAACTAACCTACAAATTTTATACAGAATGAAAAAAGGAAAAATAATGGACAGAATTGAAGAACTAGAAATATACAAAGAAAGAAGCAACCTACTAATACTCAACGATAAATTAAACACAAGAACAAACAAAACCTACGAAATGATTCTAAAATTAAAATAAGCAACCACAAAAAACCAACATTAGATATTGTTTACAAAACGAAAAAATTTGACAAGCCAATAGAAGAAAAATACTGAAGAAGGAAGAAGTTCCGAAACCGGTCTATTAAAAAATATATCAAGAATTTTCACCAAATAGAAAGAAATCTATTTTAAATAAATAAAATAAAAATCAATAATTAAATAAAAAAATTTTTAATTATATATAATAAAAGTGATAAAAGCCACAATAATAATAAAAAATGGACAACTACAAGTTGTACAATAAATACATAAACGCAACAGGAATTGGCAGAAGCATTGAATGTTAAACAGTCCGTTGTCAGTAGACGTGTACATGGAATGGAAATGGTTAAAATTAACAGAAAGGCAGATGGAATGTCGAAAAATCACTTCTGAAAAGAGATAGGGTTTTCTGCATGGGCTTATGACTGCGGATGAAAAATGGATTTACTACGGGAATCCTAAACGTGGAAAAGTTTGGGTAAAGCCTGTTGAAGATAGTTCACCACAGCAAAAAAAATACAAATGACGATTATATGGCACAAAACTCTCCATTTTAAATCGAATAAAAAACTTTGTTGTTTATATTTTAATTAAATGTCATATACTTCGTTTTGAAGGTTATGAAAAGGCTTTTCAAAAACATGTATTACCAGATTCACACAATACATATAAGAACAATTAAGCCATATATTAGAAAAACGGAATTTACTTTTACATATACCCAATAGTTGAAGATTATGCTTATATTGGCAAATCATATGATTTATTCATCTAAGGCGGCGGTCGAATTCTTGGGTAAGAACAATTAAGCCATATACTACGGTAAATGTTGATTTTTAGTGTTCGTTTTTTTTCGTTTTTCCGTTAAATTACGCATTTTTTCTGTGTTATTCTCGATCAATCGTTATAACAATAAAGAATAAAATATCTAAAAAAATTAGTTTTAGTAAAAATTGTTATTGCTTTATTTTTGATTTATATATAAAAGCAGAGGCTATTCTATAAATAAGAGCCCCCAATATGGTATATGTCTAAAATGGTTTTTGGATAAAATACTTGCCTATTTCTCAACCGCATATGCTGAAATTTGACATGTGGGTTGGAAATTGGATTTTAAAATGATTTTTGAATTGAATTAATGAAGACCGAAGTTCTGATAACCTTATGTATGACGTTTCAGCCCATATTTTTGTTCTTTTGAGTTTCCGATGCAAGCTAGATTGTTTTAATTTTTTGTTTTCTTTGCGCTCATTCTCTTGATTTAATTTTTTTCTGTTTGGCTCTTTTTGATTTACTATAATTTCGATTGTTGAGTGGAAATGTGTTGTCTTTTTCTTACTATTGGTGTTAGATGTGGATAAATAATGAAGCCATTAAATATTTTATACATTTCCTTTTTTTAATACATATTGTTATTGTTGTAGTAACTGTATAACTAACTACCAACAAATTATATAAAATATCAAATAGATTGCATAGCCCCGTCGCACAGCTGCTGAATATTACTAGTAAGATGAGCCTATTAATCAGATTTCGGTTAATCTAATATTAACCGCATGTTTTACCAATTATAAAATCTACACTGAATTAAAAAAAAAACACAATTTCACTAAAAAATTGGGATCAACAAGCAAATTCTCAGCCTACTGCACTTCAATTTAGCAGCAAGTTGAAGTTACCGTAATCCACATTTCAATGTCACCTGCTAGAGTTAAATCTTGGTGCCGTTTATGTCCCTCTCGTGTTTTGAGTTTGTACATGTTTTGAGCAGTCATAAATGTTTCGACTACCGAATTACAGGTAAATAGGAATTTTCAAATTTTTCAATGTTTTCAAACGTATTCAAGATTTCTTTATGCGAGGTAGGAGCAAATAGTTTTACAAAGGAAACAAAACTTGGCACTTTCAAGCAAATTAAACCAATTTTTTTTTTTTTTTTTTTTTTTTGTTTTTATTTATAATGAGCCAATTCTTTATATTTAAACAAATTATTTTTGTAGATTTAAACTTGAGGTTTCAATCCCAATTCGGGATCATTATCAAAAGCAGAATGAAATTATTTTCAAAATGAGTTCCTTTTTATGTAAAAATTCGACATAAAACAATCAAAGATTTGTTACTAAAAACCGATTTTTCATGGAAACGCAAAGCCTAGACAATTTTTTCGAAAAAAAATTGTTCTTGGCTAAAGCGATTTCATGTAGAAAGGTTGTACAATTAAATAAAAATAAAATGAGTATGAGACAAAAAACTTATATAAATACATCATACGAGTTGCCAAAATAAGCATAATCTTCCACAATATTAATTGAATTTGTACTTGATTTAATATGTAACATTTCCAAATCGATCTTTTCCTAAAATTGGTTTGTTTATCGAGAATTTTGACGTTATCTAAATTGATTGAATGATTTGAATTTTTCAGATGCCGTGTAAGTGCGCTAATATTTGAATTTAGATCTTTGTTGGTGTCATATCTGTGTTGATAAATTCTTTTTTCCAAAAATTGTTTTGTCTGACCAGTATACTTGTGGCTGCACATCCCACAATTTTGAAATTATAATTTTGGAACACACGTTTTATTTTTTCATAAAGGTTTTTTATATATGGAATGGCCAAAAAGTTTGTGATTTCATTTTCTGGTCTAGATATCGTATTTCTATGAAAATTTCTTGTTTTCCAAATTACATTTTTTATTAATTTTTCGGGATATTAGTTAAGCACTAATGTATCTTTAAGAATTTTTAAATTTTGTTTGTGAAATTTAGTATCGGAAAGCTTTATAATTTTTTGGGTTAAAATTTGTATAGTGTTAATTTTATAAGTGATGGGGAGCCAAGAATGAAAATTTATATATCTGCCTGACCAGGTATCTTTATGATACCAATTACAATAAATTTTGCCATTTGGTTCGTGAATTAACAAATGTTCAAAAACGCAATTTTGTTATCCACTTCTTTTTCTAAAGTAAATTTAATTCTATTATTTGCTGAATTAAACGCTTCTACAAAATAATCGATTTTATCTATCGGTACCACAGTAATTATGTCGTCAACATATCTAAAGTAATTTGATAAAGGTGAAAGTCTAAAGAGTTTAACACTGAATTTTCTAAACTTTCCATTACTAAATTTGCTAATATGGGAGCCAAAAGTTTGTTTATAAATTTTATTATCAAACGAAAGTCCGAATTGTTTAAAACGATATCTAAAACAGTAAAAAATTGAATTTTTGTTAATTTAGATTTAGAATTTTTCTTTATATTTCTCCAATTTTGACTGATAATAGTAGTGTTTTTTTATTCGCTCCGGATAGCTGCTATCGAGAGCCGTCATATGAAAAGTGGCTCCGGATAGCGCTCCGTATAAATAGGTAGAGCCAAATATTTTTTATATCAAGTTTTCACTAAACAATTGAATTAAAAATGATAGTTTGATGTTAAATAAGTTTAGTTTACCAATAAATAGCGTGTCAAATTTAAATTTAGGCGTATAAAAATGACGGCTCTCGATAGCAGCTATCCGGAGCGAATAAAAAAACACTACAAATATTTCGTACAATTTAGCTATCAACATTTGTAAATAAAGATTTAACATCTAAAGAAATTAGCATGGAATTTGGCGGGATCGTAACGTTATTAATTTTGTTTTTGAAATCTTCAGAATTTTGAATAAATGAATTTGTTTTTCTTAAACTTGGTTTAATAATATTGCCTAAAAATGATGATAACGAGTATGTCGGGCTATTTATCGAACTTATAATTGGTCTGTATGGTACATTGGGTTTATGAATTTTTGGTAACCCATATAATTTTGGAATCACTGCTGTATAATTTGTAAGTTTCTTCTTTGTCACCAAATCGATATTGCCAAATTCCTCCCATTCTTTTACTACTGAGTTAATTTTTGTCTGTATCGGCGTAGAATGTCTTTATAAATTTGTACGTACGTCAAAGTGTCATGGAGTAAGTCATACATTTTTTCCGTGTAGTCCGTCCGTAATGTCAAAACCGTTACGTTTCCTTTGTCTGCTTTTGTCGCTAAAATGTCCGGATTGTCTTTCAAAAACGTCTTCGTTTGTTTTACGTATGTCATAATTCTCTTTTCTTTTGGTGTACAATTTTGAATGTTTGTGCTGTTTTTGTAATTTGTCAAAATATTTATAAAATTGTTTCGAATATGAATACGATCGTTCTTCTAAATTAAAAATGGCACTTTCAACGTCTGAAATAATTTTGAAAAAGGCACTGCAGTACCAATGGTAGGTGGGCAAAAAGTATTTCCTAAACTTAATGCGAATTTTACATGTGTAGGTAGATCGATGTTGGAAATATTGACTAGCCATTTATCACTAGTACAAAATAAACCGTTTGTTATTTCATTTAAATTTTCTCGCATAATCTTATTAAATTTTGTTTTTTATCTCACCTTAATTTTATCGAAAAGGTAATTGAACGTTGAAACTGCTCTACGATGAAATTCTTCATAAATATTGCTGGGTATGAATTAAACCACATTCAACAAGTTCCATATCAAAATCAACTTTTTTTCAAACCAAATTAATTCAAATCAAATTAAATAATTTTCAATTCAAATTAAATATTTTGTTATTTCAAATTCAGCAAATTTCTGCAATATGGCCAATTAGGAATGAACTTTGTTATTTCTTAACCAATTAATTTGAAATTTGGCTTGTTCAACGCAAATGGGATTCTCTTCTTTAATTTGGATTCTCAAATGTTTTTAGGTGAAATTCTGGAATGTGGCTAAGTAGAATGGAACTTTGACTAATTCTACAATAATTTTTCTACTAATTCTACAATGATTTTTCCATTTTTGTTGTTCTGGAATGTGATCTAGTAGAATGGATCATTGGCTAATTCGACTGGTGCGATAGAAATAGGATTCTACAATGATTATTGTATAAACTCCTGGAATCTGGTTAGTTAGGATTGGAGCTTAATAGAAAAATAACAAACTTCTTTTATTATTGCAGAAATTCATCTAAAAATCATTAACTAGGTCGCTAAATTTAAAATAAAAAATATTTAATTTGAATTAAAAATTATTAACTTGATATGATTAATATTAAATTTGACTTGAAGAAACTTTAATTTGATATGAAAAAAGTTGATTTTGATAATGAAAAATATTGATTTAGGTTTGAAAACTATTCTAATGATCTAAAAAGTGTTTAATTTGACTTAAAAATGCTAATTGATTTCCTTATTTTATTTCGAACCCGAAAAATGGTTAGCTTTGTGTTTTTGGAAACAAACGAGGTCTGGGAAAAATAAAATTTGAAATTTAAATTTGCTTGGTAAAATTAATCGAGTAGGCAATTTTCTCAGCTTGCTAAGGGCGACTTGCCAGATTATCAAGTATTTTTCCCTAAGAGTGTTACGAATATAGGTATTATTCAAAATTATTCAAGATTTTCGATATTATTCAAGTTTAGTTTAGGTTAAATTGATCACTACATTAGGAGAGGAAAATCCAGTGAACATTTGTAAGACTTTTATTTCTTTATATCTAGAATTGTTAAAATATTTTTTTCTATGAACGTGTCAAAAGGATGGAATGTTTTGCTTGAAATCGTGATGAAATAATGTTTCAACACGTATTATTATTTTGACGTAGGACTACGTCTATGCATGCAATATAGTTAAGTAGCAGGGCGTGCATTTCGAACTTTGCGATAAAACGAAAAAAAGATATAGGTACTGAAAACCGTTATAACTTTTAAAATAATAGACATTACGGCGACGACAGAATATTATTATTGAGCAAGAAGTCCCATCACGATAATGTGTAATAAAGTCACCACTACTACCACCCCTCTCACCCAAGCGCCGTATGGAAATGTTGCTATTTTTCTGCATTTCAGCGTCATTTTATGTAAATAACTCCATGGGATCTCAACAGATATAGACGTTTCAGATCGAGTTCGATGAAATCGACTAATTTAGTATGAAAACAAAGTGTCCTGAGGTAAGGGGGAAAATGCTATGAAATTAAACTGTTTAAAGGATGCAAAAGTGAAACTATACCACCATAGGAGAAAAGGATATCCCAAAGAAGTTCCACACAAAGCGCAAACCTACTGCTGTGAAGTAAAATAAAATGGGGAAGAGAGCAATATATATGTAGTTATTTGGCGTTTGCGTAGTTGTAAATTTTTATTTTCTGTTTTAATGATCGTATTCAAAAGATTATCGGTTCATTTTATTTTAGACCTAATCTAACCAAGGTGTGACTTTTTGGCATATTTTATCTTTAAAAAGCTATGATTTCCAAAATAATGTTAATTTAGTTGTGGGCTTGTATATATTTTAGTAGAGGCAACAACAACATTAACAAATTTTCATCTACAAATTATTAAACGTAGATGAACAATAATTTTGTATTACGTAGTTGGTAGCAGTAAAATAAATCAAAAAATTCAATTTCGAACTCAGTCAAAATAAAACAAAATATAAAATTTAAAATTCCTTGTTAAAATTTAAAACATAAATTAAGTTCAAACATACAAATAAATAAATACTATGTGTACAATGTAGGTTTATTTACAAGGTTTTTTTGATAACAGACAATTTCAAAACATAGTTAATGAAATTTAATTCTGAGTTCATCTCACCAATTTTAAATGTAATTTTAAACATTATCTTTGGGCAACGGTAGCATCTACTTGACGGACTTATTTTACGCATTTTGATCTGGATCAGATCAAACGTTAAGAAGTACGACTAGGACCACCTTTTTAAAAAAAAATGGGATGAAAATTTGTAAACTTTCTAAAATTTCTCGAAATCGAAGTAGCTAGAGAATGGAAGAGTGGAGGCGAATACAAAGAGCAAAGCGGTACGGACAGCGAAGGATATATAAACGTTGTGTTTAGTAGCTGTAATATTGGTAGTCCATGGAAAATTAATTCCACAAAATATAAAAGCTTGCTTACTTTATAGTTTTTGAAATTCATTTTCGATGAAAAATTAAAATTCGAACAAATTTGGAGAAACTTATGTTGAACTTTCTTTCAAAATGTAGCAATAAAAACAATTCCCTAAGCAAAAAGCAATAGTAGAAATCAAAGCTCAATCAAATGTTATAATAATAAATAAAAGTGGAGAATTTTCCGAGTCCATCGAATAAACTTGAGAAACCATTAAATTTTATCGTTCCATCATCCAACGATATGTTTTTATTGTGGTTTATATAAGATGGTTTACAAATTGATCGATTAAAATCTCCCTCACAAGGGTTACGGGTACCATTTTACCGCTCCAAAAATCATTTATTCATATTTATATTAACATTGTTTTATTTTGTGTGTTGTTGTTAATTTTAATTAATCAAAATTCCTTTTCATCGTTGTTTCAAGAGATGAAACCTCTAGAAAAAAAAAACAGCGCTTTCAATATAAAATTATAAAATCTAATCTAAAACAAAAATTAAAATATCCCGATTACATAAACCTCACGATTTTTTTTTTCTCCTTAAAAAATAAAAAGCCTACCATATACATAAATAAATAAATAATTAACCCACCAAAAAGAACATAAAAAATCCTAAAAAATACATTTTTGTGCGAAATATTTTCGTTCCTTTTACCAAAATTTTTTATTTCATGTTTTTCCAGTGAAAACACATAAATTCGTTGTACATAATAAAGTACAATACCTACATAACATAAACCTTTTCTGTAGATTCGAGGAACTTTTAATTCATCAAAACATTAGATTTGGAGAGTTTCACTCATTTTTTGTTGTGTTGTATTTTATTATTTGATTGCAAGACTTATTATTTTGTTGTTAAGGGTTTACAATTTTTTTTATATTTTTAGGGTATTTTTTTTTGTGATGTTATGTCACCTTGACGAACAACTAAAAAAAAAAGTGAGAAACAAAGGTACTACAAAATATAAATTTTGTTTTAGCTATGTAAAAGCAAATTTTCTAATTTTTCACCCTATCGTAAAATTATATACTCGTACATACACGAACAAAACATAGAAACGTAAATTACTAAAGTATAAAAGTAAAATGGATGATTTTCTGAACCGTAAATTATAACGTAATTTAAATAAATAGAAAAATTAGAATTTTTTTTTGTGTTTTGTTCTATTTTGCGACATTTTCGTTTCGTTAAAAAAATACCGAGTCGTAGAAATTATATAATATTTTTGCAATTAGAATTTTTTTTTTTTTTTGTTATTTTCCGTTTTATATTTTAACTGGGTGGTGTTTACGTAGAGAAAAAAAAAATTATATTTCGATTAGAAAGGAAAAACAGCACACATACACATAAGCAAGCAGCACAAGAAAAATAAGGAAATTAAAGTTAATTAGTTTTGAATTAAATTTTGAAGTAGGTTAGTAGCTGGCTGTTGTTATTTTAACTCATTATAATAGTTTCAATATTGGTTTAAATACTGAAATTATATTTACAACAATAGAAACAAAACCAACCTAAATGTTAGTGTTAAATTTGTTGTTATTTTGCTTGTAAACGGTATTTTAATGATTAAAATATTTTTGCAGGTTAACATCAATTAATCATAATAATGATTACTTTGGTTGAATTCGTGATTTTATCAAGTGTCATCGAGTTTTGTTAAATAAA
Organism: Tipula vernalis; assembly: GCA_958295665.1. Lineage (NCBI taxonomy): Eukaryota > Metazoa > Arthropoda > Insecta > Diptera > Tipulidae > Tipula > Tipula vernalis. The sequence continues at coordinate 292,370,935 of OY282558.1, read as the reverse complement.
ATATAATTGACAGTTAAAACTTTATGGGAAGGCTCTACTTTCGACAGCCCTTAGGAATATTCATTTATTAATTACCATCGACTATTTATAAAGTAATATGCTGTAAAACTTTGGTTTTAAAGTTCTGTATAGGCATATTTAAGATTCCCCACAGCATTTATTTTTAATTATGTCCCAAAATTATTTCGGATTTTTTTTATTTGTCTGTGATTAATTTTGTAATTTTTTCCAACTTTTATAGACGAAAGCTTTTTATAGACAAAAGACTGTCTATGAAAAGCTGGAAACAATTTATAAAGTATTTATTTTTATTTTTATTACTTTTCTCACTAAAACAAAGTTATAATGGGTGAATATTATAACAGCGGAAAAATATTTATTCCAAGTTTTAACATTTCTGAATGATTGACTCCAATTTTTATTTGTCACCGTTGTTCTTTTTGGAGTTTAAAATTGCAGCGGTTGATTCGTCCACTCAATCACACATGCATGCAATTATTCATTTTACTTATGCATTTTATTCACAGATTTCATCCCCTCATTTCACATCATTTCCATTTCAGCTATATTCAATCAAAATATTGTAAATGTATTCAATTAAAACATACAAAATCAATACAAACTATTTATTTTTATCAACTTTTCTCGGCTAATCACAACATTGCGCTTTATATTTGTAGCCAAATTACAATACTCAGCACAATTAGTATTTTCTAAAAAAGAAAACCAAAGTAAAGATCATCTCATTATATTTGTTGATCTGTACCAAATTATTTTTGATTTGATTATCTTATACTGAACGTTACATATCGACTTCGTTCAGGAAATTTCGTGATTGGAAAGCAGGACCGGTGGGCAGCACAAAACAATTTACATTATGGTTAAATAACGAAATCTTACCTTTCCCATCCCAAATCATTTAGCCTCGAGCAAAATTTGAATAATTGACCCATACCCACCTAAACATATATAAATATCGGCATAAAATTTAAAGTTGAATCAATTATGAAATTGTTATTAGCTGAGGCGGCTGTCACATGAATGCAATGCATACGTTGCATGCGTAAAGAAATTTAAATAAAAGGCATATAAGCAGGCTTCACAACACTGACGAACTCAATATTCAACATCAATCAGTATGAAATCATTTGGGGAAAGTTGGGTTCAAAAAGAAATTGGAGTTTCCATTTGCGAATCACTGTTGTATAGATGCGAAATCGAACCGTTTTTGAAACTCAAAATTTACCGAAAAATTGATTATTTATGACAATATTTTACGAGTTTTTTTTAAAACCCTAATTCGATTATTTGGTTTGAAAAATACAACAATTATTGTTGGTTCGGCTAAATTGGTTTGTTACTTGAACCAATCACCCTTGCTTTTGGTTCATGCTTTCAATCCGAGTTGCTTGAATTCATTATTAATTTGTTTCTTTGAATTTTATTCGCCTTTAAAGTGCCGCAAGGGGCGCCACGATTTTTATGAGCGAATGGTGGCAACCGATTATTTATGTACCGCAATTATATTTAAACTCTAATATTATTGTTAAATTAAGTACCTTTCAAATTCTAATTAATTAGGAACCATGTCTAATTAAGCATTTATTTAGCAGTTGACCATCTTTGGCTAAATTTTAAAACCGTGCATCAGATGCCAAATACTCTGCGTTACAAAGGGAATAGCACCTTAGGTTGGAACTCGTGTAAAGTTGTACGTGATCCACAAACGGTGGCAAAGCCATATTTTATGACAAGGAAGGTAATCCTTTTAACCAGGTCAAACAATTGATTCTGTTTTCTACTGCCAACAAGAAAACAGCAGAAAATATAAGAAAGCTGTCGAAATAGATGAACAGAAAAGGTGCAGTTATCTATCGATCATGACATTCATGACAATGCCAGCTTGGTTAGGAAGTTTTAATGCAACCATCGTATAGCTCTGATCTTGCAGTGTCAGACTATAATTTGTTTCATTCACGGCAAAACTCTCTTAACGGTGCAAAATTCCATTCGAAAGAGACCTGTGAAATTTACTTAGTTTAGTTTTTCAGCCAAAAATCATAGAAATTGCTTTAATGATTTTACCAGAAAAAAGGCAAACAATTATCAACTAAAATGTTACGTATTAGTTTAATAAAGTTATAAAAAAAAGTTTTTTTGGTTATCGATCTCATGAACTCATTATACACCCAACATGATAATTGAACTATTTTAGACACACCCAAAAATTAATCACAAAGGCTAGGGTCGAATACTCGGGCAAATCATTTACAGCGGTAAATGAAGATTTTTAGTGTTGGTTTTTTTGTTAAATTACGCATTTTCAATAAAGAATAAAGTATCTAAAACTGAAACATTTACATTTCTTTATTTAGTTTACCCTCCATAAAAAAAGGTATATGCATTTACCGAATTTAGCGCATTTACTCGAGAATTCGACCGCAGCCAAAAATATAATTTTGTTTTTATTTTAATTATGTGTGGTAACAAGTAGAGTGGTGAAAAACATGTATACAGCAAAGACAAGAACCGAAACCTCTCTTCAGTTGTGGTGTATTGCGCTGACAGTCATGAGATGGCGTGGCGATTGATAAAAATGCAAATTTAAATTAAATAGTTTTTTAATAGTTTTTAAAAACAAAACTGTAACATTCTTATGTTGAATTCGTTTCACCGAAAAATATCAAAAAAAAAAAAATTGATGTACATCGAAAACCATATTTAATTCGTCAAAAAACATCTATATTTTTTCGATGTACATCGATTTTACGAAATGCACATTTTTTGATAAATTTCACCTTGGCTACTAACACCAACAATAATAGAAACGTCAATTTTTAGTTGTAAAAGTTGTCAATATATAGAGTTTCTTGCACCTCGATTTTGAATAATTTTACTTGCTGTGTCGACATTTTTTAAACGTCAAATATTTTATATTACCAATATAAATACAAAATTGCATCAATTTTAGTTTCATGTACGTTTCATACTTCAAAATTTACATTGATTTGATTGAATCAATAACGTTTATTACCCCCCTCTACCACGAATTACAGCTTCACAGTGATGGTTCATCGAGCAAACTAAACGTCTAATTTGAAAAAAAAATTCGAGTCTATTAAGCGTTACGTCAAATACGGGAAATTGTTAAGAACAACTGTATTACATGTAAGCCAGCGGTAACTGAAAAAGTGTTAGTTTGCATTAGTTTGTGTAAGAACCTTTCATATTTCAAGGTTTGAAAAGCCCACTTTTGATTTATTACGTGCTTTGAAAAACCTGCATTGGTTTTATGATAATTGTAACGACATATTTACAATGCTAATGAAAAAAAAATGATTCAATTGACAGATTTATGCAAAAAGATGAAGATTGTGCTGTAGCATGTCCAATTTTCACATTCAATTTTATTAACCAAAAAAAAAAAAATAATTAAAATTGTAAAAAATAGATTTCTATGTATGACTTTATTTACAACACACCTGAGCCCAATTAAAATTAACTAACTGAGATATTTTCATTTGAAACTACAGTCACAGATACATATGTAGTATAACGATGTCATAAAACACTTACTTACATAAAAGGAAATTTTTAGTACAAGAAATTTCCAAAAATTTTAACTTCTTCTAAATCACCACAATATTACTAAATAATATTTTTAATTCAGAGACTCTATTCTATCATTAGTAGTTTCAATTCTCACTATTTTTTTTAACATGGCCAAACTTACCGCTCTGACAGCAATTACTCGAAAAACATAACCCAAAGCACATATAAAATTAACAATCCGCGAGAAAAGTTTTTAACGAAAAAGTTTGTCAATATGGAAGCTATATTGACATATTTCTTAGAACTTCATCCTTAAATAATTATTAGATCACATTTGTGTTCGCTGGAAACGTCAAAATTCTTAATAATTAGTTAGAAATACTCCACTAAAAATCGTTAAGAAATAGATAAGTTCCATCCTAAGTTGCCATATTCCAGAATTTCATCTAAAATTAGGTGGAATAGCCATGTTCCATCAAACTTGGCCATATTCCAGAACTTCACCTAAAAATTATTTTAGAATCTCATTTTCATCACCGATGTCAAATTTCCATCTTACTTGACCATATTCCAGAAATTCATCTAAAATTCATTTTAGAATCCCATTTTTAACGCACACATGTCAAATTTCATCATAATCGATTATAGCTATAGCCATTGGAATAGCCAAGTTCCATCCTACTTGGCCATATTCCAGAACTGTAGATAACATTTGTAGATATCATTTTGGAATCTCACTTTTAGCGCACATGTCAAATTCCACTAAAATCAAAAAAGGAGTAGCCAAGTTCCATCGTAACTAGCTATATTCCAGAACTTCAGTCAGATATATCACTAAAATCTGGGCATACATATAATTTGAAGTGTAAAAGGGTCAATTTAAAGTGCTAACGGTTCAATTTGAAGTATAAAAGGATGAAATATAAAACCTGTATTAAAAATACTTGCTGCTGCGACCATGTAGTAGATATTTTCACAACAAAATAAAATAAAGTAGGCGTCTTTTTTGAGTTTTTTTCGTATTCGGCTCACGAGTCACGATGATGTTGAAAGGCCATTTGCGAAGATTTTGTGTTAATTTTAGGTTTCATTTATTTTTTTTCTGGTCGATATTCCAACATACCATATATGCAGTGTTTTTATTTTTTTTTCAATTTTTTAGTTACTTCTACCCTAAAGATGTTTTCACATCAAAAACTACCTTTCCATTCAAACAAATAGCTGGGTCCGGACTATACGGTGGATGCATTGAAACCTCCTATGCAAACTCTCTCAATTTTTGCCGGATCATTAAACATGTGTGGGGTCTAGCGTTGTCATGATGGAAGTCAACACCATTTCTGTTGATCAATTCTGGTTAATCGCTGAAACCAGAGATTAGAATCAGTCGTTTAACCAGGCTCTAGAACCATATACACAGCATAATCTTATGCGGCGTCAATCCTGGTTTTGAAATGATTTTTGGTGAATCACCTTTCTTAGACTTTGATTTTTTACGAACGACATTTTCGTTTTTAAACCATTTTTCATCGCCAGTCATGATTTGCACCAAAATTGGGTCGATTTTGTTGCGTTTCAGTAGCGATTGTTTGATGGGAATTCGGTCAATCAGGAGATTCTTTGTGTATCCAGCCTTATGCAAATGGTTTATTAAAACTTTTTTATCATCGATATTGAAATAATTATGGTCGCGGGTTTTACAACTCTGTCTAAACGAATTAATTTAGTTAAGTAGAATGCAAGCAGATAGCAATCTACAGATAGCTGATTAGGATAACCCCAAAATATTAATTAAACCACTTTCCCTCTCAAAATCAAACAACATTTGTAAGGAACACATTTTCCAGAAACGCTTGGTTTTCGAGGCAACGATTTAAAGTTTTTCAAATGAACAAATGGTATAATGCTGAACCAACAAAGCTAACAATTGGAGTCGTACTATTGTAGCTCCTTAGATTTTTAGCATTAAATTAACGTGAAATTACGCGATTAAAATTTATTTGTATTGACGAAATATAACTTTCCTTATCTCGACATACGTATTGTTCTCTGATATGAGCAATTTATTTTCTTAATAGCTATACTCGGCTTTTCCTTGAGTACCGTAACGTTAAGCTTATCAATCTTCAATACGTAGGCGTGGGGATTGTCACAATAAAAAGATTTAGCTTTGTGAGCTTGTCGAATTCGTAGTATTTCGTCCTGAGTCAAAAATGTATTCGTCAAGTTATTGTTAAATTTAAAATTTGTTAAAATGTTTACAAGTCTGTTCTTGATACTGATCTGCATTGTTACGTCTAATTTCAAAATATCAATCTCTAATTCAGCTATAATGTTGCGATACGGAATTATATCTTTCTTGAAAAGTAAACAATAATAATTAACTAAGTTTTGGGCTTTCAAAATATCCTGACAAATGCCCAAACCTGTTAGATACACGATCCATTTCTCTTCATTCACGTTTTCGTGCACCATAGACCATGAGAAGGTTGCTTCTCATATCGAAATAGTGTCGTATCGTATTTTAGAATTTTTTTTTTTTTTTTTTTTTTTTTTTTTTTTAAATAAATTTTATTTATTTATTTATTTTATGTAATTACAATCTAGTCTCCTGGACTAATGAGCAATTTGTTTCTGACTTAATTTACTAACTTAAATTAATCTATGGATTCTTCCCATTGGCGTTCCATAGTGTTTGGTAAATTGAAGTAAACCACATCTTTGTAGTGGATTTTAGATCAGCATAATGCTGCTTAAACTGACAATCACACCAGCTCAAATGGTTTGGTTCTTTTAAGTCTGCGAGCTAAATTCGTGATGCTTAGGAGCTGGGTTGCCTCGATGTTCACATGTTGGCGGAGCCTTTCTTCGTGTCTTCGTGCTTTTTCCTGGATTTCATTTAAGATGAGGTTCATTTTAAGGTCCCTATGAAGGTCATTATTCCTGACATACCAAGGTGCATCAACTATGTTCCTTAATACCATATTCTGAAATCTTTGGATGATATTTACGTTGCTCTGTTTGGTACAACCCCAAAGCTGAATATCATAAGTCCAAATCGGTTTCAATATTTGCTTATAAAGTAGAAGCTTGTTGTATGTTGAAAAAGAAGAGTTCCTTCCCATCAGCCAATACATTTTTCTGTATTTAAGTCTTAATTCTTCACTTTTCTTCTTGACGTGTGCTTTCCATCGTAGTTTAGCATCCAGGGTCATGCCGAGATACTTAGCTGTGTTCGCATGCGGTATTATTTCCCGATTTATGGTAATCGGAATATGTTCGATTCGTCTGTTTGTAAAATTGATGTGAACTGATTTAGCTTCATTTAGTTTTATTCTCCATCTTTTTGTCCATTTATATATTTGAGTTATAGCTGATTGTAACTTCTGTGTTGTTTCTTCGTTGCTTTTTCCAACAACTAAGATCGCAAGATCGCCGTATCATCTGCAAAAGTTGCCACCGTGTTGTTTTCTAATGTAGGTAGATCATAAGTGTATAGTAGGTATAAAACCGGCCCTAATACACTGCCCTGTGGAACTCCTGCATTGATTTCTTTCAATTCAGAAAATGTATCATTTAACTTAATCCTGAAGAACCTATCTTTCAAGTATGATTCCAGTATCTTAGCAAATTGCATTGGTAGAAGATTCCAGTCCTTCATGCCACACTCTATCAAACGCTTGTGCAACGTCTAGAAATATTGTTGAATAGGCTTTTTTCTCCTCTAATGCTTCCTCAATTATACCGGTTATTCTGTGTACTTGATCAATTGTTGAGTGTTGGTTGCGAAAACCGAACTGATGATTTGGGATAAAGTTTCTACTCTCGATTATCGGATTTAATCTTTTTACCAGAAGCTTCTCAAAGAGTTTGGACATGACTGGCAATAGCGAAATTGGCCTATAAAACGATGTTATGTGTGGTGGTTTCCCAGGTTTTGGGATCATAATTACTTCTGCAATTTTCCATAAGCTTGGTACACATTTGATTCTAAATGCTGCATTTATAAGATTGGTGAGTTTCACCGGAGCTTTCCTAGGCAGTTCTTTTAAGATTTCTGCAGTAATAAGATCGTACCCAGGAGCTTTTTTCATATTCATATTAGCTTTTATCTCACGCATGACTTCTTTTGGTGTTGTCGGTAGGATTTCTTTACTTTCTTGCACAGCTTGTTCAGTTATTATCTCGGCTTCCAACGTTTGGTCTTCATGTGGCTGGAATATTTTTTCGAGGTGTTCGGCAAATTCTCGAGCTTTGTCTTCATTATTTCTAGCCCATTTTTCACCTGCTATTTTTATTGGGGGAATCTGCATTATTGGTCTTTTGATTCTTTTGGTTGCTTTCCAAAGAGAATAATCAGTACTGTTATCATTAGTTAATTTTCTTAAATAGTTGCTGATTGATTCATCATTCAATTCTTTGATCTCTCTTCTTAATTGTTGAGTGAGATTGTTCAAATGAGTTTTATCTTGGGGGGCCCTTGTTTGTTGCCATACTCTTCTCGCTCTTCTTTTTTCTGCGAGGAGTTCCCTAATTTCCATAGGGTAATTGTTTCCCTTGATTTTCGTTTTAATTTCAGGAGTATTTTCCCAAGCTGATTGCTGTATATCGTTTACAAATTTGTGAACTTCTTTGTCTAATTGTTCTTCAGTCTTTAATGGAACCATTAAGTTAATTTTTTCTTCTAGCGATAGTCTAAAGCATACCCAATTAGTGTGATTATTTACTAGGAATGGGTTTCTTTCTTTCTGAATGATTTTTTCACTTAACGTTAGAAGTATTGGTGAATGATCAGAGTTTATGTCGTGTCTTTCATCTACTTGTACATAATTTACAGATATGTTCTTTATTATAAAGAAATCAATCAGATCTGGTACTTTGTTTGGATCAGTTGGCCAGTAGGTTCGTTTTCCAGTTGAGAGGGCTTCACAACTGCATTTTCTGATAGCTTTTAGGAGGATCCCCAGTGGACATTTTTTGCATTAAATTCTCCTCCAAGTACAAATCGTTTTCCTAATTTACTGAGGAACTCGAGATAATCTTTTTCTTTCATTGAGTGCTTCGGTGGGCAGCAAATACTAGCAATACAAATAGAACTACTTTTGGATTTGACAATAACAGCAGTTGCTTGTATTTCTTCCGTTTCATATTTTAACTCCTCATAGTGATGAATACTATTTCTAATTATAACAGCACTACCTCCTTTAGTAGTGTTTCCAGGGTGAATAGTGTGATATATTTGATAATTTTTAAATTTAATGTTTGATTGTCTAGTGAAGTGTGTTTCCGTGATGAGACATACATCGATTTTTTCTGTGTCCAGGACCACTTGCAGTTCTTGTTGATGTTGCATCAGTCCATTGGCATTCCAACATAAGATTCTAAGATCTTTGGCCATTTTTCTGTTTAGGGATGGCTCCCTTAGTGCTGTACTCTAGTTTCTGTAATCGCTCATCAAATGTATTTAGTCTGCTTAAAATTAATTTAAGTGTTTGACTTATATCGTCATTTTGAGCAGTTTTTCCTGGATTTCCGTTGCTCATCATTACTTGAGCATAAGTCATTTTACCAAATTGTCCTTGAGTAGTTCCCGACACTCTACGATTTACTTCGGGTCGGTTCATCTTAACCGCTTGTTTCCTGAATGAACTTGGATTTTTAGCAATCACGTTCTTATTTTTGATATTTTGCAGTTCAATAGCAACAAATTTTAGAATTTTGAAAAAAAAAAAAAAAAAAAATATTCGTAGATGCAGGCCGTAAAAATGTTTTTAATTTTGATAATTAATTTTGATATTTCCATATTAAGCCAAACCATTCATTTAAAAGCTTCTGTAATTTTTTCTTCTATATCTCGGAAATTTTTATCGATAATTTTAAAAACGCTTTTTATTTGTTGATTAGCCGAAAAATAGGGCGATTTTCTACATTTCACCAGAAAGTTCTTCTGAATTTTTGCAAGCGCCAATTATTTTTGTAAACTATTTTTTAGCAGCTGTACATCTCTGTATCCAAAGTCCTTTCTTAGTTGTTGGAAAGATTATCTATTTAATAAAGCGTGTTCAATTGAACTGAAGTACTTTCTGGGCCTTCGATTCAAAACTCATCAATTTGTGAATTGACAAATGAAAAGGACAAATGAATTAACTGATGACATATATTTTAGCGGTATGTATAGTTACTATATCCTCTAGTCTTCAGGTTTGGCAGCCAATAAAACTAATTTTTAATATTTATGTCGACGTTTCGATAATTTTATTAACTTCTTTAGGTCTACAACGGTTTGTAACAATACATACATACAAAGTTTATTAAAATATATAGAAATTACTGTGCCATACTCCGAGTTACCGTTAAATATATATATATGAGCCATTTCCAAAAATAAACGATTTTTATACAATTTTTCACTGTCCAAAATTTTTACCTCATCAAATTTAAATGTGTGTCCAGCATCAGAGGAATGCTGGCATAATGTAGTAGCTTGAGAATTTCGGATAGGTGGTTTGACGTCCGATTTATGTTGTGAAATTCGATTTTTTAATAATTGTTTCGTGGTACCGATGTATTTCAATTGGCAATGGTTACATGAAATTAAATATACAATATTCGAACGATTTAATTTAGGTGTGATATCTTTGATTTGGCTAAAGATGTTACGAATAGAGTTAGCCGCTCAAAATGTAATTTTACAATTTATATTGAATTTGCGAAATGTGCTGGAAATTTGGTCACTGGGGTTTTTAATGTATTAAACAGATTATTTATAACTTTTTCCAACACTTTTTAAGCTATCAAACTTATAATCTCTCCGGCTCATTGCACGTTGTGTACCTCAATTTTTTGAATACTATTTGTCTAAAACGTTAGAACATTATGTGTTTTGTAGGAATCTTTGTAAGAAGTCTACCAGCTAAAGTTGATATTTATCAAAAGACGTGTCTAATTAAAAATTGGTGATAAAAAATAGTCTAATTAAGATTGTGATAATTAATTTAAATAAAAAAGTATAATTTCACACCTTTCAATAATAGTTTAGCACCTTTATATTCTACTAATTAACATTTATATTTTATATATTGTTTACATTAAAAAGTGAAAAAACCTTTAGTTTATAAATAAAACATAAAAAATCAATTTATTTCGTAAACATACACATTCTTCCCACAAAACTATGTAAGTATTCTAATTCGCATACAAATATGTACATATTTGCATTTTTTTTATTGTTGATGTTCAGTTGACCTTAGATACTCTTATTTCTAAAGATAACTTTATCGATCGAAATTATGTTTGGTTTCAAATTTTATTTTTCAGGATTTTCCTTTCACAAAAAGGACAAAAGCCTGTAGACAGTTTAATATCTTTCAAAATATTTGTCAAAACTTAATATTAATTATATAAAGCATGTGGGTGGTTGAGATAAAAATACATTCTATTAAATTTAAATATGAAAATATACGGTCCCAATCTCCCGTTTAATATTTTATATGAAACATTATTATTTACATCAAGGTGTTACATTTTGGTATGTAGGATAGATATATGGCTTACAAATTGTATAATGCGACTTTCAGTTTAATTAAAAAAAACAAAAGACGAATGTTGCAAAATATTAAATAGCATAATATGGTTTATGTAATTTTAAAAGTCACTATCTTTATTTAAAATTTCATTTATTTTAGTTCAAGCTGCTGCTTCCGCGAATTTTATATGTATACTCATGGTGGCAATAAGATCTAATAGAATTTCACAACATTTTGATTACTATATTATTTGGTTTTAAATTTAGTATGGTGGGCGTTTTTTTTCTATATCCAAAACGTTATGAAAAAGTTGAATAAATTTCTATTAAACCACCAAATAAAGTAATTAATAAAAATCTTAATTCAACAAAATGAAATAAAAAATTACTAAATTTATATTGATGTTTTGTGATCGCTTTGCTCCCAGTCCCAAAAATCCTACTTTTAAAATAAAATTTCACTATTAACCCTTTTTTCTGCTGTTACATTGATTTCATGTAACGTACATGAAATGAGGAGATTTTCTACTTTTCTTGGCGTAAAACTTGGTTGTCTTTTACTTTCTTTTAGTATATAGTAATTATGAAAATTTTCGATCGTAAGATTTTTGGAGATTTACATGTTTTAAGGTCCTCTGAGTCTGAAAAAGTGGGTTTCGAAATGGTGTCAGTCTGTCTGTGTCCTCTCTACGGCCGAGATCGTTTAACCAATCGAACTGAAACTTCATATTTAAGCTTTCCAATTAATTTTTGTACAAATCGGACAACCAAAAGATCTCAAAAAGTATAAGGTTTACAGAAAAACTATGTCCAAAAAAAATAAAAAATATAAAAGAATAAATTTATAAGAAATTTGCATAATATGTTTTTTAAGAAAGAAAGTCGTCTGTTGGCCACACCCCCATTTGCTTAAATAGAAAACAATAAATTTCAGAAAGAACTATGTTCATTTGAGAAATTTTGAATCGGCAGACTGAGATATGAGTGAAAACCGGAGTATCTTATTTTATAGTAAAACCTCGATTATCTTAAAGGCAAACACGCCTTGTTAATTGCTTATGCTGTGGGCCTCAGAAGACTTTTCAAACTAAACTTTTGTGGCACCCAGTAATTCATGCAATATTTAAATAGATGTCACTACGTTAAAAGTATTTAATTGTGCCTTATAGCCAACTAAACTTTTTCAATATATCGTTTAAATAAATGACGTCTAATAAAAAATAAACCGAGTCATTTATTAAAAGTATGTAATTCAAAATAGGATATATATATATATATATATATATATATATATATATATATATATATATATATATATATATATATATATATATATATATATATATACAGCAAAAAGACAACCACATTAGTGTTTAAAATATTTAAATAGGAAATAAGCGCATGACAGGCTTTTGTATCAGAAACTAGCTGATTAATTTTTTACGCTTATAATTGGAACACTCTTCCTGTGTATATTAAGGGATTTTTAAAAGAAATAAAAAAAAACTAAAAATTTTAGTTCGCGAACAGTTTGGTACTCTTGAGCATTTTTTTGTAGGCCAAATTTAGTTAAAGTAATGATGCCTTTCTTTGATTTTTTTTTTTTTTTTGCCTAAGTCTGTTTTTGCCTCTAATCTAGTTAAGATCGAACGAAATACCAAAACAAAAATGAACTTTGTAGAGAATATGATTATTTTCCATCCGGTTCAGGAACTCCCTCTTGAAACCGGCGAAGTACTGCCAAGTTATTATTATATCGAAATGTTATGATATTAAACTTTCTAAAAATTCAAGATTTGGTTTTTGCTTTTTTATGGGTTCTGTCAGTAAAATCGGAACTGGCAACTTCGGCGTATATAGGAGAGCATTGATGAGTCACATCAGTATTGATATATTTGGTGGAGGTTCTAATCCAATTGTCAATCCGGCGAGTCTTTTGCGATCGTTATTTTGTTCAACAACCAAAACTATTAGTACATATATTATAAAACAAGTACGGAAAGGGACAATTAAAAATCCAGAGGGCTTCAAAATTACAAACATTATGGAAATCGTGCAGTTATAGCTTTCAGAACGAATCACTTAGTCGTCGATTACACCCCTCTGATTACATAAAAACCGGTTGTTGATTGCTGATTCCTACATCAAAAACAGTTGTAATTTATTCTCGCTCGTAGAAAATGGTCTATTGTTTTACGAGTGACGAAAATAACCTTTTTTGAAGCGGAGAGATCTGAGAACACTAACTGAGCCCAAAACGCATCGAAAAAACGCAGTAGTAAAACTAAAATAAAACTGTTCTTCAGTTTTAACTGTTAGCCCAGAAAAAAGTACATCAAGATACAATTTAATATTCTTACGTGTTTGCCTTGTCAATCAAAATTCGAATCACTGAGTGGTAAATAAAACAAACCATTTCAATTTTTCACAAACTAATTTATTTATATATTGTATTTAACACAAAAATTAATTCAACACAATTATTAACAATAACACAATTATTAACAATAATTCACCTACTTGATCACTTATAATTTTTATTACGCACTAAATCACTTATTAAATCACAAGCTTTAATCTTCGCACTATCGCGATCCAAATATTAATAATCCAATCCGATTTCATTCGCCTTTTTATGAACTCAAACGAAACTTCTAGAAATTTCATGCTTTTTATAGTAAGAATATCTTGTACAATAGTGCAATGTAGAAAGTTGTAGTATGGAAAATTTCCATTTTTGCTACAACAAACTTGAAATACCCTAACCTAGGTGTCACTAGTAGTCACTACTAGTAGTAAACTTTGTGCTTTTAATCAACTTATTCTATTCTACCCTAGGTGTCACCGTAACAATATTCCTCACTTAAGCCTGTTCGTCTCGAACTTCCTAGTTCCGTATGGTACTATCTATGTGGGCCGCAGCTTCGACAGTGAATCCTTCTTCCATTGTGAAACGCGCCTCGATTACAATAGTCTTTTTATAGATCTTTCGCCGTTGGCCTGTTTGTCATAACGAATCCTGAACTGGCCGCCCGACACGAAACTTCTTATCCAATATCCGGTTCAGCTGATGTTCATTGGGTTCCTTCACAATTGTTTCTGACTTCGATAGCAGCTGGATGTTATCGTTATTCAATAATCCTCATCCAAAATCCAACCAGAAGCCATTCACCATTATGAAGTCCATTCCCAAAATGACTTCATCCACAGTATCTGCGAACAGAACTTCGTTTTGGAAAAGAGTTTTCCGGATCCTTATGTTCACGATCTTTCCCATGTTAGCATTGCATCTCCATTTGCCATTTGCCTGACAATCGTGTGAGTTGCTCCCGTATCCAGAGTAATGACACACTTTCTCCCATGAATATCGCCCTTGATTGTTACGCTGCTACCGCCTCTAGACTCGTGACAGTGACGTACGTTATGGGGCAATTAGACGGCGAAGCCAGCTTCTGTTCCTTCAAACTTACTTGTAATATTTCCACCTTACTGACTGGGTGCTCTTTTCATGGATGTGGGCAATCTTGTTACATAACCATCGCTCGCTGTCTCTAGACTTGTGTCCTAACACCTAAGCTTGCTGTTTCCGAATGATGGTACCGTCCGCTGAATGTTTCCGTTGGTAACTTAATCCATTCGGCACCTAGATAATGACGGTCTGGTAATGGACAGTGCAGTCTTTCTCATCTTAGCACAACATCACCGCCCTGCGTATCTCTGGATCTCGAATTCCGTCAATGAAAGCGTCGATTTTAAGCCTCTCCAAATAATCCGCCAACGTGCTTCTATGTGTTAGATGAACTAGCCGCTTTATTGCTGACGAAAATTCTTTTAGCGATGCTCCTCTCTTTGATAACGACGGAAAACTGCTGCTAAAAAATTGGGTTTGCTGAATTTAATCGTGGTCATATACTCAGTGAACGTCCAATAACTACATCAAAATCAGAATTCATTGAGCAAATAATTGTTATTGTTCGTGCAGATCCAATTGTGACTACGGATAAAATATTTGATACCATAGGCATCGCAGATGAACTAGTACGACACATTTGATGTGAAGAATTACATTTTAAAAACCTTTTCATCAAGGCAATTCACTTGTTCACATAAGTAGTTTTCGAAAAATGGAATTCAATCAATTAAAGTATGGATTGCTTGAACGTCCATAGTCAGTGACTTTTATTTGTTCCAAAAACTAAAACAATTACTACGTGGAAAGCTTTTTTTGTCGGACGAAGAAACCATAGCAGTTGTAAACGGTTATTTCGTAAAACATTCTTCCGCGATGGGATACATTTATTGTAGAACCATTGGATAAAGTTTTTTGAATTTTAAGAAGATTGTATTGAATAATAAAACATACAACAGTTTTTTATTTCATTCAACACAATGCATATGAAAGTATTTCCTCGTTTCGATCGAAGATATGAACCTGAGAAGTCAAAATAAATCCCCTGAAAAGGACGTTCTGAGCTAACCAAGCGCTCGATCTCAGGCCGGGTGGTAAATTTATCGCCTTATTTATTTTGTACGTGGTACATTCTAACGTTTCTAATATTTGTTTAATACACTGAAGGGAAACCACAAAATTCAAATTTGCACGAAACGCTAAACACTCATCATTAACAGGTTGTAAGCTCGCCCGGCCATAATTAACAAATATATTTTAAAATTAAATGTTAAACTGCGAAAACAACAAACGGAACTATTTCCTATTAAATTAAGAAATGTATTTCCACCTCTTGGGTAATATCATTAATAAACAGCCCAGTGTAGTATACAGATAAACCACTTTATAAAAAACAAAAATAACATGAAATGTTTAAATACAGAATCGGTCCCAATATTAATATAGTGAAACCTTATTTCAACGGACACTCACTTTAGCGGAGACTTCACTTAAACGGACAAACTTTTAAATCCCATGCAAAACTGACGTTCTTCCATGAAAATCTCGCTTAGTTAAGCAGACACTTTATTAGAGTGGACACGGAAAGACATTTCTGCGATGATAGGAGCATCATTACCTAACCGGACAAATTTATTTATTTTATTTTTTTTTTTTCAATTTTATTTACATATTTTATATTGCGAAAGGTTAAACAAAGCTTTTGTCGTTTTGCTTCGTTATTTTGATGAAATGAAGCATGTACGATAGAAATAGGATTCTTAATTGATTTTTAGATAAAGTTCTGCAATATGGCCAATTAGGATGGAACTTGGTCATTTATTATCCGATTTTGATGAAATTAAGCATGCACGAAGGAAATGGGATTCTTAATTGATTTTTAGATAAAGTTCTGCAATATGGCCTGAATATGAACTTAGAAATTCTCATCCGATTTTGATGAAATTCAGCTTAAGTTCTGGAATATGGCCAATTAGGAATGAAATTGGGCATTTCTGATCCAATTTTGATGAAATTCAGCATGTACGATGAAAATGGGATTCTAAAATGATTTTTAGATAAAGTTCTGGAATATGGCCAGTTAGAAAGCAACTTGACCATTTCTTATATGATTATGATGAAATTCAGTGTGTACATTGCTATGTAAATGGGATTCCAAAAAGATTTGTATATGAACGAAACGATAGAAAGTAACTGAGCCATTTTAAGTAATGGTTCGGTTCCTTCCTAATTGGCCATATTCCCGTACTTTATCTAGAAATCTTTTTGGAATTCCATTTACATAGCAATGTATTCTAGAATTTCATTTAAAAAATCATTTTAGAATTCTAATAAGTCAAATTCTGATGAAATTCAGCATGTACGATGGAAATGGATTCTAAAATGATTTTTAAATGAATTTCTAGAATACCAGATCTATATGATTTTTAAATGAACTTCCGGTTTACCATTTTTCCAATTTTGATTAATTTGAGCATGTACGATGGAAATACAATTTTTAAATGGTTATTTGCTATTTATAACAGTATTTTATATTCCCGTCTTTGATTTTAGAATCCCGTTTCTATCGTATGTACTGAATTTCATCACAATCGGTTAAGATATAACCAAATACTTTGTGGTGGATCGAGCACCAGCAAAGATTAATTAAATCGAATTGATTTTTATTGAATTAATATTTGACGTTCGTTTGACAGCAGGGTAAAGTAGGCACACACCAATAGAGATACTAAATTCATTATGGAAAAGCCAATGAGCTTTTCATAAATATGGAAGAGTTCTTTTTTTTCCTAAAAAACACAGCACGTCTTAGGAGGAAAACAAATTCCGTTTAAAACAATAATTTGAAAACAGGAAAAAATTATTGTTTAGAGAGAAAAGAAATCATTATAACACGCATCCGAACGCACGGATAAAATTCAATGCGTATAAAAAGGATAATAATCCAAAACATAATCCAACAATCGCTAATAAGACAGCAAGCAGTCGCAGGCCATTGGTATACGGCATACCAAAATCATTCAGCGGTTAAAATTATAATAAACGATATAAATAAATAAACTTGTACAAAAGCAACGTACTCATTGTGTTCTTATTTATTTATTTCAAAAAACATAAAAATTAAATTATTTGGGACATCACCCACCCCAAATAAAATGGTGACCCCGACGTGATCGGGAAGGACCCAAGAATCGGGAAAACCCGATATTATCGGCAGAAGCCGACAGGATTTGCGGAAACGAACGCAATCCGGAAACACGAACCAGAAATCAAAAGGAAGTAAGCAGTACATCCACAGGGACGTCCTACAGCAGCAATACGGACAACCCCAGACGATCGTAAAGCCAGAAGAAATTCCATTCAGGCAGACAGATACGAAAATAAACTCAACCCAAAACGGACAAGCAAAGTCGGGTAAGCAAAACAAATGAAACCAATTCTTCGCGACAAGAGCCCCCACCAGTGGTAAGCTCGAAAATAGTGAAACCAATTCTTCGCGACAAGAGCCCCCACCAGTGGTAAGCTC
Source organism: Tipula vernalis (assembly GCA_958295665.1). Taxonomy (NCBI): domain Eukaryota; kingdom Metazoa; phylum Arthropoda; class Insecta; order Diptera; family Tipulidae; genus Tipula; species Tipula vernalis. The sequence goes on along the minus strand of OY282558.1, from coordinate 292,352,923 downwards.
GAAAATAGTGCAAGAACGCTAGCATTCCAGTAAGAGCCTCAACCGAGGTGAGCTTCCGGAATAAAAAGTGCAAACCGCAAGGTGTGACCAGACAACATCAGTGATCAGCCGATTACCACAACCCAAAGGCAGCCATACGTACAATAAAAATAAAATTGTAAAAGACGTGCTGTTTTTTTACGGGAAAAAAGGTAACAAAAATTTTTCTTCCAAATTCAACTTTTTCCATTTTAACTATATATAATAAAAATTGTTTAAAGAAAATATTTTCGACCAATATTTCTGTGTGTCGCTTTACCTTGCGGTAGTCGTGCGAAATCCGAGTTGAAAAATTCCACTTTGTAATAAATTTCGTCAGCTCGTTATATTTTTGTTTTTTGGTTCATTTTATTTTAAAAAATTCGTTTCGCAACAATTATTTTCGCGTATTTCAGAAAAGTGAATAAGTGAAATGAGTTTTCCGACGGGCAGTGCTTCCCTGCCAGCGATGGGAACCAGTGAGACAAACGACGAACCAACTGTGACGATGACACAAGAACAATTACAGGCATACGTAGACGCACAGATACAGCAACGACAGGCAAACAGCGACCGACCTGACGAACACAGCACCGTTAGTGCGCCACAGTGGAGTAACCAGATAGGTAATGAGGCAGCAATTGGAAGAAACGTCGCGCATGTCGCATTTAAACCACCACAACCACTATATGGACAAAACCCGAGCGTATGGTTTAATATATTAGAACAATCGTTCCAGTTAGCCAACGTTCGAATAGAACAAACAAAATATGCACACGCTCTTGCGGCATTAGACGCCAGACATCACGACACATTTGCAGAACTTATACTACGCGATAAAGGACCGCTACCGTATTCGGCCTTTAAAGAAGAGGTATTGAGGATCCTGGGAGAGTCGGAGAAGACGAAACTCAACAATTTGTTGCATGGGCTCACATTAGGCGACCAAAAGCCGTCGCAATTGTTGAATAAAATGAAGATGAACGCAGGAAGGACTTTCGACGAGAATACTCTAAGGCAGCTGTGGATGAAGAGGCTACCTCCTCAGATCCAGATGATTCTCACCACGTTTGAGAAGGACATACCACTGGCATCATTATCCAATCGAGCGGATAGCATTTTGGAAACGATGACGCAGAGTCAGATCAATGTGTTAACGAATACGACAGCGAGCACAACCGGAGGGAGTTCAAACAATGCAGTTAAAGAGCGGGACGATACAGACAACAGGTTGGACAAGTTAACGAGGGTAATAGCCGAACTATGTACGTCCATCAAAGATTCGCGCTCGCGAAACGAGTCTAGAGGAACCAGTCATGAGAGAAAAGCGGCGAGGTCAGCATCGCGACAGACAATAAACAAGCGATTCGATCAGTGCTATTATCACTATAAATTCGGTGCGAAAGCGAGGAAGTGTGTTTCAGGGTGTAAGTATCACAGTGAGCAAACACCCGAGAAACCACAAAATTTTTAAATCCCCATCAAAAGTTAACGGCGGGCATTGATGGGCCCGCAACCAGCCGATTAATTATTTTTGAAAGACATTCCAAATTAAAATTTTTAATAGATACGGGAGCGGACGTGTCCGTAATCCCCGCAAAGTTTTTAGAGACAAAGCATCCAGTATCCACAAGTAGTCTATACGCGGCAAACGGCACTCCAGTGCAAGCATACGGCACTAAGGCGATGAGGCTGGACATCGGGCTCCGACGGGAGTTCCGTTGGGAGTTCATAATTGCAGACGTGTCAATGCCCATGATAGGAGCAGATTTCCTGCGACATACGGGACTCTTGGTTGATATTCAAGGGCAAAGGATCATTGATCCATTGACCAACTGCTTCAACAAGGGCGCCATCACGAATGGGAACAACCCTACCTTGTCAATACTAGATAAATCAACAACAAAACCAGAAATAGCAGAATTGTTAAAAAAATTTCCAGAGATTACCAACAGCGGACTCAGCACGGCACGGATCAAGCACTCCGTCACACACCGCCTAGAAACGCAGGGAGCACCTATCTCTTGCAAAACGAGACGGCTTGCACCAGATAAACTGAAGCTAGCACGAGAGGAGTTCGAAAACATGCTAGCGCAGGGAATTTGCCAACCAAGTAGCAGCCCCTGGTCCAGTCCACTACATCTCGTGGAAAAGAAGAATGGAACGTGGAGACCGTGTGGCGATTATCGCGCCCTAAATAGAGTAACGATACCAGACCGGTACCCAGTTCCACACTTGCAGGATTTCTCGTATCAGCTAGAAGGCTGCAAAGTATTCACTACATTAGACCTTGTCCAGGCGTACTACCAAATTCCAGTCGAACCAGAAGACATTCCCAAAACGGCAATCACCACACCTTTCGGCCTCTTCGAATTTACAAAAATGACATTTGGATTAAGAAACGCGGCGCAAACTTTTCAACGACTTATGCATTCGGTACTTTTTGGTTTAAAATTCTGTTTCGTTTATTTGGATGACATTCTAATCGCTTCAAGATCTTTCGAACAACACCTTGAACACCTAAAAATTATTTTTCAAAAGCTATCAGAACACGGGCTAGTGATAAATTCGGATAAAAGCGTGTTTGCAGCAGAGGAAATAGCATTTTTAGGACACACGGTCACTGGACAAGGGATATTGCCGAACCAAGAACGCGTACAAATCATCAGAGGGTTCAAAAAACCAGAAACAGTCGATGGCATCAAGAGGTTCTTGGGCACCATCAACTTCTACAGACGTTTCATCCCGGGAGCTGCAGCCGACCAGATGGCACTGAACGACTTACTAAAAGGATACACGAAGAACAGTAAGAAGAAAGTTGAATGGACAGCAGAGGTCGAACAAGCTTTCGAGAACTGCAAAAAGAAATTGTGCGACGCAACCTTACTAACACATCCATCGTTAGCCGCACGACTCGCGATCATGGTGGATGCCTCAGATACAGCGCTTGGGGCTGTGGTACAGCAATACACCGACGGTATTTGGCAACCGCTCAGCTTCTTCTCTGTACGACTTAACGAAACGCAGAAACGGTACAGTGCTTATGACAGAGAGTTGCTTGCAGCTTACTCTGGCATTAAGCATTTCAAACACTTGTTGGAAGGTCGACAATTCACTTTGTTCACTGACCACAAACCATTAATATACGCATTCCAACAAAATCCGGAAAAAGCATCTCCTCGTCAATTTCGACATCTGGACTTCATCGGCCAATTTACTACCGATATTCAACACATCTCCGGCAAAAATAATGTCGTCGCAGATACTCTCTCACGCATCAATCAAATTTCTATCCCTGAAAGTGTTGATTATGCAGCAATAGCAGATGCTCAAGCCAATGACAACGAACTCCGAGAGCTACTTAGTAATAACTCGTCTACATCTCTGCAACTTCAACAAATACCCCTCACGTTCAACACAAATAAATCAATTTGTTGCGACGTATCAACAGGTATACCAAGACCGTTCATTCCAATAAAGTTTCGGAAAACTGTTTTTGAAACTTTACATAACCTTTCACATCCGGGCGTAAAAGCTTCAGTAAAACTTTTAACAAAAAATGTTATTTGGCCCTCAATTTCCAAAGATTCAAAAACAATGGCTCAAAACTGTATACCGTGCCAAAAATCTAAAATTTCTAAACATACCAAATCACCTCTCGGCTCATTTAAAGTTGTATCGCAACGTTTCGCTGAAATTCACCTCGATATCATTGGTCCTCTTCCGATTTCCGGAAACAACCGATACTGCGTGACGTTAATTGATCGCTACTCACGTTGGGCTGAAGCGGTTCCAGTACCGGATATAACTGCTGCCACAGTCGCATTCGCAGTGTATTCTAATTGGATAGCCAGATTTGGAGTACCGCAGTTCATCGTAACCGACCAAGGTGCACAGTTTGAATCACAGCTATTCGAAGAACTGTCAGCCTTACTGGGCTTCCAGCACCGGAGAACAACAAGCTACAATCCCAAGTGCAACGGCATGCTAGAAAGGTGGCACCGCACTATCAAAGCCGCCATTATGTGCTACAACAAGAGAGCAGATTGGGCAGAACTATTACCATCAGTCATGCTTGGATTAAGAACAACGTACAGCGAAGAGCTAAGAACGTCACCAGCAGAACTAGTATACGGCTGCACGATTAGAATTCCGGGACAATTTTTCAGTCAACCTTCAAGCAGCAAAATTATCCAGAGCGAATTAGTAAAGAATCTGCAAAATCATTTCGCAGAAATTAAGCCAGTACCAGCATCGAGACACAGCAACGAAAAAATTTTCATGGCCAAAGAATTAAACAACACCACATATGTCTTTCTAAGGACAGACGCGGTACGAAAAACGTTAGAGCCACCCTACACCGGACCACATGAAGTAATAGAAAGAGCGGAAAAATCATTCGTAATATCAATACACGGTAAAAACATCAAAGTATCAATAGATCGCCTGAAACCATGCCATCAAGAGAACACACAGTTTGAAAAAGAACCAGTAAACACTCAAACAGCAGACACTCAAATAGCAAACACGCAAGCAAAAACCACTCAAAACACTGAAACTCAAAGCCACGCAGCGGAAGACAACACGACAATCACAACACAAAGACAGGTACCGACAAAAAAAGTTTCTTTCGATCGCAATACAGCACAAAACACAACACACACGAGAACGGGCAGAACGGTAAAAACACCAGCGAGATTTCGAGAGAATTAACAAGACACTACACACCAACACCACACCGACACTTACGACAGACCACGTAAATTTCTGGTGAAATTCACTGGAAGGGGAGTATTGTGGTGGATCGAGCACCAGCAAAGATTAATTAAATCGAATTGATTTTTATTGAATTAATATTTGACGTTCGTTTGACAGCAGGGTAAAGTAGGCACACACCAATAGAGATACTAAATTCATTATGGAAAAGCCAATGAGCTTTTCATAAATATGGAAGAGTTCTTTTTTTTCCTAAAAAACACAGCACGTCTTAGGAGGAAAACAAATTCCGTTTAAAACAATAATTTGAAAACAGGAAAAAATTATTGTTTAGAGAGAAAAGAAATCATTATAACACGCATCCGAACGCACGGATAAAATTCAATGCGTATAAAAAGGATAATAATCCAAAACATAATCCAACAATCGCTAATAAGACAGCAAGCAGTCGCAGGCCATTGGTATACGGCATACCAAAATCATTCAGCGGTTAAAATTATAATAAACGATATAAATAAATAAACTTGTACAAAAGCAACGTACTCATTGTGTTCTTATTTATTTATTTCAAAAAACATAAAAATTAAATTATTTGGGACATCACCCACCCCAAAACTTCCCTAATCGACCATATTCCAGAACTTTTTTAGATATCATGTTAGAATCCTATTTCCATCATACATATTGAATTTCATCAGTTTGATTTTTCGGCATTTTTTATACACAAATATATTAATTGTTTCATGGCAATCCCAATATTTTCGATTTGGTAAATCAGAAAAATACAGAGGCCAATCGCTCTTAATATATCTACTGAAAGAAAGTAGAAATATCTTCCCCCTCCCCGTAATTTTGGCTGAAGGCCCAAAGAGTTATACCAATGTTGAATGTACCACTCTGCAAAAATGAGAACCCTCATGAGTTCTTTCTGTTGGTAGTTTGGTTTCGTACTGAAAAGTATGGTCTACTCATCAGGCAGCTAGGACCAAACTACAAAAAATTCCACTCTAACCACATACATTAAGTATCTGGCCAGACCGTACTGACATAGCGAATTATTATTCACTACATCAAATATAAAAACCCATGGAGAAACCTCATTTGTGTGTGTATTATGCCCACACGTATATTTTTTTAAGAATTTATTTTGTCTGTATGTAATCAGTTTGATTTTTCAGCATTTTTTATAGACATATATATTAATTGTTCATGGCAATCCCAATATTTTCGATTTGGTAAATCCGAATTCGAATTTTATCAAAATCTGATGAGAAATGGCCAAGTTCCTTCCTACTTGGCCATCAAAATCAGTTTAGAATCCCATTTCCATCGTACATGCTGAATTTCATTGAAAATCGGATAAGAAATGGCCAAGATCCTTCCTAATTGGCCATATTCAAGAACCTCATCTAAAAATCATTTTATAATTTCATTTCGATCGTGCATGCTAATTATAATCAAAATCTGATGAGAAATAGCCAAGTTCCTTCCTAACCAGCGGTATCACTTATCTTTAAACATGAAGATCATTGGGGATGGAGACAGTCTTAAAGTTAATTTATAACAATTATAGGTCACACTTTAGTGTAGTTAGTTGTTTGTATTAATTAGAACTAAATTAACTTTAAAATCGAATTGGAAGCTGTATGCGGCTCTTTTTGTCTTTACTTTAGTAGTAATATCACAATCTTATATTTTATTGATACATGTTAATTATACATTTAAGCCATTGCCTCATGCAAATCAATTAACCGTCAAATCCAACATTCGGCAAAATTATTTCCCTTTGCAATACCAAATTGATTAAAGAAATAGTACAAATCTAACAGTACCACTTGGATCTTAGAAAATTTTATTAAAATTTATTTAATTTCATTAAACAATAAGCCAATTTTACCAATATAAAATTGGTTCACCCCATTGAACACCGAAAACTATGGAAAAGAATTACACAAAATATACGAAACAGCCAGCTTAAACGAAACGAAACGAAACGAAAAATTTTGTAAATAAAATAGTAAGCCACACAAAACAAAGGAAATATGTAGGAGAAGCCACAACTTTAAAACCTTTTAAAACGGAAAGCAAATTCCTATCACCATATTCAAATAAGCTGGTGTATGTTTTCAAAAACACAACCTCTCCATAGCCACCAGAAGCGATCTGAAAGTGAAGACCTCCATAGAAAAATATAAAGATAAAATTATAGAATATCAAAACTCTCTCTGCGGAATCTGCGACAACGTGTAACCATTACAACAAGATTTTCGGAACATTTGAGAACCACCAGAAAGAAAAAAATCAATGAATCAGCAATAGCAGAATATATGGTCATAAAAAATTATACGTAGCAGAATTCATTCCGGTTATGGAAACAAGAGATAAGACAATAACAAGAGATGGCGGACCGGTTCTAAACAAAACCCTAATTAGTTTAGTCAAAATATAGATTAACACTCTCCGTCTTTTATGATTTTTTAAATTATCCCCTATACTTTAAGAAAACCCCTTCAAGCACAACTCAAAAGAATAGTTAGTACAAATTTAATTAGTATTGATAATGAAAGCAATGTAGCTTTCGAAATCTGGATCTTCACAAATAAAACGTGTGAAATATAAAAGTGGTTTATATTTTTGTACATCATTTCAATTTCATAATTTCCACGAAGCTCAAAAGCAACAATATACATAATTGGTTTTTTTTTTGAATGAAATTAAATCAATTTTAATAAAATTTTCTAAGAAAAATTCGTAGCAAGTGAAACATTTTTCAAAAAATTTGGTTTGACGGGTTGAAATGCCAGTTTGTCGTTGGAGCATGGGGTATCACGCTAAATTTTAATTCCCTTTAAATAAGCCAAATGCTTTGTTCTGCATTTTCTGTTGATAATTCCTATTATTGGGTGTGGAATAAATTTACATTCTCACATCAAGTAACTGAAGGGATGAATCAACTAAAGATAAGATTGTGGCACGTGCATCTACTAAAAACGTACTGAAAAAATTATGTCATTAAGTATTTTTTTTCGCAGTTGATAGCAAATGGTATTTATTTCACAGCTAGATTAAAATGGAATTCCGTTTTAACTAAAATATTATTTCCCGATTCAAATATGTATGTGAAGTTGGCCCAAAATTCATCCCAAAAAAACGCGGGGGTACTAAAGTAGAATTTTGCTTCATGATTAAGTGTCAGCCCCAAAAAAAGGTATATCGGAATACAATTTAATATGTCAGCCCAAAAAAAAAAAAAATTCTTCATATTTTGGTGTCAGCCCAAAAAAAGATGTATCCATGCTGATACAGTTTATAATGTCAGCCCATAAAAATTACTATCACGCACAATTTATTAAGACAGACTCTCAGCCAAAAATCAAATTAACGTTAAAAACTTATAAGGAAACTAATTCTTATAAATGGAAATAAGGCCGAAAAGCCTCGTGAGTAATATTTAATTTGATTTTTGCAGTTCAAGTGAGCATTTTCTTAAGTTCTGAATTGTTGGCACCAATCACATTAATATTTTCTATTAGGCTTATCAGTTGCCATTACTCTGACATTTTTCCAGGAATTTGTTCAAGGGGATTAAAAATACAGAAAAACACAAAACATTGAAAAAGTGCTATGCCTTTCATAGTAAAGAATTGCAATGAATCGTAATGGTCAATATGGCCGCAAAGCGTCGTGGGTCGTAGTCAGATTGTCTTCGCAAATCAACGTAGGAGTATTTTCTCAAGTACTGTATTGTTGGCACCAATCCCCCATGATTTTTTATTAGACCTATCAATTGTAAGTACTCTGGTAAAAAACCAAAAAAAAAAATAAAAATATTACAAACATTATGATAAATATGACACATGTGCCAGGAAAAAAGATTCTTGAGGCGATACCCAGTTGAATTGCGACAATGAAATTAAATACCACTCATAAGGCTTTGCGGCCATATTTGGCCATTCTTTCCCCATCACAAACTTCTGAAAATGGTCCAGAGTAAACACAATTGATAGGCCTAATAAAAAATCATTAGGAGATTGGTGCCAACAAAACAGTACTTTATATTAATCAAACTAAAACTATAGAGCAATCTCCAAAATGTCAAAAGTGGCGGTTCCGAATACTACGTCATAGGGTACTACATAACAGCTTCTTGTAAGATGAAGAGGAAGAGATGAGAGGCTGATTGCTGATTGGTTATGGTTCGCTAAAAGAGTTGATGACGCAGTAATTTTGTGCCGAAATTTTATTTATTTATCCAAACAAAACCTAAATAATTTATTTAAATAAGGAAGGTAAAACTACATCTACAAGATACGACCAAAAACTAAAGCTTAGTTTATTTGTTTCTTGATCTATTGGAAAACTGATCAACAAAGGTAATAAAATTTAAAAACAGTCTTTTCCTAACCCAAGTAGCACCAAATAACTTTATAGTTTTATAACCCGTTTCCGACGTCGGTACAACGTCACAAATTTCTATAAATTCACTTGTTTGACATCGAACTAACAATTTTTATTTTTTCGTCGGCACGACCACAATGCGACGTTATATGTTAGCAGCCGCCAGAGCGTTATTTTATATCTACGTGACAACTTTTTTTGACTATTTTCAACTATTGACCGACTAATATATATTTTATAACCGTGTACCGATTATTTAGTTATGTTGTCATATTATGTGGTATTTAATGACTACCTAGCAACTTTTTTGTCGTGTAAAAACCAATATCCAACCTAAATATTTTGTTGTTACCTGCACGACCACAAGATAACATTTTTTACTTATGCATACAATTTAGTGAAATAATTGACAAAAAAGATATTTCGTGACCGACATTATTACATCATCGGCAAACAACGTTATTGTGTCATGTCAATGTCAATTTTTATATAAATAATTTAATATAAAAAAGTTTTTCTGACTTCAACTTCCTTTATCTTCCAAAATAGGTCAATCATAATTTTTGTGTTATACTAAGGATTTAATTAATGAATAATTATCAACATAAATAACACAAATGTTTTACGTTTTTGAAGTTTTAATCATGTTTTTTATAATTCGCGAATGTATCATTAAAATCAAATACATTTGTATCCATACAGTCTCCTTTGTCTTTTTCAGGGAATTTTAAATTAACTATCTCAAGTTTTTCTTTTTTGTCGTTAAGGAATTTTTGGTGAATGCACAACGCTTCTCGATATAACTTATTTGGTGTGCAAATATCTTTACAGTTAAATTCTTGAAAATTTAGTAATAAAATTAAATAAATCGTCGGGAGAATGACTAGACCGTCGTGACAGTAACTTTTTTGGAAATAAAATAACAAATTTGTAATTTTTGAGTCGAATTTGTTATAAATTGGTTATTAATCTAACTTTTTAGTGGTTTAAATATATTTTAATACATAATATGAAGTTCGCCATTTTTAATTATACATGCATATAAAAATTTGTATTTTTTGAAAATAAAATTCTGATTTTCATATTTCTCATGACTAAATATTATTGTAATATCATTATTTTAAAGGTGGGGATTATTGCAATACGGTTTAAATTGATTTTAGAAAATTTTAGTCAACCTAAAATAAAAATATTTTTGAAATAACAGAAATATATTTTTAAAAAAGACGAATTTATAAGGCGCATGAGTTTTTAGTTCACAGACAGGTGCACATTTACGATAAAACTTGCTTTGTTTATAAAAATATGTCGTATCTTGCCAGATTTTTGGGTTATCATTATTACAGGGAATGTGAATATTACATTTACAATTATTATGAAGTAAATTTCCATAAAGTCGTAAATAATGAAATAGATGATAAAGGAAATAGACAAATAATTATTATATTTATAAGATAAAAGAAGACAACATGATTATTTATATATTTTATAAAAAATAGTTGTCCTGTCTGGTAAAATACAAACAAAATAGTGGTCAATATATCTATTTCCTGATTTGTATTCTATGGTCAATTGACAAGTCGGATAATAGTTATTACGACGTTGTTACAACCCAAAATTTATTCCCCAATAACGTTGTATCTCAGTTGTCATACCATTGTCACAACGTTGGTTAGCCGACCAGTAGTAATTTAGCCAACCACAGTACAACGTTATACCAACTCACTCGTGTTACTTGGGAATGTTGAAATCATTTCAAATAAGATAAACAATACTCCGAAATGGCAAGACATCGATATTCTCTAGTTATTTTCCAATTTGATTTGTTTTTTGTCACAATCTTATATTTTATTCATTCATGGCACAAATATAAATTCTGAATAATTGCACGCATACTCAATTCGTTACTTGAAAATTACAACAGGCGGAGTAAGCAAAATCAATTATTTACAAAAATTTTTTAAAATATATGTATCCAAGCCATATTAGATTTGACTATCACCTAACAGAAACAGAAATAGAAACATTCGGAGTATTGCTTTTCAATTCAAATTAGTATTAACTAATTAATAATTCGGTATGATTACCAAATTATGAAATAATAAAATTGCAAAAAGTTAAAGTTAGCTTTCGTTAAGCAGAAAAGAATATGTAAATTTACGTTGAGACGTTGGAAAATCTGTACTGTCAAGGGAGATCGTCTATATGGAGATCGTCTCATAATTAAAGCTTACATTTTCTTTTAGCTTTAAAGGTGAAACCTAACAAACCGTATTGAGAATTTAACCGTAAAGAGCGATTTAATTCATGACCTTAAGACAAAGTTAAATTATTCATCAAGATTCTAATATTCATGAATATGAAAAAGGAAAGCAAAAATAAAATACAGATACATTCAGTACTTATACCAAAATCGTGCAACCAAATAATTCAAAACAAAACAATGCCAATTTTATTTAATTCATAACGCCAAATTACCCAGTACTCCAATGGACATCATGTATCATTTAATCTAGTGTACATAGTTATCACGAAATTACTTTTTGCTGAGTACAGGAAGAAAAATTACATTTCTTATGCTTTCGACAGCAATTTTTATTCAATTCCAACAATAGATTTTCCCACCAAAATAGTAAGTATAGAAAAGCTGATCATCCAATCGGGACCTTAGTTGCTGCGGTATAGTTTCGAGAAAACCCGTTTTAAAGTTTGACATCAAGATAACAAAAATATATTTTGGAGTTTAGGGTCGTAACAGTAATAAGTATTTTGTAGTTAGAACCTTGGAAATCCAAAATCACGATATTTTTTAAGAACTAGGTTCTAATAGATTCTAGAACCTTGTGATATTAAAAACAGATTACAAAATAAGCTATCTTTCATAACAATTACAAAAAATTGTTGTATCAACATTTTTAAAAACCATTTAAAAAGAACAAATTCAATAGTTTTGTTCTATATTAAACTTTATGAAACAAAAATAATGTAAATAAAATTAAGTAAATTTCTATCAAATCTGTACGTGTAATTATGTCTAAAAATTAGTTTTATAAAAAATCAGCATTTGGGGAGGTATTAACTTTAGCATTCGCTTTATTTCACGGCTTAGCAGTGACAACTTTCATCCTGCTTATAACAAAAATGGAAAATTAACCTTCTTTATTGCGTTGAGCACATTGGGTAAACCGTTAATTAGCAGTTTTGAATTCTTTGTCCCCAAGAGAAAGCTTATACTGGAGTTCTAGTAAAACATTATTAAATTTTAAAGTGCTTACTTTTGAGAATGATACCTTTTTAGTGTTTATAAACTTTGAGGCTGTGTTGAAGTTTTTAAAATCTGTGAAATCGTTTCAATAATTTTGGAAGGTTGTTTCTTGTTGATTAACTTTAGTAAACGAAAGAAACCGATTGGAGAATAAATTTTAGGTTTTCGCGTCACTTTTTCAATAATAGAATGGATATGATCAAACTCCTCGTATATGAATACCCAACACACGAGGCGCACTGAATTCTGAGTTAAATTAATACTGTGTTTCGTCTTTGCCAGGTCTCATATAACCCTTACATTTTTGAAATATTTAAAAATAATTTTAAATATTTTCTTTGTGTTGCTCGTCTTCAATAACGAGACTCTATAGCCGGCAACGGATTTATATGATCGATGATATTTTGCTTGCATCTAACAATCCACTACTTTAACTCGATTTTCCTCTACCATCTGGTTTAGGGGTTTTTGCATACCCTAACCTTGTCTTTTTTAATGGTATAAGGAAATACTTAAGATTATTCAATGTATAGACCGTAGCTTTTGTACATTACACATATTTACAACAGTAGAGAATAACTTAAAATTAACAATAATAATATTTCAATATGAATATAACAATAATTAGCAAATATACAACAATGGACATGTATACATAATTAATTACAATATGTACAATAACTTTGAGTTAAAGTTACTAATTTAAACATAACCTTTAGAAATTTATTGTTTAATTCTGTAGGCAAACTGTTCTAAGTGATAATCGTTATTAATTCAGAGTTATTGTAAACATTAGTTCTACTAACTGGCAAATTAATGTTCCTATTTTTCAATGACATTAAAAAAAATTTAATGTATCATACAAGTATAATGGTACATCCGATTTAATTATTTGGATAACAGTAAAACTCAAACAAGTCGTTGAGAAACTATCACAATTAGATAATATCGGGAGCGGCTCGAAATCTTGTTTTCCAAAATCTTGTTTTTTATTTATACTTATTTATTAAATATTAAATTCCCAAAAAAGCTAATCGGAGGGCTAACCGGGGGGGGGAGGCGGAGTTACCGAAGCCGTTAGCCTCTACAATTCTAAGTTAAATTAGGGGTTGGCCACATATCACTAATACGTCTCATTAATAGAGTCAATATAATTCGCTACTACGTGCGGCACGCAATGCGACATTTTCGCTGATCCTCCTACGTCTCCCGAAGTAAATTCCAAATTTTCCAGAATTTATATTTTTGGTTATTTTCGTTTCGTAACCGAAATCCCCATTTTTTAGAATTTATAAAACACAGGATTTTGGAAAATAGGATTTTAGAAAACAAGATTTCGTACCCAACCCGAAAATATCAGCTGAAAATAGGTTTAATTAAACTTTTAACAAGATATATGCGTAAGCCAACTGGGCAAAACTTTTTTATTAGTCTGAGCTAATATAAACTATAATTAACACGCTGGCACACATGATCATTCCAAGTAAGTTTTGAATTCAATAAAAATCCTATATTATTAACCGTAGAGTACATGTGCAATATTATGCGAATTATTTCTGGTGAGCAATAAAGCTTTACTTTTAGTTGGGTGGTGAATTATTTTTGGCCCATGACGAAATATTCCTAAGATCTGCATTAAGTTGCATAACAATTTGCTCCAATTTAAACAAGTCACCACCAATATAAAGTTGCAAATCATCAGCGTAAAGATGAAATCGAAAATTTAAAATATGCCAAGGTAAGTCATTTATATAAATGGAAAAAGTAAAGGGCCTAAAATTGATCCTTGGGGCACCCCAGCAATTACATTACTTATGCTGGAAAGATCATAACCAAGCTTTACGAATTGATTACGATTACTCAAATAAAAATGAAAGAATAAAATAGCAAATCGGAAAACTTATATTATATCTTTAACTTTTGAAGCAAAAGGATATAATTAACACAATCAAACGCTTTAGAAAAGTGTAATAGGACTTAAATTGCAAATGAATTAACTTTGTCTAGTATAGCAGATAGATCATCAACAATATGCACAAGCGCAGTAGTAGCACTGTGGCCAGATTTGTATCCAAATTGGGATTTCCATAGATAATTAAAGCTATTGAGGTACCCAAGTATTTCCTTGACAAATTTACAAGAACAATTGAATAACATTGGTTTTATTTCAACATAATTCTAATTATTGGTTGTGATACCTGCTTCCAGAGTCATAATACATATTAAATTTATATTTTATTTCGAAAGGTTGGCTTTTGTCAATAATAATCCCAAAATAATTCGAATTAAATTTTGGCCAACAAAATACGCTTTATAGATTCATAAAGTTTACTCATCCCTGCCAAAATTTCATCAGCAGAAAATTCAATGACTGCTTCAATGTCGACTTACATGAAATACCTAGTTTACGTTACGTTATTTTAGGTTTGTGCAAATTTCCAAAATTAAATATATTTTTAGCATGATTGATGCAATTGGTGGTTTTATTTCGAAAATATTTAAATGATTCAATACGGGCTCTAATCCAAATATTTTATATTTTTTGTAAGCTAAATCTCTACGTTATATTAAACTCAAAATATGTGCATTTAACCACGGATCAGTGGGACATTTATGTATATTTGTGTTACGAGGCACACAAATAGTATCTAATTTTAAGAAATTTGAATTGAATTCTTCAAGTATATCATTCACATCAGGATAAAAATAAAGATTTAACCAGCATAACGAAAATATCAACTTATAAAATACTCATGGTTGATTGCTTTATAATCAGGAACATCTGTATAAGAAATTTTATCTCTGGTACGACTCAACTTATATCAGGCAAAAATCAAGTCATGATCAGAAATAGCAGGAACAGCAAGTTGCCCAAAAGAAATAATATTATACTTATCAGCCTCAAACAAAATTATCAAATCCAATAGGCGGCCCATCCGGTCGAAGGATAAGGTAAATAAAATAATATATGTAAACTCAAGCAAGCACTTAGTTTATTGGCAATCAACATATTAAAGTTAAAATCACCACAAGAAATAATTTTTTCATATTGAGATAAATATTTAGAAAAAAATTGCTTATAAATTATTAATATCATCAGTACAAGCAGGATTTGGGTTATAAATAACCAAAATAGGAATTTTACAAACGCCAAAACGTCAACCTTGCCATTATTAATACGATCAAAACGTATTAGTTTATAATTATGGACAAGGAGCGACTTGATTGTAATTATTCAGTGTTAACTGTAGTGACAATATATTCCGATTAATATTTTCATTTTTTGTTAGTGCAAAAATAAATAAATGTTGTTAAAATAAATGTCACGTAACAACCCTTTAATATCTGAAACTGTCCTACCCTATCTGAATAATTGCATTATGTAATTAAATTCTTTGCTTATAAAGGGTGGTCCATCTAGCGTTTGTAATTTCAATTACCGCTTATTTCGAGTGTGGCAACACTTACGTCATTCTTGTTATGACAAAAAATTAGTTTAACGTTTGACATTTACGAAACGGGTTGCTTTACACTTCAACAAAATTGCGAAACATTGAAACCTTACTTTCAATGTTGTGAGTCTTCTACCCAAAACTATAACAAACTTACGTGGAAAATCCAGTAGAAATGAAATGCCTACAGGGCAATTTGAAAGCGAGTTCGTGAAACGAGTTTTTGTTACCCAGAATTCAAGAGGAGGACACACATGACATTTGGATTCAACAGGACGGAGGAGTGATTGGGTGATCCATCTAACATTTGCAATTTAATTTGGCTCTAAATTCAAAGACGAATGAATATTTTTCAAAGCGGTTTGTGTTATTAGAAAGAGTATACATTACCATTAAGTATGGAATGCAATTTCATGCAAATGATATCCGCGGCTTGCTTTACAGTACCCCTTTCTGACAAGCCAATTTTTCAGAACATTTTCGATTGTATGGGCTGCTATCTCATCAATGGCAACTTCAATTTGATCTTTTAAATCTTGGATAGTCTCTCAGTTTATTAGTCTCAGTTTATCCAATAACAATCCAGTTTCACGAACTCGCTTCAATTGATCCACAAATTGCCTTGTAGGCATTTCATTTCTACTGGATTTTCCAAGTAAATTTCCTACAGTTTGGGCAAAAGACTCACCACTTTGAAAGTAAGTTTTCAATATTTCCGAATTTTGTTCAAGCGTAAAGCGACCCCAACTATTTTTCTGTCATAATACGAATGGTGTAAGTCTTGCCAGACTCGAAATATGCGATAGTTGAAATTGTACTGTGTCCGAAACCTGTGATAAATATTTTTAGTACTTATTTTTGAAATTTGTTTGAAAAAACTGCACTCACCCAAATTATTACAGTAGTCGCCCTAGTGTTTTATTTCAAAGAAATTGATTTGTGGCTGTTAAGTGCATGCCATATACAAATTAGAAACCGGACAATTCGGTCGGATTATCAGTTTACATCGCCACATTCAAAAGAATTGTTGGGCTGCAAAATGACGTCACCACCCAAACAATTTATATAAACAAAAGTTTAGTAAAATTTTGTATACAAATATAATGTTCTTACCGTATTCATTTTAAGTTATTAGTATTGTTACTACAGCAACAGCACAACATATAAAGGAAAACGCCATTTATTTGACACTGATGGCGCATACTCGAAAATTCATTTCAGTAACTTTTATGGTAATTTCGCAACAAGCGAACTTGACGGAGATAAACTTTTCTCAATATTTTGGTAATTTTTTTCCCCTCCATACCAACTTATGTATGGAGGGGAAAAAAATTACCAAAATATTGAGAAAAGTTTATCTCCGTCAAGTTCGCTTGTTGCGAAATTACCATAAAAGTTACTGAAATGAATTTTCGAGTATGCGCCATAAAACCAAAATCAAAGCCGACAAAAAGGTCTGGTGAGAAATGATGGGTTCGTAAAACAGCAAAAATGCGTTCTTTAGCCGACAAAAATTATACCATTCAAAATTTTGACGGACGGATTTTATTTTGACGGCCGGTAAAATATATCATTAGGTTTTTTTGAATGAAATTGTATTAATTTTATTAAAAATTTCCATGAATGTAATAGTTATCATCAATTCAAACATTTTTTCTAATAATTATTATGTTGTAAATTTTCTTTTTTTGTCAAAAAATGAATTTGACGGTTTCAAGTGCAGGTTTGCTGTTTGTGCATGTGGCAACGCCTTTACGAATATGCATTTTTCAACCGGGACCATGATATTAATGCTCTGACCGTAATTTTTATGGTCGAACTAAAATGCGTAATTATGCGTTCATGAGTGTTATTGTGAGGCAATAGTCCAGAAATCGAAAATTGTTTAATAATTGAATAGTTCGATTTGGGGTTTATATTATTAGACGTGAAGGAGTTTAGGCCAATTTCTTATTTCTGCAGACATTCATATCTCAACTGCTTGTTTTCTTCTCATTATATACACACATTTTTGCACATAGTCTAATTTTCACAAATATTACGTTTGTTTCCGAATACCTCACTGGAAATGCCATTATGTATGATAGCATTTCGTTCTCGAGCCATTCTTAATAATCGAATTGCATGAATATCTCAAAAATTGTCATTTTCTATTCAAAAATCTCCGTATTTATCGGAAATTAATTTGTTTAAAATGAGGCAACAAATGATTACACAATTAGGGCAGCATAATAACAAAATTAGGAATATAGGGAAATATTTATCAAATAAATATCAAAAATTAGTACTAAAAAATATTTACCACAGGCTTAGAACACAGTCTAAGACTGTGATATTCACAAATTTTGATTACGCTGCCCGAATCGTGTAATAATTTTATGGTAATAATATAATTTCCCTTTCTGTCATGATGTTGTTTGATTTTAATGGCAAGCAATACCTTTATACGCATCGAATTGGCTTCGTTTAATATTATATATTATAGCGTAGGACTGTTTTTGTTAAGGCATAGTATAACAGGAAGATGTGCAATAATTTTCGCTAAAATTTTGGAAAATATATTACGCTACAGTTAGGTTTTTATAAAGGAAATGGGAAAGTCACGGGTGGTGTCAAATCAGAGATGCAACACAAATTAAAAAATATTGGGGCAAATCTGTTATGGATTAAAATAAATTGTTAATGATGTGGTACATATAATTCAACGTTTTAAATCAACCTGTCAGACGATAATGGTAACTCTCACATTTACTCACTAGATCATTATGCCACATAAATTGTTGAATCCCTTGACAAATCATCTCTCTAGAAAACAATAATTGTCGGCAAGCTGCAGTTGAAAAAAGGAAATTATCATGTTGCTGCAAACGACAATATAATCGATATATTGAATAGATTACATTTTATTTTGATGATATAAAATGCTAAGGCGATCATGTTAAATGTCGACCGAACAATTATTATGTTTGTGTCAAAAATTATCTTAGAAAAAGACCGTGATAATTTGGATGTATGCGGTTTTTTCAAATAAATGTCAAAAATATGTACTAAAAAATATTTATCGCAGGTTTCGGGCACAGTCTAAGTAATTTAGTTTTAAAACGTATTGCGCAAAAATTTTACATCAGCTAGTTCGATGGTCTTGTTCAAACTGTCTTAAGATAATAAACACAAAGTTCTAACTGATATGCCACAATTCACAGTGTAAAACTATTACAACGAATTTATCACAATAATTTGAGTTTGGCAAGGTTCTATAATTATAACAATTTAATTGAAATATTTTAGGTAGAACTTTGTTATTCTAAATATATGTCTTAAAACGCTAAATAACGGTGAAGTGAGAGTTTAATTTGACAGAGAATTTAGTTTTAAGTATAATGTTGTCATTCTAAGGTCGCGCAATGTCAAAAGGCGTTTACTTTGCTCCTTATATTTTAAGCAGCTTTTGCACTTTTGCATACTAATATTTCAGCTCAATTGTTTCACACCTATGTTATTTTTCCCATATGAAAAATTCAGCGAATGTGATATCTAGTGACAATCCAATTTAATTTAGCATTATGCAACTATCGGAGCCAAAATAAACCGTCGATATGGCTAACAATAAAATAGAGAAAAAGTGCTATTTTTACGTATCACTTTTTGATTTTTTTAAATGAAATTATATTTGATTATTATGATTGGCGCATTTGCAGCTCAAACAATTCATTTTCGCAAAGGATCAGATAAAATAGGTTCCCAAAATTACACTGGTAAGAGCTCAACCAAAAATAATAAATACCTAATAAAAGCTCCATTTTTAGTGTAAAGGATAATTAGAACAAACGAGTTTCATTTATTATTTCTTGAAAAAGCGAAACGTTGTTCCCAATGGATACCAGCCTTAATTAAGAAAAAAAAAATTATAAAGAGATTTTTTGAAAATTTCAAAGGAAAATATGTACAAGGTCAGATTTAGGAGTAAATTTTATCAAATCTCAACCTATAAATTATACAACTTTTAAAATGTTACACCCATACCCATCCATCAGTTAATTAAACTGATGACCTAAGCCGGAGAAAAAGCTTTCACATAATATTTAAACTACATATATCCATACACATATGTATATACAAATTAGATCGATTCTATTAATTGAAGTACACAAAAGTTTTGTTCCGGATATTCGGTAAAAAATCAATCAATCACTATTTTTCTGTTAATTTCATTATTTTTGTTATTCAAACGAAAACATGTCAATCACTTTTTGGGATACATGTTTTGTTTTAATAAATATCCAATATATTTTAAGTATTCTAGTAGAAAAACTCAAATTTTTTATTATTTTTAAAGTACTCTGCTCCATTAATTAAAATATTTCCATTTTTAGTCGGTGAAGAAGGTTAGCAAAAAAGAATTTTGAAAATTGGTTTTATAAATGCTAATCCAAAATACATATGTACCTATTATAATACATGTTATTGCAATCAAACCAAGTAAGTAAAAATAATTTTGAAAGCAGATTTTATATTGAAATGGTATAGAGATATAATATGTACTTCAAAACGAATTTTAGTATGTACATACGTATAAATACTTATACTATACAGATCTGTCAGTATCAGTTAGAAAGAAAAAATCTACAAAGCAAAATTGGATTTAATTAAAAAAAACAACGCAGTACTATGTACTATATGTTGATCAAACAAAACTTTTTAGTCACGCATTTACAATTTAAAATTTTTCTCTTCCTCTGAAGCAAAAATTTATTTATAATACTCGTATATCCTTATCAATTTAGATTAGATCAATTTAATCGATTATTTATGAATAAGGAGAATCGAACCCAAATATAGATACAAGGATGCTTCACTCATCTCCATGCTTTTAAAAATACTTTATTTGAATTTTTATCGAAACAAAAACACAAATTTAGAACAGAAAAGGGTTACAATTTTTTTTTATTTACCCATATATAAATAAAATTCTATTGTTATTAGTGCCAGCATAATCGGATGTAGAGCATTTCACAATTTTTTTTAATTTTTTCGTAGCAATAAAAAATCAGTTAATTAGAGTGGCTTATCTTTGACTACAAATTATTTTATTTAATTTGGTTTTTTCGACGCTGAGACATTTTTGTAGTACTAACAATTCTTAGAAATTTAGTAAACGTAAATGTATTATACAGACAAAGCTACGACTAAAACGTATTTTAAAAATCCAGGGATTCGGAATTTTTTGACAAAACCCAGTTATATTATGTAAGAATCTTCTCTCATTTTTTCATTTAGCCGACATACAAAGGTGGTGAATAACACAGAAAAATGCTAATTGAAATAAAATGCCATTTTGAATAAATGGTTTATAATCAGGGAAAAAATATTCATTTCGATAATTTTTGGCACGTTGCAAAAACTACAGATCAAACGAATATGACATTCTATAATTCTAAATACAAAACATTCCTATCCGAATCTCATGATTTCGTTATACATTTTGTAAAATTAAATTTTAGAAAATTGATATCGGCTTATGCCAATTACACTTAAATTCAAATATGCCCTAAAAAATTTGGTGTTTGGTATTTTAAGAACACGAAAAGGGTTGAACATTGAAATATAGTTATATCTCTCTTTGAGGTCGCACATGTGTTCATCGATAAACTAGTTTGCACACACACAAAACAAATTTGATCGTGCTTTGCCTAGTTTAGGCATTTCTGACAGTACATCGGGTTAGGAATGTAAAAATTGAATTTAATCAAAATGTTGCCGTAAATGAAACGTTTTAGCAGGTAGAGAGTTTGATACGAAAGTAATTTTGACTAATTCGATATTTGTTCTTTAACCCATTTCGTCATCCTTTCAATCATCTCGATTTCTTTATTAGATTTTAAATTTGAAACAATGTCGTCCTCTGTTAGATCAGTTGGAATATTTTTAAAAATTTATTCAAAATTACGCACTTATTGGCTTCTTTATAAATTCTAAAAGTTATCCACGCCATATTCTATGTTTTCATATGTATCTGCCTAAATTCGGCATGTTGATCATTCATGACTTTATATGGACCTAGATCCTATTAAGCACGCTTTTAGTATACATTTCAATCATTTTTCACTGTTAGTAATTTGAATATGTTCAACCTCATTAGAACTTTCCGTCTCCATCTTGTTTGAAACGACATTATTATTTTCAGTAATGGTATTCATTTTTACTAAATTTGCCAACCTGTTATTTTTGCTCATTTTAAGTATTTTCCTATTTCTTGAATGATTTACATTTTTATATGGTTCGTTATCTGAATCTGAGTTTGAGTCTGCGCCTAGCAGAACATAGTCACTCGGCCTTTTTTGTGGAAAGTCGGTTTCCCCAGATCAATTAAACACATCCATCGATGGTTTTATATATATATTAATATTTTTGTATTTCGGTTAAATGGAATGAATGGCGTGTTGGCATTTCCATCACCGTAAACAACGTTTCCGGCTTTTATTGTATTTGTACTTATGAAATCTGTATCCCAAGGCCAATAAATTATCGTTGATATTGAAAAAGAATTCGCACTTACTTAGTTTCCTGTATAAATTAACTTTTTATTAAACACCATACTATTCACTGATATCGCGACGAAATGAGTGATGACATTTTAGCCCGAGTGCGGAGAGACAATCCATACATTTCGATGAGCAAACGAAGCCTAGTTCAACTTGAAGTACAACTTCCCGTGATAAGTGAATTAGACGTAGTTAGTTCTGAATTGGCGAAATAACTCAGTCACAACATAGAAGAATTGTATCATTACATAAAAGAAAATGATCCAAAGTTAACGCAAACAGTATGGATTGTATACGACAGGATCATAAATCGTATTGAATCAGATAAAGGAGGAATTAACTCGTAATACGTTTATTATTAATTTGGTTCTAGCTAGCATTCGAGTGAAAAAACAAATTGCATTAGCATTAGCATTATCTTGAATTGCGGCCACGTTAATGGAGGGCGAGAAAACGGCACGGTTGTTTCAAGCTGAGATTAAGTTTTGAGTAAAACACATAAATTATTTGATAAGAATCTAAATTTTTATTTCAAATAATAGTACAAAGGTTCCGATTTAGTAATGGCAAATGCCAGCTATCATTGTTTTACGAAAATTTTCGTTGACATTCTGGCATAACTGCGTCTTAGTTTCTTGAATACAATTAATAATATTATCCTTTAGGTAATCAATGGTTTGTGGATTGTTGACACATGCTTTCGCCTTCAAATCGTCCTATAGGAAAAAATCTAGTGGTGTTAGATCGCAAGATTTAGATGGCCGAGAAATTATTCGATTACTAAGGGTTCGCACAAAAGATTGATTGTTTTTGTTGCTGTATGACATGTGGCACCGTCTTGCTGAAACCGCATATTCTGGACATCCATAACTTCCAATCCGTTATACAAAAAATTCGTAATCATATTGTGATATTGAGGCCCATTTAGAGTAACAGCAATCCCAGCTTTATTTTTAAAAAATACGGTCCGATTACTCCACTAGCCCAAAAACCACATCAGACAATCACACACATTGACAATCACACCACCTACATTTTCTTCATCCCAAGCAGCACATCTACAGCAGCAATATTTTCTTCTGAACGACCACTATGATGGTAGATTTTGCTTTTTTCGTCCTTTACCGGATCAGTTTCCACACTTTTGCCACAATTTTTCAAATGGCCATAATTTGAATGAAATGAAATTTTATTACAACTTCTGTATAACTTTCACCAAATTTAAAATAATTTTTAACAATCAATACGCGTTGTTCAATCGTATAGTAACAACCGGAATACTCTAGTATAAAAAATATAAATGGCCTCAAATTTGAAAATCCCTTTAGGGTTGTGTTATTTATTTTTTTGTTTTTTTAAGTTCGTACGTAAATATTATAAGTATTATTTTGTTATACTATTGCTCGTATTACACTAAAACATTCTGAGAAATGAAGACACAACATTATCTCAAAGTCGGGTTTTGAACTTCTTTTTATTTATTTTTACGTTTATTATTGTTGAATGGTTGGTTAAAAGGTTAAAAGAATCAAAGTTTATCTATTTAAATATAAGAATTGACAGGATGAATGTTCGTTAACTGTAGCTTGGATGGTTCTAATTTACTTGCTAAATATAATCGCCAGTCGTGTGGATTATGTGGCAATCTAGGTAAGCAATTTTTTAAATTGCAAATATTTTTATGTGACCTATCTTAATTTCGATGTTATAGATAACCTTTATGTTGGGCTCTCAATTGATGTGTGTAGTATGTTGATATACACTCAGCTTTTCAAATATTTCCAACTTTATCGAAGAGTATATCGAACATCTGGAGGAATTGTTGCATACAAATCTTTTGATTATGGGTGATTGTAATATCGACATTTTAAAAAATGTAGCTTTGTTGCAGAATAACTGTTAGGTTTATTGTTTGAACAAACAAGGATAACAGATTCTTAGCATCGTGCAGTGATGAATGAACGCTTTTCATAGAATTGATCAGAGGTACTTTCAACAAGTTTCATGCTTAGTGCTAGACTTGAAGATAGCTGATTATTGCCTAGTTGAAATTGCGTTGCAAGGAGAGATATTAAAGAAGGCATTAAATAGTGAAGTCCAGATGCCCCATGTGGACTACAAACAATTAAAAATGGACCGAGTAAAAAAAGGTGAATTAAAAAGGGACATTAAAATCGTCCTCGAAGTGGTGGAATTATTTCTCCTCACTTCTAAAAAGACAGCCACCACCCTTCGAGCAATAACCTGTCAACGCGATATCAACGTCGACATGACACTGCCACCTCCCCTATCATATGATGAAGTGCGTGAAAATTACAAGAAAACCGGTGAGGATGGTATCTGCAACGTAATGCTCAAATATGGCGACGATTATCTGTACTACCGTATATTTGGGCTCTTATCAAAAATTGTTCTATGGAAGTTATCCCAGAAAAGCGAAAGACGGCTCTTATCTGTCCACTATATAAAAAGAAAAATCGGTTAAACGCCAAGAACTACTGCGATTTAGCTTTGCTGAACAAAAGTTACAAGTTATCAAGTTTAAGCGAGAGAATCTTGGCTAGTTATAAATGCGGTTGTTGTTCAAATAGATTAACAACAGATCAAACTTTTACACTGAGGATGGTTCTGGAGAAATGCTATGAAAGAACATCGCTGTGCACGGTCAATTCGTAGACTTCCAACAGGCGTACAACAGCAGCATCAAGTGGAATACTCTGTGGAACGTATTCTGAGCCTACCGTCACAATTGGTTTCATTGTGCTAGGTTTTAATGTATGGCTCAATATGTAAGGTGTTAATAGAAGGCGAAATTTCAAGTGCCTTCGAGATAACATCTAGAGTACGGTAGTATGGTGCAGCGCAGTTACCTGACGACATTTTCGTTCTGGGTCACAACATCATCCTCCTGAAAGAGGTCCTCATTCCGCTGTAATTAACAGCCCAACAAATTTTCATTCAGATCAACGATGCAAAGACTAAATACACGGTGAAGAAGGCAGACACATGTAGACTTTATTTCAGGGGAGACACAATATGATATGTGAATGATTTCGAATACCTAGGATCACTGATCACTGAGGAAAGCTACCAAAAATTTATGCCAACATCAAAATATTCAAGTCTCCTCGTATATCGCGCAAAGTAGAACTAGACACCTAAAAAGCGATGATGAGACCAGTTATTACCTTTGGTGATGATTCTTGGACCCTGACAGCAGAAGACGTCCAGAAAATTGCTCTACCTATGCACAAAATTATTAAAATAATTCTCGGTTCCATCGAAAAGGGACATACAGAATGCAAATGAATCACGAGATCAGAAACGATATCGATAAAGTTGATATCACAGGATTCATCCGTTCCTAAAAATGTCGTTCACTTAAAGATACAGATTGTTGATGAGTTCAATGAATATTTTGCGGGTGAAGGTGAATCTAAAGGTTCTGCTGATAATATTTAGGCAAATGGCGAAAGTAGAATTATTACTGAACATTATGCTATAACAAATAGTTTCTGTTTCTCTCAAATATATTCTGGGTAATTGTTTTCTCTAAAAAAAGTCTTCTCCAAAAATTTCAAAACATGCCTAAACATTATCGACCAATTCCTTTGCTCTCGGTTTTCTTGAAAATTTTGAGAAAGCTACGAAAATTAGTATTGTTAGCTTTTTAGACAAGTTAAATTTCTCTTCAACTCGACAATTTGGCTTTAGGAAAAATAGGAATATTGAGCAAGTCATCTTGCTATTTGCCATCGTGCGCAGCTTTTCTGCGTGATTATATTACCAAACTGTGGCTGCATACTTTATTGTAATGAGCATATGCTCAAAATAGAGTGTGTACCTTCACACCAAATTTATAAGAATAAATAAATAATTGAATAAATAAATAACGGATTAAAAGCTTCCGCTTAGACCAGTAGACCATTTTGCCACTTGTAGACCACTTTCGTGGCACGCTCCTACAGTGGTTATGTTCATATGTAAGCGACCCAACTCAGTTGGTGAATAGGAATAGTCAATTTAGCAAAGCAATGCTAATTAACCTACGGCTACCTGAAACTTCAAAAATTTCCAGCCAGTTCGTTTGTTATTAGGAATGTTTTTGAAATTGGTTTCCGTTTTGATGGCATTTGCGAGTTTTTCTTCCATGGGGAAATGCGAGTTTTCTTCGTTAAAGACTTTATTTGGAGACTCTAATTCAGGCGTCATCAAACATTTAATTTTAACGATGAGTCTAAGTTCAAACTAGTTTAATCTTGATTTCCCTTGTATAAATATTGTAACAAACTTGATGCATTCATTCGTCGCTCGTTAGTTCTACGTGAAAGTGATTCTTTTAGTATGATGGCAAACTGAATGGTGCCCAAATTGTTCGACATAAATATTATTGTTGTATTTGCTGAAAGTAGAGTTGCTTCGCGACGACAAAGCCCGTCTACGGCTAATTTCACCGGCTCAAG
Source organism: Tipula vernalis (assembly GCA_958295665.1). NCBI lineage: Eukaryota > Metazoa > Arthropoda > Insecta > Diptera > Tipulidae > Tipula > Tipula vernalis. The sequence continues at coordinate 292,326,069 of OY282558.1, read as the reverse complement.
CGTTCTCACCAAATTATGAATCTAATCTAATTCCTCTTCGTCAAAGGACCAGATTGAATTTAGATCAATTAATGATTTTAGTATGCAGCTTTTAATTTCGTAAAAATATTTTAGCATAAAATAAAAACTATTCCATCGCGTCTTTACGTCAATTTCTTTTCCAAACTCTTCTTAAACGTTTGGAGATGGTCATTTTTAGTGGGAGATTGCCGAAATAATTTAACAACAGGTCTCACCTTTTTCATCAATGAGGACAGTTTGTTCACTAATTCTGGTACATCCTTATCGTTGACAACTTGAAATCCATTATCGTCTTCATCTTCGTCGTTTGAATCACATTTCACGTCTTCGAAAACTTGTTCCTTTGGTGGAGATTTTGATTTCTTGCAGAGCACATCTAAAACTGCAAAATGCACCGCATGGGCGAAGAAAGTTGTTGCTCACAAGAAAGTAATTTTCTAACTTTTTGCATCACTGGGGCACCATCTTTTGTGATGCATACAATGTGTTCTTGCAAATGCAAACCATATATTTACAAACTCTCCTCAAAAGGTTTGATGCAGCTTGCTGCCCGCAATGATTCTTGTACTTGGGCCAGCCCCAAATTCTAAAAGTCATGCATAATGTGAGCGTTTACGTTCAAATACCGACGGTTTTTGATTTGTTGATATCCACTCGTCGGAAGTAAGACTGAATAACTTGCCTTGTGACTTTAAGTTTTGTAATTCAATTTTGTACTTTTTCTGAACCATTTTATCATATTTGATAACAATGCTTCGAATAGTGTTGGCTGATTGTGGCACATCGAATCCCTCTGGTAAAAGCGATTTACGCATTTCAACTGATATTATAGAAATAATAATGGCAAATTATCAGCTGCTGTCATACGAGCCAATACAGCTTCCAATGAGTTATCATGTCCAATAAAATAGTTTGTGATTGATGACTTTAAAATGGTGCATTTGATGGTAATTCCGTGCTTTCAGGAGGGATTCGTTACGATAGAGTGTAGCGATTTCACGTTTGCAACACTTTTCGACATATTTTGCATAAACTTTGCTTGCACACTTCGATTTTCCACATGACTGAACACTAGTTTTTTATTTTTTGCCCTTTTTATCTAGCGGGATTTTTTAACAGAATATCTTCTAGTGAGGATTTAAACATTTGAAGTAGTCAATTTTGGGTGTACATCACACCAAAAATCCCATTTTAGAAAACCCAAGATTTCTATATATAATTCGGACCATTGGGATTGTGCAATTTTGTGCCTGTAATTAGAGACTTTGTGCATAGCGTACTTTAGGAAATAGGATGGGATTTCTCACGTGATTATCACACCAGAAATTCCATATATTCCGTTTATATAATAAAACCTATTTTTCGAAATATGACGATTGTGAAAAATTGTGCGTTGCTAAACTGACCTTGAAAATAGTTTATATTGGCCAGAATCGGCCATAGAACATCCACAATTTATCAAAATCGTGGTTTTTCGAAGAGGTTATAGGGGCGATTTCCAGAAATCCTACCTTTTATTAACATTCGAATTAAAATAAAGTGTGGTTAGTATTCTGGCCAAGTTTCACGTTTGTGCATATTATACTTTAGCCAGAATCGGCCATAGAACACACACAATTGATCAAAATAGTGATTTTTCGAAGAGGTTATATGGGCGATTTCCAGAAATCCCCCGTTTTATTAACAATCAAATTAAAACAAAGTATGGATAGTATTCAGGCCAAGTTTCACGTTTGTGCATATTATACTTTAGCTAGAATCGGTCATAGAACATCCACAATTGATCAAAATCGTGGTTTTTCGAAGAGGTTATAGGGGCGATTTCCAGAAATCCCACCTTTTATTAACATTCGAATTAAAATAAAGTGTGGTTAGTATTCTGGCCAAGTTTCACGTTTGTGCATATTATACTTTAGCCAGAATCGGCCATAGAACATCCAGAATTGATCAAAATCGTGGTTTTTCGAAGAGGTTATATGGGCGATTTCCATACATCCCACCTTTTATACTCATTTGAATTATAATAAATTGTAATTTTGGAATCGGGTTTTGAGGCCTTATCAGAACGGGATTTCGGTTTCCTGAAAAATACCCGAGAATCGGTTAGCCCGTTTTGAAGCAGAGTCTGTTCATCAGACAGAAAAGCATAGTTCGTATCATGTATTTTAGAGAAACGCGTTCGCCCTCTTAGCTCATATTTTAAGATCTTATCACTACGTCACATGTTTGAATTTAAGTTAAATATTTTGTTGTATTTAGTTTATACATATTTGCATACATTTATTGAAATATTTTGTAAATAAAATCGGTAATGAAATTTAAAAAACAAAATCTAGAAAAAGAAAATTTAATTTTAAAATATTCCAAAGTAGATTTTAATTCTAATTTTAGAACTAAAATAGAAATAATTGATTAATTAAAATTCAAAATCAAAGTAAAATTAGCTTACACAGAAATAGAGCTGTGTGAATGTCGTGAAGAAGAAAAAGTTGTAAGTGAATTTGTCTGTATTAGTGTGATTCGCTAGTACATAACGCACAGTACATTCTGTATATATAGAATGTAAATTGTGGTATAATTAGTCCAGTCGCCGCGGCCTGATGAGAAGATTGATTTTTTCATAACCATAAGCTCATCAGTTCGAAACTGGATTAAATTCTCTTACAATCTTCGGAACATATTAAAATCATATAAATTAAAAAATAAAATAGAAATATTTATTTGTTTCAATTATTTCATTATTTTGTACTATTTTTTCATCATGGATGAAATACGAAGTAATTGGGGCATTATGTCCTTTATTTTTGGGGCATATTTTCATTTCTGTTTGAGGTACAATTTCATAATGCAAAGCACTCCAAATTTTTGTTGCATTTTATTAATTTTTGTTTTATCTTTATTGTCGTACGCTATCTACATCCTTATAATATTTCAAGGCTAAGGGTAAACGAAAACATTTAGAATTAGTTTACAAAAATGTTTCTAAAAACGTACCTAATACACACGTATACTTCGTAACTTCGTATTTATACCTAAACATATTTTTCCAAATCAATCTATGTCTTGTATGTTACTTATTTTACATACTTACACATATTATATTTTGTACACGAGTTCGTAGATATGAATTAATGAGTGAATTATTATTTGGTTTAGTTCATGTAAAAACGAAATTGTGGTGTATACTAGTAAAATGTTTATTTTTTAGGTAAACATGAATATTTTTTTATTATTATGTCGATAAATATTCGTTTTTATATTTCATGTTGTTCAGCATGAGATTAAATAATGCTTGGTGATTTTAATCTGAAATTTAAATATAAATGTTCAAAATGAATGTAACAAGATTAATTGGTATTTAGTATTAAAATAGTGGTAAAGACATTACAAAAATAACATTTTTTGTACATGCTTTGGTGTTATTATATCCCATCTGTTGCGAAATTTTTTCTTGTTTTTAGTTTTAAAATAAATTCCTGGAAATCATTTCAATAAGCTTGGCTCAGCTAGTCGACTTCAAAATTTTTTTGTATTCTTAAGGCTATAAAGTATTTTTTTCTATGAACATAGCAGAGTTTCTTGTAAATATTTTTATTTGCTTCACTACCTCAGAGCCTCAGACTTACACGTCGATGCGCGTTTGTTTTATTCTTTTCTTAAAAAGTAAAACTGAAAATTTTTATAGCCAAAATACAATAAAACCAAATACCTATCGCTTGCAGGAGCTTATTTAGCAAAGATACCAGAGCCAGCACAATAAAAGGAAGTCATCATCATCCCAACCTGAGAGGTTCAAAAAGAGAAACAAATAACAGGAGTAGTGTAAAGAAATAGTAAAATTGTTGACGAGCCAACGTTCAGCTCTCGAATAATCTGTGTTGATAATAATCTCAGTGAACAGTTTAAGATAAATTAACACACGTGATAATAAATAGTTGATAAAGCAGTGGTTCCTGCCAACCCAAACATATTAAGATCATGCCGCATTGTGCAAATCTAGCATGAGCGAGAAAAAAAAGGGGATGATTCCCCTCTCGACAACAAATCTATTAGCTTTATTAACACTATGATTAATAAAACGTTTAATAAATTATTCCGGATCAATGAAATAAAAAAACTAACCAGCTTGGTATGAACATGCCTACTATACACAACAATCAAGTTCAAGATAATACAGCAAATAATAATGGAAAAAAGCGATCTGCCACATATAAAGAGGCCAAAGTGGAAAAAAGAAGCAAAGGCGACTGAAAAGAAACTGTAGAGACACATCCAACAGTATAATAATTTACGCTACAAACATGAAGCACCACTCATCAATTGCTGACGAACTAAAAAAGTGAGTAAAACGCTGCTTTAAGTACTCGCCTAAAAACATAAAACCAAAGGTGATGATCGTAAAATGAATGCACCAGGACACACCAATCGACGAAATTGAAGAAGACCTTACTGCAAAGGGAGTGATAGTAAAAAATGTAAACCGTGGGAATATTCCAAATAAATTGAACTCTGAATACATTAATAAGCGAGGCCCTTTTGCTGATCGTTTTAGTGGAAACCCTAAACCACAAGTTCGATTTACTTACTTTCACGGGGGGCACCTCAACTAGGAAGATGATGTATCTAAAATTTGTTTGTCAGTATTTTAAATGAAAGTAATCAATTTAAATTGCAACAGCTTAATTAATCTACCTGATATTTTCGTCTCAATGAGACTCATCTTTCAAACTCTCATAGTCTATATGTCAATTATCTACAATTCAAAATGAATATATCGTGGTTAATCACAACTTTAGCAGTATTGCATAGAGTTACAAAATAAATCTGAGAATATCGTAGAAAACATTAACCTAGACGGCTAAAATCTCTCTCTCTCTCTCTTTTGGAACTAAGGAAGCACATTCGACCGGTTTCTTCTGCATAAAAAACTTAAGAGACATTTGTTGCTAAGTCTCTATCGAGGCTCCCTTCATGCGAGGTTCCTACCATCTCCAACTTATTCACGAGATAGAATCACGTTATTCTACATCTCTTGAGTTCAATAAAGTGCTCCTAGGCCCACAGCAAATTGTTTTTGACTGGTTTTGTTTGATTCGTAATGTGAACTCTTTTTTTTGGGCTGTTTCAAGTGCTCGCATGCCAGCTTTAACCAGTCTAATTCGCACTAAGCTGGATGAAATTCGTTTGTACGTTGCTCGTTCAAAATCCCCTCTAAGTATTGTAATTAAATGTGTTTGACTAATTTTATTTGCAAATTTGTCATAGTAATTTAAAATTTTACAAACTAAATAGAATTCTACCAGAATTCAAAATAAAATAAAATTATTTAACTGTATAATACCGCAAACATTAAACTGCCAATGTTCGCAATGACATACTTCTGGCACCGCATCGTCATCCCAAAAACCAAATTACAGCTTAAACTTATTGCTCGCCTAACGGAAATGTGATTGAATTTGTGCCGAAATATTTGTATGTGACATTTTTTGCATTGAGAATTTCTGTTTGTGATGATGAGATGAATACGAAAAACATGTGACTATATTCAACAATGTTTCTGGTAGATGTATTATTAGATTACGAGATAAGTACACGAGTTCCGAATTGTCTTATTGTTTAATTTTTTTACTTTCCCCATTATAAACAAGTTATATTGCGTAAGTATTGTAATCGCGAAAAACATTGTGTTCCAGATTTTCATATCTCTCGACGAATTGGGCTACCGGGACTCCAAAACATCGATTAGAAAAATGTCGGGTCCGCCCTTCCAGTCATACATTTTTATTAGTTTTGTTTTGCCTCCCATTCTCACAAATATTGATAATTTTGACCGAAATTTTGTACAAAGATAGATTTTAGTAAAAAACAGTTTGTGTTAACTTTTAGTCCATTCGAGCCTAGAATACTGTTGGTTGCAGTGGAAAAGGAAACTCCCAAACAGATTTTTCCAAAAACCGGACTGACTATTTTTTTTGTTATGTTGATGATACGAGTAAATTTCACAATTCATTATCTATGTGTTCACAAAATTTGAAGTCGATTAAAGCATTGCGTGTGGTGGTCATTTTAATAAAAACTAGTAAAGAAAATTTTTTGAACTATTTTCCGAGGTAATATCAAATTTTGGAAGAAATATATTTTTACTGTTAATACATCTTTCAAATTCCAACAATTGTTTTATAGGTGTCTTTAAGATAAAATGAAAAGGTTACCGTGTAATATGGAATTTACATTTTTAAATTTACCAAAAATATTTTGCTGGTGGCAAACTGGCAAATAATATCGTCAACATTTAGAAAAAAACTACATCTAGTAAGCTATATTTAAACAATACCAACGTACCAACAATACAATGGACATTTTTTCATCAATTTGCACTAATACCAATAAGTAAAGGAAACGTCAATTTTTGTAGCAACATCAATTTAGTGTCAATTTAGTGAAATAGTGTGTCAGAAATAATTTCTTATAAAGAATAAACATTTGGTGCTGTGAGTGACGACGCTTAAGCTATTGGAAATAAAAACAATTAAACTTTATAAAAATAACGCTTTATAAAAATTCACAACGAAACGCTTTAAAAAATAAATCAAGATTGATATGTGTGCCATGACATTTTCCATACGTCAAATAATGATGCGAATGAAGTTTATCCTAAATTAATAATAGATTTTACAACAACAACAAAATTGTGTTTGTATGTGTTTAAAAAAGCATACATTCGGGCGAATTTATTATATGCACAAAGAAAAATGCATTAAAATCAAATATTTGAACTTAATGCTGAAATAACAAAAATCCAAATACAAAACATTTTTTAAGAATTAAGCTATTTGGGATTTCACAAAGCTAATCCCATTAAATTAATAATTGGATCAAGGAGTTTAACTATTAATCGACAATGTTTGACAATTGAAATTTTAATCTTATCCATGTATAAGAAAGGTTTCTTCTATTGGCACACATCCCACTATGATAATCAGATAGGCCTATGCGTATAATTTTAACATGCTTATCCGCTAAAATTTCGTATTGGGTTTACCTATTGAAATATCGAATATTCGAAAACTTCAAAAATTGGGTATTAAGCACATCTAAGAAAATCGATATCTTAAAACTTTCTTCTATCGGCAAACATCTCACTATGATTTTTCGATAGGTCTATGTATGTAGTATGATCAACCACATTTGCTAAAGTTTAATATTAGCCTTACCTATTGAAACAAAAATTATTATAAAACTGGAAAATTTGGGTATTATGCATATCTAAGAAAATCGATATCTTAAAACTTTCTTCTATCGGCAAACATCTCACTATGATTTTTCGATAGGTCTATGTGTGTAGTATAATCATGCATATTTGCTAAAGTTTGATATTGGGCTTACCTATTGAAACAAAAATTATTCGAAAACTTGAAAATTTAGATATTATGCAAATCTAAGAAAATCGATATCTTAAAACTTTCTTCTATCGGCAAACATCTCACTATCATTTTTCGATAGGTCTATGTGTGTAGTATAATCATGCATATTTGCTAAAATTCGATATTGGGTTTACCTATTGAAACAACAATTATTCGAAAACTTGAAAATTTTGGATATTATGCATATCTAAGAAAATCGATATCTTAAAACTTTCTTCTATCGGCAAACATCTCACTATGATTTTTCGATAGGTCTATGTGTGTAGTATAATCATGCATATTTGCTAAAATTCGATATTGGGTTTACCTATTGAAACAACAATTATTCGAAAACTTGAAAATTTGGATATTATGCATATCTGAGAAAATCGGTATCTTAAAACTTTCTTCTATCGGCAAATATCTCACTATGATTTTTAGATAGGTCTAAGTGTGTAGTATAATCAACCACATTTGCTAAAGTTTGATATTGGGTTTACCTATTGAAACAACAATTATTCGAAAACTTGAAAATTTGGATATTATGCATACCTAAGTAAATCGGTATCTTAAAACTTTCTTCTATCGGCAAACATCTCACTATGATTTTTCGATAGGTCTATGTATGTAGTATAATCATGCACATTTGCTAAAATTTGATATTGGGTTTACCTATTGAAACAACAATTATTCGAAAACTTGAAAATTTGGATATTATGCATATCTAAGAAAATCGGTATCTTAAAACTTTTTTCTATCGGCAAACATCTCACTATGATTTTTCGATAGGTCTATGTATGTAGTATCATCAACCAAATTTGCTAAAGTTTGATATTGGGTTTACCTATTGAAACAACAATTATTCGAAAACTTGAAAATTTTGGATATTATGCATATCTAAGAAAATCGATATCTTAAAACTTTCTTCTATCGGCAAACATCTCACTATGATTTTTCGATAGGTCTATGTGTGTAGTATAATCATGCATATTTGCTAAAATTTGATATTGGGTTTACCTATTGAAACAACAATTATTCGAAAGATTACCTAGATTAATTTTAAATACAAGCGTATGTAAATTTAAAAAAAAAATCAGAAAGCATACATTACGGCGAAATAGTGTGAAGTTTATCCTAGATTTAAAATATAATTAAAACACACAAAATTTATTGAGAAAATTTGAAAAATGTAATAATTTAAGAAAATCGATATCTCAAAATTTTTTTCTATCGGCAAACATGTCACTATGATTTTTCGGTAGGCCTATCTAAAATTTCAATATAAAATTTAATAAAATTAATTTGATATTGGGTTTACCTATTGAAATTTCGGTTATTCGTTTACATGAAAAATTTGATATTATGCATATCTAAGAAAATCGATATCTTAAAACTTTCTTCTATCGGCAAACATCTCACTATGATTTTTCGATAGGTCTATGTGTGTAGTATGATCATGCACATTTGCTAAAATTTGATATTGGGTTTACCTATTGAAACAACAATTATTCGAAAACTTGAAAATTTGGATATTATGCATATCTAAGAAAATCGGTATCTTAAAACTTTCTTCTATCGGCAAACATCTCACTATGATTTTTCGATAGGTCTATGTATGTAGTATAATCAACTACATTTGCTAAAGTTTGATATTGGGTTTACCTATTGAAACAACAATTATTCGAAAACTTGAAAATTTGGATATTATGCATATCTAAGAAAATCGATATCTTAAAACTTTCTTCTATCGGCAAACATCTCACTATCATTTTTCGATAGGTCTATGTGTGTAGTATAATCATGCATATTTGCTAAAATTCGATATTGGGTTTACCTATTGAAACAACAATTATTCGAAAACTTGAAAATTTGGATATTATGCATATCTAAGAAAATCGGTATCTTAAAACTTTCTTCTATCGGCAAACATCTCACTATGATTTTTCGATAGGTCTATGTATGTAGTATAATCAACTACATTTGCTAAAGTTTGATATTGGGTTTACCTATTGAAACAACAATTATTCGAAAACTTGAAAATTTGGATATTATGCATATCTAAGAAAATCGATATCTTAAAACTTTCTTCTATCGGCAAACATCTCACTATCATTTTTCGATAGGTCTATGTGTGTAGTATAATCATGCATATTTGCTAAAATTCGATATTGGGTTTACCTATTGAAACAACAATTATTCGAAAACTTGAAAATTTTGGATATTATGCATATCTAAGAAAATCGATATCTTAAAACTTTCTTCTATCGGCAAACATCTCACTATGATTTTTCGATAGGTCTATGTGTGTAGTATAATCATGCATATTTGCTAAAATTTGATATTGGGTTTACCTATTGAAACAACAATTATTCGAAAGATTACCTAGATTAATTTTAAATACAAGCGTATGTAAATTTAAAAAAAAAATCAGAAAGCATACATTACGGCGAAATAGTGTGAAGTTTATCCTAGATTTAAAATATAATTAAAACACACAAAATTTATTGAGAAAATTTGAAAAATGTAATAATTTAAGAAAATCGATATCTCAAAATTTTCTTCTATCGGCAAACATGTCATTATGATTTTTCGGTAGGCCTATCTAAAATTTCAATATAAAATTTAATAAAATTAATTTGATATTGGGTTTACCTATTGAAATTTCGGTTATTCGTTTACATGAAAAATTTGATATTATGCATATCTAAGAAAATCGATATCTTAAAACTTTCTTCTATCGGCAAACATCTCACTATGATTTTTCGATAGGTCTATGTGTGTAGTATGATCATGCACATTTGCTAAAATTTGATATTGGGTTTACCTATTGAAACAACAATTATTCGAAAACTTGAAAATTTGGATATTATGCATATCTAAGAAAATCGATATCTTAAAACTTTCTTCTATCGGCAAACATCTCACTATGATTTTTCGATAGGTCTATGTATGTAGTATAATCAACCACATTTGCTAAAGTTTGATATTGGGTTTACCTATTGAAACAACAATTATTCGAAAACTTGAAAATTTGGATATTATGCATATCTAAGAAAATCGGTATCTTAAAACTTTCTTCTATCGGCAAACATCTCACTATGATTTTTCGATAGGTCTATGTATGTAGTATAATCAACTACATTTGCTAAAGTTTGATATTGGGTTTACCTATTGAAACAACAATTATTCGAAAACTTGAAAATTTGGATATTATGCATATCTAAGAAAATCGGTATCTTAAAACTTTCTTCTATCGGCAAACATCTCACTATGATTTTTCGATAGGTCTATGTATGTAGTATAATCAACTACATTTGCTAAAGTTTGATATTGGGTTTACCTATTGAAACAACAATTATTCGAAAACTTGAAAATTTGGATATTATGCATATCTAAGAAAATCGGTATCTTAAAACTTTCTTCTATCGGCAAACATCTCACTATGATTTTTCGATAGGTCTATGTATGTAGTATAATCATCTACATTTGCTAAAGTTTGATATTGGGTTTACCTATTGAAACAACAATTATTCGAAAACTTGAAAATTTTGGATATTATGCATATCTAAGAAAATCGATATCTTAAAACTTTCTTCTATCGGCAAACATCTCACTATGATTTTTCGATAGGTCTATGTATGTAGTATAATCAACCACATTTGCTAAAGTTTGATATTGGGTTTACCTATTGAAACAACAATTATTCGAAAACTTGAAAATTTGGATATTATGCATATCTAAGAAAATCGGTATCTTAAAACTTTCTTCTATCGGCAAACATCTCACTATGATTTTTCGATAGGTCTATGTATGTAGTATAATCAACTACATTTGCTAAAGTTTGATATTGGGTTTACCTATTGAAACAACAATTATTCGAAAACTTGAAAATTTGGATATTATGCATATCTAAGAAAATCGGTATCTTAAAACTTTTTTCTATCGGCAAACATCTCACTATGATTTTTCGATAGGTCTATGTATGTAGTATAATCAACTACATTTGCTAAAGTTTGATATTGGGTTTACCTATTGAAACAACAATTATTCGAAAACTTGAAAATTTGGATATTATGCATATCTAAAAAAATCGGTATCTTAAAACTTTCTTCTATCGGCAAACATCTCACTATGATTTTTCGATAGGTCTATGTATGTAGTATCACCAACCAAATTTGCTAAAGTTTGATATTGGGTTTACCTATTGAAACAACAATTATTCGAAAACTTGAAAATTTGGATATTATGCATATCTAAGAAAATCAATATCTTAAAACTTTCTTTTATCGGCAAACATCTCACTATGATTTTTCGATAGGTCTATGTATGTAGTATAATCATCTACATTTGCTAAAGTTTGATATTGGGTTTACCTATTGAAACAACAATTATTCGAAAACTTGAAAATTTTGGATATTATGCATATCTAAGAAAATCGATATCTTAAAACTTTCTTCTATCGGCAAACATCTCACTATGATTTTTCGATAGGTCTATGTGTGTAGTATAATCATGCATATTTGCTAAAATTTGATATTGGGTTTACCTATTGAAACAAAAATTATTCGAAAACTTGAAAATTTAGATATTATGCAAATCTATGAAAATCGATATCTTAAAACTTTCTTCTATCGGCAAACATCTCACTATGATTTTTCGATAGGTCTATGTATGTAGTATAATCAACTACATTTGCTAAAGTTTGATATTGGGTTTACCTATTGAAACAACAATTATTCGAAAACTTGAAAATTTGGATATTATGCATATCTAAGAAAATCGATATCTTAAAACTTTCTTCTATCGGCAAACATCTCACTATGATTTTTCGATAGGTCTATGTGTGTAGTATAATCATGCATATTTGCTAAAATTCGATATTGGGTTTACCTATTGAAACAACAATTATTCGAAAACTTGAAAATTTGGATATTATGCATATCTGAGAAAATCGGTATCTTAAAACTTTCTTCTATCGGCAAATATCTCACTATGATTTTTAGATAGGTCTAAGTGTGTAGTATAATCAACCACATTTGCTAAAGTTTGATATTGGGTTTACCTATTGAAACAACAATTATTCGAAAACTTGAAAATTTGGATATTATGCATACCTAAGTAAATCGGTATCTTAAAACTTTCTTCTATCGGCAAACATCTCACTATGATTTTTCGATAGGTCTATGTATGTAGTATAATCATGCACATTTGCTAAAATTTGATATTGGGTTTACCTATTGAAACAACAATTATTCGAAAACTTGAAAATTTGGATATTATGCATATCTAAGAAAATCGGTATCTTAAAACTTTCTTCTATCGGCAAACATCTCACTATGATTTTTCGATAGGTCTATGTATGTAGTATAATCATGCACATTTGCTAAAGTTTGATATTGGGTTTACCTATTGAAACAACAATTATTCGAAAACTTGAAAATTTGGATATTATGCATATCTAAGAAAATCGATATCTTAAAACTTTCTTCTATCGGCAAACATCTCACTATGATTTTTCGATAGGTCTATGTGTGTAGTATAATCATGCATATTTGCTAAAATTTCATATTGGGTTTACCTATTGAAACAAAAATTATTCGAAAACTTGAAAATTTGGATATTATGGATAATTAAGAAAATCGATATCTTAAAACTTTCTTCTATCGGCAAACATCTCACTATGATTTTTCGATAGGTCTATGTGTGTAGTATAATCATACATATTTGCTAAAATTTCATATTGGGTTTACCTATTGAAATAACGATTTTTTGAAAAATTTAATCTTATTTCTGTCTGTTTTGTAAATGTTTTTCGTAGTGACCAATACACCAATAAAACACACACTACAGTTGGTATTTTTAAATATACATACATATGTACATATAGTATATTGCGCAAAAATCACTGCTAGTAATTATAAGCTCTGACTATAGTTAAACTAGCAAAGATATGACCCATAAGTGCTTATAAGTACTTGCGGTGGTCGACACTAATTGCTGCGTTCCATTTCACGTGGCAAAATACACACAAGTACTTCTGACTTCACGCAGCTACTCTTGCTAAATTTTATGAGTAGTTTGCTTTTTGAATTTACGGCGACTTCGTTACCAGAATATTTAGTAAAACTAATCGGTAAGAAATGGCTGATCAGTTTTCAAATTAATAATTAATTTTCCAACTTTCAACTAATTTTCTGCGTTCCATTTATCATCTACTCTCAACTCTCAAGTACTTATTTGTACTTTGCCACGTCAAATGGAACGCAGCAAACATAAACCGTCTTACTTTGGTAACTGGAATAGTAATTGGTATAAAAATAAAAATGCAAATTATGCTCAATCGACAATTCAAAAAAAATTCAAAATTGTTACTGGAACAATTCTATACCAACAAAAACTTGGTTTGAAACTATTCATTGCAGAATAAAAATACACGGCATTGTTGCTGTAAAATACCTGCAAATGTGCATGATTATACTACACACATAGACCTATCGAAAAATCATAGTGAGATGTTTGCCGATAGAAGAAAGTTTTAAGATACCGATTTTCTTAAATATGCATAATATCCAAATTTTCAAGTTTTCGAATAATTGTTGTTTCAATAGGTAAACCCAATATCAAACTTTAGCAAATGTGGTTGATTATACTACACAGATAGACCTATCGAAAAATCATAGTGAAATGTTTGCCGATAGAAGAAAGTTTTAAGATATCGATTTTCTTAGATATGCTTAAGACCCAATTTTTGAAGTTTTCGAATATTCGATATTTCAATAGGTAAACCCAATACGAAATTTTAGCGGATAAGCATGTTAAAATTATACGCATAGGCCTATCGGATTATCATAGTGGGATGTGTGCCAATAGAAGAAACCTTTCTTATACATGGATAAGATTAAAATTTCAATTGTCAAACATTGTCGATTAATAGGTAAACTCCTTGATCCAATTATTAATTAAATGGGATTAGCTTTGTGAAATCCCAAATAGCTTAATTCTTAAAAAAAAATTTGTATTTGGATTTTTGTTATTTCTGCATTAAGTTCAAATATTTGATTTTAATGCATTTTTCTTTGTGCATATAATAAATTCGCCCGAATGTATGCTTTTTTAAACACATACAAACACAATTTTGTTGTTGTTGTAAAATCTATTATTAATTTAGGATAAACTTCATTCGCATAAATAATGAATATAAAACCGGTTTATTATCACCAATACAAACAAGTTGTTCTTTTGGATCAAAAAATTCAAGTAAATTTGAAATGGCAAAAAGAAATCGACATAACAATGTCGGGTGCAAAAAATTCGCACATTGATAAATTTTCACCAAAATTTCAAAAATAACAAAAAATCCAATGTTTGCTTAATTTTATTCAATGCAGATTCAAAGTATAATCACATGTAACTTCTGCGAAAGTAAAATGCATACAGTAGGCTTTCGAAGCACGCATAATGGGTAGCAATCGTCGTTACGGGACAGCGGCTCCAAGAAGTTCGTGAATCCGAAGTCAGTCGGTATACAGTTAGAAGACGAATTCAAGAAGGTAATCTAACAGCACACAAACCACCAAACGGGCCAATATTGACCCCAGCCCACCGGCGAGCTCGCCTTCTGTTCGCTCGAGAGCATTTGGATTGGACAGAAGAACAATGAAGACCAGTCATGTTCTCTAACGAGTGCAGGATGTGTTTGCATGGCAACGATGGGCGATGAAACGATGAAGAACGAGTCTCATATGGCGGTGGATCATGCATGTTCTGAGGAGGCATGTCATTGGAGGCGAAGACAGATCTTGTGTTAATCTCCGGAGCGAATACTGGCCGTCGATCAAGAGGATTTACTTCTCAACGGTACATTAAGGAAGTACTCGAGGACTACGTCGTACTTTTGGCCAGTTTTATTGGTGAAAACTTCGTATTAATGCAGGATACTGCGAGACCACATAAGGCTGGTATAGTTTACTAGTACCTTTAAGAGGTGGATGTGCCTCTTATGGAGTGGCCAGCTCGAAGCCCAGACCTCAATCCCATCGAACATTTATGGGACGAGCTGAAAAAAAGGGTTCGAGCCAGAGATGTTGTTTCAACGAGTCTCCAGGAGATGCAACAGGCGATCGCAGAGGAATGGGAGGCGATACCTCAAGATTTGGTGGAAACTTTAAAATAAATTTATCAATGTGCGAATTTTTTGCACCCAATGTTGATCGATATGTTGATCGATAAATTATTTTTGAATTGCTTTAATATAGAATTGCTTTAATTGAGTAATAAATTCTCTTTGTATTAAAGGTCGTATATCAGTTAAACTTAATAGCAAATTACTAGGTCTAGGCCTTTAAAACAATATCACACTATTAGGGTGGAGCGGGTGGAGAAAGGAGCCGGGAGATTAGGAAATTAAATGAGACAAGCAGATTCGGTGACAAAAGATAATTAACGTTAATTCTGATTTTGTGTTTTTTGTGTTTTATTACTTTGTACTCGAATGGGCCACTGCGTTGCCCCGTCTAGACTGAAGCACTAAATGCAGAATTATATCAGCCAATTCTCTCTTTATTTAATCTCAACAAATGACACAAATTTTCAGAAAATACATTTTGAACAATGTGGATGCTCTCTGAACGGGACAATTTAAATTCTTAAGGATTTTCGCAGGTATATTAGAGATGTATAACAGGATCGTCTGTGGGTTGGTGTTTGTGATTTGGCTGACCAATTCCGATATGGGCGAGGGGGTCTCCAAATTTAAGGAAAACCGTGACATTTTTCAAGGATCTTGCCCAAAATAATACAAAAAGTTTGTAAAATATAAATGGTTGGTTTAAATTTTACTTATAACTAAAACTTAATTACGCAATGCATAAGTGATATTATAATTGAACACAAATTATAATTATTGTGTTGATTGTAATTGTTTTAAAACATCGTCATTGTAATTGATTTTTAACTGTTTCGTTATTTTTTATTAAAAAAGTAGCTTTGCTTAAATATATGCTACAAATACGTACAATAAAATATGTATTAAAAAAAAATTATAAATTCAAATTTCAATAGTAAACGTTAAATAATACGATACTAGCAATAATATCATTAACATTCAAATTCTACATTAAAATATTTTTTAGGTCTAAAATATTTCTTATTATCTAGTGTCTGAGAATAAATTGGTGGGCTTTAAAAATATTCAGATTTATATAATAAATATAATTTACTTCATTTATTTACACTGTTATTTCATGATTTCTTAAGCGGGCTTAAACAATATTTCGTAATTGTATACAGCAAAAAAATCTGTTGAGTATGTTCTTCCATCCTACCAAGATCGCAGTAACCTGTTAAACCTGCATCGGTTAGATTGTCGACGTATTGTAGCATCGGCATTGTTCATTTGCGATATTTTTAGTTTTCAAATCGATTATACCGAGCCGTGTACGCACCCACCATCTTAATCCCGCGTTATGGGGAGTTGTATTCCCCAGTAATACATGTCGTACATTATAGGTAAAGTAATGATTTTTTGAAAACATTGAAACAATAATTATTTATGTACTTATATAAAAATATGTAATTAGATTTTTATAGATTACATTATTAAAATAAATATTATTTATAATTATTCATATGTTTTACATAAATCATAATATAAAAAAAATCAAATGTTCAGTTACGCAAAATAAGAAATGAAAATTCAAATGTTATGCATGGATTGGTGAGCCTGAACTAATTCGGGCTAGATTGGCCGCCGATGGTGGATCTGATATAGACGGACCTGGTCTGAGCTGAGTGTTATTCTCGTAATACTTTTGTCCGTCAGAATTAGGTTTCATGAATTTTCTTAGATAACACGGTTCACAAATCCGAATATAGTGCTTTCCGCATGTTGGCTTAGTTAGTATATAAATCGCAGAAAGCAGTTGTTTTGGTGTCTCTGTTTTTCGTCCGGTAGCTCTTGCATTACTCACATCTGCGCGATGCATTGTTTACCTGCGCATTTATGAAGAGATATACTTATGAATTAGTTAAATTTAAATTAAAAAATGGTTGGTTAGTTACCTGCATTTGTGGAAACGATCGCGTAGGAGGGGTTTTGAATTAATAGCCCATCAACCCCATTACAGTTCTGACGGTTGGTTTGCTGCGGTTGTCAAGATGTTGCTGGACCAACTCAAGTGCCAATTGTTTGAGAAATATTTTTCTCTTCTCGAATTTATTGGTGTTCCAAGCCGGATGACATAGTTCGAATAATCGGAAAGCCCCAAGTCCGGCTACATCAAGCATATTATAAAATAACACCATTGGCCAACGGTTACATTTCCTTTTGCAGGTGTAACCGGGCACCATTTTGTCAAATGTGTCGACGCCGCCTTTTTTTCGTTGTAATCATGAATGATAATTGGTTTTCTTGTAAGTTCGTTTAACTCCTCTGTAGCATGTGCAGTCGACATTAGCAGAACATTTTTTTTGAATCAGTAGTATAGCTGACCAGCGACACCTCATTATGCTAAGAAAAGCAAAAAACGGAACTAAACGATCCCCTTTTTTTAGATTCTTCTAGCAACGCAAATAGTCATGGTATTTCTCGTTTATTTGACCTGATTGTGCCAACTAGAGTTGTGTTGCAGGCCCATAAAGTTTTTGCCAGTTAATAACTTGTAAAAAAGTTATACATGGTTATGTTCGCGCCAATATTCAAATAGCGTTGGCATTACCAATGCATGAGAAATTCCATTGGATCTTTCTTCGTTTGGCTGGGTTCCCAAATATATTTCGGCTACTTTCTGGCTTCGATGGTACATATATATATATATATATTGACGAAAGCTGCATCTGTTTCGCGATGTCACCAACTGCTCGTCGATTGTGAGTTCTTTCGATGGAATGAAAGGCAAATACAAATTCATTTTGAATAGCGTTCATATATGACGGATTGGAGCCAATTTGTCTTTTCGTAATCTATCTATACGAGTTCTTGAATCATCAAAACGCAAAAATCGACAGATTTGCTCGCTCTCCAACAATATCACTCCTCTATAAAACGGCATATGACACTTGTGGAATAAATCTCGAGCTGCAACTAAACTTGATTTTTCACCACCAGCGTAAAGCACTATGCCGATAAACGCGTACATTTCATCCACATTGGTCTCTCGCCAAGGTCGCATTTTTATTTGATTTTGCGCACGCTGATTCGCTTCGTAGGTTATCTTCGCTTTTTTATTGGTTTCCAAAACAATATTTTCAACAATGGAAATTGAAAAAAGACGCTTGAAAGTGTCGCTTTGAAAGTTTTTAATAAAAGTTTCAGTGCTGCAGACCACGAAGCAGAAGGCATCGACCACCAAATAGTTTTATAGTTTTTGCCTTGTCCCGTATATTTCTGGCCACGATTTGCTTCGATTGCTGCTTGGGGTACTTCCTCTGAACCTCCTTCGTTATCAACGACATCAGCATTTTCCATATCTTAAACTAACTGTATAAAATTAACGTCTTCAAGCGGTTCATCATTTACATTTGGGTCATCAAAATCGGAATCATCGCTATTCGGTTCATAATTTGGATCATCGTCGCCATCACAATCAGCATGTACTCTAGTATCGATTATATCTGCAAATAATAATGCAGCTGTAGGATGATCTCGCCCACCCATCGGTTCAATCACAGTTTCGACATCATTGTTTTTATCAAAATATTCTGCAGGCTCTTGTTGCTCCTCTGTAGTCAAATCCCGACAAATATTTGCCAAATAAACAATTCTATCCATTTTTTACAGGCACTGATAAGCTATAGGTACTGATATTTCAGGTACTGATTTTTCAAATACAAAAATGAGAAACTACCCTTTCACAATGCAGTTATTTTTTATCGTTTCACAATCAAAAATCGTTTAAGAATGTACGAAATAACTAAATAAGTATAATACTTCTTGTCACTCACTCCACAACTGAATTATAAATGAAAATTTACGTTACTTTCGATACAACAGGTAACGGCACTTTTATCTATAACACTCTACATTTGTTCGTATGAATCTGTGCAACTGTAAAATCGAAGAAAAAAAATTTACTAAATACAAAATGTACTGAAGAAAATACGGCGTATGCAGCTCCCCATACACGAATTTAGGCTGTTTGTGTTTCGACACAATCATACCAAAACTAACACAGAATAAATTATGAATTTACTTTGTTTTGTACAGCTAAACGTACAATACATTAAAAAATACAACGATAAGATAGTCGTGTATAGTAAATAGTGTCTTCTATTCAATGTGGAAATGTTCTTGGGGAGCCCAGCACCCCAAACACGATTCTAAGGTTAAGAGAGCTTTATTTAAACTTATATGTAATAAAAACTAAATAGTCGGCATTTTCTATCTATCTTTTATTCCTTTTTTTTTTTGTAACATGTTTGTATGTATATGCCGATTTTCATCACTGTAGGCTGTACATGATATAAATAAATAAAAAATCTATAGAATTAAAGAATGAAGGAAAGCAAACATGAAAGCTGCCTCAATTTGATAGATGAAAAATAGTGGGTATTTTCTAAAATGCTTGATGTCATTCAGCTCATCTGAATAATGAATTGCTAAGTACAGCTCTCATAAATTTTAAAGACCAGTGGCACTATTCTGGTTTTCCCAGGGAATTGCGAATTAAGAATTAATTTATTGTGAGTTTTTAGTGTATTTTGTTTTTTTTTTCCAAAGCATTCAAAATTTTGGGGATAAATAGTTCCATTTCATAGCAATTTTGTTGTTTATTCTGGGAATTATTTTTTTCCTAAAACATGAACTTTGGAAAAAAGAAAACCAAACTACACTAAAAACTAACAATAAATCCATTCCCAATTCGTAATTCACCGGAAAAACCAGAATGGTGCCACTGGAATGTAAAATATTTTTCCCAATTTCATTGCATTTGCAAACCCAAAACCAAATTTTTGGATTGCACTGACTTAATGAACCATGAAATTAAATTTAGGTTTTAATTGTTCAGCAAATATCTGTTGGAATTAGTAGTTTTCATTAACGATTAAATTTTAAAGTTGAATTAACAAAGCATTGTTAGGTAAAAGAATAGTTTGAGTTAAATCTAATAGCGTACAAAGAGAAGCCTAAACAAGATCATTGAAAGGAATTTTGTCTACAATAAAATACAAAACAGCTGGTTATTTCAGTCGTTTGTTTTTAAAATTGTCAATTTCAATAGGCAATCCTTTATTGGCGTTCTCTTATAAAAATGTTACTTTCAATAATTCAGTAACTCTATGGTGAAAAATTTCAGAATGAAAAAATGCAATAAGATTTGGCTTAAGTCGTAATGACGCCTAAGAATTTAATTATGCTTAAAATCAAAGGTGCAATTCGAAGTAATGTGAAAATCTTTTATGTGGTTAAGAACGGGAGCTTCAGTTAAACAGGTAGTTTTAACTGAATTTTTTTTAGAAGTTTTTCTATTACAATCTTCTATATTTCGAATAAATAAAGGATTTTATATCAGATCCATTTTCATTTGCTCACTAGATCCTCAAAAACTTCTGCAATAAATCCCACTATTGAAAGACTTAATCAACCCGAAAATGCCATTCAAAGCTAGGTTATCGCCCAAAATGGGATTGGGTACGTTTCTTCAAAAATCGTTTCCCCAAAAACATTTGCCCAAAATTGTTTCCCCAAAAATTATTTCCACAAATAATATTTTCCCAAACATCATTTCGTCAAATATCGTTTGGCCAAAAATATTTTCCCAAAAATCCTTTGCCCAAAAAGATCCCCAAAAATCCCAAAATGGTGGATTGGGCATTTCGCGCGGGCAAAATGCCCAATCCACCATTTTGGGATGTTTGGGGATCTTTTAGTTGTAATTGTTTTAACAACTATGTTCGTGATTATTATCGTTATAGAGTTAAAGTGCCGATGGAGGCGCGTTATATTAGAATACAATTCCATATGATATGTTTTTTAAATATATTTTTATTTTCAAATTAAAAAATTTTATGTTTCTAGAAAAAATACTTACATTACTCAAACTATGAAAATACTCGTATGCTACTATATGGATGTGGAAGCAGCGCAGCAAAATCGGTATTATTCGGGTTGCGTGGAACGTCGCAACCACTAATGCTATGCACGGATTACAACCAAATTTGAAAATGGGCAACATCTTACAGTAAAGGGCCCTTGAACGCATGTGCATGGTATGATAGCGAGCGACAATAAATTAAAAAGGACCGAGTACAATAACGCCAAAGCCCGAAAGCTAAGATGAAACGAATTCGAGAGACCGATATTAAAGAGCCAACTAGCATCCACGACATCAGTGTTCCAGAATATTTGAGAATAGTATATGGTGAAATTTTTACTTTAGCGGAAAAACGGTTTGATAGTGAATGTATCATCCTTATGGGAACCGTTAAGACCCTGCGAATATTAGAAAAAGCAGACTATTGGATGATGGATGGCACATTTGATGTTGTTCCATGTATATTTCGTCAATTATTTAAAATTTTCGCGAAGATTGACGGCGTTACCGTACCGGCACTTTTCTGTTTGATGACGTCAAAGTCGCGGAAGTATTATGATCAACTGATTTACGAAATATTGAAAGTTCCCTGCGAACATTTCGTGCATTTGAAACCCAATTTAGTACTGGCTGATTTTGAAAAGACTACAACCTCTGCTTTTAGGGCTGTGTTTCCGGATACACGGTTCCGTGGTTGCTATTTTCATTTGGGCCAAATTATTGGGCGCCGCGTTCAGAAAGAAGGTTTCACAAGTATTTGCGGTACAAATGAAACTGTAGCACTTAATATTCGAATGATCCAGCCCTTAGCGTTCATTCATCCTGACGAAAATGCAGCCTTTTTTAAAGAACTAGTAAATCACGTTGTTGCACTCACGCGAAACATTGCTGTCTGGTTTGGCAATAACTATGTTCTACCTGATAAGCGAACCAACAAACCTTCGCGCTATGCACCACATTTTTGATCTGTGTATGATCAAACTTGTGAAAGTCTACCGCTGACCACTAACAACGCCGAAGCGTGGGATCGACGACTTCAGGTAATTACTGGAAAATCACACGTCGGAACATACTGCCTAATTGGGCACCTGCGGAAAGAACACATGTATGTTGCATTTCAGGTCAACAAGCACGCAGCTGGTCATACTTGGCCAACGAAATGGACTACCTGCGCTCAATCGCATATAATTTGTCAGTATATTAGTTTGATTAATTGACATTTTAGTTGAATTTTGAAAGTGTGATTAAGATGTAATAAGTTATGTTGTTACGTTTAAATGTAATAATATATGTTTGAATTTCAAATAATAAACCATATTTTCACTGATCAAATATAATTCATACCTATATACTAAATTTTTGAATAATTGACGTTTGGGGTCCGCCGTAAACATATCGCTCCAACCAAAATGACAAAAATCGCGAATTTTGTATTTAAATAACTGTTTTCATAACAAATAATAATTCCTTCTTCACCCAATGAGTTAAATTCCTCTTCTAATGGGTACACAAACTTCACAGCATCAAAAGAATTTAGATCACTTGATTTGAAAATTGCTACAATAAATATGTGATCAAGACACACGTAGACCTAGCTCATGGTCCTAAACGATTATTAATCCCAAAACCATCTATAGACAAAAGAATTTGCATTACTCATTCGAAAAATTATCATATATTTCTACACCGACGATAATATTTATCAAATTATTTGATTCTAGGATAGTTCATATGCGCTATTGTTTTTTTAAACGTATCAGCACCACGATTCCAAGAGCAGCAAAATTAATTAATAACTTATTTGTAAGAAGATTTGCCTCAAACGGATCACTTACATCTCGTAAATTACATGGTAGAAGAAACCTAAAGCACAAAAAATTAAATAATTAATAAATTAGTTATTAACCTATTTCTGTGTTTTTTTTTTTAGAAATACATAAGTTAAAGCCCTATAGCTTTTAGTAGTAATTTCACGGTACCAAAATATGTGAAGAAGTCAAAAAAGTACCGGAAATTGTTAATTTAAAATGCCCGCGCTTAAGGGATTAAAAATTTGTTCCTTGATTGGTAGGACTGTCGATGCCAACTTTGAGCACGATCTGTCAACCAGTTTGTTTACAGCAGATGGTTAAGTCAGTCGAATGGAATTATTGAACAAAGAGATGGCCTTAAATTTTGTGTTGCAAACAAAATTTTTTGTGCTGATGCGAAAAAAGTGACCGGAATTATGGGGAAAAAAAACTCGTGAATTTTATACGATGATAACGTGCCATTATACCGAGCTACGATTGTGAACGAATATAAGGCCAACAACTCAATAAATACCATCGATCAACCACCATATTCACCTGATTTAGCACCAGGTAACTTTTTCTTTTTTCCCAGACTCAAATTGCTACTCTGTGGAACCAAAATACAAAAATCAGCGCGCGAACTGAAGCCCCTCCAGGAAGTGCCTATAAAAAATGTTTCGATGATTGGAAAAACGCTGCCATCCATTGTATATCCTCGAATGGGGAATACTTTGAGGGTGATAAAATAAATTTTTATGATTGAACTTAAAATTTGTGTTTTAAGAACCGAAATCTGGGTGAAGGACTCTCAAAATATTTTCGAAGTTGGAATTTAAGTGACATTGTAATACCAGAATTTTTTTACTTATCTAACACTGTCATTCCGTGGATCGTTGTTTCACTAATTTGTTTATTAATTGTAAATATTTTTAGAAAATTAAATAAATCTTTACTTGTTATATACAAGTAAACCTCGTTTAACGAACTCTCGAATAACGAATAGCACATACAATTATCTACCTCGCACAACGAAACCTCAACTAACGAACGGTTTTTCAGGGACACAATACATTCATTAAACGAGGTTTACCTGTATTTGAAAAATCTGTATTCTCAACATCTTTATATTCTTTCGCAATGTTCACAAATTTTTCAATAAACTCAACGTTATTGTTTCCCCCTTTTTTGTTATCCATCCCTATTATTAATGTTTGTACTGTACTTGAAATTAAATTTTGAACAATTACAATGGGATCTTTACGATTAAAATTATTTTTATAACGGAGTTCAATATTTACAAATATGTTATTAGGGAGCTGTGAACAAGCTATTTACAATATAATTTTTTTTTATGCAAATTATTGTAATGACGTTTAAATTTGGTTGATTTTCAAAAAGGTTGGGAGCACTGACCTTGATTGCAGGTATATGAATTATTCAAAATATATTTGTGCTAGCATTTCAAATGTTTAGATATAAAATTGACTGTAGACAAAACAACTACGGCCAACACAACCATTCTACATATATCATTCAAATGAAGTTTTGAGGTCCGAAGACTGTGCCATAAAAATATTTCTGAATAAATTACTATACTCTCTTTCACAGATATAATAATTATACGTAGCCTTTCCAAGGCCTTGTAGTACTGATGTTTGAATAATGGATCGTTTGAATAATGCGCCGTGCATGAATAATGGCAAATGCACAATTCCCGAAGGAGTTTTTGGAAAAACGGATGAAAATAATAACGGATGTCCAAAGTATCGCAGACGTAATAATGGAATAATTGCACGAAAAGGTGTTCATCAAATTGATAATCGTGATGTCATTCCTTATAATCCGTTTCTACTTTGGAAAAACAACGCTCACATAAATGTGGAAATTTCTTCCAGTTATGTGTATTTTCGAGAAAGGAGTGAACAAAATGCACACTTGAAGTATCAAATTCAAAGCGAACAACATAGTTTGATTTAAATTATAATGCACAAATTGTGATGTATCTGTCTGATCTATTGATCTATCAATTTCTATTTTTAGGATTAGTCGTTCGAATTCTCACTTTTTCCAACATCAATTACCGCGCCATCTGCACCGAATACAAAAAAATATTTTAGACAAAAGTTACGTATTTTTTGACGTAGAATCCGAATATGTAATAAAAAATTGGGGTTTCCATTTAAGATATCAAAGTTGCCACCCAACCCACCTATAGGGGGGGGGGGGGCAAGTTAAATGTACATTTTTTACACCCTGTTTAATATAATATGTATTCTAACAAATAAAATTACACAATTACACATCTAAGACCTTGGACGGTTGGACCGACAGTTAAAGTTTCGTCAGAAGTGTTCGTTTTGATTATACTTTTATAATTAATAAATATTAAATTAAAATAAATGAATTATTTACTTGCATCATCTAGCGACCTAAATTTGCCGCAGATACGGCCCCGTAGGGGCCACAGACCACTACAGTGTAAAAATTATGATTTCACCAAACAATTTTGTTACAATGCAATTGCAAAGATTCTTTCAACACAATAACAAATTTTTATAAAAAAAAAAATATTTTAGATTAGTTTATCTCACTAGCTATTTGAGTAACAAATAATAGTCTTTTAATAATATAGCTAATTGCTTAAATTATATCATGTCAATATTTTTATTGTTTTTAGCAACCTGTCGACTTGAAATTTGTCTGTGTTCCGAAAGAGAAGTGGAGAAAAAAACAATGCCTTAACAGGAAACATTTGAAGCGTTTGGTATTAATTTAAAAATGTGTTGTAGTTTTATTTGTAAATAATATTCTTTTTGATTTATGATCATTAGCATTTAATTAAGCTTAACAAAACAGAAAAAGTAAACAGAATTAACCGTAACCGGACGAACAAATACTGTTAATTAAAAAAATATTTCTAATCTTCTACAAACGCGATGTTCTTGATTTCGTTTTCTTCAATAATTTTCTGCGTGTAGTTTACTGGATTCGCATGCTTCTAGGACCCCTGGAAATTGTGTACTAGTCCAGTAAAATACTATTTTTCGGACTCGATATATAATATACTATTTTAAATCCAAGAAGATGTGTTGCAAATCTTGCATAATCGTGGCGTAATGTGGCTGCAAATGTCAATACATGTACATACTATCATACGCAAGAAACCAACAAAAAACCGAAAAGTTATTTTATCTAGCCCGATAATTATCTAACTGAACTTTACAGATATTCAAGTATAACTTTAAAAATCCACAGATGAAAATATATTTTTTTCCATCGATATCCCTGGTGTCAGTTGTTTTACTCAATTTGATTCTATAATGACAGTTCTCCATTTCATTATAAAATAAAATAAAAAAAATAAAATCATGTTTCGATAAATCTCCTAAGTGATTTTATTTTTAACTAATTTGAAATGTGTCAAGCTTAAATATTCCACTTCCATTAAAACAATTGTGTCATAGACGAAATTTTTGTTTTACAAAAATGTGTCAACAAATATTTGATAGAGCAAAAAAAAAATACCCCGTGTCAGCGACTAAAGTTTGTTCGATTTCCACCCTAAACAACCGAACAGTCAATAATCCTTGATTTTTTTTTTGTTTTCGACCAAATCCCTTATAAAACGTAGAGATGAGTTGGTACAAAACAATGAAATTTAATAAAATTAGGTTGAAATCAATATTTAAACAACAAAAGTTAAACATATTTTAATTATTTTAACCAGATTTTTCTTTTTGTTTAATTTCCATACCCCCTTTGAAAACGTTTAATCTTATGAAATTGTTTTTGATGTGACAATCAAACACAATACTTTTGGGATATACTGTATTTTTGTATTTCTTCTGTTTAAGTAAATTTAAAACTGTCACAAACATAATATAAAATAATAATAAAGTTGATATTAATGCAAATAAGGAAAAAACAAAAAAATAAAATTTTTCTAAATAAATTAATCTGTCATTAAATGTTTATTATATACACATTTGTTGTTGAAAACCTTACCAGTTTTACCAACAGTGCAAATTGAATTAACCAAAGTATGTTCTCTGTGGATTAGTTCTTTTGATTTTTGCTTACAGCGAGATTACTACGAATTAAACACTTGGACTAGATGTAGTGTTATCTTGAAGCGTCTGCGTTACGTTATATTTTTATACAGATTAAAATCCGATAGTTAAAACCGATAATAAAAACTTGAAGTACTTGTAGCTTTTGTTGTGAAATTTTGGCTCCCGAGTTAGGTTAAGAGTTCTCATGAAACTTGATCCGAATATGCTTTTTTTATTTATTTCATTTTTTGATAGCCTATTATGCGTAGAATAAATTCCCCAAACCGTTTGACTGAAATAAAGTTCTTAAAAAAGTTAAGGCATAATAATTCGACCCACTTTTTCATGCATCTATTCAAAAAAATCGTTTACAAAATCTTTAAATGCTTGTACCTACTGAAAAACGATGCTTTTTGTATCTGTCTCCACGATAACTCAAAAACTACTCAATGGATCACTATTTTTTATTTTTTTATTTAGAAGTTCATTTAATTTATTGAAGGATAATTAAAGAGCGGAAAAAACGAGAAAAAAAGGTACCGAAAAATTGCATATCCGCCATTTTTTTTAATTTTCGACTTTTTATTGATATTGTTGATGCAACCTCCAACAAATATTATATATTTTATCAAAATTTTTGGTTTTTTGATTTCAGATAATTTTTACAAGTTCAGACAGTTTTTTGAGAAGGTCACGCTACAACATGTATAAATAATTCCCATGACGTTATTATTCTTAAAAAAAATTGTTTTGTACATTAAAACACAATAAACAAAATGTCAAAAACCTTAAGTTGTTTTCCTTCTGTAAAAAAACAAAAATTAAAGAAAATCACCTTATTTTGTGGTCGCTTGATGAGAACAACCCCTTAATTGAATGTTTTTTTTGTTAATAATTAATTTAATTAATGTCATATATGTAAATTTAGCTGAATATTCTTATTTTTTTAAACAATATATTTAGTTGTAACATTTTACATGACAGCAAATAAATTACGTGTTTGTATAATATGTAAAATTTCTTTGTTTGCTTTCTTTGGTTTTAATTTTATCAAACTAATCAAAGAATTTGATGATTTCCTTAGTGTTTTTATTATTACGTCAGCACCAATTTGGTTGTTTAGCTATTATTTTATTGTGTATTGATTTTCTTATTCGCATTTATTATTCATAACGGAAAACGTATATCATTAATACTTATTGGTATGTTTCATGTCATTTTGTTTTTCCTCGTGATTTTTATCCCTTACTATATAAATGTGTATTAATTGGCTCATTACGGGTTTACGATTTATTAGAGAAAAGTGATTTAATGCAAAATTGTGAATAAACATAAAACACAGAATCATTCATGGCTATTAAAACTAAAAATTTAAATCAATGGCTTAAAGATCAACCACCAAAAAGTTATAAACTTAAGAATTTTCACGAAACCAACTTTTTTAATTTTTTTTCTTTTTGCATTCCAACCAGCAAAAAATTATTATTTTAAGAAGTTTAGTGAAACCATTTTTTTTTTTTTTGGCTATTGATTTGTAACCAAAATTTCCTTCCTTTTAAAGAAATAAAAAATTATTTAATTGTGGCACAAAAACTAAACCCAACATTTTTATATTTAGGCAATTAAACATACAAAAATAACATAAAAATAAATAAAGAAAAAGCCGTGGAACAAAAACTGTAAACTTATAGCATAAAAAATGTTCTTGGTTCCGAAATAAAATAAACGAAACTGAGCAAAAAGTTCTAAAAAGTTTCGCTAGTCAGTAAGGTAGGTGGGAAAGGATAGTATTCTTACATAAATTTGCTACTCACTCTTTAAGTTAGAGCACGATATGGAAAATGCACGTTACTGGCAAGCGAGTCATGCAATAAAGCTTTATTTCCCTCAATGTATCCTAACATTAGAACGTTTTATCATTCTACAGAGGTCTACACCAAGTGCGGTAGGGGCACAGAAAACAACGATGTTTTAACACCATTCGAAAGATAACATAGATATATGTATACGAACTGAATTGTACAATTAAAAACAGTTATTAGTTAGTACCAAAGTTACAAATGTCGTTGCTAAACAAACAACTATTTCTATTAAACTGTATTTACTAATTCTTACTAAATATAAATATGTAAATGTATTAGCTACTCAAATGCATACTTTTAGGGGTAATTCGTCAATAAAAGGAAGTATCAAAATTAATCTTGAAAATTATATTTTGATAATTTAGAAAAACCACTGCACCAATTCCCTGCTTAACCAATTTATTCATTGCATAAAAATACAATAAAATGAAAATTTCGTTTACCTAATTTTTATTTTTATTTTGCGTAAAAAACGAAAAGTTAGAAACTCATGAATGAAATAAATGTAATAATTTTAATTTTGTAAGCAATAGTAGTTTACTACTATTGCTTATAAAATTAAAATACCTAAGAACCGCTATGTTAAATTATTTGCCTTCCGCAAATATGGATCACTTGGCTGGATTAATAAATAGGTTTAGCTATATCTATTCCAAAAATTGGGAAGTTCTATTGAACTTTGCTACCCTTAGTATTAAAAACTCAAAAACTCAATTTACTACTAAGACCGAAATATAAAATTAAATGTTTAATTAAAAAAATTTAACTGGCCCAAAATAACTCGGTTAAGCAATAGATTCAGCTATATTTATGCCAAAAATTAGGAAGTTCTGTTGAACTTTGCTACCCTTAGTATTAAAAACTAAAAATTTCAATTTACTATAAGGGCCGATATATAAAATTAAATGTTTAGGAAGTTCTATTGAACTTTCCTACCCTTAGTATTAAAAACTCAAAATCTCAATTTACTATAAGGGCCGATATATAAAATTAAATGTTTAATTAATAAAATTTTACTGGCCCAAAATCACACGATAACTGTCGGTTAAGCTATAGGTTCAGCTATATCTAAGCCAAAAATTAGGAAGTTCTATTGGACTTTGCTACCCTTAGTATTAAAAACTAAAAAATTACTATAAGGACCGATATATAAAATTAAATGTTTAATTAAAAAAATTTTACTGGCCCAAAATCACACGATAACTATCGGTTAAGCAATAGGTTCAGCTATATCTATGCCAAAAATTAGGAAGTTCTATTGAACTTTGCTACTTCTAGTATTAAAAACTAAAAATCTCAATTTACTATAAGGGCCGTTATATAAAATTAAATGTTTAATTAAAAAAATTTTACTGGCCCAAAATCACACGATAACTATCGGTTAAGCAATAGGTTCAGCTACTAATATCTATGCCAAAAATTAGGAAGTTCTATTGAACTTTGCTACCCTTAGTATTAAAAACTCAAAATCTCAATTTACTACTAAGACCGAAATATAAAATTAAATGTTTAATTAAAAAAATTTAACTGGCCCAAAATCACACGATAACTATCGGTTAAGCAATAGGTTCAGCTATATCTATGCCAAAAATTAGGAAGTTCTATTGGACTTTGCTACGTGTCATTTTGGGCCAGTAAAATTTTTTTAATTAAACATTTAATTTTATATTTCGGCTTTAACAGTAAATTGAGATATTTAGTTTTTAATACTAAGGGTAGACAAAGTTTAATAGAACTTCCTAATTTTTGGCAAATGTGTTATTGGCAAGTAAAAAATTTTAAATAAACAACTAATTTTATATTTTGGTCTCACTAATACACAATAACTTTGAATGGAACCTGACGAACTTAATTCCCCTAAATGCCATTATTTGAGTAGCATTATTTTGTTTGTGTTGTATAGTACTGTTTTAGTAAAATATTCATCCCGTTGTGTGCCCAAGTGAAGAATTTACTAAAATCATACTAGAACAATTTACTAAAAGCATACTAGTACAAACTTCATAGGCATACGAAAACAGTTAGTTAGCACCAAAATTATAGTTTTGCTTCCAAAACTTAATTAAAATTTTAATTCATCATTTTGTCCAGAATGTCATTCATTATGTTAGTATGAAGTAATTAGAAGCTATCCCAATATCAAAAAATACCTTCCTTATTTTTGCGGATCTTCATAGGCTTACAACTCCATTTGGTACCATATCGTTCTACAGAATTTTTTATACATCCGTAAGATTAATCTAGGTGTTTTTTAAACTGGGGTAGCTACTGTTTATGACATTTTATGTAGTCGTTTTACACAGGTAGTTCACTAATATATCTCCAAAAAAAATTGTTTTGTAAATTCATTAGAAAAATTTTCTCATTGGCCAACCGCCCCGTGAAGTTTTTGCGAAATATTCTGCTAAATATTTTAGTAAGAAAATAAGTAAGTACTTCCCGGACATCCGAAATCCTAGAGTATTCGTCATTAAAATCATATACGGTGGGATTGAACAAATTACAAATTTGCCAACGTAAATTCTCTGCAATAGTCATTATTTCTATTAAAACGACGATATTTCTTTATGGTCATTATAAAGTTGAGCGAGTTGAGTTTCGCTTTGAACATATCGTAGTTGGCGGCAAATTCATTTTCAATATAATCCGGCAAAAAAGCTATTTATAAAAATTGTCTAAGAAATTTAATAATTCATAAAGAGACATTTCATCAGGAGGAACAAATGGGAGGCTTTTAATCATTCTAATTTGGAGACTAAAATCTTCACTTTTGCCGAATTTACTCGCTGCTCCACACTTTTGCACATAAGATCTGCCCAAAATGGAAAAGACAGCCTTTAAATTCTGAATTAGGAAAATATTCTTCGGCTGCTAAATAAATGGGTTTTTCAAAATCCGTAATAATCCTTTGTGAATTCAAAAGAATGTCATGTTCACTTGCTATACAAAGTAATTCATAAAAAAAATCAGAGTAACACTTGTTACTCTTTTCGTCATCAAACAAAACACCAAGGGTACAACTTCATTTGCAATTTTCCCATAAATAATAAAAAGCTGGGCCATAATAGATGATAGAACATAAAAAGTTCCATCCATAAACCAGCAGGAACACTCAGCCAATACTGTTAAACCAGTTATGGTTCCCAGAATAATTGTTTTTTCATTTTGCACTTTCTCCTCTGCGAGCACAAAAAGCTCATTTTCGAGAAAACGTTAGTGCTGCGGTATGTCAATTTCATCGATATTTTCTGGCTCTTTGATTTTGCTGGCAGAAATTCGTGTTAGTTTGCTTTTTTGCAATATCTTATTTGGTAGGTAGACGCGTGCATTAGGTTTGCAACCTACAATTATTTCCCGAGCTATTTGCGATGGTGGTACGAAACTATTTGTAGCCTGATTTTTTAGTTTTGCATTACAGCCAGCAAGACGAACTTCTGAAGGTCGACGATCATGTGAATGATCAAAAAGCGAAGCACTAATTTTACTCTAAAAATATAGTAATTTTTCGTCTACAAGAATTTTTTTTTCTTTCTGTGCATCTCCATTTATAAATATTATTTGTTTTTGAGTCCAAATGGTAACAGAATCCGTCATGATATAAATTATTCCCACCTTTTTGGTTTTTTACTATTATCATTTTGTATTGAGGCCGAAATACGAATATATTATTCATAAACTAACTTTTTATACATATAAAATAATTACCTTTAAAATTTGAATTGATTAAAAACTTTTATTATAATAACTTTATTATAATATTTTTATTTAACTTTATTATAATATTTATATTATTTCTGTTATAAATCGAAATTTCTAAACTTCGAGCTTTTAATTCAAAGAACTGATTTCGGTTTGCAATTGGAATAAAAATAAAAGAAATCGGATGTGAAATCAGATATGAAATATGCAGACTACTAATTCTCAGTATAATTTATTAACATATTTCCAATTATGAAATCCCGTTGTTAAGAAGAATATTTATTAAAACACTTCTTCTTAACAACGGGATTTTAAAATTTGGGATTTTTAAATTTGGGGTTTTGTAATTTGAGATTTTGTAATTTTGGGATTTTTATTTTGGGATATTTATTTTGAGATTTTGTAATTGGGATAACGTACCCAACACTAAAATCGTGCCCAAAAAGAATCCCGCTTTTTAAATTCCTTTTTTTCATAAACCTGCTTTAAAAAACCCCAAGTCTCGGTTTTTATTTTTATTTTTCTTTAAATTAAAATTTTCCTTCAAATTTGTCCCCTCGGAATTTTGTACCGTCGGGATTTAATACCCTCGGCATTATCTAACCTCGGGATTTTGTACTCTCGCGATGTTGTACCTTCGGGATTTTGTCCTTTGGATTACGTCCCGCGGGATTTTGTTCCTCGGAAATACGTCACCAACCCGGCCAAAATACATATATATAGCTTGATTGTGATTTTATCGATGCTACATTTAAATTAATATAGAAATTAATATTATTCAGTCAGATATTTTATTATTATTTAGCTTTTTTATAGACAAAACTATGCAAACGTTTAGTATTTTGATAGTATACAATTTTTTTACTTTTCGTTTACTGCCTGGTAGATATTTCGACCTGTTGGTCATTTTCAATATATGACTTTCAACTTTAATCACAAAAATGTTTATTTATTTTTTCATTTAAAATTTGAAGAGGTTCGATCATATCAAAAAGTTTTTTAAAAAATATTTTAATTATTTATTCTAATAAATTTTAAAATATAACAATTAATAATCTCATTATTATATTTCGCATTCTTGTTTGATTAAAATTGTGCGTCCTATATTGAAAATGACCAACAGGTCGAAATACCTACAAGCCATTAAACGAAAATAATAAACACTATCGACGTTACAAAAATGTTATCAATGTTATAGATTAATCTTAAAATTAAAAATAATTAAAAATCTTACCAAACATTTAGAGATTGTAAACAATTTTGGGGCGTTACGTTATTTAAACTTAATGTTGATTTTTCAAATATTTTATAGGTGGTAGCATTATTTGGGAGGGGAATACTTCTTTTCGTTAAATTACCTTCAAATGTTTATTTTGCAGAGAATATCATCGAATAAATTTTCGATATGTTACTGCCTTTCTTTTTGATTTGGAGATTATAGGACTTGACATGGTAAAATGATTAATTATTATTTTCAGAATTCCCAATGTTTTCGCTTATTTTTGCAATATCACCTTTTCGTCAGTTATACGAGTAATACAGTCAGTCGTAGATGAACATACTTTTATACTAAAAATACAATCTATCTATTTGAACAATTTTTATGATTTATGTTATCTGTATGTATAAAAATGTATATACTTATAGGAATAGGTATTAGAAACGTATTTAAGCCATATTAAAGCATTTTTGACAACATTAAAACTACAACATTAAAAAATAGTTTATTTTGTTGGCCCTTCATATCTAGAAGATAAATTAATCCTCTGTATAATGAATCGTGTTTATATAGATAGTAATTTATATTGAAACCTCTATTCCCATGCACTTGAAAACAATTGTTACAAATCTATATCTTGTGATCAAAATTAACCCATAAATTTAAAGAACAATATTCCAATGTATTTACCCTTGGGACTAACCCAAATAATAGATAAGCCTTTCTTTTATCGATTAATTTTAACTTTTATTATTTACTCAGATATAGGAAGGATTATCAATTAGATTGTTCAATTTTTTATTAAGGGATCGATTTTTTGTTTGCTAGCTGTGTACAGAGCTATAACATATTTTGTTCTTTTTTTACGGTCGAAAATATAAACCTAATTTACACAGACAACAGAGCAAAAAAAGGGTAACATTTAGATTTCTAAGATAATCCAACTATCTTTCCTTAATTTTATACTGATTTTTATGTAACATATGTAAACAAGTAATTGATACAATATAAACATAAATACTATATATGTACATATGTACATAATATATTCATTCAATTTTAAAGTTACTAATTTATTTCTTTTTTATCTTTATCTCTTATTTTCTTTCAGTTATTTTCACCAAAGATAGCACCGACGTCATATTGTGCCGTTCAACCAATAATTTCAATAAATCAATAAAACATTATTTTTAAATAAAATGTTAAATCCAAATTTAAAAATTTTTATAGAGCTAAATAAAATCGAAAATAAAGTCAAAAAATGGTTTTTAATAAAATAATAAAAAAGCATAATATTTTAGTTAAAATTAAAATAAAATTAAATTACAATAAATTAAATTTCTATAAGAAAAAATGGAAATAAAATTAAATATATTAATTATTATAAATAAATGTTTTTTAATTAATTATAGCAATAATAATAATACAAATAAATTTAGAACTATAAAAAATAATAATAATTATATGTTTTGGCGTAACTATTTTATAAAAATTTTATTAATTTTAACTAAATTAAATTTTAACATGGTCGATGGCAATATATCGGAAACATATGAATTAGTTAATGAATTAGATCGTCCAAGTAAGTTAACATTTTTCTTATTACATGTACATATATTGTACAGACATAACCCTACATATGTAAATTTTAATATATTGTATTTACATTTTTTTTTGTGTACAAAATGTATATTATTAGTATGACTTTTAACACTCCTAATAATTTATTTTTAATTATTTTATAGTATAATTATTGTTGTGCAGTTAAAACATGCAATACAATAGAAATTTACAATTTCGAAAATATTTATTTTTTGTTTTATAGCAAAAGAAATATTTGCACTTTTTAGAACTTACTTAACGCTGATATAATTTAAAATTAATGGTGTGTGGCTTCGTTTGACACGGATATTAAGTAGTTTATATATATGTGTAATTTGAAATTGTAAATTAATTTTAAAACCATAATGCTTCCACAAAGCTAGGAAACACACGAAAACCATACTGTTTAATTTAATAAAACAATCTCATTATTTACAGTAATTATTTATATTTATATACATTTTATTTAATCTACCGAGCTACTTGCACTACGATAATTATACGAAAAACCACTTGTTTATATACGAACATAAACCAAACAACAACAAAAATGTATTAAAATCTAACATAACAGTCGTCACTTGGCTACAATTATACCAAGCATTGTTTATACCATTTAGTTGAACTCATTTGTACAAAACACTGTGATCAAAAAGTAGCAAGACTTTTAAATAAAATATGGCAAATTTATTGGAACCTTCAAAGTAATCCCTTTTGGAAATAATAAACTTATGCCAACTTTTTTTCCAGTCTTCGAAACAGGTGATAAATTCCATTTCCAAAATAGCCTTCATTACCTTCTTCGACTCAGCCGGTATCTCTTCAAAAGAGTTAAAACGATGCGCCTGAAGTATTGTGTGAGTTTTGAGAATAGCCAAAAGTCAGACGGAGCTAAATCAGGAGAACAACCCAGTTGCGGAACGATATGGGCCGAATTTTGGCCAAATAGTCACGTAGACCAAATGCAGTACAAAACGACGGTATGTTCCAGGTGTAAATCGAACTAACGATGTGCGAATTTCTCCTGCATCCTTTAACTAAGCTTGTGATTGAAGTGATCACATCAACGATAATGCTCGTGAATTCTCTAAGCCCATGAATTACCACAATCTAGATCAGACGAAAACCGATAGCTGCTGGGATATGTCAACAATGTATGGTCGGTTGAACCACATTCGTATCTCTCCATTTGATGCATGGTGAAACAGTGCTATGGTGACATACTGGATTCCGTTCTAATGGGAAAATTCGGAGAACATACCTGGATGATGTCGTGCATTGTTACGAAATATGGATATCGAAAGAAAGCATCCATATGCAGCATCCACATACTGTCCACAAATGTCCCCCGCGAAATCTAAATGTATTTTCCCCCACGGGTTGCCGCCGACGACATCTCTTGAGAACTGGGCCACATTTCCAAATTTTTCATCGCTCAGATTTCTTGATTTATTCGTGGCAACCAAGAGTAACGGCAAGCCATATGCTGGATTCCTACGCGGCTAGTATAATTACTAGGGTTTAGTTAGTTTGACAACGTCATAGGCTCGAAGCTGCTCGTCTTTGATAGTATCCGGCCACCTTCAGTTTACGAACGTTCTAATTCGACAATACTGGGTTTTGGGCAGTATATGTTGCTACTGTCCTTCGGTGTATATTTTATTGATGTTTAGCATTTCTTCGTCTCTCTCTCTCTCTCTCTCTCTGTCTCTCTCTCTCTCTCTCTCTCGAATTGATCATCAAGTCCCATGGGTAATCTGGAAACGCGTTAGCATTTTCGCGCTTACCAGTCAACCAAAAACGTATAGTGCAGGTATAACCCATCAGAAAATTTGCAGTCATCGATGGTAACGGATTGTTTGGACGGAAAATTGACATTAACCCGATATTATTGGGTACTAATTCAAACTGGCGTCCATTTAGGTATTGGTTTTATTTCCAGCATCCAAATGTTACTGATAACGTCTCCTGCCAGGGTTTTAGATCAGAAGGCTCGGACTATAAATGTATAGTTTTGTACATATGTAGGATTATTTGAAATTTATGTAAAACATTACTAGGTCATACTAAACTTATCTCATTACCACTTAATTCTTTGAACGGAAATAGAGTGGGCAGTCTAAATTGCCTGTATGTTTTTCTTTTGTATTACTTGTAGTTTTTTCAACCTATGTATTTGAACTTGGTTCAACCTATGTAGTTCCAATAAATCATTAGTAACACCAAAGTTAGAACAAAAAATAAAAAAATTCCTCAGTATTGTATTCTTGGAATATTAATGTTATCAACTGTAGGTGGAGAGAACGTACACATAAGCAATGATTTATATTGCGAGTCAAAAATAAAATATTTGTATTTAGAAATGTTAAATAATTAATATAATCTAACTTACTTAAAATCAATTCAAGATCAATACAATCAATAGCTTACTGTAAATGTCGAAAAAGCGTAACAACGAACTTTTTGTTGCCAAAAGCTCTATAAATCTTACCTGAAATTTTAGCAAGAGCCAATTCCATACCTAACCATTTTCTAAAACAATACTGGTATGAGTAAAGAATTTATTAAAGTTCAAAAAATTTACCAATCGGGAAGAAATTAATTACACTCTTAAGAACAGGGATAACTTTTGCAACATTTAAGTAATTGGGATAAACAACAGTTATACTCTTTCATTAAAATTCTCAGACAAAAGTTTTAAGAAGAAATCAGCTTTACATTTCAACAAAGGATTATTAATTTTATCAGGACCTCCACTTTACAGTCACCAAGTGACAGATAATATTATCAAATTCAGCAGATATAACTGACGAAAAATATATGGAATCAGAATTCCAATGAATGGTACCAAACTTATGTATAGCTCTGTTTGAGTTGATAGTCATTAAAAAGGTTAACAATATCACCAATATTATTAAAAAGGCGCCCATTAAAACAAATGTTTTCAAATTGGAGATGTTTTATTCTATTAATAAGTAACGCTTCTTAGCGAAATACATTTTTGAGTATGGTGGTTTTGAGAAGCGTTCTAATTTAAATTTGAGGGCAACAATATTTTGATTCTGTTTAAATTTTTGTAAAACTTTATTTTTCCTATGAATAATTTGCCAGATATCATTTGTAATCGAAGAACATATCGTATATTTAAGCTTGGCATCAACACAAATTATAGCAGTAAATTTATTAATCAAATCATCATTGTATACCTTAAAAATTATTTCAAGGGTGCTATTTTGGTCAGGTACATTAAATAGCGTTACACGTAGAAAGTTATTAAACTTTTCACTTACTTTATCAAAGTTAACCGTTTTTTTCTTAATGTATTTATCGGCATAGCAAAAATTTGAGAACAGAAAATTGTAATAAATAATGTTGGAATACATGATAGAATTAGAAACATTTTTGATATTTAAAAAACTAAATAGCTACTACATGATATTATCACTAGCAGAACAAGTAACATTCGTATTTGTGGTAACCAAAGGGGGACACAAAGACAAACCTCCAATTACGTGCTATCATTACATATTAATATACAAATTAAGAAATTACGTTATATTTTTAATAGGGAAATTACAATTTTAGTAAATGGTATAAAATTAAATTTTATCTGCCGCCGCGAAACCCGGCGGCAAAAAAAATTGTCGTTCATCGCTAGTTTATATTTTTACACAAACTACGATTTCCTATCACTACATAAGCAAAAAAACGTGTATTTAAATTTGCCTCCGACGCGTCGCGCTTGGTGTGATACCACCTTAAGTTCATAAAAAAATAACAGATAGAAACAATTGTATATAAATAAACCACAAAATCAAAACTGATAGAATATACATACATATAATAATATTAAACATAATCACACAACATACTCAAGAGGCCTGATCTGAATTTCCTCAAAGAAAAAGTAAACAGATCCAATGTCAGAAACATCTCATTATGACTAAGCTGAATTCTTGACACAGGGTTAGAGAAGCCCAAATTAGTTCTGGCAAACTCAGCCAAAAATAATTGATTATTTCTTATCAAGTAGGCAGAACCATAATAATTTATTTCAGATAATGCTACGGTTTCCAATTTAAAGTTTAATATCTTAAATAGCAATAACTCATTCAAAACAAATCTCCTATTATCTAGGCTTAACAAACCAAATATTTTTAGCCTGCTCTGACACACATCCTATAGTATGTTGAAATTCAAATATTTATGAAAGTATTTCAGAAATCATAATTAAGAATTGGTCACGTTTTCATTTAAAAATTTGTCTTAGGAAAAAAAGTGATTTCCCATATGTTTTGTGTGTTTTACTATGAAAAGTTTCGTTTTTTCCTCGTTTCTAATTCCTTTATAAAAGCTGTGTTTTTTAGACTATGGCTTTGTATAATCAAGGTTGTTTTGCATAAACTCATAGCTCGAAATTTATTAACAATACAATGATCATCTCTTTCATTTCCTCCAAACAAATTTAATTCGAATATCGATCTATTGTTATTTTGAATTTGCGAAGCATACTAGATTGTTTTGAATTTTTGTTTTCTTCGCGCTCATTGTATTGGTTTAATTTTTTTTGTTTGGCTCATTCCGATTTATTTTAATTTCGATTGTTGAGCGGAGACGTGTTGTCTTTTTTCTTACCATTAGTTTTAGATGCGGATAGATGATAAATTCATTAAATTGAATTTCCCTTATTTCTTTTTTTATTAATGCTGGAAAATAGGGAAATTTAAGAAATTGTGTTGAGGCCGGTATTCACGTAGAATTAAATTGCACAATATACTTGTGTGACGTTAGAACATTACACGATATACTCAATTTTTATTCAAGATTTTTCGAATTTTATTGCGCAATTTAATTGTACGTAAATACCGGCCTTAAGACATTGAGTTGTTTTTTAGTGATTTCAGAAAAAATTATTTAACTGGGTTTAATTTTTAATTCATGTTTTTGTGTCAATCGAAATCGCATTTTTTCATACAAACTCGATGAAAATAACAAATTTTTAGTGTTTCTATATTCCTTATTTTAAATTCATTTTTCACATACTGGCCTATTTACATCAAGATGGTTCTGATAATGCCATTGTTCGTCATAAGTTTTTAGAAGCTTTTTAGTTGTAAAACTTTTCATTGTTCGCCGTAGGCATAATAAAAATGATATTTTTTAGCTTCAAGTTTTTAAATGGAAAAGGCAAATATTATAAAACGTTTATATAAAAGTTTTCGGCATATCTTTAACAACAACCTACAAGAAGGCAACCTTGGTGTTAAATAAATAAAATTCTAAAATGTTTTTTTCGAATTTCCATTTTGAAAAATTCATCAAAGTGGCCTCTGACGAACTAAAATAATACTTGCTAAATTTATCTCTAGTTTTACGAGTGTATACGTTAGATGTCTATAATTGTTTACAGAAAATACGAAAAAAAAAATTTAATCACAAAATTATCACACGCTTTTCCTACAATTTTTGAAATTTAAATTTACCCAGGTGGTAATTTTTGGTAAGATTTTACCAAATTTGTACTGCCATTGCTGCCATCTATGTAATGTCTATGGACTTAGTGAACACACGATTTGTAGTAAGCTTTTATTTCAATTTGACCAGAATGATGTTGTTATGAAAATTATATAAATTTTGGTATAAATAAACCAATTACTACAAGAAAATGAAAACGATTTTCTTAAACGAAGTTCATGTGCGTTGAAATTCAAACATGGTAGAAAATTAATTAAGAATTTGTAACGTTTTCATTTAGAAATTTGTCGTAGGAGAAAAAGTGATTTTCCATATGTTTTGTGTGTTTTACTATGAAAAGTTTGCCTTTCTTCTCGTTTCTAATTCTCTTATAAAAGCTTCGTTGTTTAGATTATGGCTTTGTATAATCTAGGTTGCTTTGGTATAATCCATTATTTTTGTTCACTATACAAATTTGTTGCTTTTGTTAAAATGAATCCTGCTGCTCCTTCATCGATCGGTATGGGACGTCTTTTTGCCGGAGAGCGTTTAAAGGTACTGCCAACTACGATCAATTCTGGATGAATCTATAATGGTAATTGACTTGGCCAATGAATGCTTGCAGTTCATTGAACAGTATCATATGACCTATATTTTCGACATCGATGTGCAAAATTAACATTTTTCTAGATGGACCCTCAAATTCCATCAGCTGTTTGGGACAGTTATCTATAACTCGAGTAGTAAGTAAGCATCGCTTAAATCAATTTTGGAAAATTACTTCCCTCGATCCTTCAACACATTTGAACAATTTTAATTTAACATTATGTACAGAATTAAAAAGTTATCGTTTATTGAAATAATCCCATTTCGTCGAGCTCTGGATATCGCCATTTAGAAGACCGGCATTGAAAATGGCACCAGCGCACTGGCTATAACAACTGGCTCAAGCTTTATATTTTTGCATCTATCGATATAATAAGGTAGATCCCTAACTGGTGCATTTTCCACGCATAAATGACGCGTATTCAAGCTGCGAAAGGACAAGAGATTGATAAAGCATGATAAAAACCTTCGGCTTATTGAACTCTTTCATGGTTCGTTTGAGTCAACCCTAACACAGGAAATGTTTTTGCTATTATCAAATCAATATACCGATTCGATGAAAAGTTTTGTGTGAACATGACTCCAAGATCTCTTAACTCAGTTATTCGTGACAAGATAACATTATTGAGCGGGTAACTTACATAACTTTACATTTTTTGGTATTCAGAAATAACATATTATTTTCACAATAATGGCTAATTGGATCAATGTCCTTCCGTAAATTAATTGCATCATGTGCATTATGTATAGGGAAAAACATTTTTAGGTCATCAGCATAATTTAGACAACAAGCGGATTTGAGACAAATGGTGATATGGTTTAAGAATAGTACCCGAATACACTTTAACCGGATTAGAAAAACTGTAATTTTTTACAAACGGCGCGCGTTCTGTAAAGTAAGAATCAATCCATTTTATCAAATTATGAGCAATGCCAAAAGATTTTAATTTTTATAATACAATAATGTGGTTGATCGATTCAAACACCTTGCTAAAGTCAGTATAAATGACGTCAACTTGAGCCTTAACCTTAATCACCTCCACAGAAAATTCTATTAAGTTCGTCAGCTACAAATGACTTTAGTCCAAAATTCATGATTCGAACAATTTAGGGATAGCTCACAGTATAGAAATGCCCCTATAATTCGAGACTTACGATATGAGATGATTTCCAGACTAACATTCAACTAAAAAAAATTAATAAAAAGTAAAATTAGCGTACACAGATATAGGCTGTGTGAATGTCGTGAAGAAGAAACATGGTAAGAGAATTTATCTGTATTAGTATAATTCGCTAGTACATAACTCACAGCACATTCTGTATATATATAACGTAAATTGTGGTATAATCAGTCCAGTCGCCGCGGCCTGATGAGAAGATTGATTTTGTCATAATCATAATCTCATCAGTTCGAAACTGG
The DNA here is from genome assembly GCA_958295665.1 of Tipula vernalis. NCBI lineage: Eukaryota > Metazoa > Arthropoda > Insecta > Diptera > Tipulidae > Tipula > Tipula vernalis. The sequence goes on along the minus strand of OY282558.1, from coordinate 292,282,908 downwards.
ATTGAATTCTCTTACAATCTTGAAAGTGATCCATTGAATATATATTGACAAAGGAAAAACCAACTCATAACCAAGTTTTTTGGGAAGTTTAAAGGAACACCATCTGGACCACAGCCATCTCTAAACTGACGAAGCGATTCAATAATATCCTTTGGAATGATACAAGGTATACCTAAGGTGATAATTATAATTATACTATCATTTATTGTATGCGCAAATATTCCCTTATCAACATTCTCTCTGGGATTTAATTTCAAATCGTCCTGAACCTTATTGATATACTTCTTGTAAGCTATTTTATGCATTCAATCAAATTCACTAGATAAAGGCGAAAAAGCCAATTTAACAGAAGTATTGTTGAATCTTTCCATTTCCGATAGAATTTCTTCTTGCGATTACAAAAATAATCAAACGTTTATTAAACCACGGAGAAATATTACGATTACTTTTCGTACCAGAAATTGGACCAAATCTGTCCATACTTCTGTCAGACTATCAAAATCTGTACGTATAAAATCATAAAATTTAGACACAAAATTATTTTTAATTAAATTAGTCACCGATGCTTCAATTAACTTATTCATTAGAAAAGATGTTGAGTTTTTTTTTTATAAAATAATAAACAAACACTGTATACATCTGCACCTTAATAAACATTATTATTATTAACCGGAGGGCCATGTGGGCGATAAGCCACCTCGCACCGCGACCTAAAAGATCTATTGTGCTGGACCCTACTTAATTATCCGTCCAGTCAATATTCAGGCTCTTAATGAATCTGACAATACTACTGGCCGGTACAAGATACATACTATCCGGGCTCATTGTTCTCCCTCCTAGATGTTGCAGTCTTTGCTGGAAAATGGCTGGGCAATGGCACAGAACATGTTCCGCTGATTCCGCTTCCAGACCGCAGAAGCGGCATCCATCTGTCGTACTTAGGCCCATCTTCTTAAGGTGATACCTTAAGGGGACATGACCTGTGAGGAAGCCAGTAAGCAGCCTCAACTCAGGTTTCCTAAGTTCAAGACACTCCTTAACCCTGACAGACGAAGGTGATATAAATTTCTTCGCCTGCCGTAAACCTGGAATTCTGCGCCAGTAGGAGGACTTTTGAACATCCTCCCAGCGTTTTACCGCTGCTCTAAGGTGTCCCTTAGTGACACCGCAGAAGGGTTCTGGTCCAAAAAATGGAGAGGCAGAACCCTCACGGGCGAGGCCATCAGCTGCCTCGTTTCCTTCGATTCCAGTATGACCTGGCACCCACATAAGTGTTACCTTATTTGAGCCTGCCAGATGTTTAATAACCTTCAGACAATCCCATACCAGCCTTGACTCAACGGTACAAGACGTAAGAGCTTTTAAGGCTGATTGGCTGTCTGATACAATATAAATCTTTGCATCGTTTAGGCCTTTTGCTATGCCTATCCTAGCGCAAAGTTCTATAGCATGTACTTCTGCTTGAAAAACGGTAGCATTGGTTCCCAAGGACTTCGAGAGGGTAGTGCCACTCCCGTGTATTCCTATCCCCGCCCCATCTTCCGTTTTTGATCCATCTGTAAACCATACCATGGACCCTCGCTCAAATGATGGTCCACCTGCCCTCCACACATCCCGGTCAGGTAACCTAACACAGAATGGTTTGTGGAAGTCCAGTTTAGCTGGCATACAGTCGGAAGGCATTCCTATTGTAGGGTCTGTCTGAAATTCCTTAAGGATTTCCATATGACCCACCATATTGCCTGGCTTGATATTTCCTTCCGCCTGCATTTTCAGGGCCATACTTGCAGCGTCCTTTTTAATATGCAGGTGTAACGGTGTCAGTCCTAGAAGTGTCTCCACCCCCGAGGTTGGACATGACTTCATTGAGCCCGTAACACCGATGCAGGCTACACGCCTGCTACTTATTCAATAAGGTTTGCGTTGTCTTCTGCTCAGTTTTAGGCCACCATACAACCGATGCGTAGGTGACCATAGGCCTAATGATTGTAAGAAATGACCAGTAGATCATTTTTGGTTGTAGTCCCCAAGTACGCCCATAGAGTCTTTGACAGGCCCATAGAGCCTTGATGGCTCTATTTTGAACTTTCAACAAATGTTGGTTCCAGTTCAGTCTTTGATCTAGGATAACCCCTAGATATTTAACCTCGCTGGAAAAAGGAACAGTAGTACCGTTTAACGAGGGAGCTGTAAGCGCAAGCTTTGTCCTCCTCGTAAAAGGAACAATGACAGTTTTGCTTGGATTGACACTGAGCCCTTCCTGGTAACACCACTGCCATATTATATTGAGTGCATTTTGCATGCGATCAGAAATGACCTCATCAAACTTGCCTCTGATTATGATAGCCACATCATCCGCATAGCCCTGGACATCAAACCCATGGCTACTCAGAAGGACCAGTAGTCTGTCAATAACCAATGACCACAAAAGAGGAGATAGTACGCCTCCTTGGGGACAGCCCTTTACGGCCTTGATGGTTACTGATTCGCCACCTAGTCTGGCAGTAATCTCACGCCCAAGTAGCACGAGTGGGTTGGGATAACGTTGTGCCGTAGTTGGGTAAATGACTACTGGTCGGCTAGCCGACGTTGTGACAAAGGTATGAAGACTAAGCTACAACGTTATTGGGGAATAAATCTTGGGTTGTAACGACGTCGTAATAACTTTTATCCGACTTGTCAATTGGCTATAAAATACCAAGTCATGAAATAGATATATTGACAACTATTAAGTTTGTAAAACCATTTTTTTTTGTTTCACATTGTGGATATATTTTAGCAGAAGGAACAACTTTTTTTTATAAAATATATAAATAATCATGTTGTCTTCTTTTATCTTATAAATATAATAATTATATGTCTGTTTTCTTTAACATCTATTTCATTATTTACGACTTTAAGAAAATATACTTCATAATAATTGTAAATGTAATATTCACATTCCCTGTAATAATGGTAATATAAAAATCGGGCAAGATACGACATAATTTTATAAACAAAGCAAGTTTTATCGTAAATGTGCGCCTATCAGTGAACTAAAAACTCATGCGCCTTATAAATTCCTTTTTTTCAAAATACATTTCTGGTCTTTTAGAAATTATTTTTATTTCATTTTGAATAAAATTTTCTAAAATCAATTTAAGCCGTTTTAAAATAATCCCTACCATTAAAATAATGTAATTACAATAATATGTAGTCTTGGGAAGTTTGAAAATCATACTTTTATTTTCAAAAAATATAAATTTTTGTCTATATATTTTAATTAAAAATGGCGAATTTCATAATATGTATAAAAAAATATTTAAATCACTAAAAAGTAAGATTAATAACCAATTTATAACAAATTCGACTCAAAAAGTACAAATTTGTTATTTTATTTCCAAAAAAGTTACTATCACGACGGTCTAGTCATTCTCCCGACGATTTATTTATTTTTATTACCAAGTTTTCTAGAATCCGACTGTAAAGTTATTTACACAACAAATAAGTGATAAATAAACTGTTACTAATACATAACTAGAAAACATATGTTGTAATTTCAACAAACCGAACCACACTTTTTATATGATCGCTATTGTTTCGTCAATACCACTACATATATAGGCATGATTTCGGGTAAATAACTTGTATAACTTACCTCTCCTTTCTCATTGAAATTGTATTTGACCAAATTGTGGTGCATATGTAAAAAATGTTATCTTGTGGTCGTCCATATAACAACAAAATATTTACGTTAGATATTGGTTTATAATATGACAAAAAGTCGCTAGGTAGTCATTAAATACCACTTATTATGACTACTAACTAAATAATCGGTACACGGTTTTATAAAAAACATATTAGTCGGCCAATAGTTGAAAATAGTAAAAAATGTTATCAAGTAGATATAAAATAATCCTCTGCCGACTGGTAACATATAACGTCGCGTTGTGGTCGTGCCGACGAAAAGTTAAAAATTGTTAGTTCAATGTCAAATAAGTGAAATTCTAGAAATTTTTAGCGTTGTACCGACGTCGGAAATGGGTTATAAAACTATAAAGTTATTTGGTGCTGCTTGGGCGATGTTCCAGCATGGAACGGATCCACCTAATTGTAGAAAGTGGAACCCTTTTTCCCATTGCTGCCCTCTCTATAGATCCATAGGAGGTATTATCAAACGCCCCCTCAATGTCCACAAAGGCACAAAGGGCAATTTCTTTATATGCCACTGCTTAATAAACATAATAGTTCTATAGTTGAGTCACAATCAACTATATCACTAACGATAGACGAGTGGACAGCAATGAGGATCCCATCACCCTTAGATTCCATTTAACTGCGAGCGATCCCGCCTGTAGACAAAGTAGTCCACAGGAAAGTACTCCGCACTGTAAATATCCGCATTCAAATTCGTTTCAATCAGTACATAAATCGGATACATAGATGCATAAACGAAACAATAAACTTCAGTAGATTTTGAAGCAATCCCTCGGACGTTTTGAAAATATATGAAATTTGAATTAATATCAACATCGGCATTACTAGCAGACAAGGTTTCAAACGAGTTCCAGACTGCTGGCGCACTCCGCGAAAATTCGTCTTCTGATTGAAATTATATTCCTTAATACGTAGGCGTTCAGGCCATGCCTCGGCCTTCTTTAGGGCTTCAAAGTACTCAAACTTTTTAATCCTCAGATGTTTCCTCGTTTTCCCAAATTTGTGAAAGTGGACGTTGCTTTATTTGCTCCATAATCGTTTGGAAAAGGCCTGCTGATTTTGCATTATTTGCTGCATGACATCATTATTAATATCCTCCAAAAGCAACCAAATAATTAAATTGATCAAATATTGAGGTTAATAAACCTGTAACGAAATTGCTTGGGCATGTGGGGGTTGCGAGACGGGCTCGTTTCCAAAAAAAAAAATGCCATTCGTTACTGAATTCATCATCCATCAGAGCTTCGGGGTGGTATCGATCTTGCTGACTAAAGCTCAGGGATTGGGGTGGGGTTTTCCGAAGATGACTGGAAGCTTGATCTACCACCTAGGGATAGAGGGTACGAGGGAAGGAACAGACCGGTACTCTACTCACCTAAACTTACCTACATTGCATTCTCAAAGTTCACCAACTACTCCATTATCAAATTCACTAAAATCGAACAACTATAGCGGAAGCCCCAACACGGGCCATGAAAACACGTAATTTCGTTTAATGCAACAATTAAAAAAAACTGATTTTATTACTATTTAGATACAAATACAATCAAGAAAACAATTTGTATTGAGATAAATTTTGAAATCAGAGTGAAAAAAAAATTTAAAAATAAATTCAATCGATTTGTACTAAGCCGAGGTTAGTAGGATTAAAGTAGCTTACTCTTAGGAAATACCCTACACCCTATGCTAAAGATAAAATCATATAAATATAACTAAACAAATAATTAAGGAAATGTAAATAATATATAGCAACAAAAAATGAAAATATAAAAAAAAATTAATTCCAACGGAAACTTAACTTGTTAATATCTCCATGTTGATTGTAGCGTCATGTTGATTGAAGTTTCAGCGTCATCAATCCAACAGAGTATAATCGAGCGTTTTCTTTATTATTTTGTTTTATTGGGCTCTTTTATTATGATTTTGTTAACACTATTCTTTGTTTTTGTTTTATTTTCATTCATATGTAAGAATGTCATAAATGTACACAAAAAAACAAAAATGCACTTCAAACTACTGTATACAAATTGCAGATTATCGAGTAAACTCGTTATGTTGCAATTGTTACATCCAGTTATTTTATACTGGCTTAATTTATAATTGTTTTTGGGTGTTTTTTTTTCTTTTTCAGAGAATAAAATTCTCCAATGCACAGCAATTCGATCACAAAACTTTTATATATTTAAGTAATTTCCACCTTTTGGTAATTTCACGCACTTTATAGTGCTGCTTCGGTAACACACATTTGTACTCCACAATTTCTAGTTTTTATTATCACTTTTATTTTAGAATATCACAATTTAAAGGACTAATTCATGGCGAACATTTGTTCAAAAATTTGGCTTTTTTATTCACAATGTTTTTTTTTTTAGAATTTTTGTATTTTTAAATATAAGATATTATTACTTAAACTATTAGAATTAACAATAATTAGTTAATAATACAGTCATTAGACTTAACAAAGCACAAATTAATTAATTCGATTCATTTTCACACACAAGGGAAAAAAAATATTTATTTAAACGCCAATTTGGCTAGATAATAATTGTTTTCACTCAAAAGAAAATACAATCACAATAGATACTTCCAAAAATAAGATAAAAACTGACCACGGTGTTTGCAATTTCGTGAATTTATAATCTTTTGAGATACCGTAATATCGAACGATTTTCTCAATTATGGCTCATACACTGTTCAACACACAAAACTCAGGGCTTATCAACCATTTGCATTGGAACGCGCTTCGCCCGTTACAAACCTTAAATAAAACCAAAACAAAATATAGTCGATGGCATGAACAATTGCATGAACTATACAAAGCATTGTTTATACTATTTTGTTGAGCTCGTTTATATGTAAGTTTATGCAACTTTGCTCATACGTAACACATACTTTCCTCGTTAACTTTTAATAGCGCCGTCTTCTTCTCCTTCATCATAATGTATAAAAATTATTCTAAAACGCCTTATTTAAACAGAATATTTACCTAATATCCACATATTTATGTTGATTATTATTGTTATAGCCTGTAATCATCGTACTTTGAAATGTTTATATTTCAAACTGAAAAGATTCTTTAATGATAATCATCGAAGGGAACAAAAGGGAACAGCAAATCAAAATATTTCTGACAGGCGAAAATTCCACATTTTTCGAGCATCATTTAATAATCTCATAAGAGTCAATAAATTACGTTTGTTGTGAAACTTTTTCCCTGTACTAGACTCTTTGCATTTTTTAAGTTCTGCTTAATAAATATTTAGCAAATAATAAATTGAAAAATTTGAATTTAATTTGACTAACCATACCTACTCATTAGCAAATTTTAGTGCCTATTCATTGTTCAAATTGAGTTATATTTGAAAAGAATGTTTTAACTAATATGAGTTTAATATAAATACATATGTATGTATATTTGTATAAGTAATAATGGGATAAAATCGAAAAAAAAAATTTTGATGTAAGTTAATTAAAAATAAATTATGGCAAATTTCAAAACAGAATTTTAAAAATCCTTAATCGAGGAAAATTTTCTCATTCATAAATTAAGAAAAAAATAAATTATTTAAATTTAGAAACTAGAAGCTTCCCCACAGACGACCATTTAGACTTTCGCAGTATGTATATGGTTTTTGTTTATGCTTCGTAACTCACACTTTTGTTAAACGCGGAGCGCAGTTTTGCATTCGTCCCAAAGATATTTATTGTCCTAATGTTTATTAAATCCTGTGTTCGTTTCAGAAAATTATGTTTTCTAATGTCCTTTTTATTTTTAAAGTACTAACATACTATATGTAGTTATTAAATTACCTAAACCTTAACACGCATTTATTTTTATTTTAGCGAGTGAAAACGCCACACGAATAATCGGTGAAAACCAAATTGCCCAAAAATCAGAAATGAGAATTAGCCCAAATATTTGAACACAAATTTTTGAACGATTTTTAATTTTAGGTTTGGGCAATAGTACTACTTAGTTGTAAATATGGGCACATCCATTAACCAAAAACGCTCAAAATAACAAAAATGAGGAAAGAGCCTAAAAGTTGGGCGATTATTCAGTAGGCATAACCATACAAAAAACAAATGAAAAATACTCAAATGGAATTGAAAATCGCCAAAACCAAAATCACCCAAAACCCGAAAATGAATATCACCCAAAATATTAGTTAAACTTCGATATTCGCCAACCATTGGTTGGGGGATATTGTGTCTCTTTTAAATGGGCATAGGGCCCGGAAAATAATCGGAATAATTTCCACTTAGAAAAGCGCCAACATACCCTAAACGGAAGGGACCTGATACCCACAAACGAAAATATGGAAAAGGAAGATTTAATATTATTAAAACTAGAATAGAAACATCCCTTTTCTAGAATAATTAAAAATTGAATCTTCCTTTTTCAGAATTTCTGGACTTTATTTCTCCTTTGATTTGGAAACGAAGCTCACTAAAGAAAAACAATACGACACACGTTTTACTGTAAATTCTTGAAATTCTCTGTAAATTTTTTGGGATATTTTTAATTGTTGGGCGTTGGAATCGTTATCCAAAATAAAATAATCCCAAAAAAGCAAAAAAATTCCAAAAAATATCTATTTTTTTAAATAAAACCAATTTTTGAAGTATTATTTTAATTGGTTTTATACCTTAGAGGAAGGGCATTGCCGCCCAAAAACCTCCGCTTTGACAATTTTTTGAAATTCTAACATTCATAGAAATTGGAATATTTTTTAAAAATTTGATTTTTTTTTTTTTAAATTACTCAAAGCCGCTTAGCATTAGTTCCTTCTGCGCAAGGATGATAAGAAATTATGTAGCTTCCTTTTGTTTTCATATTGTAGTTAAAAAATTTAATGGGTTCTTTCTTTTTAATGAGGACGTTATTTTGCATTTTTTGTGAATTTTTTTTGGGATTTTTATTTTTGGGAATATGATGGTATCCCTCTCTTGTGGAATATGGAGCTCTCAATTTTTTTGATGCCATTGATGTTCTTAAACTTATTTGTGGTTCGTAAAATTATTTGTGCATCGCAAAAATTTAACAAATCACTCGAATAAATTTATAATTATTATGAACTTAAATAAAAAAATAATTTGTCCACGACTAACGTATAATATACTCATTATACGTTTGTTTCTTAAATTATAATGATATCCATTATTCACTGCTAGTTTATCTAGTAGTCCATTCTTCCATTATTCACTACTAACAAATATAAATTTCATTTTTGAAATTTTATCTAGTAGTCTTTTGCTATTTGCATTATTATTAAATTGAGACATCAAAATGTCGACGTAAATTATTCAGGTTTATTTAAAGAATTTGATAATAAAATACCATTTTTTATCGGCCGTGGACAAAGTATCGTATTCTACTCGCATAAAATGGCTGTTATTCACTCAGATGATTTACGACACTCGCCTATCGGCTCGTGTCGGTAAACTTCATCTTCGTGAATAACAGCCATCATTATATGCTTGTTGAATAATATACTATTATTTGCTTTTTGAAATTCTGTATTTGATTAAAAAAATTAAAATATTCATTATTTACAAAATTATTTGTGCCTTGTGTTCATTACAAAATTATTTGTACATTGTATAATTGACTTATGTCGAATTCTTTCGGATTGCCCAAAATATTGTAATTTTATACGCACCAAACAAACTTGAAAAAAAATCTGCTTTTATAGTTGTGTTGTTTGAAAAGGCTGTCAGTCAGACTTTATTCATTTTCATTAAGAACGATTGAAGAAACAATTAAGTTATTTTTTAAAAGTTAATATCACTTTCCTTAATTTTATTATTAGAACGCAGGTAAACATTAATTATTCTCAGTAAAATATAAACCACAAATAAAATAACAAAATGGCGTTTTTGTTATTGTTTATATGTACCTCACTTTGACATTTCATATTTCTTTGGATTTGTAAAATGGAAAGCAAATCTACGAAAAACCCCAAAGTGAAGTAAAATGCTCTTGAGCAAAAAAAAAATGCTTTATTCTCCGAAAAAAACATGTATACGTCATTTTGTACTCTTAGGGTAACATTTTGTACCCTCAGATTAATTTTTTTTCCTAAAGAATTTCACACAAATGTCGAGGAATAATGATTAATTTCAAATTATGTCAATATGATGTATTCCCACCAGACGCTGTGAAATGGAATTCACGAGATTTTTTAGCATTTGTGTCGGAATTTGAATCAATAAAAGTTTTATTTGGCTGCCTTCCAATTTCTACCACCATATTGCTTTAAATTGACGGATTTGCCGTTGTCAATCAAGTGTTTGTTGATCCAAATCTCTTAGAAACCTCGAGATGAATTTATTTTTGTGAATTTGAGCGTTGTCAACCGGAAAATAACGCGTGCTCAATTAAATCTTGCAAGTACGTACTTGAAGTTACCTTTTCAGGTAGCATTACAAGATTGTCAACATATTTGCAGCTCAAACATCCACATAATATTATTTTACCGCGAGTGTTATTTATTTCATTCTGAACTTGCTTGATTCTTTCCTGAGGGTTGCGTTTTAGAGGTTTCACTGTCCTTTTATCTTATTTTGTGGTTGTAGCTTGTTTTCGCCCTCTTCCTTTCACATTTTTCAAGCTACTCTTAATCTTTGATTTTTCGATTTGATAAGCAAATTAATTTCGATGGCAGTTGTATATCCGGGGGAACTCTTTTATAAGCATTTTGGATGAACAGGCCGCCAAAAATCGGGATTTCCGTTATAAGAGAATTTTTTCTTGGTATACACAAATAATTTTGTGAGAGAATCACGATGCACAAATAATTTTGTTATTTTCTTTTCCCTTTGTTTTGAATGAAATAATGAATATTTTGAATAAAGAAAAAATGTCATTTCGAATAACAAAAAATTATTTTTTATTTCAGTTAATTATGGGGTCATAATTATAAATTTATTCGAGTGATTTTTTAGTAAGGTCTGTTGCTGTATATACTCGTATCCCCTTTTGTTTATAGATAAATATGAAACAAATAGTTGGTTATAATTATTCACGAATCTTATGATATTTTGGTTATTTACGAGTAATTTGCTTTTCTTACACTTTTTGAACCTGAAACATTTCCATTTGGTAATTGTTGGTTTTATTTTTTGAAACTTTTAGTACGTCTGGATATCATTTTAAAGTAAGTTTTTATAATTAATTGAAAATTTCTAAAGTCCACCTATTTCCAGCAATTTCCATTCATTTGTTCCAGTTTTGTAAAATATTTCCCGCTTCGAAACCGTCTAGGCATAAAAACATTAATAAACGCCATTTATACATTTAACTATGGTAAATCAAAATGAATGAGCGAGATTGAGAAAGTGAGCAAATTTGAACACGAAAACAATTTTATTTATTATGTTATTTCTTCTGTAAGTAAATTTTTGAAGTAGCCTCGACAACGCAATCGGTGGCATGGGCAGACATATGGATAACACAAGATACTGAACCTCTTTTGTGAGGTTTCTTCGAAGGTGGAGCATTTCTATGGAGCACACGACAAGTGCAAATTAACATTTTCGCCATTTTTCATCATGTTTTCATTTTGAATTTTTTCTCTATTTATATTTGCATTTTACTTCTACTTATTTATCTATTTTTGTGTTCCGCACATTTACCGGCTTGGGTAGATTGAAAAATTAAAGTGTTTAATTCAGACAAAGAAGCATTCCTGAGCAAAGCTAACTTCTTACTAAGTGTTTGATACCAACTTCATCGATGTAGTTAAATAAATTGTTAATGGGTATCACGGAACGTTTATATAGATCAGCAGGGTGTTTATGTAAGATTTTAGTGATTGGTATATCAAGTTGATGGCAAACGCTTAGTAAATAGCTAGTATTGTTTAGCTTTAGGAATGCTAATTTTGCTCAAACATTTCTATTGATCTAAGGGTTCCCGTCCTACTGGTGAAAAGGATTGTAACTGTTGATAATTAGTTGGTATCCCTTAGGAACACTTCTATACTTCAGATATTTTGAATATTTTAGCGATGTATTATTAATTTTCCAAAATCCAATTTGGCCGATGAATACCTTAATATAAAAACTAATATTTTCAATAAAATCAGTTTCGCCTAAACGAGTTCATTAGTCGCCAATCCCTGTGGCTTAGAGGCCAAACTCGTAGAATGATTTTACACACAATCTTTTAAATGTATGTCGAAGCACGTCACTAATTCAATTTTTGGTCACCGGCGAGAACCGAACTCGAAACATTTTATTTTCCGACGAGTGAACTTTTACTAATCATGGCCTTTCACAATGTGCATTACTGGGCAGCAAAAATCCTCAAATTTATTTACGCAAAATTGAAAGTGTGGAATGGTTGGGTTGGTGTCAGATAATTGGAGGGACATAATCGGCCCATATTTTATTGATGGATTTTGATTATTCCATCTGCGTTGCAGGTTATAATTTGGAGCTATTTACTGACATAAATACAGTTTCATAAAAAAAGAAACCTAATAATAAAGAAATTTTCCTTATTGTTTAATACTTTCGGATTTTTTCTTATTATTTGTTGTTTCAAAATATCATGGATAGAAAATTGGTTTAACTTTCGAATGTTGAAACGAAACAGATTGATAATGTTGTTGAACTTGGGAAGGGAACTAAGTGTCATTGATGAACACCATGATATTATAAAACTATTTATTATTGAAATCGAGTCAATCGGAAGGCGTTCAACTGATGTAATTAAATTGTATTGGGTGTTATAAGTAAATAAATTCAACTCAAATCAACTCTCTAACTTTCAACTCAAGCTAACTCAAGCCTAATTCAACTCCAACACAACCTCGAATTGAGCCAAATCGCAACCGTCAACAAAATTTCAAACTCGACGGGTAACTAATCCCGAAATCAACTCGATTCTAAATGATGATAGAAGGCGATTAAGGGACATGCAAAATCCTTTTGAGATTCTGTAAGAAAGAAAGTTCTCAGATTTATATAGATTCCCTAAGCTGATTTGCAGGGAGCTTATTGAAAAACTTATGCCGTTAGTTAACGAGATCGAACGGATACACGCAATTCTGTGTTATTTAAAAGTTGTTCAAGACGTCATGGCAAATGTGATGTCCCAAACGTCAGTTAGTTGAACCATCACCGATGTAGTGGAAGCCCTCAATTTAATAGCCAACGAATATGTGCGGTTTCCGACAAACCAGGAAATAATTCAATCGAAACAAAATTTTTTTGAAATGTCGAACTTTCCGACAGGAATATTGAGCACGTCTACTACTGCCGTAAAGGTGGGCACTCGAAGAATGTACAAGTTGTGTGTAATAAAATAAAATATTTAATTTGAACGCGAGATTTGGAGGGACGGCGCATGATGCGTATATGGCGTCGCTCTAATTTAACAGAAATTTTGGCAGAGAAATATTTGAGTGGGGAGCGACATTTTTAACTATTTGGTGACAGCAGCATCCCTTACAACTATGGTTGATGATCCCTTTCCAAAATGCCATTTCTACTTTGTTTTGTAGAACGGCGTATAGGTATTCTCAAAAGCAGATTCCGATGTTTATCGAAGGATAGGTTGCTTTATTACACCCGCTTCACAATATTTTAATAAAAGCTCGCGTTCCTTTTCCGGATGAAATTGACAATGACGATAACGATGACGATGAAACTGTGTCCAGAAATAAATTCATAATCAATTATAACCATAGCGCATAGAGTACAGTCAAATATATTGACTGAATTCTCCTCGAGGTTTATCAATTTCGACAAATCTGCATCTTTGTGTGAATTGGATTTTATCCCGTTTTCTAGCCTTTCTGGCTGATGGTCGTGTGGAGATGGAGATGGTAATTTTATCTACCTATGGTGTTACATTTAGGTCATATACCACCGTTGATGTTGGGCTTAAGATTGAGGTCGCAGAAATTAAGTATTCAACATTGTTGTCTACATCAATAATTTCAATTGACTCAGATGGCTGAAAATTAGATTAAAGAATATATGGTTGTAATGATTAAAATAAATTTAGTGTAAAAATATTATGGGTATTGGCCACACCTACTGTGTTTTGTTGTACACCAAGCTCCAGTAAAGTAATGTCTCTGTCGACGGCTTGAGGAGTCATCATTACAAAAATTCGCTCCTCATTGTCCGTTAATGGTTTTGGATTTTTCGCTCCATTAACTCTGCTTTTATTGCTTATCGCTGTTAATTGGGCATGGCAATCTTTTGCGTATAATCTGAAATAATGCGATTTAAAAAAAAACGTATAGGTTATGTAACTAACTTTTGGTCCATCCAATATTTTCGCCATTTTGTCCCGTCCTTATTAGCCCCTCCTAGTTCATTTAACTCTTTCGATAAATTGCTCGAGCCCCATGAACTGAGATAAACCTACATAATAATATAATAATTAGGCTTAGGATTCTTAGGTAAAAAAGTATTTTTTTGGAAAATCCAGACCAAAAATTTGTTGTATAGTTATTCTTTTTAGAACAAATAAAAGCGAATGAGCCCTCTCTATGTTACCACATATTTTATGGTTTACTCGAAATATTTTTAATTTTTCTTCAAGAATAACGTAATTCGACTTTCAAAGCGTAAAATTAGATAAAGCAAAATATTTTATAAGCCAAATTTTAAATTTAGCCAACAAATATTTTTTTAGAAGTTAATTAACTTTGGCCTAAACTCTACTAATGAAGAAACTCTACTAGAAAAGCAGATTTTCTGATTGTTGTTTTTATTCGTTAACGAATTCAAACATGAATTTTAGTAAAATATTGAGGGTCATTTATGTGAGAAAAAAATCGAATTTAAAATCAGAATTTCGAGCAAAAATCTGAATGAGAATTTGAGTTCATAAATGTAATTGAATAACTTCTTGAGTAGCTACTTAAATTGGATTTAAAATTTAAAAATTGAATTAGAATTACAAATTAGATTTGAATAACATTTTGTGTTTAATATGAATCAAAAGTTAATCGTAGTTTTCACCGAAAATTTAGCTATACATAGACTTTTAATTCTAATCTTTGAATAAAAATTCCAACCGGGCTTGACTAAATATTGAGTAGATTTAAAAAAACTTCAATTTCAATTGAGTTACAATTTATAAAGCGCGACACCTTTCAACATGTTGAGTGAAATTTAATATAGAAATTAAGAAAATGTTTCTGGATTAAACTGCATGGAATTTAAACAGCACAGTGCTACTTGGGTTAAAAATTAGTGAGTAGTATAGTGTTACTTGGGTTAAATTTGGTGTTCTAAACTAGATTTAAACGTAATTTTAATTGTAATTAGATAAGAATTGAGTTGCAATATGAGATTTGATCTCAAAGAACCAACAAAATTTCCTTAGAATTTAGTTTAGGAATTTGTATCGGAAATTTGGAGTGGAATTTGAATTTGGAATATAAATTTAATAAAAATGGTTTTGCCATTCCAAACCAAATAAAATCTTTAGTGAAATTATATATAGGAACTGAGTTACAACTCGAATTTTGATTACACACAATTTTGAGAGAAACATAAGTTTATATTGCACAATAGATTTACTGAGTGTATTTTCAATTAGAAAACAAAAACAATGAGAGTAAATTAGGTGGAGCAAAGACTAGTTATGTCAAGGGAAAACTAGACTGAATTAGATTGGAAGAGAAAATGGTTTTTATGAATTCGAATAAAAAACTCTGGATGTATCCAGAATAAAATTAACGTTTAAACTTCCAAACTGCACTTGAATTTTAATTGTAATTTTGATCACGCTCATTGGATTAAATTGAAATGAAAACTTGAGTGAAATTTAAAGTTTTAACAAATATTTATGTATTCTGCTAATTGATTATTGTAATTTTCCTTTTAATATGTCAATGGTATTCACTCTAGTAACTTCAGAAATTTAGTTCCAAGCAGTTTTCCAAGTTAAACAAAATGATAAATGGAATTTTAAACATAAATCTAATGTAAATTGGCCAACTTCATTCAACAGAGAGGAAATTGATTAAGAGAACGAAGAGAATAAAATAACATGAATTCTAAGCTGGAATATAATGAATTTGAGTGGAATTTTAAGTAGAAATTGTCTTCTTTATTTTGCATTTGGGAAACACACTTTGAAAAACTTTATGTGATTGAGCTTAAATTCTAAACACGATTCCAAAAAGTTTTTTAGTCTAACTAGAAAATCAGGAATCGAGCAAAACTCTGAATGAATTTTGTTTTATAATAGAGCAAAATTTTTATTTTGAATGAAGTAAATAATATTTGAAGAAAGTTTGGACTAAAAATTCAATTTCAATCCAATTGAGAGTTTGAGCAAAAATTTGGATGCAATTTAATTAAAAAATATTTACAAAATGTGCTTGAATTCCAAATTTAATTAACGCAAAATTATGATGGCAATTAAGCTTGAAATTTTGTTATATTTTGTTTACAAATTAAGTAAAAATTCCAACCTAGATTTGTGCTTGATTAGAAATTTGGGATACAACTTCAGATTTAGTTGCGTGAATTTAAAACTCTAGTTTGGATCAAAATGTTTGTTAAATTTGTATCAGTAATTAATTGATCAAGTAATTGATTTAAAATATAGAGTAGAAATTGAATTTGAATAGAAATTTGGACTTGAGCAAAAACATAACTGTAATTTAGTTTTTAGTTTAAAAGTTGAGTTTATATTTCGAATTGGACTGGCAAGGGAAATTAAAGATTAAGTTACAATTATAAAATAGATTTGAGCAAAATTTTATGTTTAGTGAGAGCAAAATTCTTAGAAAAAGTGGTTCTTGAATTTCAAAATTTTGGGATACAAGTAGGCTAAGTTCCAAACTCGATTTGAAAAAATTGAAGTGGAATTGTGTTATAATTTTGAGGTAAATTTAAAATACAAAATTTACAGTTCAATCACAGATAAGAATAGACAGATGTGGATATTGTATGGGCCATATTTACATTCCAAATTTCAATAGCAAATTCCAATCCAATCTGTTTAGACCAGTATATATAATTTACAGTTCTATCCCTTTTTATCCTTTTACCCATGACTATTTTTATTACAAACGAAAACAAAAAAAACCGAAATGCTTCGTTTTTGTTTTGATGTAATAAAAATAGTCATGGGTAAAAGGATAAAAAGGGATAGAACTGTAAATTATATATACGTCCTGGTCTATAAAAATATTGGATTGGAATTTTCTACTGAAATTTAGAATGTAAATATGGCCCATACAAGATCCACATCTGTCTATTCTTATCTGTGGTTCAATTTCAGCTTTTATTTGAAAATGATTCGAGAAGTGTAAGTTTGATATTCGCAATTAGTAAAAATTGCAATACGAAACATGATTGCAATAATGATTTGAACAGAAATATGAGCGTAATTTAGTTTTTCTTAGTTTAAAACTTGGTTTAATAGCGTGAATCGTTTAGTCTGAACCGTTATGGTCTTCTTTTGAAGTAAGTATCGCTTATCAGTCCAAAGTTTTAAGTGTATGGACGTGGAACCATTTTTGGACTACGTTTCCAGCACTTTGTAGCCTAGAGGGGTTAGTTTATCCAACTTTATAGCCAAATATTTGATACTTTTTTGTTAATTGAAATCCTCTTAAGATAAGGTCTAGTTTTGGTTTTCTTTCAAAATATGAACACATATTTTGCAATTTTAGTTACATGTTTCAGGAACATATTTTTGATTTTTTAGAACCTAAAAATCCTAAGCCTCATAATAATACATTTTAGGCATATATAATAAAGATTTTTAACTGCATTTAGAACCACCTGTCATGAACCAAATCCAAATTAAGCTCCAAAAAATCTACAAAGTATGCTTTCTGTGCCTCGCTAGGCCTTTTGCCTTCGGTGTTTTTTCCATGTTTCTAAATAAAAAATTTAATAACTTTTATTTAAAATTTGTACGTTTGATTTACTTTTAACCACTAATAAGGGATTTCCCTAAATTTACCATAATAGTTCATTAAACTGTCGCGAATTACGCTGCTAATATTTTATTAATCAAAACATTTATTGTTTTTATTTAATTTTATGAAAACTAATTTTAAAATATATTTGATTATTTTTTTTTTTTTCATCTAAATTGTAAATTTAGTATTTCACGGATTCCCCGTTTCGTACAGTGACATGTTTCAATTTGTCATGTGTTTTATAACTGTGCAGTCAGGTTTTTTAAATTTGTAATTACATTATGTCAATAACTATCCAACCTTTGATTTTATTTCGGTAGGTTGAATCTAACATAGAATAAACAAAATGAGATATGTAAACAACGTACGTTACGTACGCGTGACAAAATTGATATAGAACTAATGGAATGATTGATTTATAAAAAATGATTTAAATATTTATTTATATTTTCACGACCAAAATATTCGGTGAGAAAGTTTTTTTCATATGAAAAGCTGTTGACGTCACTTTTCTCCTTCTCATGATTAATCGGAAATTAACATTTCTCACTGAAAAAACTTTTCATTGTACTTTTCATAGAACGAGAATTGACCCCGCGGATGTTCCTGTGTGTGGGACGAAATGAAGATAACTAAATATTACGGAATATTACATGAAAATATTCGCGTTATTTATTTGAAGCAAATTTTATTATTATATTACCTATTTAGTCGTATTTATTATAAAAAAAAACAGTAGTCTTTTAATAGCCTTTTCAACTTTCAGGACGTTTTGCCCTAGTTAGTCGATAATAATTAAATTATTGTTCGAAATTCCAACAGTAATAAAATTTAAAACATTTTATGTATTGAATTTATATGCAACCTTTCAACATTATTGAATTTTAAATCTAATTTCAACATTCACACTTGTTGTGTAAAAATTCCTTAATCTAATCAATACAAACTAAACGAACATTCTGTTCGTCACGACAATTAAATTATAAGGCATTGTGTGTACATTGATTATTTAACCAAGGACGGTTTTTATTCATGGCTTGAATAAATAACAAGGACACAAATAATTTGATCAATTTGTATTGGATTATATAGTCATGTATTATTTAGCAACGAAGACTAAAGGAGGGCGTTTTACAAAACAAATTACTAACGGTAAAATTCAGTTACTGTAACATTTCGCCATTTCTACATACATACATCAATTCATTTCTTCACTGAATATGTATACTGTTACTCGTATATCTCGTATATTTTCCAAAACTATTTTTACAGAAGATATATTATGGTAATTATTAAAACATTAACTTCCCAAACTAGGTACTTACACACTATTGCATACCGTTAAAAATTTATATTTTGTTCTGCAATAATAGTCGGTAAGCACTTAAAATCAATGTTTTTGTCGAAATAAATTCATCTCTTGAAAGCAGCAACAGTAAGAAATAAATGTATTTTATTTGTAACAAATTTTTATGCTTCGAACGTTTTTTATTTGGGAAATTTTTAGTCCTTTTTAAAATTTGATTTGAATATTTTATTAGGATAACATTTTTTTATATTTTCCCATCGTCCTTGATAAAAAGTTTTAATAAATACTTAGAATTTGAAACAAAATAGCTTTATCTTGTAAGAGTACATTATACATACATATGTACATACATATGTTCAACAATACGAAAAATATTAATTAAAAAAAAACAACATTAAAATGATTTATATTCAAATTTGCATACAATATAGCTTAAATGGAATGTTTATGTAAATAAATAAACATTAGACAAGTTTTTTAAATGATCAATTATTCATGGTTGTGTAAACTGCAGGTACAGTACATATACTCGTAGGTGGACATAAACATATCTTTTTTGTTGTTGTCATAATCATTACTATTACTTTCTTTTACTCTAGTAAAATAAAGTATAGTAATCATGAAAATTTTGGACCTTGAGATTTTTAGAGATTTATCTGTTTTGAGGTCCCCTGAGTCCGAAAAAGTGGGTTTCGAAATGGTGTCTGTCTGTCAGTCTGTCCGTCTGTCAGTCTGTCAGTCTGTCAGTCTGTCTGTGTCCTCTCCACAGCCCAGATGGTTTAACCAATCGAACTGAAACTTCAGATTTAAGCTTTTTTGATAAATTGCGAGGTCCCAGTGAATTTTACTCCAAATCGGCTAACCGGAAGTGGCCACTCCGTTGGTCCAGAAAATTTATTTTGCAAATATCTTAAAAAGTATAAGATTTACAAAAAACTACTTAATACAAAATGTTTCTAAAAATTAAAAACAAATAAAAATAAAAAAAAAAATAAAAAAAAAAATTAAAAAAAAAAAATTTAAAAATTTAAAAATTAAAAAAAAAATTAAAGAAAAATTATAAAAAAAAATAAAATTTCTCAAAATTCTCTGTTCGTAAAAGAAAGTCGTGTGTTGGCCACACCTCAATTTTTTTTATTTAAAAACACCGAATACAAAATATTCATAATTTATTAAATTTATGTGTGGTTGCATTTTTTTTACATTCAAATAATGTAGCAGTGTAAGTCAGTATTTTTTTTTTAATTTTCAAGTTCTACTGATTAGCAGACTACATACTGGAACAATAACTACATATATAATACCATATTATACATGATGTACAATTATTAACATGTACATAATTATTTATTGTTATGTTGAAGTTACCTCAATCTAATTATTATAAAATGGTTGACAATTTTAATTAATATTTTGATATGCTTACAAAAAAAATTAACAAGAACATTTTTATATTATAATAATAAAAATAAGTCAATGAATTTTTAATTTTAATTATCAACATAATTGTAAACATAATGTTTATATACAGGATGTCTCATTACTAGTGGTATAAACGAATAGGGCGAATAGGCGGTTACCTGATTAATTGTATTTGTAAATAGTGCTATTTAGTAAGAATGTAAGTTACTTTGAAATTTTGCATCAAGTAAACGCTAAAATTTTTTAAGCTTAATTATACGAAGAAATTAATTTTTTTTCCACATAACAGATCACCTAAAAAATAAATGTCACAAAAAATATCTCTAGTCAAGATCTACAAATCTAGCGCGATTTAATAGGTGTTATCGTATAAATCTTTGTGAAATTTTAAATATTTGTATATACTCGTAGAAGTCGTATCCATAATCTATAGGTTATGTTTTTGCGCTACCTACTTTTCTTTACAGTGCTCCGCGTCTACTTCGCACGGAGCGGTACACATGGTTGGACATGGACAGGTAAGTGAAGTGTGTACCCTATAAAAAGTTAAGTATTGAAAAGTCGTGGGAAACGGCACAGTGGCGGCCATGTTAAAATAATCTACGATTTTCATGCTCACTCTACTTAAAACAGAAGAATTTTTTGTGAACGACTCAACAAACGCCTTTTGAGCTGGATGAAGCTTTCGTTACATTTATTTGGAAGTAATGCAAATCACGCCCTCGTTGTGTTTACGCTTAAGTTTTGATTTTTATTTTAATTATATTCAACAATCCCAATATAGTTCTAAAATCTATGTTAATTGGTAGTTCATTATTAAATGTAGTCAGCTATATTTACGTGATTCGTCACATTTTTAATGGTGCTTGAGTAGATACACTGTGTTTCTGTGAGATTTTTTAAACCCAAATATCCTTAGCTCAGCTTTAGCCATCAAAACTTTTAATATATTTAGAGGAATGCTAGTATCGGTTTTTATTTGTCAATGGCTTCAAAAATGGTCGTAAAATCTTATTCGTTAGAACGTTTTAGAGTACAGAATCAAAATCATCTTGATGTATTTTTAAGAAGCGCTTCACCTACAGGAAAACAAAAAATCATATTTACGAAAAAGTTGACACATTTTAACATTTTTTCGTATTGCCTTACCCATTACCCAACCTAAACCAAAAAACTAATTTTGTTTAAACTTAAAGGTTTGGCACGGAAGTATAAAAAAGCCTGGATAAAGTATCATGTATACATCCAATAAATCGCCTTCGAATAAATCTCATGGAGAGTACTATAATTTAACGAACCAACTAGAATTAAACCCACCAAAGTTCTATCAGTACTTTAGGATGAATAAAAGAGAGTTTGAGTTCGTTCTGCAAAAAAATCCATCAAATAATTACGCCGTGAATCAAATTTTAGAAAAAATACAATTTCCTCTGGAGAAAAATTGGTCATTACGTTAAGGTAAATAATTACACGTATATACATTAAGCGTATATACATTTATTTACATTAGATTCTTGGCAACAGGTGCTAGTTTCACTGATTTGGCACTACGTTTCCTTTCAAACAATAATCGCGATCAATCAAAAACTAAAGAGCATATAACAGAAAACTTTTATAGAAGTTGGAACTTCCTAAATTGCCTCGGTGCCGTTGATGGTAAACACATACAAATGTTTTGTCCCGGTAATAGTGGAAGTTTCTATTATAATTATAAAAAACCTTTTCGATCGGTTTGATGGTAGATGCCCA
The DNA here is from genome assembly GCA_958295665.1 of Tipula vernalis. NCBI lineage: Eukaryota > Metazoa > Arthropoda > Insecta > Diptera > Tipulidae > Tipula > Tipula vernalis. The sequence continues at coordinate 292,260,819 of OY282558.1, read as the reverse complement.
AAATAAATTTATAATGGTCAACATTGAATCGTATGGTTCCAACAGCGATTATGCTGTATTTTCAAATTTAAATTTCGGCAAAGCATGGATAAAGAACCCTAAGCTCGTAAATGTTCCGAAAGACGCATTGCTGCCAGGCACTAATAGTTTGCCCATGCCTCACGTTTTAGTTGGCGATGAAGGATTTGGACTTAAATTGGATTTGCTGACACCTTGTCCAGGTCAAAAACTCTCCATAAAACAGTGATTATTCAACTACAGGTCAGATTGTTTTCATCATTATGTAGTTAGCTTAACAATACATTTCTGTAATTTTTAAGCACAATTTTCTGATATTTAAAATGATAAGAATGTTAAAAATGAATCAGATTTACAAAAATCACACTTCAAACTACATATTGGATTAATTCAATTGTGCAATCATTACTATTTTCATAAAAAAAAAAATGGAGGTGTGGCCAACACATGACTTTCTTTTACGAACAGAGAATTTTGAGAAATTTTAATTTTTTTTTATAATTTTTAAAATTTTTTTTTTTTTAATTTTTAAATTTTTAAATTTTTTTTTTTTATTTTTTTTTTTTGATTTTATTTGTTTTTAATTTTTGGAAACATTTTGTTTTAGTAGTTTTTTGTAAACCTTATACTTTTTGAGATATTTGCAAAATAAATTTTCTGGACCAAGGGAGTGGCCACTTCCGGTTAGCCGATTTGAAGTAAAATTCACTGGGACCTCCCAATTTATCAAAAAAGCTTAAATCTGAAGTTTCAGTTCGATTGGTTAAACCATCTGGGCTGTAGAGAGGACACAGACAGACTGACAGACTGACAGACTGACAGACTGACAGACAGACAGACTGACAGACTGACAGACTGACAGACAGACAGACTGACAGACTGACAGACTGACAGACAGACACCATTTCGAAACCCACTTTTTCGGACTCAGGGGACCTCAAAACAGATAAATCACTAAAAATATCAAGGTCCAAAATTTTCATGATTACTATACTTTATTTTACTAGAGTAAAAGAAAGTAAAATGTAATTTAAATAGACACTATTTCCATATAACTTCATGTAGCAAATTTTGGTTACAGCCTATCACATATTTCACTATTTTCCGCTGGAGTACACCGTTCCATTCGTCAATTACTTTCGTATTTTCTGTAAACAATTATAGACATCTAACGTACCCTAGTAAAACTAAAGATAAATTTAGGAAGTATTATTTTAATTCGTCAGAGCCAACTTTGATGTATTTTTTCAAAATGAAAGTTCGAAAAATATATTTTAGAAATAATTTAATTTTAATATTTCTGGAATAAATATTTATTAAATACCTTTATAGTCTTCTTGTATGTATATTATTGTTAAAGATATGTAGAAAAATTTCATTTAACCGTTTTATAATATTTTTACTTTTATCATTAAAAAACTTCAAGCTAAAAACATCATTTTTACTATGGATTCCTATGGAAATCAGTGAAAAGTTATACCTCTAAAGAGCTTTACCCACAGGAAAACGAAAACGAAAACTGATTTTATATTTTTTGCTATAACTCCAAAATAATTAGTATGTACAGATCTTAATTCTATGAAAATGATTCGTAAACACAATACAAAGCTATTTTTATTTAAAAAGTCAATTAAAAGTATTTAATTTTGTCGGAAAATCGAATTTTAATTTTTTCGGTCAGAACTTTTATTTTATGTACTTATGCGAGTAATAGTACCCAAACTATTACCATGTGATTTTCTTTGGTATGGTTCGAGCTCGTTATTCTACCTACAACACATAAGATAGAACTCATATGATTTGTTTTGTCTTCTGAAAGTTAATTTTTGTATTTCGTTTTGAAGCTCAGTTTGTTGTTTTGTATTTCAAGTGATTGGTACATGAGTTGTACCATCATAACATATAACAAGTGTACAGTGCTTTATAATTAATTAATGACAGTTTTTGGATATTCTGTCTATACCATGTCTATATTTATTATAATATCCATTATTTTTAATGGATATTGTAATAAATTTGTGCTTATACACATCATTATCCTCACTAGTGGATATCTAAATTATTTAATCCATTTGAGTTGAACATTGTTAATGTGAGTGCGATGATTGGCATGAATTTTGTTCTTATTAGCTCGATTCTTTATTGGTTACTTCTCATTTCTTTAGTTTAATGATTTTGCGGAAAATCACATAAACGAATTTTCTGTAAGCAAGTTTCATATCTTACATCATTTTATATCAACGGGCTAAGTAAACTTCTAGAATCAATTAAGGTTATTGTTAACCGCCAAGAGAGTGCTTGAAAGGCACTGGTGCAGTGGTATCTTCTTACAGTTTATCACCCATCTAACAAATTGCTTCTCAATTGTTGACTTCTCAACTGTTATCTTCATAGTTTAACAAATTCAGCGCTAATCTTTAAAGCTTCAACTCAAGGTCGATTCGATATGGAACTATTATGATGGTACATTGCTAGGTACACTAATACAATTACATAAATGCAGAAATATATTCTCTACGAAACGCTTTGAAGCTGATATTGGTAAGTGATGCCATTGCATAATTCATTTTTGGTTTCTGGTTTTAATTTATTTTGATTCACTTCAAATTAATTTTAGAATGTTACCGATGTATGTGTTACAGAAAATAAAGGTTTTTAAATAAATTATGTGGTAATATTTTGTTCCTAAGGGGGTAATAAGGGGGATCTCAACATGGGCTAAACTTTCATTGTTTCTCAGTTTCCACTTTGGTGTTAAATTTTAATAAGCAGCTGTATACTTCTGTTGTAAACATATCCTAGCCCATGCCGATTGTCAGCTAGCAGACCAAATTCTGCTTCAAGGAGAAAATATGCTACTCTGTTTATTACAAATGTACGAACGGGCGGCCAAGGAATTCGTTTGCCAGCGGTAACCGATTTAGAAATGACTAACTGCCCGTTGTGGAGAAATCGGTACAGCTACTCCACCAATTATTTCTTATACCCTACATTTAGCTAACTCGTTCAGAATCACCCAAGAACAATAACTATACAAGGTGCCCGTCCTGCTCTATGATGAATTCAACCTAGATACTCTACCCGGATTAATGAATGGTTCGTCGAATTCATGAAAGAATAATTCTAAAACTCAAGGGAACACCAACGTGCGTATAAGCCAATCCAAGGGAGCTGAACATTTACAACCTTAAACGACTAAACTTGTAAAAATGTCAACCCTTTTTTTTTGTTTCCCCCTTCGGTCACTGAAGCAGCTAAAACATGTTAACACCCGCAAAAAAGATTGACACCATTGAACTTGTTGAGCGATATCTTAGCACATTTTGCAGTTCTGTCCTAACTTGAACCCCATCCTTTTCCGTCCCCTTTTACATTCTAAGGTCAGATTGCGACCTTTTTTAAATTAAGTTGAGGATAAATTAGGCTTATATGTCCACAGAGATGTTCCCATATTATGGCTATACAGCATATATAGAGGACAAGAGTATATTTAATTGTTTATGGGGTTGGGTCTGACGATAAATTTTCGAAAATTATCAATTTCGAAGAAAACGATGATTGGAGTTGTAGTCAATAAAATTGATAATTTGTCAAAATTTGACACCTGAGCCTAATCCTGTTTTATGTAAATAAAACAATATGGGAACATCTCACCATATCGATTCTGGTATGTTTAGAATTGTCGTCAACTACGTTAAATTGGCTCTTTTCTACAACTTAAATTGGAACTATCAAATATCTTTTCAAATTTACTCATTTTCTGTCATTAGCTGTCTTCCATTCACGGTAGTAAAGTACTCACAAATATTTGTAGTTATTCACAACTACTCATTCTCATACGATGGTGCAGAAAACAGAAGTATTTACGCATAAAATTTGCGCTAGGTGAACTTTAGTTGCGAGATTTCCAATAGATAACGTTTAGAATTTTTTCGATATTTTTCAAGTTTTTTTTTATGTTAGTTGTTTTTTGTTTTTTGGTACTGTTAAATGCTAAATTAAATACCAAATTATTTTGTTATTGATGGAACATTTTTAAAAAAATGGATTTAAAATGCTTTCCTTTCATTAAATGTCTAATCTTTTGTCATGTTTTGAATTTAATTTTATTTATCGCCTTTAATATAACAGCCGTCTTCCAATGGGAAAAAATAGCTACTTGGAAGTACTTGTGAGTAGTAATTAATGGAACGAGAAATTGAGTGACATTTTGGGGTGGGTGATGTCCCAAATAATTTAATTTGTATGTTTTTTGAAATAAATAAATAAGAACACAATGAGTACGTTGCTTTTGTACAAGTTTATTTATTTATATCGTTTATTATAATTTTAACCGCTGAATGATTTTGGTATGTTGTATACCAATGGCCTGCGACTGCTTGCTGTCTTATTAGCGATTGTTGGATTATGTGTTGGATTATTATCCTTTTTATACGCATTGAATTTTATCCGTGCGTTCGGATGCGTGTTATAATGATTTCTGCCTTCTCTAAACAATAATTTTTTCCTGTTTACAAATTATTGTTTTAAACGGAATTTGTTTTCCTCCTAAGACGTGCTGTGTTTTTTAGGAAAAAAAGAACTCTTCCATATTTATGAAAAGCTCATTGGATTTTCCATAATGAATTTAGTATCTCTATTGGTGTGTGCCTACTTTACCCTGCTGTCAAACGAACGTCAAATATTAATTCAATAAAAATCAATTCGATTTAATTAATCTTTGCTGGTGCTCGATCCACCACAATACTCCCCTTCCAGTGAATTTCACCAGAAATTTACGTGGTCTGTCCTAAGTGTCGGTGTGGTGTTGGTGTGTAGTGTCTTGTTAATTCTCTCGAAATCTCGCTGGTGTTTTTACCGTTCTGCCCGTTCTCGTGTGTGTTGTGTTTTGTGCTGTATTGCGATCGAAAGAAACTTTTTTTGTCGGTACCTGTCTTTGTGTTGTGATTGTCGTGTTGTCTTCCGCTGCGTGGCTTTGAGTTTCAGTGTTTTGAGTGGTTTTTGCTCGCGTGTTTGCTATTTGAGTGTCTGCTGTTTGAGTGTTTACTGGTTCTTTTTCAAACTGTGTGTTCTCTTGATGGCATGGTTTCAGGCGATCTATTGATACTTTGATGTTTTTACCGTGTATTGATATTACGAATGATTTTTCCGCTCTTTCTATTACTTCATGTGGTCCGGTGTAGGGTGGCTCTAACGTTTTTCGTACCGCGTCTGTCCTTAGAAAGACATGTGTGGTGTTGTTTAATTCTTTGGCCATGAAAATTTTTTCGTTGCTGTGTCTCGATGCTGGTACTGGCTTAATTTCTGCGAAATGATTTTGCAGATTCTTTACTAATTCGCTCTGGATAATTTTGCTGCTTGAAGGTTGACTGAAAAATTGTCCCGGAATTCTAATCGTGCAGCCGTATACTAGTTCTGCTGGTGACGTTCTTAGCTCTTCGCTGTACGTTGTTCTTAATCCAAGCATGACTGATGGTAATAGTTCTGCCCAATCTGGTCTCTTGTTGTAGCACATAATGGCGGCTTTGATAGTGCGGTGCCACCTTTCTAGCATGCCGTTGCACTTGGGATTGTAGCTTGTTGTTCTCCGGTGCTGGAATCCCAGTAAGGCTGACAGTTCTTCGAATAGCTGTGATTCAAACTGTGCACCTTGGTCGGTTACGATGAACTGCGGTACTCCAAATCTGGCTATCCAATTAGAATACACTGCGAATGCGACTGTGGCAGCAGTTATATCCGGTACTGGAACCGCTTCAGCCCAACGTGAGTAGCGATCAATTAACGTCACGCAGTATCGGTTGTTTCCGGAAATCGGAAGAGGACCAATGATATCGAGGTGAATTTCAGCGAAACGTTGCGATACAACTTTAAATGAGCCGAGAGGTGATTTGGTATGTTTAGAAATTTGAGATTTTTGGCACGGTATACAGTTTTGAGCCATTGTTTTTGAATCTTTGGAAATTGAGGGCCAAATAAAATTTTTTGTTAAAAGTTTTACTGAAGCTTTTACGCCCGGATGTGAAAGGTTATGTAAAGCTTCAAAAACAGTTTTCCGAAAGTTTATTGGAATGAACGGTCTTGGTATACCTGTTGATACGTCGCAACAAATTGATTTATTTGTGTTGAACGTGAGGGGTATTTGTTGGAGTTGCAGAGATGTAGACGAGTTATTACTAAGTAGCTCTCGGAGTTCGCTGTCATTGGCTTGAGCATCTGCTATTGCTGCATAATCAATACTTTCAGGGATAGAAATTTGATTGATGCGTGAGAGAGTATCTGCGACGACATTATTTATGCCGGAGATGTGTTGAATATCGGTAGTAAATTGGCCGATGAAGTCCAGATGTCGAAATTGACGAGGAGATGCTTTTTCCGGATTTTGTTGGAATGCGTATATTAATGGTTTGTGGTCAGTGAACAAAGTGAATTGTCGACCTTCCAACAAGTGTTTGAAATGCTTAATGCCAGAGTAAGCTGCAAGCAACTCTCTGTCATAAGCACTGTACCGTTTCTGCGTTTCGTTAAGTCGTACAGAGAAGAAGCTGAGCGGTTGCCAAATACCGTCGGTGTACTGCTGTACCACAGCCCCAAGCGCTGTATCTGAGGCATCCACCATGATCGCGAGTCGTGCGGCTAACGATGGATGTGTTAGTAAGGTTGCGTCGCACAATTTCTTTTTGCAGTTCTCGAAAGCTTGTTCGACCTCTGCTGTCCATTCAACTTTCTTCTTACTGTTCTTCGTGTATCCTTTTAGTAAGTCGTTCAGTGCCATCTGGTCGGCTGCAGCTCCCGGGATGAAACGTCTGTAGAAGTTGATGGTGCCCAAGAACCTCTTGATGCCATCGACTGTTTCTGGTTTTTTGAACTCTCTGATGATTTGTACGCGTTCTTGGTTCGGCAATATCCCTTGTCCAGTGACCGTGTGTCCTAAAAATGCTATTTCCTGCTATTTCCAAATGTGTTCTGATAGCTTTTGAAAAATAATTTTTAGGTGTTCAAGGTGTTGTTCGAAAGATCTTGAAGCGATTAGAATGTCATCCAAATAAACGAAACAGAATTTTAAACCAAAAAGTACCGAATGCATAAGTCGTTGAAAAGTTTGCGCCGCGTTTCTTAATCCAAATGTCATTTTTGTAAATTCGAAGAGGCCGAAAGGTGTGGTGATTGCCGTTTTGGGAATGTCTTCTGGTTCGACTGGAATTTGGTGGTACGCCTGGACAAGGTCTAATGTAGTGAATACTTTGCAGCCTTCTAGCTGATACGAGAAATCCTGCAAGTGTGGAACTGGGTACCGGTCTGGTATCGTTACTCTATTTAGGGCGCGATAATCGCCACACGGTCTCCACGTTCCATTCTTCTTTTCCACGAGATGTAGTGGACTGGACCAGGGGCTGCTACTTGGTTGGCAAATTCCCTGCGCTAGCATGTTTTCGAACTCCTCTCGTGCTAGCTTCAGTTTATCTGGTGCAAGCCGTCTCGTTTTGCAAGAGATAGGTGCTCCCTGCGTTTCTAGGCGGTGTGTGACGGAGTGCTTGATCCGTGCCGTGCTGAGTCCGCTGTTGGTAATCTCTGGAAATTTTTTTAACAATTCTGCTATTTCTGGTTTTGTTGTTGATTTATCTAGTATTGACAAGGTAGGGTTGTTCCCATTCGTGATGGCGCCCTTGTTGAAGCAGTTGGTCAATGGATCAATGATCCTTTGCCCTTGAATATCAACCAAGAGTCCCGTATGTCGCAGGAAATCTGCTCCTATCATGGGCATTGACACGTCTGCAATTATGAACTCCCAACGGAACTCCCGTCGGAGCCCGATGTCCAGCCTCATCGCCTTAGTGCCGTATGCTTGCACTGGAGTGCCGTTTGCCGCGTATAGACTACTTGTGGATACTGGATGCTTTGTCTCTAAAAACTTTGCGGGGATTACGGACACGTCCGCTCCCGTATCTATTAAAAATTTTAATTTGGAATGTCTTTCAAAAATAATTAATCGGCTGGTTGCGGGCCCATCAATGCCCGCCGTTAACTTTTGATGGGGATTTAAAAATTTTGTGGTTTCTCGGGTGTTTGCTCACTGTGATACTTACACCCTGAAACACACTTCCTCGCTTTCGCACCGAATTTATAGTGATAATAGCACTGATCGAATCGCTTGTTTATTGTCTGTCGCGATGCTGACCTCGTCGCTTTTCTCTCATGACTGGTTCCTCTAGACTCGTTTCGCGAGCGCGAATCTTTGATGGACGTACATAGTTCGGCTATTACCCTCGTTAACTTGTCCAACCTGTTGTCTGTATCGTCCCGCTCTTTAACTGCATTGTTTTAACTCCCTGCGGTTGTGCTCGCTGTCGTATTCGTTAACACATTGATCTGACTCTGCGTCATCGTTTCCAAAATGCTATCCGCTCGATTGGATAATGATGCCAGTGGTATGTCCTTCTCAAACGTGGTGAGAATCATCTGGATCTGAGGAGGTAGCCTCTTCATCCACAGCTGCCTTAGAGTATTCTCGTCGAAAGTCCTTCCTGCGTTCATCTTCATTTTATTCAACAATTGCGACGGCTTTTGGTCGCCTAATGTGAGCCCATGCAACAAATTGTTGAGTTTCGTCTTCTCCGACTCTCCCAGGATCCTCAATACCTCTTCTTTAAAGGCCGAATACGGTAGCGGTCCTTTATCGCGTAGTATTAGGTCTGCAAATGTGTCGTGATGTCTGGCGTCTAATGCCGCAAGAGCGTGTGCATATTTTGTTTGTTCTATTCGAACGTTGGCTAACTGGAACGATTGTTCTAATATATTAAACCATACGCTCGGGTTTTGCCCATATAGTGGTTGTGGTGGTTTAAATGCGACATGCGCGACGTTTCTTCCAATTGCTGCCTCATTACCTATCTGGTTACTCCACTGTGGCGCACTAGCGGTGCTGTGTTCGTCAGGTCGGTCGCTGTTTGCCTGTCGTTGCTGTATCTGTGCGTCTACGTATGCCTGTAATTGTTCTTGTGTCATCGTCACAGTTGGTTCGTCGTTTGTCTCACTGGTTCCCATCGCTGGCAGGGAAGCACTGCCCGTCGGAAAACTCATTTCACTTATTCACTTTTCTGAAATACGCGAAAATAATTGTTGCGAAACGAATTTTTTAAAATAAAATAAACCAAAAAACAAAAATATAACGAGCTGACGAAATTTATTACAAAGTGGAATTTTTCAACTCGGATTTCGAACGACTACCGCAAGGTAAAGCGACACACAGAAATATTGGTCAAAAATATTTTCTTTAAACAATTTTTATTATATATAGTTAAAATGGAAAAAGTTGAATTTGGAAGAAAAATTTTTGTTACCTTTTTTCCCGTAAAAAAACAGCACGTCTTTTACAATTTTATTTTTGTTGTACGTATGGCTGCCTTTGGGTTGTGGTGATCGGCTGATCACTGATGTTATCTGGTCACACCTTGCGGTTTGCACTTTTTATTCCGGAAGCTCACCTCGGTTGAGGCTCTTACTGGAATGCTAGCGTTCTTGTACTATTTTCGAGCTTACCACTGGTGGGGGCTCTTGTCGCGAAGAATTGGTTTCACTATTTTCGAGCTTACCACTGGTGGGGGCTCTTGTCGCGAAGAATTGGTTTTATTTGTTTTGCTTACCCGACTTTGCTTGTCCGTTTTGGGTTGAGTTTATTTTCAAATCTGTCTGCCTGAATGGAATTTCTTCTGGCTTTACGATCGTCTGGGGTTGTCCGTATTGCTGCTGTAGGACGTCCCTGTGGATGTACTGCTTACTTCCTTTTGATTTCTGGTTCGTGTTTCCGGATTGCGTTCGTTTCCGCAAATCCTGTCGGCTTCTGCCGATAATATCGGGTTTTCCCGATTCTTGGGTCCTTCCCGATCACGTCGGGGTCACCATTTTATTTGGGGTGGGTGATGTCCCAAATAATTTAATTTTTATGTTTTTTGAAATAAATAAATAAGAACACAATGAGTACGTTGCTTTTGTACAAGTTTATTTATTTATATCGTTTATTATAATTTTAACCGCTGAATGATTTTGGTATGCCGTATACCAATGGCCTGCGACTGCTTGCTGTCTTATTAGCGATTGTTGGATTATGTGTTGGATTATTATCCTTTTTATACGCATTGAATTTTATCCGTGCGTTCGGATGCGTGTTATAATGATTTCTGCCTTCTCTAAACAATAATTTTTTCCTGTTTACAAATTATTGTTTTAAACGGAATTTGTTTTCCTCCTAAGACGTGCTGTGTTTTTTAGGAAAAAAAGAACTCTTCCATATTTATGAAAAGCTCATTGGCTTTTCCATAATGAATTTAGTATCTCTATTGGTGTGTGCCTACTTTACCCTGCTGTCAAACGAACGTCAAATATTAATTCAATAAAAATCAATTCGATTTAATTAATCTTTGCTGGTGCTCGATCCACCATAACATAAGTAAAACACAGCCATCTGTTTAGTTGTTTTTTTAGTCTTTTGTGGTTGTATACTGTAGTAAAGGCGGTAAATAAAATTAGATTGAAAGCCATCTATTGGAATTTCGGCAACTAAAATCCACCTAGCGTAAATTTTATGCGTAACTAGCTATTTCTGTTTTCTACACCATCGTATGAAAATGAGTAGTTGTGAGTAGCTACAAGTACTCGCGAGTACATTACTACCGTGAAAGGAAGACAGCTATTATACAACTACAAAAGACAAAAGAAACAAATAAACAGATGGTTATGTTTTACTTGTGCCACTCAATTTCTCTTTCCATTGGTACTCACAAGTACTTCCAAGTAGCAAATTTTTCTCATTGGAAGGCGACTATTTATTTTCTTTCATACTATACAGAAATTCAATGTTTACTTGGCTGATTTCAGTCCAGAAAATGAGTCATTACGGTACAGAAAAACATAGTCCGGAAAAACGAGCCATTACTATCTAAAAAAAATACCAGGCCGCATTTCTTTAAAGTTATCGAAAGAATGAACAGTTTTTTAACAACGTTTTAATAATAAAAAGCAAATCACATAAGTAAAAATGAAAGAAGAAATATCATTTATTAAGTCTAATGAAGTGCAATTTACCGTGCAATTTGAATAAACTTCAATTTTAATTGTAGGTACAGAACTAATAGCAGAATTAACGGTTGAGGTAATAATATCAACCTCTGTATCTTTGAAGCTTTCATTAGAAATACCTACAAAATTGTGAGAAGGATTCACAACAGGAGTGGTCGTAACTAATCATTTCATCTTGTTTACGAAGAACATCCACAAAACTCTTACCCCCTTGTCTCATCCGACCTATTTTATATTTTTGATCCCTTCAAATAGTTTTCTGCCACTGAATAACTTTTCCATGTTCCGTGTCTTTTTAGTGTGGTAAGATTTACACCAGCATTTGCAAGAAGAGTAGCAGACATGCGGCGGAAGCAATGACCCGTATACAATTCAAAATTTATTAAACCAAGAAATTTTTCTGGGCATTCCTCCAATGTTGTGAATGTCAACTCTCTGAGGGGTACATTTACCGTTTCTATATCCAACGAACTGCATATTTTGCGACAGATTTTTAGGTCGCAATCCATTGTACGTTCGAAACAACTCTAAAAGCTTCATTCCGTCGAACTCATTGATGACAATAAATACTTTTTTCTGATAGTGTTTCGTGTGAGAAATAGTAACTACTAATTGTGAACCTGTATCTTGGACATCGCCAATATAGATGCAATACAACCCTTCTTATAGCAACAACTTTTATCTAACGGTACTGGCTTCTTTAAAAAGGATATCAATTTAGAATAGCGAGAAATATCCATATTTTGCATCCCGCCCCTAAAGGGATTCGAACCCGGTACCTCCCGATCCAACCGCCGCAGCCGTTTGCTCGGTGCCAAAGATGGTTTCTATATTTTTGATTTACGATAATGGCGGCGACGTTAGCAGAAACGTTACTACATTTTTTATTGTCAGAGATAATAATGGGTAGCACAGCGTTTCGAAATTAGTAAATGTTAAGTATTTTGTTCGTATGACAATGTTTTAAAATTTTTAAAATTTGAATTACCAGTGTAAATATTTCGAATCACAAAAAAATTTAATTCTGCAATAAATTCTTATTTTTCAACTCCATTTGGGTTGCTTTTAATTTAATTCTTTCTAATCAATTGTCACTCAACATTGAAGTTTCTTTCAAATTCAATCAACATGAAATATTTTCAAGTTGATAATTGATTTTTATATTTTTGAATATTTACGTCTTCCTAGGAAATTTGTTGAGAAATTTATTTACGATTCTTCCATTGCATAACTTGGGTTATTCTATCGTTATTTACCTATTGTTAAGAAGAAAGCAATAATAATTTGAAATATAAATCCCCAAATGAAAACCGAGCGAATATTTTTTTTTTGTATTTCTTCCCAAGATTACTTAAATAACACGCTTGTTTGGATTCATCATTTCTTTCCTTAACAAAACAAATTTTAAAGTTCTTGGATCTATTATTCTAAGTTCGAAAAAAATATTTATTTTTCTTTATTACATAGATAAAATTTTATTTTCATTTAACATTCAATAAAATATGTGCAGGGTGATTTCCAAAGCAAAAAGACCTGATACAAGCAAAATGAAAAATAGTGTCTACAAATCCAGTGAAGGCGGGCGCGCATATAGAAAGTGTTCTCATCTGAATTGTCCGAACAAACCAATGGCGAGAAAAAAAATTCCACAAGAAATGGAACTATACTTTCAGACTATAGATGATTCTGTTATAAATCTATAATGTTACGTTTCCGCCTTGTCTGTCAAGGTTCAAACCACTATTCAGTATAATATTTGTTTTGAGAGCGGCTCAAAATTCGACTGAAGTATGGTTATTGCAAAAAAATTAATTATCTTATATGAAGAAAATGAAATTCGAAAATATCTGATCTGAAAATAGCCTGTCTTCTAGACTTATTGCATTCCGAAAGTGTGTCCTGCCTTTTAATTAAAGGTGCTTCAGTTTGCAATTCCTTTAATAAATTTTGCTGAACTCCTTTACGATCACGCCTTGAAATTCATGGTTTCACCCAGATTCGTATTTTTTCCTTTTTCTTCAACAACGCTACTATTGAACAATAATAGTAGAATTTGTTGCTGCACAATCGTAGAGCCGTTTTTTCATTCAACATTCAATAAAATATGTTCAGGCCATACTCAGTAAAGTTCTAGAATAATCATGATTTTTCCAGTAAGATACGTCTAATACAAGTTAGAGCAATTTAACATAGATGGATAGTTTTCATTTTACTACATATAACTATAATATCCTAACCTAGCTGTCACTAGTACACTACGCTATTAATTAACTTATTTTATTCCAACCTAGGTGTCATCATAACACCACCCCTCACCTAAGCCTGTTCATTCCGAAGAGGACTCCAATTACCTCCTCTCTACAGAGGCAATCGCTCCAGGTGAGGCAATTACATTCAGGTTACCTCACTGTCCCTTATAAATGAAATCAACCACGTCGTGAATTCTTTTAAACACAGTGTAACGCCCTTCCTATACTGAGAGTCCAACATTTTTTCAGCTCACTTTGAGCATGCATTTTTCTGGCGGTAGCCCAAGACTGAATGATATTTTCAGAACTAAACAGATTACCTTTAACATGTTCTGGGAAGATAATAATAATTTTAGAATTCGCAAAATTCGATTGTTAATGATTTATTGAACAGTGTACATAACTGCGTTTTAGTAAGTTTGTTTTCGTGAATTTTATGTCAATAACGCAAAAGATGTGCCTAAGTTTACAATCATATATACATTTCAGTCCGCTTGTTTTAGCGAATTTTACTGACACAAAATGCTTTAAAAGAACCGACCATCACGGACTAACTACTGCCTGCCCAGTATCTTCACTAGGGTTTATTCATACCCAGTTGGCCACCGCTTGCTTCTCCACGATAGTGCTTCGGGATTTTCGCAATCTTTGGTACCACCAGCAATAATTGCTGCACTTTGCCATCCGTGCTTTCTTACATTCAGTTTTGAGCCCTATGTGGGGGCTATATTTTTGAACCCAATAAGCATTGACAGTGGGAGATTGGTCGTGACGTGTGGGTCGAGGGTTCTGCTCCTTAAATATTATGATTACCGATAAATCCGTGACCCGTAGTTGCTCCTTTCTGATAATTTTGTCAATCCGTGCCTAGGCTGGCAGCCTAACGTTAATAATGTTTTCTTTTCCTTCAACACGTAGACGATATTTTCATTCTACTGAACGTGGTCGAATTGATAATTGCGTCGGCCTTTCTGTGTGCTTTTCTCTTCCGATATTTAATCTGGAAATCATCTACTTATCATGCCGAATTCTTGAATTATAGCAATCACTGTAAGCAGCTAATAACTCGCCATTGACCATTCATTTCCATTTGTGATAACACTCCTCCTGTACCCACATTCCTTGCAGCGGTTCACAAAATAAATTGAATGTTGGGGTATATTGTATGAGAGGATTGGCCCGTCGCATAATCATCCCATTAGTTCCGAGAATGCTATGTGCCATGTTCTTCCGGGTCTTTACGACATTGCCAAACCCTGGCACGAAACATCTTTATTGATAGTAGTTTATTAACATATTTTTAGGTCTTAGCCCGTCATCTACCGCTGCGACCTTTTCATCTTTTGAATCCCACTAGTTCGGTACCCTGTGGATCAAATATTTTACTTCTAAACAGATTACACTTCTTTGGACTTAACTTTGATTCGGTGGACTAATCCATTGAAATAAATGAGGCGCGTCAATATAATCCTTTCAGCACGAACTCCATTGATCGTTTCAATCTTGAATGGAACAACCATTCAATTGTCAAAGTCCGTTACCACATTGGACTTTCACTTGCCAATAGTCCCTTTGTAGGTCTAATGTCGAAAATATTCGGACACCCGGTAATGCGTCTAATGTCTCATCAGTCATTTACAATGGGGGAGATACCTGTTTTGGTCATAGCGTTGAGTTTTCGGTAATCAACGCGAAATCTCAAGCAACCGTCCTTCTGGTCGACCAACACTACCGGTGAGCTTGGTGGAACCATAACATTATTCAATTTCGCTACCTCCGCTCCCCACTTTACTGGCTTCTACAACCCACAACCTGAGTGATTCAGAAGGTCCCTCCAATCTTCCCCATACAATCGTCTCCGAGTTCGGTGGTAGTTTCTCCAGATGATCTACAATAATTCACTTGGTAGTTACCTCTGTACCGCTCACTAACTTGAATTTCGTGTTGGAAAAGAACTATCAAAATCCTTACATTTACGACGTTTTTCCCTTTTACCAATGCAGTATCTCCTGTTGCCGCTTGTTTCTTTAGTCCGTTACCAGTTATAAACTCCCTTAGTTCAGATCATTACTAACAATGGAGTACCAGCAGTGTCGCTTTTGGTTGTTAAGTGTTCGTGTACTCAGCTTCTGCCCCTTTAATGTGACTTTTTTAGAGTTAACGGCTCCATCTTTATTTGGTCATTCTGCTTAGCCACTGTTGTCTCTCCCCTTAGTCGTTGCTACTTAGGAGATGGTGATCTCCCTCGTTTCTTCTTATCACAAGCTCAACACAGCCTGATTTTGCTGCATTCGTCTCAAATTCTCAATATCATGCCGCCGACCACTCGATGTTTTTGATCTTTGGTATCGATTTCTACTCAGCGTTTTTTCTTTAACGGTTTGGTGAAGGCTTATTTGACAAAGCACAAGCGATGGTTGCTGCGAAAGTTTCTTTAAGTGACAACATCACTACCATACGTGTATCTGGATGTTGAATGATATCAATGAATGCGTAAATTTTAAGCGTTCTAAAATGATTTTTAGATGAAGTTCTGGAATAAGGGCAATCAGGAAGGATTTTTTTGTTTCTTAATCGATTATGACAAAATTCGATTTGTACTGATGGAAATGGAATTTTAAAATGATATTTAGAAAAATTTCTGGAATAAGGCCAATTGGGAAGAAATTTGGTTTTTCTAAACCGATGGTGATGAAATTCGATAAATGCGAAACGAAATCAGTTAAGAAACAACCAAGTTCCTTTCTAATTGGCCTTATTCCAAAACTAAGAAACCCATTTCCCTTGTACCTGCCGTATTTCAATATAAACGGTTAGCCCCTTATACTCGAAAGGCCCTGCTAATCTGACAAAACAGTTATGCTTTAGAAATCGAAAGAAACCACTGGGGGGACATGTGAAGTAGGGCATGGGTGATTAATCGGTTTCCGAACAAAACGGACATGCAATCTGACATGCGTCTTGGAGCAGGGATCCTGAAATAATGTTTGGGTAAATTTTGTAAATATGGCCAATTATGGATCTTGTATATTTCTCAACAGATTGCGATGAAGCCGTACAACAGGTACAGTGGAAATGGTAATCCAAAATCTTACTGAGATGAAGTTCTGCAATTTGGCCAATTTGGATGGAACTAGGCTATTTCTTTGCCATACAAATCTAAAATAATATTTATACAAAGTTTTGGGATAAGACCAAGAAGGATGGAACTTGGCTGTTCCTTAACCGATTACGATGAAACGATAGTGTACACAAGAAATGGAATTCTGAAATGATTTCTTAATAAGGTCCTGAAATATGGTCAAGAAGGATGGAAATTCCTTAACCGATGGCAACGAAATTCGACAGAGGTGCTGAAAATTAAGCCCTGGAATAATGGCAATTTTAGTGAAATATCACATGCGCAACGGAAATGGGATTCTAAAATAATTTTGAGATATGAGAAGTTCTTAAATATGACCAATTAAGATGGAAATTAGATATTTCTTTACCGATTTTCGATCTTCCTTGTGGCAGATAAACCCCACCAGCTACCTGGTTTACAGAAACCTCAACAGACAATATAGCTTTTGTGATAATGCCTGTTAATGTTTTAGTAAATCTAGCAGCTATTTAGGTTTCTAACGCACTAGTAGAACTACATCACAATCCGTTAAGGAAGAGCCAAGTTCAATCCTTGTTGTCCATATTTCAAAACTTCATCTAAAAATCATTTTAGAGTAGCCAAGTTCCATACTAGTTTGCCATATTCCAGAACTTCATAAAACACATTTTCGAAACCCAGTTTCCCAATAGTTCCTTCCTAATAGGCCAGCATTTCACTTTAAAATGTATTGATGGATAAAATTTTAGACGAGGGTAATAAGAGACAGGCCAATCCCCAATTAGTGTTTTAAACGAAGCTTCTATTGTAATATATTATGACTATGCTGTTATAAAGTTAAAATAGTACATAACAAAAAAAAAATTGGATCCCGCAATCACGTTTTGAAAAAACCTGGTATGTACGCGACCTGAAGATGTGTTTCGGCTAGCATTACAATTACATGAGCAATCCAAAGATTTTCATCGGCTACGCAAAAATTTACAATTTCACTACAATTTATGCATTTTGTAACATATATACAATACTTTTTTTCACTTGAAACTTCTTCCACAATATAAATGAAATCTTAAAAAGTCACCAAAATCAACCGAACAGAATATGTAAATTTCATTAAAATTTTCGTAATATTTAATCAAAGACGATTTCGGATACAATGAATTCGGCTTCTTCAAATAACTCCCAAGAAAAAAAATGAAGTTGTTCCTAACCAGTTTTGAAAACTTCCAGACGAAATGTTTAAAATAAATTCGTGTTTTTAATAATTATTTACAATTTAGAATATAAAAATCACCAAAGCTGCTATTGATTGTTTCAAGTTGGATTTTGGTTGAAACGAAAGATGAGTAGGCAGACATATTAAATCTAAGGAATTGTTTCGCTTGTACCACAAATATTTGAAATTGTTTATGGCTTAATTCGTTGTGTTATAATTGACCGATGAATTTATTGCAGCAAATTGCGAATTTATGGTAGTTCTGGAAAAGGTAGATTTCATTTTAAAATATTATGGAAAATGAAGATTATTATACAAACATACCTACATCTTCCTTTCCCAGATTACAAAATTGTAACTTAACTTTTATACTGAATTAAACCCCAACAAAGTTGGGAATTGTGGTAGAAATGGTATCCCAATAATGTTTTAATTAAAGGATATGCTGAACATTTTTAGCATGGATATTGTTGGAACACATTTTATTATTAATATTGTTGGAATACTGCCGCCACGTTCTTCTTCGGAAAATTGCATTGCTACCCTTAGCTATACATTGTACCTGTGGCCCCATTCTGGCTATTCGCTGGGAATTTCTAAACTTCGATAATTCCCAATTTTTTATTCCCCAATTACCAAAAGTGTTGTGGTAATTGGGAATAATTTCCAATGGGAAAACCCCTATTTCGAATTTTGCAGCCGCCATTATTTATTTATTTTATACATATAAAATAAAAACTTTATCGATACTGAAACACACAAAACCACCAGTTATTTCTAATTTCCCCCAACAAAAAAATGTAGGGAAAAATAAACGTCAAAACTTACATAAAATGGAATAATCTTCCCCTACATTCAAAAATTCCCAATCGCCAGAATACACTTTTGAAAAAAAAAATTCCCAACTGCTAGAATACTGTCAAAATAGTTCAATTACCAATTCCCAGGGAATAGCCAGAATAGGGCCACTGCTGATATCAATGTAACGAGTATTAAGATTTTTTTTTTTGGAATAATTGCCCATGTATATAAATCAGACAGAACTTCCAAATATTGAATTAAACAGAATTATAGTGCCTCGCAGTAAGCCGGGACCCCCGCATTGTACCAGGACCTTGTGTTGCTATAGTCGCTTTTTATTGCGACAATGATTAATTCAATTTAATTCACTCAATATACCAATTTTAATCAATTTAAAACATTCTTTTAGCACACAATACCCAGAAATAGTACAGGAAATTTTATCCTTTTTTCTGGCACAATAACCCAGTTTATCTAATTTGATTAATATCTACACATATTTTGTTAAACGTGTGTGTGTGTGTCAATCTATTTATTAAGTTTTATTTTTCGGTTTTTGAAAATGTATTCAACCGGAAAAAAACCTAATTAAACTCAAATTATAAAATTAACCCTTTTCAAATTTATACAAAACACATGTACACACTCACACTTATACATGTGTGCGCACATAAAAAAAAAAAATCTCTATGTATCGGCCTTATAAAATCAATAACAAGTAAAAATATTTTGTTAAACTATCGCAAAATTTTAAAAGCGGAAAAAGTTTGAAAAATTTGAGGTAAAATATGATTTTTAACGTTACGATAAATTTAAAAAAAAAAAATAATATAATTATATCATGTATACCGGAGACCTATAACTTTATGAATATTAAATTACGTTAATAATATTTAATTATTAGGAGATTATAGTATTAGTGTTTCAGATTAAAAACGTTTTCATCTAAAATATTTTGGGTGTTTCCGAAATTTAGATGTTTTCCGTTAAAACCTAATTTTATGATACAAGATAAATTTCTAGCTCGTTTTGCTGGAGTTTAATTTTATTTAGAATTTATATTTTTTGATGGAAAAATAGCTTTTCAATAAAAGCACTGAAATAAACTTTACGTACCATAAAAGATTTATAACGAAAAATTAATCGTCACCCTAATTTTCTTTTAACGATAATATCTACAAAAAAAAAAAAAAAAAAAAAAATTAAAAAAAATTTAATAAAACCTAGAATATACGAGTAACATTTTTAGTGCTGCTGATTGAATATTTATAAAATAATATAAAATTGGAGGTTGGGTTTGGTAGGTTAGATGTATTGTTTTTAGATATAAGGTTTTTTTGGTTATTACGCTAACAATTTAATTTAACTATGAACATTTTATAATGATGTTGTAAAATTAAATGTGTACCCAACAAAATGATTCTAAATGATATTAATTTAATCGTCATTAAGTATTGTTTCCTCGAAAATTAATTACGAAAACAGATTGTGTGGTTACATTTTTTTTTTATGAAATACTTAATTTTTAAACAGAGAAGCAATGTTGTTTGGATGGAAGATGAAATATTGTTGAAAATTAGTCATCGTTAAAGTATTAGAAGATTAAGTAACAGTGCATATAAGGTTACTTTTGTTCAGCATTTAACGTGGCGCAGCTTGTACGAAGGAAAAAACATGATAGGGTCTGGGCAAAAGTTTTGCCGAGTTAACTTACTTGTATCTAGTACCTATTTGTTGTGATAAGGGAGTAAATATAAATTAACAAATCAGAAATTATATTTATTGATGCAAGTACATTTAATGAAGTATAAACTCCTCTCGCCTAAGAGTCCTTCCCTACAGAGTTAAAAAAATTTGTGATGTTAATTACAATTTTCGATGCAAGTTTTGCATCAAACAAAATTACGAAACTACTTAGTATTTCGATTAGTATCGAATAAAATGGCAATGAGCGCGTTTTTATTATGGTGCAATTGCATCAAACTAAGTTATTTTGTGTATGGTAAATTTTTTAATTGAAAATAAAAATATTGATATCATTTTATAAACAAAATTGTATTTCTTTCTAACCAGATACACGTATTTGAAGTAACAAAACTGCTAAACGTCGATTTTAAACTCCTAGAAAATCATCGAGAAAGTAAATAGTTTTATTAAAATTGGTTGGAACCCAAAAAGGTTCCGCATTCAAAGCCAAAAGGGCCCGTGGTGCTGTTTCGTACAATGTTACGCAAATAATGATTAATTGGTACATTCTGGTACATCTAGCAAGTTACTAATTTGCTTGCAATGTGATGTCAAGAATGTAGCCCTAACTATAATATGCTTGCCATCATGTGGAAATGCGTTGTAATCGATACCGATACAAGTTCATTACGTAAAGTGAATGCAATTTTTTTTGGGGATATGCCCCAATAGCAACTCTATCGATAGAACAAGTTTGCTATTATTAAGGTAAAGATTTTTCTGTTTAAATTGCAGGTTGGAAGATTTGCACAATGGATTCAGAAGAAATAATGATGTTCAATGATCACGGCATGAGATTTTGCTCAAATTATTAAAAGTGTCAGAAAACAAATTGTTTTTTTTTGTTTAGTAACTTATTTTGTACAGAATATGACCGCGTTTGTCATGTATCGTATCCATTTCACTTGTTGCCAGCGAAAACGGTCACCTAGAATATAAATAAATAAATATTAACTTTTGAAATTATTGTAAAAACCAAAAATTTACCTTCTGTGTGATTTCTCCCCCACATGAACTTTTCTTTTACTAAACTAGAAAAATTTATTGTAACCTCTGCTCCGTAATAACTGGATTTTACGGAGCTAATAAAATTAAACCAATCATGAGGATGGTAAATTGCGGCAGCTGTTTCTTTGTTTTTCTTATAATAAATTAGTAGTATCGAGAGCACCCCATATGTGTATGTCCAGATATGAGAAATTTATGATAAATAAATTCTAAATGCAACAGTGTTTGAATCGAAACTTGAAATAACACTGTCAAAATGAGTTTTTGTTTTGTCCAGCACACGAATAGCTGTACAGCACTAGATCCGAAACTGTGGGAAGTTCGGCAGTTGTTCAAATATATGAGAGGCAAGTTCATTGACTCCTCTATATCCTTTAGCTTCATGCCACATCATGTTGTAAACACTATTTTGTTGTGCATCATAGATCATTAAGTTAAATGTCCAAAGTTACCTTTTATAGGAACTAAGATTGACGTACGAAAGAATGGTGTGGGCAAAACTGCTGTGAATCAAATGTGTAGGATTTAAGTGTTTGATTGGCCCTCTCATTTTCGCCCATTCCAAATGTTTCATCTTTTATACTGTTAAAGTTAGCCGAAAGTGAAATGTCGATAGTGCAGATTGTGTTAGTCCAGCCGAAAGTAAAGAAATGGTAATGCAGATTGTGTTATCGCAGCCGAAATTAAAAAGTCGATAATGCAGAGTATGTTATTATCATTCCAGCCGAAAATAAAAAATGTAGTATTTATCAGCTGAAAGTAAATAGGATACATGGATTTAAATAAAATATTTTGTAAATAGTCTTACGTGGAAAACTTTCTTTAATATAGTCGTGGAAAATATCGGAAAATCAGAAGAATCCACAAAATTGGAATAAAATCGCCTCTAGAGTGTCTATCTGAAGTTGAATAGTTTATATGTGATTTATCAATAGCTATCGCAGGAAAAAATTCAGTTCAAGTTTCCCGTGGGAAATCTCGGAAAATTTGATTTCCCAAAAATAATTAGAAAAATTTTATAAAATCAGCCTATAGAGTGTTATGTCCGGAGATGGATTAATATGATGGAAATAATAATTCTTTAATTATTTATTGAAAGTATGCTCCATTTGCAGCTACAACTTTCCCCCATTTTTCAGGAAG
This sequence comes from Tipula vernalis, assembly GCA_958295665.1. NCBI lineage: Eukaryota > Metazoa > Arthropoda > Insecta > Diptera > Tipulidae > Tipula > Tipula vernalis. The sequence continues at coordinate 292,238,462 of OY282558.1, read as the reverse complement.
TTTACGGATTCCCTCTCTGAAAAAATATTGGTCTTTGGAGGCCATCCAATCATTAAGCCAATTTTTGATCTCTGCGCGAGAACTGAACCGCTGTTCAGAAAGAGACGACTGCATCGACCGGAATAAGTAGTAATCTGAAGGAGCTATGTCTGGTGAATATGGCGGGTGGGGTGGAACTTCCCAGTCCTGTCCTTGTAAATAATTTTGCTCTATAGCTAGCTTCAAACGTATTAGTTGTAGTCGGTACACATCGCCATTGATAGTTTCACCTGATCCCAGCAGTTCATAATATACCACACCTTTCTGATCCCACCCGATACAGAGCATAACTTTATTGGAATGGATATCTCGCTTTAGTTGGGATGGACCAGCTTCACCAAGCTTCACCCAAGATTTTTGGCGTATGGGATTCTCATAATAAATCCATTTTTCATCTCCAGTAACTATCCAATGCAGTAAACCTTGTCTTTGTTGTATTTGAATCAGTGTTTCACAAATGGCTTTTCGACGTTCGAGGTCTCTTTCTTTTAATTCATGTGGAACCCAGTTGTTAGCTTTTTGAACCATTCCGATTCTTTGTAAACGTTTTGCAACAGTTGATCGATCAACATTTAATGCTACAACCAATTGTGATTGTGTTTGAGAAGAATTTTCAGCCAATAACGTTTCCAATTCAGCATCTTCAAATTTTTGGGGTGATTTACCATGCTCTTTATCGTCAATGCCAAAATCATCGTTTTTAAATCGTCGAAACCATTCATTGCACGTTGCATTCGATGGAGCATGCTCACCGTAATTTTTTTTGAATAAGGTAAAAATACTATTTGTTTACACTTCATCCAAATGTCGTATACTGCGTTTGATGGCTGACATCAAGTACTATAGAATACAAGTATTGCTCATTTATAGTTTATGTAAGCACTAAAAATAACGACACCAATTGAGAAAGGGCGGAGTCATTTTCACACACCCAATATAGATTTTAGTAACAAGCAGTTTGTGTTAACTTTCAGGTCCATTCAAGTCAAAAATTGAAGGTGGTTGCAGTGGAAGAGAAAACTGCCAAACCGATTTTCTCCAAAACGGGACAAACGTTTTTTTTGTTATGTTGATGATCGATTTGACAATTCATCGTCTGTTCACAAAATTTGATGTCGATTGATCATTGCGTTGGGGTTGTTTTAACAAAAAGGAGTAATTTAAATTTTTTGATCTGTTTTCCGAGGTAATGTCGAACATTTCGAAGAAATATTTTTCTACGGTTAATACACCTTCCAAATTTCAACAATTTTTCCCTAGATGTCCTTAAGACAAAATGAATAGATTGCCATATAAGGCTGTATTTCAGCCGGGCAAAAAATTAAATTTTTTAACTGTGGTAAAAAATACTAAATTTTCCTCACTTTTTAATCGTTTTGGTGTTTCAAATGAAACTGGTTAAAAGTGACGTTTACGTTTTTTATTTTTGTTTTGCATAAAGAAAAGCAAAACACAAGCCACAAATTTCTGGTCCGTGACCAGTTAAAATTTTTGTGGTGAGTAAAATGTCAAAAATTTAACTTTTTAACTTTCTATGCGGATTTTTATTCGTTTGAAACACATTCGTTTAAAATATTTTGCTGGTGGCAAATAATATCGTCACCATTTAAAAATAAATTTTATATAGTAAGACATTCCCATTTCTGAAACATTGACATTTCTGATATTGACGTTTCTGTGACGTTAATTATTGATATTTCAACGACATATTGATCGATATATTATTTGTGAATTGCTTTAATAAAATCGCACTTAAAGGTCTTTTTTCTTAGAAATAAATTCTCTTGGTATTAAAGGTCGTATTTAAATCTTAACGGCAAATTACTATGGAACACCTTTAAAATAATATCACGCCATTAGGGTTGAACAAGTTGAGGAGAAAGACGCTGGAGTAATTTCAATTCTTAAGGATTTTCAACAGTATACTAGAGATGTATAACTCGATCTACTTGTTAAAAGTCGAAGATGAAAAATGGCGAATGTGACTTTGAGTGCTGTTCAACACGTGTCAGTTCTAAATAATCTTCCATTATTTGTGATTCTGTGATTTGACGGCGTGAGAGTAGAAGATTTATACGTCGCTCTCGTCGTAAATAACACATTATGAGCAGCCTTTTTATTAGAACAAGGTAATAACCTGTATTTAAGAAACAATTTAAAGTTTTTTGAGCCAATAGTATTTAATAAAATATTTTTTATTGGTTTATGGCCTTTTTATATATGTGTTAATTTAAACCGTAAATTTTGAACCCTATTCGCGTTTATCTGAAACGCAACGAAAAATATTTCAAAAATTTGTTCATTATCCTCGTTTTGTAAAATTATAACTTTATAATTATGTATATGACATGCAAGCGACAACTTTAAACAACAACTTATTTTTTTAATTAAAGTTAACATCTCTAAACAAACAATCAAATGTTGTTTTGAAACTAGTCAATGTTGTTGCAATTCTATCTATACAGGACGAATTGAAATAATTTTTAGATAAAAGCGCACGACTCATATTCTGTTGTAAAACAAAGATAAAACCTACAACCTCCTTTGTATTTAAAAATTTCTCCATTACTTCTTTAAAAAACACTACAAAATTACTTAAAAAAATACCCGCGCATAACAGTTTAAACCGATTTTTGATTTGTTAAATATTAATAATTTTTAGGCAAAATAGCTTATTTAAAAAAATGTTATTTTACAAAACTTATTTCTGTTGTACTGGACATTTAAAAAAAAAATTTCACATCAGTTGTTTTGAAAAAAATATTTGATTGAAAATATCTGAAAATTGATTACTGCAAGCTAGTTGACTAAATTTATTATATTAATATATAATATCTTATAATATATATGATTATACGATATATAAGATTTTATTTGAGTTTTTTTTAAAGGACTATAACTTTATAAAAATGTCTTAAGGTGAGACAATATACTTTTCCTTTTTACACAGGTATAAGCATTTGAAGCCAGGTTACCAATAACCGAACATCGGAAACTCGGGGAAATTTAATGTAAACCCGGAGGTTTTATTAAATTTTGCTTATATAGCAAAACTTAAAGGAGGCTGGGTAATTTTGCCAAGGACGCTTATGAAATCCATGCGCTACGAAAGGTCTTAATGAGTTCATTAATTGTAACTTTGTAGTTAAAGCACAAATGATAAATAAATAATAATGTAGTAATGGGATCGAGATTAACACTATTAACAAAATACTTCACAGTTTTACTATGCGTGAGCAATCGACAAATTTTGTTCTAGATGGCACGTTAAAAACACGAAACAAAAGTAAAAAGCAAAAAAAAACTAAATCTTCGTGATTATCACGATGAGGTCTAAGAAAACGATCATCGCGATAGATTAATGGTCGCTTGTGGAGCGCTCTCTTATGCAACGGTAAAACATTGTTACAAATAATACGAAAATAACTTCGTGTCCTGTAATAGTGCACCGTTTTTTTTATTTATTCCTTGCTTAGATGGTTTTGGCCTTGTTACTTTTATATCGTTGTTTGTTTTTAGTCCGAACTTTTCGTTGGTTGAGATTATAATTTTATGAATGTCTGAGCTTATAAATTTTAAGAAAAAAAAAAGGCATACATTCACGAGATATTGGCTGGAATAAATAAAAACATGTAAATGCTTTTACTACCACAATTATAGGGAGATAACAAGAATTGTGGTTTAAAGAAAGTATTTGCTTATTTTTATGCGTTCCAGCCACGATTGAGAAGTTTTTCCTAAGTTTCCTAAAAATAACAAATCATTTGAATGTACGTGTAAAAACTTCGCAAAAAAAAACTACTTATAAACGAAAAATTCATATTACGAATATATTTATAAAAATTATTTTAACCAAACAAAAATTGAACAAAAATTGAATCTCCCTAAAATATAGCAATACAATTTTATTTCAAACTAATAAAATTGATTATAAATATTTCAAAAAAAAATTATTTGGTAAAATAAATTATTATAAAATTAAAACTGTTTCCTAATTTACAGCAACTATAACGAAAACCAATTATGAATTACTGTGACCTACTCTAAAGGAAAACCATATAGATTTTCCGAAATCTAGGGGAACAGGTAGTTAGGATTGAACATTTCTAAATTCGCTTCCACTACGGTTGTATATCGAATTTCCAAAATTTTCCTCCTGTTCCTGAAAAGCGCGCATTCTAACGTAAACCAATTATGAGTTACTGTGGACCTACTCTTAAGGAAAACCAAACAGATTTTCCGAAATCTAGGGGAACAGGTAGTTAGGATTGAACATTTTTAAATTCGCTTCCACTATGGTTGTATATCGAATTTCCAAAATTTTCCTCCTGTTCCTGATTTTTTGAAATCTAGGGGAACAGGTAGTTAGGTTCGAACTTCCACTATGGTTCAAATTAACGTATTATTTTATTAACGTACAAATTTTGTGGAGTGCACGGAACACACATTGATGTGCATTACGTATTTTTTTAATTTATTTTCATTAGCTTTGTTATTATTGTTAATTTTTAATATTATTTCACCTTTTGCTGTACATTTTATTGTAAATGAGCTACTGCTCAATTGCTGCAAATTGTTTGAAAAATTAAGAGGTTTTTATGCCTAATGGAAGCAACTTCATTATTTTTTTGTTCCGATTACTTTGTTTCCAAGTGTGCTTTTCCTTTTAATACTAAATTATTAATACAACACTATAAATAAATAAATAAATAATAAACGTATTAACCGATAAAACTAAAACCCATTAAAATGCCCAATTAAAATGAATTTTTGTAAATTATTTACACTAATACACTCTCAAATATTTAGGAATAGTAAAAATTTCACGCTTCTGCTCAAATTCGTGAAGATTTTCCTAAAATGTTCCTAACTTTTTTTAGGAATAATTTAGCAAATACTTCACGTGAACTTCCAGCCAATATTTTAATATCATCTTCAAACAACAGATTACATTATACAAACAGTTTTACCATATGAAATGGGTAATTAGGTTCCAAATTATGGCATTCTACAGCAAGGATTTATTATTCCGGTATCCCCGTCATCACAACATTACTTGACGACAGTCCGTTTCGAATCAATATTGTTCTTTCATATCTGGGAAAAGAACGTTGTTCGGCTGATTTCTTATAAAATCTTATTTAGTTTATGTGTTGAGCAAGGCGCCAGTACAAGATTGATCCTCCACCGAGATTCTTAGACTCTGCAATAATTGATGAATAAAAATACCAACTAAGTAGTTTTATTTTTAATATTTCAATAACTTCTTACTCCCAGAATAAGCTCTTTTTTCCCTGCATTTTGTTACGTCAGCTGTCCAAACATTGCCCAGAACTTTGGACATTATTTTTTAATTAATTATTAATATAAAAACTAAACGCGCGAATCAATAATCTGTTTTTTTTTTTTTTATTTCACCATCAACTCTTTTGGTTGAATCTTAACTAATCGTTAATCATCCTTATTGTTCTCATTTCTTTCTCTACATCTTATTTCCAATTATAATAATCCCAACAACTTTCCCGTTCACATTTTCATACAGCCAACTACCATAAGCAAACATTTCTATTCGCTGTTTAAATAGCATTGCTTTTTGCAATGTGAATTGTGCATGAAAGCGTGAATATTAAATAAGACAAAGTTATTTTAGCAATATTTAGAGTACCACAGAAGATTTTTTTTGTGATTTATTATACAAAAAACAAACCAACTTGATGAACAAATTAAAATTTTATTAATTTCTAAACGCGACTGAAAATATTCCAAATGGCCTTACCAATTATATTGAGCAGCCAAAATACACTATATCATCCCTTTATACGTCGGTATTTAGAAACAACATATCACCAGTTCTAAGATAGATGTATCATGCAACTCAAATCCTCTTTACAAATTTCGAGTAATATCGAGAAATACGATTATTCACAAAAAACTTTGAATATACCCGAAAAACTTCGAACAAACTTAGAGTTTGAAAATAATCTTAAAAAATTAACAAATCCTAAGGATATCGAATAACATGCCCAGTAATTGAGATTAATCCAAAATTCTTAAATTTCGAATTTCCAGAACACCAACTTTAACTAAGATCATATAATTTGGGGCTAAGAATAATTCAACTCCAAACTAAACTCGAGTAATATAGTATAACGCGAATAATCTCGAAAACTAACAAAATCTAAAACAATCTCTATTACATAATACTCAAAACCAAACAACCCTCAAATAAGTTTGAAATCTTCAAAACATCACGCAACTACAGAACTTTGCTAATTTAGAAGAATATTGGGAAACTCGAATTGATTCGAATGATCTTGGAATAGTCGAATAATCTCGAATCATCCGAAAATTTGTAGAATAATTTCGATATTTTCAGGAAATCTCGAACACTCTCGAAAATCTCGAAAACTCTCGAAAATCTCGAATACACATAGAATCGTGTACAATTATCGTCATAAATCTCAATGATATTAAAAACTATATTTCTCCTAAAAATAATTAGAATATCTCGAATTCTATAGAAAAGATTCAATAATGTTGTTAATTTTGAATAAAATCTACATAAATGGAACAACTCGGATTTCGAGAATCTCCTAACAGGTAGGTCTTACTTAATACTCTAAATTCAATTTCAGCTCGCATTGTGTATGTAATAATAATATTTAATAATAGCATAAATATTCAAATCAATCTACACAAATATCGAAGGTGATTAAAATATCGAAACACATTTAGATATGACGCAATTCAACGGGAATAATCCCTATTAACACATTTCCTATGTAAAGAATTCTTTATTTTAAAAAAATTATATAAAACTATGAAATCCGAAAATTGGGACGCCTGGTGTTCAATTTTGGAAGCACTGTATGAATTTCAATAATTTTATGGAAATTTAGCAAAAACGCGATTATGTAAAATATTTTAAGTTCTCGTAATTTTACATAATCGCGTTTTATTGGAATAGCGAATTGATGAATTACAAGTCCTCGTAACTCGAAATGCATAAAATATGTACGTAATCGACATTCAGAGATAATCCCTAGCATGTAAAGTTGAAATGTGGATTGATTACAACAACTGTATACTACTGTAGGCTTCCGTATAAATTTACTTGGTAAAAATCGCTTAGTATCGGTTCGATTAACCAAAACGTTTAGCATTTATCGGTTAACCATAACCATTTTTTCTATGACACTGGTTTAAAACCAGTGAGCTAGTTAAAACTATCAAATGACTTCTTTGTATAACTATTTTATAATATATAGCCTCGGAACCTTTGGTGATTTTTGAAATAAAAAATAAAAATTCTCCCTAATAGGATTTAAAAATAAAATAAAACAAGAATTGCATGAAGCAGATAAGTTAGAAAATTTCTTGTTAACATTTTTTCATGTTGAAAAAGTGGTGTTGTGCACAAAAATTGTAAAGAAACCCGGCGAAATATTACCAACTCCGGAGCTCCGGAGATATATCTCCAAACCCGAAGACAGCGGAGTAAAAGGTTTCAGTTGGTAACCCTAACTTGAAGCAATATTTCACCTAAAAAATATTTACGAATAATTATATTTAATCGATACAATTCAGTATTTACATAAAATTACAAAACATTACCACTTCGAGGTGTTTCACTGTGAACTATCCGAAAGGATATTTCTGGTAGTAAATTTTAAATATAAAAGGTTTTCTACTTTTTCTTCCATTAAATACCTAATATACATTGTATATTTAAACACTAAACTATTTATTGCAAACAGGAATTTTAAGCGGCCAACATTTTGGAAATTAATCTCACATAAAAAATATTAAGAACTGAAAAATATAAACTATGTAATACAAACAAAATAATTACAAAACATGGCCACTCGAAACATTTCACTGCGAACCCTTTTTGAACGACAGAAAATGAAAAGCAAAAGAAATTTTGAAAACTAAACCGTTTTAACGCGTACAATATTTTGTGGCAAAGGATATTTATTGTAGAAGAAGTAAACATTAAATATAGAATGTTAGTATGTTAGAACTTTTTTCCTTTAAATATTATTTATATAACAATTCTTTTCTATTTCGATTATTTTGGAATGGAACAAAATTATTGATTGCGTAATTTCCTTATTCGCCTTTCAATGCAGAGTATTTCATATCTAGTGTTCGGTTTTATAGCATAGCCAAAGACGGTCAACCGAATTTGTTTCAAAATAACCGTTTTCTGCCATTTAAAAATTCAATTTATTTAGAAGGGTAATTTCATAAACAGAACACCCTGTTTATTCAATATAAATTTTCTTGCTTGTATTAGGTACGCATAAGTATATGTACGTATATGTAAGTATGTACACATAATGTAGGTATATTCTCGTATGTTTTAAAGAAATATAACGGAGAAGACTTTAAGTTAGAAAAACCACACATTATTTTAATAATACATACATATAAATTATAATAAAATTCACAAAACAAAAATGTATTTGTTATGTACGTATAGAAATAATAATGAAGAAAACGAAAAAAGCTTTTATATTGACGAAAACCTTTTTTTGTATATGTGTGTGTATGTGCTTATGCTTTATATATTTCTTAAGAAATAAAATAAAATAAACATACAGTCAAAAAAATATTTATATTCATATAATAATAATAATAATAATATAAAATTTGGTTCACTTAGTTAGAACATGAATCAACATCAACATGACTGAAATGGTTTATTGTGTTGAAGATATAATGAGTTTGAATTTAATGAAAAATCAATAATACTTAAAGCTTTTCGCATGAATGTTTGTATATAATGTATTATGAAATAATACATCGTTGTATAAGGTATACTACGGAGGTAGTATACTCGTATTTAGTGTTTTTCTTTCGAACTTTGGATTTTGTTTTTGATTATTTATTTCCGTATTATTATTATTATGTTAGTTTTAAGGGTTTGCCTGGTTCCTGGAATGGGTACATTTTTAATAATTATGGATGTGTATTATTATTTCCAGAATTAAGTTATTCACATTATAAAGGAAGATTTTGAATTGTTTTTAAATTAATAGTTTCTGGCTGTTCAAATGGAGATATTTAACGATTAAATAATTAGTATTTCTATTTATGTGTTTAATTTGAGTTACGTATGTAGAAGAAGTGTAGAAAATTTCTGACCTTCAATTTTTTGTGGATTAGACGTTTTGAACAAAGAAAAGGGTAAAGTGATTTTCGAGGCGGTTATAAAAAGAGTGGTTATATGAGAAAAATTGATTAGTTTCAAACTATCCAAATTAAATTGTTAGGTTAAGCCTATTCGGATTGATTCGTTCTCAAAACAAAATTGAATTTTGTATTTATTCCAAAAATGTATTTCCTTCGTAAAACCAAAGCAAGCTAGATTATACAAAACCATAGTCGAAAAAACGAAGCTTTTATAAGGGATTTAGAAACAAGGAAAATCTTAAATTTTCATACTTAAACACATAAAACATACGAGAAATCACTTTTTTTCCCAAGACAAATTTTTAAATGAAAACGTAAAAAATTCTAAGTTATAATTTCTGAAATATTTTCATAAATGTTTAAATTTCAACATACCATATATAAATGTCGCTTAAGTGAATCGTCTTGTAATAATTGACTTATTTAAACCAAAATTAAAAAAAAATTCATAACAGCAGCATTCTGGTCAAATTAAAATAAAAGCTTACTACAAATCGTGTGGTCATTAAGTCAATATATTTTACATAGGTGGCAGTGATGGCCGTAAAAATTTGGTAAAATCTTAGAAAAAATTCTGGGGAAATTTCAAGATCAAACATTGTAGGAATAGCAAAACAAATTCACAAAATATTAAGAACGTGTGACAATTCCATGAGTAAATAATATTTTTTCGTATTTTTCTGTAAACATCTTAGACATATGACGTACACCAGTAAAACTAAAGATAAATTTAGCAAGTATTATTTTGATTCGTCAGAGCCAACTTTGATGTATTTTTCAAAATGAAAATTCGAAAAATATATTTTAGAAATAATTTAATTTTAATATTTCTAGAATTAATATTTATTTAATGCCTTTAAAGCCTTCTTGTATATTGTTTTAAGGGTATGTAGAATATACACGTTTTTAGACATTTTTACTTTTTTCATTGAAAAACTTGAAGCTAAAAAACATCATTTTTACTATGGATTCCTCTGGAAATCAGTGAAAAGTTATACCACTAAAAAAGCTTCTAAAAATATGTCATTATGATTATGGCTCTATACTCCAAAAGGCTCTGAAACCCCTTTCAGCACCGACCTAAGACTTATTTTTTTAATGGTTACAAACCGATTGTAACAATTGTGTGGGTAAAAATAGCTTTTCTTAAAAATCACAAAAAAAAATTTATTGTGTTCAGCAAGAACCAATTCTCACAATTATGTGGGTAAAATTTGTCTGTCTGATAGAACCAATGAATTTTAAATTTTAATCGGATGAAAATCGATGTAGCACAATTGTGTAAGTAAAATACTAACCAAATGAAGCGTGATATAAGTTGCATTTATAATTATTTCATTTTTCTTAATGGTAATGTCATCTAAACTTGAACATTCAAACTAATTATTTCAATTGACAAATATAAAAAAAAATTAGCAGGAAAGTTCATTGTCGCAAGGCAATCGAGGAAAAAGAAAGTATGTATTTGTATTAGCCCCATATAAGTATTTTATAACAAGAAGCGACAATAGTGTTATTTAAATATTAAAATTTCAATTTAATAACTAAAAATCACCAATAAATATGGTATTTCGAAATAATATAAAAATTTAACAAAAAAGCGACTTACACAATTGTGTAAGTTGGGTTCTTAGTTAGAAGAAAATTATTACGGTGAAAATAATTATTATTTGATATGCACAATTTATATGTTATTTAGTAATTATTTATGGTATATCAATTGGTTTAGTTGTGTTTGAAAACGGCCAATGATTAATCGACCAAAAAGAAATGCAGACTTCTTGAAAATTCGGATGATTATGAAGACGATGATTATGAGCTACCAATACACCGAAGTCATGAGCAACCCTCATCTGATTCTGACGAATGTAGTGACGTGGCGGGCACAACTGAAATTTTATTGGAAACATCAGCTAAACAGTGCATTCCAGTCTGGACTGAAGCATATTTACCAAGGAGGACTTTACCAAGGCAAAATATTATTACAATTATTTTAAAGATCAACATTTTAAAGACACCGCCATGTACACTAATATGTACTATTTGAAAATAACCAGTAAAGAATTAAAAACCAGTGAATGCGAGATTAGGAAACTGTATGGGGTTTTTATATATTGGGATGTATTCCTTATCCTAGAATACATTTATTTTGGAGCCAAAATATCGGGTTTGCTAAAATTTTTAACTGCATGTCTATGCATGTCTCGATAATTGACTCAGTCCGACAAAAATATCATGAAATCGAACATAAAATTGAGCAATACTCCATTGACGAACAAATGATTCCATTCACTGGTCGCATGCCCGATCGACAGTTTATTAAAGGAAAGCCTCGTCCAGTTGGCCTCAAAAATTTTGTAGTAACTGCGTCGTCGGGCTTAGTCATGGACTTCGAGTTCTACCAGGGCGTAAAAACAAATTAAAAATTTCGGGAGCTTGGCTTAGGCCCAAGCGTTGTTCTTCGATTAACCGAAATATTGCCCGTTTGAAGTTTTCTTTATTTCGACAGATATTTTTCGACGGTTGGATTATTTAAGCAGTTAGAAAAAATGAATTTCCATGCTACAGCAACAATAATGTCAAATCGGCTTAAACAAGTAAATTTTAAAAACGATCGACAGTTCAAATGGGGCGAATCGCAACAATTTTTACTAACCGAGCAAGACTTAAACATATCGGCTGTCAAATGGAAGGATACAAAGTGCGTAACAAGTGGTGCAAACAGAGCAAATTGAATTTGAAAGTTGATTGTCCCAATATAATTGAGGATTACAATAGTCACATGGGTGAAGTCGACATTTGCGATCAGCAATTGGAGTACTACAGGACCTTCATTAAAACCAGGAAATGGCCTATTAAAATCGCCCATCATTTTATTGGCCTGGCTGTTGTAAACGCGTGGATGGAGTACAAACGCGATTGTAAAGCATTAGGTATACCAAACGCAAAACGGCTTGATTTGCTGAGATTTAAAATGGATGTTGCAGATACTTTAATATGTAAGGATTCAATTCAAAGTGCTAGAACCGATTCTACCGATACGGATGAGGAACATAATCGGTTAGGACCAGGGCGAAAAAAAAAATGAAAATGGAAGCTCTTCCATCTTTGGGGAAATGATACTCACCATCACGTCATTGGCCAGTGTTGGACGATATACCGACTGAAAATGTCGTACTAGCTGCAGGTGCCAGAAATGCAACATTTACTTATGTTCGTCAATCCCGAACAAATGTTTCAAAATATTTCATACAATGAAAGACTGAAGATCTTATGTACATACATAGTTTTATATAATTTTAAGTTAGTAATTTTTTTTCTCCAAATGTGAATTGTGATATTAATAAAGTTTTATTTTTTTACAATTCTGTACTGTTTCATTAATTTAAAAAAATCGACAGCACTGTGAATCCAATCCACACAATTGTGTTGGTGCTATAACGGCCAAAGCGGATATGCTTTTGAAATAAAATTTAGAAATTCGGAATTTTCCATTAAAAATTAACCTGATTTTAACAAAATTCTGGAGTTTATTCTAGTTTGAATTCAGCCAGTTCTTAGGGACACTTGAAAGTTACCTACACAAATGTAGCATTTCGTCACCAACTCACGGACAATTTTCATACACAATTGTGATAATTATTTAGTTCTAATTGAATCAAAAAACCGGGTTTTAATTACCTACACAATTGTATCAGACCGTCCTGAAAGGGATACAACTGAAAAAAAAATTTTTTTTTTCAATTGTACAAATTTTTTTACGTGAAAACGCCTTAGTATATACTTTTTTCGAAAAATTATATAGCAGTGCGTTTCCATGAAAAGTCGGTTTTTAAAAAAAGAATTTGCGATTGCCATAGATTTTTTGAGAATGAATCTGAATAGAATTCGAACGCTAATGCTATAAAATAATAATTTTTTAAATAAATAACCCAAAACCAATAAAAATTTTATTTTATTATTATTGAATTTTGTAAACTGTAGCTTCAGCGGCCTTATGAATATATACATTTTAAATTGTTAAATATAAAAATTATAACAATTTAGTTCGCTGTAAAAATAATTTCTGTGAGCAAATCTATTAAAATACTAGTGTGAAGTTTATGACAAATTGAAAAAAACCTTACAACAGCAAAAAAAGTGTAAAAGGAAGTATTACACTTTCGACTCAATCTACACAGGAGATGGACTTCATATATTTTGCATTTTTTGACAAAATTGTGTAAAAGCTCGAAATTTATACTAAATAGTTACGCAGACGTGTGTTTTAAGTATATAACCAAATGAAATTTTTGTTAATTTTGATAAGGCATTAAAATTTAATACTAACCAATAACAGGCCATCGTAGAGATTATTTCCTGGATCTGAGTATGCCATCACATTGGCATGGATGAAAGTAATCGTCATATTAACGCGACCCTCAACAAACCGGTGGTCGATTTTAAAGTAAGACATACAATAAAATCATGCCTGTACCCTAAAATCGTGCCTATAATATACATAATTATAAATAATGGAGGTGTGGCCAACACACGACTTTCTTTTACGAACAGGGAATTTTGAGAAATTAATTATGTAAATTTTTTCCCAATTTATTGTTTTGTATTTTGTTTTAGTTTTTCTGTAGACCTTATACTTTTTGTGATATTTTCTGGCCCACACGATTGGCTACTTCCGGTGAAGCGATTTGCACAAAAATTAACTGGGATTTCCCAATTTATGAAAAAAAAAAATTACAAATATATTCTTTTGTAGTTTTCAACTTTTTTTTTATTTTATTTTTTTTTTGGAAACATTTTGTATTTAATAATATTCTGTAAGCCATTTTACTTTATGAGATATTTGCAAAATAAATTTTCTAACCCAATGGAGTAGACACTTCCGATTATCTTCCCCCCAACCGTACAAGAAAAAGGTAAACAAATTAAATGGAATTCTTCACAGATTTCCAGAAGGCGTGTTGTTTGTGCTTTTTAACCATTTGTCATAAAAAAAAAGTATTAACAAATTTACTAACTATCGACTACTGCATAGGTGGCTGAAACCGGGTCTCTAATACTAACAAATATTCCTTTCCTATCCTTCAGTCTTGTTATATGTAAAAGGGTGTACACTCGGCGTTATTTCGGCAATCTTGCTTAGGCTTGGCCGTACATCTCAATCAATCAATCAACTAAAGGAGTGGAAACTTCCGGTTGGCCAATTTGGACTAAAATTCATTGTTTAATTGGCTAAACCATCTGGGCTGTAAATAGGCCACATTCTGACAGACTGACAGACATACAGACAGACAACGTTTCGAAACCGATAAATCTTCAACAATCTCAAGGTCGAAAATTTTAATGATTACCTTACGCTATATTTTCCAATGTTCACTTAAGTTTGTAGTACGAGACCGCAACCTACCGTTTAGTTTATTCGACTTGTCCATTTCCTTGTTTTTAAGTTGTCAGGTTAGAAAATTTTTTGAAATGTCATAAATGAAATTAACAATTATGATACGGAAATTAATTATGATATGGAAAATAAGAATTATTTATACAATTGTTAATTATCACTGTTAAGTGTTTGACAAAAATAAATGGTAGTTTCTTGATTATGTAATTACTTTTACAGTCGGGTCCTGCCGATTTTTTATTATTAACCTGCTTTATAATATCCCTAATACCTAACGAATCGATGAGAAAGAGGTTACTGTCTGACGTAGAACTACCTGGGTTTTCCCTGGAGAAAGATGACCAGGAACCATGTGGCTATTATTTAGATTATTTATAAATTCGTTCACTTTTTGTTGAGTTGAAGGTTCCCCGTTAGGTATTATTTCACTATATAGAGAACTGTAGAAATCAGTGAAAGAGAGACTCTGACTAATTTTGATTTGTTCTGGGAGCGAGAATCGTTTCCTTCCTGTTAAAGAGTTAATTACTCTAAATATATCAGGCCCTGGTTTAATGCGCTCTACTCTATCCACGAAGGTATTCCTAAGGTGAATCCTCATGTTTTCGTTAATCAGTATTGTTAGGCAATTAATTTGAGACCTTAGTCTTTGGAATTTTGAAGTGTTCGAGTTAAAAGTTTTCCTACGTTCTCTATCCAATGCTTTTCTAAGTTTGTTCCTTTCTCTAAATAAATTTTCTAACAACGGGGGCAAATTGGCATATTTATTATAAGTTTTTGTTTTCATTTTTAAGCAATGATCACAAACACTATTGATCTCCTTAGTGATCAACTCAATGTACTTATCAATTTCAACATTGGTAAGATTTCTTTCTCTGTCTATGTGGATCTGATCTAACTTCTGAGAAGCAATATGGTAAAAATAATCCCAGTCAGTGTTTCTATATTCCACAAAACTAACGGGTGGTTTTAACAAAAACTTTAGAGAATCTGAGAGTTTAATATCGACTTCAATTGCCATATGATCTGAGAAGCTAACTAAGTTCCTGATTACAAAATTTCTATTATGGGGATAGTTGGCTATTAAGTTATTTGAGATCAAAAAATGATCCAAAAATGAACCAGATCTAGGGTATGACGGCTGATGTGGTACTATGTGGATCAGTTGCGATATATAGCTTCTTCGGGTGAATCCCAGTCAGTACATCTGGCATTAAAATCCCCTCCAAATGAATCGTATGTTTCACCTGTGGAATTAATTGTGTCAAGATCTCTCTTGAGTTGACTGAAATTTGTTCCAGAGGGAACATAAATTGATATTACTAATATTGATCCTGTTTCTAAACTGATTTCTGATGCGGTTGTTTCTAAGCTATTAATATTTTTAATTTCTATTTTTGAGATTTTAGATTTACATTTAACGATTATAGCAGTGCCACGAGTACCCTATACTTTGTCTATTCTAATGATGTTATAATTAGGAAATTGAAGTCTATTTTTAATGTTTAATAGTGTTTCCTGGATAAGCAATATGTCGGGCTTATATTTTCCCAATAAATTGTCTAACTCGACGCGTCTCGCACAATTATACACTCAGTTACAATTTAATGAGATTATTTTTAAATTTTTTATTTCAAACATATTGAACATAAAAGAGATGAGAGCCGACGGTTTCTCTGTTTTATCACCCAAGTTTTTATACTGTGGTACGAATTCATTTATCTTACTAATTAAGTCCACAAAATCTAACCCAAAAAGTTCGCGACACTCTGATGTAATAAAACCAAAATTGCTTTGACTCACCTGATCACGCTGCGATTATCCCAAGACTGGAAACTGCCTCTCTTTCTCCGGAGCTAACGCCGCTGCATAAGACACCCCTGGTTTAATGGTGCGTGCTGCTGACTCGATTGCGAAATTTCTATGGGCCCATCTTGCTTGATTTTGTTGTTGTTTGTTTTCTCTTGCTTCAATGATTTTTTATTTGGGATTTTTATGTATGATACATCCTTTGTAATTTGCTGGGTGTCCAAACTCATTACAATTGATACAGTAAGCTTTCGGAGATTCTTCGGAATCCTTGGTTGGTTGAGAATTCTTTTTAGGAGCTTCACATTCATATGGCCCATGTGAGTTTTTACACTTTACACAGCGATAACTATACGTGCAATTTATATGTCCGAAACGTTGGCATCTTAAGCATTGCACAATGTCTGTATTTTTAAATTTGTCTCAAGCCAGACATTTCTATCCTGAAAAGGCGTTTTCAAACTACGTGTGTCTTTGCTAAATTATAAGGCTATTTCCCGTATGAGACGTAAAGTTAGCCAGAAATTTTCATCCAGAAAAAAAATATATGGTAACCAATTCAGCGATTTTTTTTTGATAATTAAAAAAAATAAATGACATTAAACACAAATAAATACACAAAATAAAAATCATTAAAGTATGTTGCTAAAGACTTATTTTGTAATAGTTATACATATGTATGTTTTTTAATTAAAGCAAATTTATATTTGTCTGGTATAGCAAAAATAAAAATCTCTCGGATTGAGGTTAAAATGTTTTGAAATTGGCATACTATAGGCTAACTTTAGGCAAAAAATTAACAAATTCGTTCCGTGGCAAGTTTGCCAAATATCGTCAAAGGCTGAATTATTTACGCAATGTTGATACTGTAACTTAACATATTCGTCTGGTACGGCGATACTAAAAATCAGTCAAAAATTTAACATTTTTTTCGATTTTCTTTCAATTGAAACACCGCCTTCGTTATAAAATATATAGTATATAGTATTTAAGTTTCAAAATAGGCACAAACCGAAAAAAATAAATTCAAGTTGTGCTTGGCGCAGGAATATTTTTTTATTTAGTTTTTTCTTGGAGACAGAACATAGGCTAAAATCCCCTTAGCAGTGAATTTAACAAGGAAGGAACCATAGTTGTACCTCATCGATTGCTTCGAAGTTTTTCACAGTTAAACAACACAAAAAAATATAACTCACGTATTTTTTGTAGTGATATGCTCACTGAGAAAAATGTTCATTTAAAAATGATTCCCCGCCATCGGTATTATCTAGGAAATTATTAAAGGACATCTTGCTGCCGACGTGCCGACAGCCGTAGCAAATTCTCATTTCGGATAAATACTGTTTTTTATATTTGTGTAAATGCACGACGCACCACCGTTTTAAACCAATTCACAAATTTTTGACCAACTGTATCTTTTGCAACAACAACAAAAGAAATTCAGTACTAGAAAAAAATTTTTTTACCCAGTACTAGCAGGATGCTCGGTATCCACAACAACCGTTGTTCTCGCATCGTAAACGGATCGTGATGTTGAAAGAGCTAAATGTCAAATCAGGAGATCATAAAATTATAAAAAACGAAAACAAAACTAAAAAAATGAAAAATCATAAAAACACGAACTATAATCTCTCTCTCTCTCTCTACACTCAACCAACCCCTATCTAATTACCCTACTGTAAAACCAATTTGCCCTTGTAAAAGCACACAATTGATATGTTTTATGTGGATGATGGTTTTCTCGCAATGTGAAATGTTTGTTCTTTTTTATCTTTTTGCTCATTTAGTTGTAGTAGACGTACCAAAAAAATCAGTACATCACCTTGTTTCGTTTTCTTGCAAAATACGTTTAAGTATTTGACTCACCCTTTATTTCAGTATAAAAATCAAATTTTAATGATGTGCCTTTTCAATTTTCAGAAATAGTATATTGTATAATTAGGAGGAAAAGTACTGCATTCCCGGACGATAGTGGAAATTGGCGGACGAGGCGATAGCCGAGTCCGGCAACCACGGGAGTCCGGGAATGCACTTTTCCTCCGAATTGTACATACTATTTTTTCTCCAATCGGACTTTAAAACGAATATAACCCCAAAATAATTTTTAGTATTATTCATTAATTATCATATTAAGAAATCAAAACAAAGTAAAAAATCGAAAATAACATAAAATTATTGCTTAGTTAGCCACGACATCATAAGACATAAATACATTTTGTTTTTTTTTCAAAAGTTGTCAAGTTTGTGTACATATTTGATTTATAAAAAACGTGTGAACGAAATTTAAGGGATATGGACAGTGAAAGCGAATTATCCTTATCTTGTACCCCGCCGGATATAGTGGAAGCAGCTAATTCAGCTACATGTGATTTACTTCCGCAAAAATCGAAGAAAAAATACGAAAATGCTTATAAACGCTTTATAGATTATCGTCAATCCAAACACATCAAATTATTTTCGGAAAACGTCATTCTGGCGTATGTCGCTGATTTATCTATAAAATTGAAATCATCCACATTATGGTCAAACTACTCAATGATCAGGTCGATGCTAGTGGTTAAAAATAATTTGGATATTGCAAAATACCAAAAATTACGTGTCTTCTTGAAACGCAAATCCGACGAATATAAAGCGAAGAAATCTAAAATATTAACTATGGAATATGTTCAACAATTCATTTTGGAAGCTTCAGATGATTCGTTCCTAGTTACTAAAGTAAGCACGTAGGTATTTAAAACGATTATTATTTGTATTTACACATTAAATTCAAATATGTTTTCGGATAAAATACAATTCACACTGCAATATTTTTTTGTATGTAATATTATGATTGTTTTTTGTAGGTTGCGTTAATTTTTGGAATCGCTGGTGCTTGTCGACGGGATGAACTAGCCCGCATGGAAATTAGTGACATTAGTGATTTGGGATCTAAACTTTTAGTTAAAATTCCGAATAACAAGGCAAATAAACCACGATCATTTATCGTAAACGAAACTTATTTAGAATATTACAGAAAATATATAGCTTCGCGTCCAAAAGATTTCAATTCTTTGCGTTTTTTTTTTAAATACACAAATGGTAAAGGTTTCAAACAAGCAGTTGGCATACATCAGTTTGGTAAAATGCCACAAATTGTTGCTACTTTTTTAAAATTGCCAGACGCAAAACAATACACAGGGCACGGTTTCCGCCGTTCATCTGCGAAAATTTTTGTTGATAATGGCGCAGATTTAACATGCTTAAAAAGATTTGGAGGATGGAAGTCATCGACTGTTGCTGAAGGGTACATCGATGAATCCATTATCAATAAAATTGAAGTTGCTCATAAGATTTTCGATACAACGGATAATGAAACAGTCGATGCAAATTGCAAATAATGTTAATGATTTTAATAGCAATATATTAACAACAATGCTGGGATGCGATACTACTAATCCACCAATGTTCAATAATTGTACTAATTGTACGATAACCGTTAATATTACAAATAAGTAAAATTAAACTCCTATACCTAACATATAATTAGTTTGGCATAGATTTATCAAATAAAAATTGATTATTATGGATTCTGTTAAATTAAAATAAATATATGCGTTTGACCTTATAAGTGTACTTTTATTTCTACTAAACAATTAAAAATCCATACGGGAATATATTCCCGGCCTAGGCCAGAAAAAATATTCTCGTACTATTATACTATTATTACTTGTTGCTTAGCAACAAATACAACATACTGGAATCATGAGCTTTTCGTTTCGAAAAAACAACGGAAAGATATATTTTTTCCTACGATCCGAGAAAAACTTTTTTTTTTCGGCCAATCTCATAAAGTAAGCGTTTAAACAAAAATTAACATTGGGTACTACAATTATTAAAATAAAAATAAAATGTTAGTCATAACATAAAATTAGTTAGGTGTATTTGTGGTGTATTCAAACTAACAAGCAATGATTGCACGAAATTGTACATAGGTCAAACGGGTCGTTCATTTATAGTTAGGTTTAAAGAAGATAACGATGAACTAATAGACACACACACATGCACATACACACACACACACACACACACACACACACACACACACACACACACACACACAGACATACACACAGGCACACACACACAGGCACACACACACACACACACACACACACACACACACACACACAGCCACACACACAGCCACAAACACACACACACACACACAGCCATACACACACACACACAGCCACACACACACACACACACACACACACACACACACAGCCACACACACACACACACACACACACACACACACACAGCCACACACACACACACACACACACACATAAACAATATAAATCGAATTTTGCATAACATCTGGCTGACGAAAATCAAACTTATCACAAACATGGATACAGAAACAATATCTGGCAATTCTATTTACATTCTGTCAAAAAGTACCGGGAATTGTTCATATAAAATGCCCGCGCTGAACTGATTAAAAAATTTAGCACCAGGTACCTTTTTCCTGTTTCCTAGACTCAAATTGCTACATTGTGGAACCCGTTTTGATAAAAAATGTTTCGAGGATTGGAAAAACGCTACTGGCATATTTGTATATCCTCGAATGGGGAATACTTTGAGGGTGACCAAATAAATTTTTATGATTGAACTTAAAATTTGTGTTTTATTTAACAATTCCCGGTACTTTTTTTTATAAATTAAATATTAAGAAACTTTAAATTTTTAATAAACAATATCATTAATTGAAATTTGTTGTCAATTCATTGTTTTTAAATTAAAATTTGTGATATAATAAGCACGGCGAAACCATAATGGAAATGACCTGGTTCGATAATTCGCCGGGTGCGTTGCAGCATACGATGGTTTTCTTCTTCAAATAAATCAAAGAAGTTATGAAAAAGTTATGCACTGCATCGCACCGAGCGAATTATTAAACAGACCCACATTTAACCTACTAAATCAATTAATATAATTTTAAATATTTTACGGCGCAACTTTCTGAAATTTACCCTCGTTTAACAATCAATATCAACTATCAATGTTCAATTAATTATTTGTTTCCGATGTCCCAAAATAAAGTTTATTTTTCTAAAGAATCTAATCGTAAATGATTTATTAGATATTTTACAATATCGTATTTTACTAAACATTTGATTAATAGATTATTGTACATAAGAACCATATGTACGTATTATGCTGATGGTGACTGAAATTTTTTATGTAAGTAAACTTTAATCAAAAAAAAAAGGATTGAATTAAATTTCAATTGAAACTCCCCAATTTTTTAAGCCACCTTTTGTAATCACATAAACCACGACAAATATTTTGTTTTAAAATATTGGTTTGCTTTTTCAATATTGTTGAGGTCGGTTTTATTGGAATTGTAATTGTTAAGTTTAGTTTTTGATTCAAATTTGGAGTTACATTTCAAGCTTCACTTTGCGTATAATTCGAACATTACCGGTGACCGTGAACAAACAAGGTCTTCCGCGCCATCTTGATTAAATTACATTAATAAAAGGATGAAGGAATGAAATGAATCTGACAACGGTACCATTTAATGAATCTCATGCCAATATATGGGTTTTTATATGAACTTATCTAGATATCATACTGTTGAAATGCTATTTTCACAAAATTAATATAATAAAAATAACGATTTGTTTGTTTACTTTATACATCAAATTATAAACCAAAATCAATATTTTGGTTATTTCCATATACACTTACTAGCTATATACCGAGACCCGTGTGGATATACAAGAAAATATGTACATTTCTTTGTATTGTATGTATTTTGTGGTGTTGTTATTATATTTCGAATGCATTATTTTAATATTCACAACCAAAACCACAATCTAATTTCACATTTTTTCTAATAAAGTTATCTGGCCATTATAATTTAATATTTATTAAGTTTTGTTTATTTAATTTTGTTTGCTGCTGCTGCTTTTTGTTTTGACTATTTTACGTTTTTGTTTATCAATATTCTGTTATCAAGCAGAAAAAATAGTTTCCAGTTTTGGTTATTTGGCTTCAAAATATTTTTTTTTTATTCCAGATTTAAAAAAAATATAGAGAAACAAATAGTTGTATGTTTTTGTTGTTGTTTTGGAAAATGAATTGCTGTTTTGTCTATCTATAGAAGATACCTATGTATATACAGACATATATGTATGTTCATTTATGGGGAGATTCGAATATAATTTTTGTATACATTTTGATTACACTGCAGAGATACTGTAACATTATGTATTCTAAATTTTTAGTTTTTTTTTATACATAAAAGCTCAAAATAAAGTAGATGTTATGATCAACAAATAAAATAAATTCTATATAATCGAAAAACTTGCAAAAACCCCAGATTCAATTTTTATCGAAAGTTTATACTCGTATATACTATATGTTGGATGAGAGACATAAAATGGAATATATCCACGGGAATAAGATTTCGCTTTTTTCTTCTTTATTTTCGGTTTCTTGAAGATTTTATTTAATTTATTATCATCAATATAAAAAAGGTGATTTTTTATTTTTTATTTAACAAGCACATTTCTTTTAAATTATGTATATTTATTTTCAGGTAAATATTTACCGATTTACTGGCAAATTTCAAATACGTACTGTAATTTATTCGTATACTATTTATAAGTTTTAAAATAACGCTGAATCGCAGTTTAACTCAGGTGAATTTTGAAGTTGCGATGATTTTACATTACAAGCATATAACTTTTCGACAGAAGGGCAATAAACTAAAACCTAACTGCGAATTTTCATGAATTAAAACTGGTATGCGTACAAAAAAAAAAAAATACCACGTACCATGAATTTTATTGGTATCTATGTACAATACCTACTCGTACATCTAAAACAATTTTTTTTTTATTTATTCATAAAACAAAAACTTTCCGATCAATATTTAATGAATGCTAAAATCAAAAATAGGTTACATCATGTCATTTCCAATCAATCTGTTTTACGGAAATTAAAATCGATTAGTTTTTGTACGGTGCAATTATTTTCAACTGAACGTTATATGTTTAGTATATATGTGTAGGTAGGTTGACCATTTTAATAACTTTCGTTAAAATGTTTACGTATAGAAATGACAATTTTTAAATATTTTATAGCAATTAGAAATTAGATATTTTGTATTAAAATTGTGAGGGATTGTTTAATTTGATTGAAGAGAACGCTAATTCGTAAGGAATTCTTTTCAAGAATTTTCTCTTACTTGTTTCATGTGCAGACTCAGATCAAACAATCTGTTTAAAGTGTTTGTTTACATTGAAACATGCAATATAAAATTAAACATTGAACTATTCAATCATCATGTTCAGACATGCAATCTTAAAGAATAAACTAAAGGATAATTCTTTACACCCTTCTTTACTAAGATGATATTTATTCGATAATGAAACTATTCAAACTTTGTTGTTACCCATATAAAAGTTGGTAAATACGTATAAGGTAAATCTATTACGAACCATTCGACAAGGATATTCGCTTATTCGTGTTTGAACTTTTGTTACTTTTATTAGAACTTGCCGTTTTGCTGTTGAATTCATTGGAATCCGTTACCGTTATGCCATTATATCCCTATCAACGAACCAAGATTTAACGGGTTTCAAAGCTCCATAAGGTACAAATCAAAACAAATATGGTTTACCTGATAAAACATTGATGATCGGTGTTCCTTGGTTTTTAGAGATTATGATGTTCCCTCTCATTTTTCAAGAGATTTAATCAAAAAGTTACCTTGAAATGACTTGCGCATGGTGAATGAATTAAATCTAATTTAAGGTATTGTTTCGGAGGATTTAGGTTTGTCCAAAATCTCAAAGGATCGCAATTGATCAACTTGTCGATACTTCAACCATTTCAAGGCGAAAACAAGCGAGCGTGGTACTTTTGGCCTTTTTTGAAGATATCGCAAAACAGAAAGAAGTTATCTGTTCAATTCTCAAAATCATCTTAAACTGCCTCAAATAAAAAGTTTTATTTATGTACATTTATTAATTCGGGAATTTTTGTATAAACTGTTGAAACAATTCACATTTGGTGAATTCGAGTTTCGATTTTGTTAAGTATGAATATTCGAAAGCGAATGACAGACAATTGTGTTTTAATTAAATGTTATAATTAATAAGGCGTATACTTATCGGCCATTTAGCTTACTTTACTCGTGCATCAATTCCGAATAACTTTGGAGAAATTCTCTTATTGTCAAATGGCTATTAAATCAGAAATTGTTTGTATTAATATTAAACATTTTGGCTAATAGCTAGTTCATAATAATGTATTACAAATGTTAAAAAAAATTATTTTTGGAGTTATTTTCCAACTCTTGCTTTTAAGATTATTTAATAAAACGTCGTTAAGGATACATCGAAGTCATGACACTAAAAAGGCTTTTAAAGGAAAGGCATTTGCAGAAATAATAGTCCTGCGCTGCGTTTTTGTATTGATCTCCAGAGTTTTTTGCCTATTCGGCTTCACTCTTTGTCAGTTATCAGAATTATGTCTGTTTTTCGGGTTTTAATACTGTACTGTTTTAGAGAACATTTGGGGGGCCGTTGTTTTCGGTTCCAAATATAATTACAAATAATACACACGTATAACAACCCAAGTTTATATTTATGCTGTTTCATTTTTTATATTTCTTTTTTTGATACATATAGTTTTTACATAAAGTTTAGGTATTTAATGACTTCCATTAGAAGTGTATTAGATTCTCGTGACAAATTTAAATCTACAAGTCCGGCTTGCGCCGCGCATTGCAAGTTACATTGAAAATCGTCGTGAGGTTGTGAAAATAGGTCAAACAACTAGCTGCGAAGGTCTATTAAGTTGTGGTGTTCCTCAAGGGTCAGTTCTGGGGCCTTCATTATTTTTGATACATATTAACTCAATCTTTAATATTGATCTATTTGGACATGCCACAGCTTTTGAGCTACGGCGCGAAAAGCGTTGCGGACGCTAAATTGCTGCTTGAATACGACTTAAGCAACCTAAGTAAATGGTTTTATCATCATTGGCTCGCTGTAAGCATTAAGTCAAAAGTTATGTTATTTGGAAAAAAAAACATAAATTTTTCGGTATGCCCTGTGAAATACCATGCTCATACCTGTGATACAAATATTTGCTTGTCTCAGTGTTTTACACTTGAATTTGTCAACGAGTTTAGATATTTGGGCTTAACAGTCGATGTTAAACTAAAGTGCAAATTTCATCTCAATAACACTAGGAAAAAGGTACTCGGTGCAGTACATAAATTCTATAATCTTAGGAAATTATGTCGAAAGTGTATTCTGAGAGAACTGAAGGGTGTTTTTTAAGCCCGATAGATCTTGAAATTGTAAAAAATAACACAAAAAATTAAATTGTAATCAACAATTTTTTTTTATTCGAAAGATCAATAAATATCATTTCAGCCATATGGGCACCGCGGTTGTTCTTAATGAAATGCATTCTGGACGTCCAATTTTGGCCCTCTATTTCGAGCTCTGCTGGCCGTATGTCACGAATAACACGAACAATGCTGGCCTCCAAGGCCTCAATTGTTGCTGGTTTATCAGCATAAACCAGTGACTTTACGTAGCCCCTTAGGAAATAATCGAAAGGTGTCAAATCGGGCGACCTTGAAGGCCAATTAACAGGTCCATTTCTCGAAATCAACTTATCGACAAATTTTGATTTTAATAAGTTGATGGTTGCGGTCGCCGTATGCCACGTAGCGCCATCCTGTTGAAACCACATCTCATCCGGATCAATGTCATCCATATTTTCAAACAAAAAATCATTGATCACGGTGGATTCCTGCGAACGACGTCGAATCGATAAATTTGGATCTTCTTCCACACTTTCGTTTAGAGCGGCGATATTCTGTTCAGTACGCACATTCCTTCGACGTGTTGATGTTATTGCATCCTCTAGAGAATATGTGGTACGAAATCTATCCACAGTTCGACGGATGGATTGGTCGATTCCATGACATTTGCTCGAAAAATATTTGCTCGAAAAACATTTTCTCGAAAAATATTTGCTCGAAAAACATTTTCTCGAAAAACATTTGTTTGAACACATTTGCTCGAACAACAATTACTCGAACGACATTTCTGGTAAAATAAATAATCGAAAAATTCTTCAAAAAAATCGCGCATTTTTTTGAAGAATTTTTCGATTATTAAATTTACCAGAAAATGATTTTTGAATATTAATTAAAGGCTATTTTTTTTGGATTTTTAATTAAATATTTAATTTTTTTTGGTTATTTATATAAAACAGTATTATATGCAATTGCAGTTAAATAATCGATGCTTTCCATAATTGAATATTTCTCAGCAACATTTTTGATTCTTTTATCTAAATCCGGATATTTTTTGTGTTTTGGAGGCATTGGAGTTCCAGCAAGAATTTGCTCGAGAACTATTTCATTGTTTGATTGTTCTTTTTGGTTGAATTTTTTCAAAAAAAAATCAACAGATGAATGTTCACAACCAACTAACCGGGAAAATCCATTCTGCCAAATTTAAACGCAGTTATTTGTTCGAGCGGAATCTTCTAGTGTTGCAGTATAAGCATTCCACGATTCAATACAATACCTGGGATTGCGCCTACCAGTTTCGTTTTTGGACCGCACATCAAATCTGCCGATATAATTATAAACAAATTAATCCTATATTTCATTAGCTTCTTCTGGGATAACATTGATTTCGGCCGGCGGCACAAATGCAACTGATAAAATCATACGAATTTTATGAACGAACACTGCATCCTGGTCATATTGAGCTTTTAAGCCCACCTGACATATTTTGCGATATAAACTCTGGCCTAAATGAAAGAAGCAAAATTTTTGTTGAGCATCTGGAAAAGATACGGAAACTGCGTTTATAATAGCTTGTTTAAAATCTGACATTAAATGCAATGGTTTTAAATAAACATTTAACAATTTTAACTGTTCGAATGACCTTTTATATGATTCAGTTAATTTGTTCGGTAATAAGACTTGAGTAATGGCTTTTCTTTTATCCCATGTATGGTAAAAAGTTGATTAAAAATTAACGGTACTGTTTTAAAAGCACCGTCAACCCCGAATCGTACAGCAAAAATGGATCATCGTGCAGAGTAACATTACATTTTTCTTGTATAGTTAAATCAATTAACGATTTCGGAATAACAGCATTTCCTTGTCTTTGTCTGTGAATTGTGCGCTGCATGGACGGAATATTTATGACAACAGTAGATTCAGCAATAATATGTTGTGTATTAATATTTGTAGATAGTGCTCTCTTTTTAATTTCAGTAAGGGTTTTTCTAACACCAACATTTGCTGAATTGCCAGCATGATTATGCTCTCCAACTTTCTTTATAATAACATCCATCACCTTTGGTATTAAATCGTGCTTTACATCGATTTTGCCGATTATTCGTGCATACCCAGTACGTAACATCATTATGGTGTTTATTTTTAATAAATACATAACCATCTACTAGGAAGCAAGGCTTATTTTTTGTTGTTTTTAAATTATCCATACTGGTCATCTACAAGGTTAGAGTTTTATTTTATTTTATTTTAAAGTTTGTATATTTATCTTCTTACCAAAATTGTTTAATTTTTATATGTTGAAATAGTAAACATTAATGTTGAACTAATAAATATTTTGGTTGAAAACATAGACTACTTATTTCAAGTTGTTTTTCGAGAAAATGTTTTTTGAGCACATAACTTTCGACTAAATGTTTTTATAGAATATTTTTTCCGAGTAAGTGCCTGGGTACCGTGTTACGAATTGCGCAACTTGGCTTAGTTTACTGGCTAATTTCTTCTCAGCGCGGGCGTGCGTTACTTATCAGCTTCCAATAACACAATAAAATACACCACCAATAATTTATTTCTTCACTTTTTGCGTAAATAATTTTTCACAATATTTTCACAAACATTTGTTTTTGCCTTTATGAACCGTCTGACAAAACAAAAACAATTCAAAATATCAATTTCTGTCTAAGTTTAATTTTTCCACACAACACCAAAAAAAATTGTTTATTCAAGACATAACAAAACGGTACCAAACTCATGGTCAAACTTTTCAAATAAAGAAAACGTTTATTGAATTCTTTTTTTTTTTTTTTGTATTATAATTTTAACGATCACAAAATATACATTAACTTTTAATTAATTTTTATTTGTTGATGATAATATATGATTAATAATTTTTTTCTTTCTTCCATATATTTTTGTTTTATTTTTATTTTTTTTTTAAATAAACAATAATTTTGTTTAATTATTATGTTTTTTAATGATTATGAATTATTAATTGGTTATTTTTGCTTAAATAATTATATTTTTTTTATCACGTAATATGCTATCACTTATTTAAAAACAAAGATGTCAAATTAAACATGTTTATATTTTAATAACATATAAATTATTTTTACTGGAGAGTAATTAAAATAACTAATTTTTTTTTTTTTTTTTTTGTGACTTCTGCTTTGACTCTTCGATCACTGATCACTCTTTTCCAAAAAAACATTTATTTTTCGAGTGGGATGGTTAAATCCCCCTCTCCAACTTTAGTTACTTATTCTTCTAAAAACAAATTTACCCATCCAATGTACGATTTTTGGCATAATTGTTAAATAAGAGTCCTCATTGGGTACTCCTCTCTATGTTATTGTTAAAATATTATTACTATTTTATTTTTCATTTTTGTCTTGCTATTGAACGGACCATAAAATGTTTTATGGTAGGGTTTCTTAATTCTATTTTAACTATTGAATCTTAACATCTAAATATCTAAGGTATATAAAAAAAAATTATTGTTACGTAAAATAGTTTATGGTTTTTACAGCTGTTAAATGATCCTTTAAGATCGGATTGCATTAAACATGCAAAAAACTTATTGCAACGTAAAATAGTTTACGGTTTTTGCAGATGTTGAATGATCCTTTAAGATCTAATTGCATTACACATAAAAAAAACTTATTTCTATGTAAAATAAAAGAACTTATTGCTACGAAAAATAATTTATGGTTTTTGCAGCTGTCAAATGTGTAGTCTAAAAGCAAAACGTGATCTTGTCCATTAAATGCCATTCTAAGAAAATTTAAAAAAACTTCCTGTGTATTAAGGAAACAGAAAATGATATCTCCGACACTATTTATTAATCGATTACGATAAAATGGCATTAATAAAGTATTTGACATATATTGAAAAATAATTAATTACAAGATATAATAAATTCAAAAATGGATAAGGATAGTTTTGCGATGCACAAATGGATAAGGTAGATTTTGCTATGAATCGATCTGGATAAGGTATATTTTAGTGTAATTAAAAATGAACAAATTATTTTTGATTTCTGTAATCAAACTTTATTTTTTAAAATATTAAATATTATTACATTCTAAAATGGTTAACTCATTGCGCATTAGGAACTTTACTAAAATAAAATTAACAAAAAATATTACTTCTCCATTGCTGATTATAATAATTTTTTATATTTTTATATTATTATTTTTCAAAGCCTGAGTTGCAGCTCCTCTTCTACTGGTTCGCAATTTTCTTCTTCTACCTCTTCTATCATCTGTTCCGCTAGTTCAGTTGACTATAGAATATTTCTATAGAATTCGAGTTCCTCATTTAACAGCCAATTGTCCCCATAGTGTTTTTCCAATAAAGCGGTTACGTTTTTAAGCTTTTCAGCTTTTATTGATACGTTATGAGGCAGTACACTTACTGCAATGTTTTGAATCTTTTGTCCTTTCTTAAGAACAGATTTGGCTATTCCCTGATCGGATTTGTAAGCACCGCTCCACGAATGGTTATTGATCGGTTTGGTGAAAGTCTTATCACAAACCGTTTTGAAGCATTGAACTTAAAATTTCACTGCCCAGGCGGTTTAATTGCATCAGCCGCAGCCTTCGTCCAATTTCTCACTAAACAATCTGGAGTCCCAAGATGGACAATAGTACCAGTATCTTCATATAATTGGCAATATTCCTCCGGTTTAACGATTGTTTCTCTGCGTTTTACTTTTTTCTCTAATTGAGCAAAAACTCTGTCCGGCGGTATAAACGAATGTCCAGGTACAGGAAACACAATTTCGATCTCTTCAACGGATTCGGAGCTTCCATGGTCAGCCAATATGAGCACATAGTCATCATGGCACTATTTTTATTCTGTGCGCCACAGCCATCACATATAAATCTAATTTTTTTAATTTTACAGTTAAAATTTGTGGTTTGCAGTCGATGGTGGACTGCTGATGATACTTCATTTGACCCTTTTGGCCGATGGTTTTCAGTCCAAATATACAGAAATACATTATCTTTCTGTAACTTTGACCGTGACGACCCTTGTACGATTCCTAAATTAAACAAATATAATTGTCTGCGGTAATACGCTGCCTGATCTGCAACTTTCGGTAGCAACATATTTTTCTGGCAGAAGAAAGAAAATATTTCCATATGTTCGTCTTCCTCCCTAGCCAAAGTGTAGCAGGCTTTTGCCCTTAACTTATGTACTCGCGACGTCGTAATTAAAACTGACCGTGTCTGTCGATCTGTTTCGCATATTAGCTGTTCCTTAAGAGCTAGACAAGTGCTGCAGACATCGCAAGATGGTGCTTTAAAACCTATATTAAAGCTCCTATTAAATATGTGGCGGAAGTAGCTTCGCTTTACTTCCATCGCTGGAAAGTCAACGGTGAACAACTTATAAAGCTTATTAATGGACAGTTCACTAGACAAGTATTGTCGTTCTGCGATAACAGATCAACAGTAGTGTTTCTCTAAAACCTAGAACAAACCAAAATAAACAACGAGGTAGTAATATGAAATAATATATAATAATTACCTGAAATCGTTTGACGAAATCGATTATAGCTTCCCTTTTGGCATTAAATTTGGTTGATATACGGTCGCCCCCACGTCTTTCTGTTGGTGCTGTTTTGAGGTCAACATGTCTTCTTGTTACCCCTTTTATTCTTATTTTTGTTATACCCAAAATGTTCGTAAAAGTATATTGACATATTCTGACAAGCTTAGAGTTGTTTTTTCTCATCAAATATTCAACGCTGAACTTTTAAGGAGGGCCACCTATACCTCGACGACGCTTTGGTATATTTATTTTAGTATGCAACAATATAAAAGAATCTTGCGAAATTTTATCTTTGTATTTGTAAAATGAGTCCGAAAAACTCAACGCATCAACCTCCCTAATTGTTTTGTAACTGAAAATGGTACTCTTATGTGTACACTTTGGCAGTTTAGGTAAACTTTTGCGAGAATACCTAAAATTTACGAGATTTTAAATTAATAGTAAAACAATTGTAATTAAATTCGGTTACCGTTCTGTCTCTTATTTTCTGTTGTTCCCGTTTCCAATTTTTTTTATTTAGCACCAATTTTCTGGCTTTTTCACCGTTCACTACATTTTTTGCGAAATTATCCATTTCTAACGTCTTTTTTTATAAAATAATCTTGACTATACTCATTAAAATGTCGATTAATACTGCTGATCACCTGTCAATTCGATTAATACTTTGCCGATCACCAGATTTTATTCTAACGGAATAAAAAGGGGTAAGGTACATTTTGCTTTATTAAAACAAATATGTATATGGGATACGGTGTATTATGCTGTAAATATTTTTTATTTGGATAAGGTAACGTTTTGCAGCAAACAATCATATGGAAAAGGTAAGTTTTTGATTGTAGTACCAGTTTTGTTCAAATTTTTAAAACGGGATAAGAAGAGTTTTGCAAGGTATGTGTCATTTCCATAGGTGCCCCTTTTCATAACGAATCGAACGACATCTATAAGTCAAAAAAACATTTTTTGGTGGAAGAGTATGTTTTGCTTTCAACCTACACAAATGATCCTTTAAGATCTAATTGCATTACACATACAAAAAATTTATTGCAACGTAAAATAGTATTTTCTTTTATTCCTCCTTTATAATGAGGACCATAATTAATATTTAAGAAAAAGAAAAAAAAAATAATAAGAAACGGCAGAACTTCCCGTTTCAACCGGCTTGCTCAGATTGACGATTATGTGCGCCATAAAAATCACGAAGTCGTCTATAAGTTGCACGAATCGATGACTAATTTTCAAAGTAAATTTTAATAATTTCGTAGCGTTGTTCAAGCGTGAGTCTATTCATGATGATTTGCCAGAGTATACTGAGAGCTGACAGTATATTTTTCATAAAAATTTAATTTTTTGTTTTATTTTTTACAATTTCAAGTTCTATCAGGCTTAAAAAAAACAGCCTTTATATAACGCCCTAGTGGAGTCAATAATATTGTAGGTGATATCCAGTTGGGGTGGCACATATTTTAGTAACATTAAGGGTCTATATATTGCCCAGAAAAGGATAATTAAATTAATATACCATCTTCCTCAGTCAACACCTTCAGTTCCTATATTTCGACAACTAAATTTACTACCACTTAGATATCTTTACATATTTAAAGTCTTAAAAATGTTTTTTTACCGCATTTAAAAAAAAAATCACCCATTTATTAATTGCGTGGCTGAAACAAATCATATTCACACCTTTTTTCCTTTATGTTTTCACTTTTACACATTTGACTTATAAAAAAAAATTAATAATTCTCAACTGGTTTCTTATATTTTGGTTTTTTTATTTTTTTCTAAGTACTATGATCCCAAAATCCAATACTAGAAACAAATAATAAAATAATAAAGTATTTTAAAGAATTATAAATATTTCTCTAATTATTTTTTTCTATTTTTAGTAGCACAAAGCCGATATATTCCTGCGAACACAGTTAGTTATACGGGCGCAAAAAGTGTATATACCGTCACTTACGTACTCCGTACCTTTTTTTTTTTTTTTGTTGAACCTGTATGTAATATAGCTGCGCTATACCTAATTACCAAATTTTTCCTATCTGCTATTACTAAAAGTAGTGTGATATGGGAATTCACCAAAATTAATGTTCGACACTTTACTAAACTCAATTTAGACAACTCACCCGATAATTTAGTGTAACATTGTGGTGTAAAATCACTCGAATTAAAATCACTTAAAGATTTTACCACAGGTATCTGCAAATATGACCAAAAATACAATTTTACCAATGACTTTATAGAAGAAAACACAGACAAAATATTCTTACCGTTTTCATCTAAAGACTTTACACTTTACTATCAGTCTATTATGCTTGGTATAATTAATAAATTATGCATCCGTATTATTTTTCACAAAACACTTTGTTTTTTATTTATAATAATCACTGTATGGCTTTACGAAATAAAGTGAACAAGTTAACGATTTATTTCCAAATTGATGTATAATAGGTACCTATGTACCTAGTATTATATCTGTGTTCCAACACGGTATATACATATATACACAGACAATACATAATAGATGTATAGGATTTCCATTTCAAATTAAACCATTTAAAGTTCAATCGAAACTTTTTCTAAACCAAACAAAACCTTTTCCAAACTTTTATTTCACCATAAATTAAAACTTTTCCAAATTCAAACGAAAAAAATTAAATGGAGGTGTGGTTTTTTTTCAATTTTTGGAAACATTTTGTATTAAGTAGTTATATGTAAACCTTATACTTTTTAAGATATTTGCAAAATAAGTTTTCTGGACCAAAGGAGTGGCCACTTCCGGTTAGCCGATTTGGAGTAAAACTCACTGGGACCTCCCAAT
This sequence comes from Tipula vernalis, assembly GCA_958295665.1. NCBI lineage: Eukaryota > Metazoa > Arthropoda > Insecta > Diptera > Tipulidae > Tipula > Tipula vernalis. The sequence continues at coordinate 292,204,307 of OY282558.1, read as the reverse complement.
TTATCAAAAAAGCTTAAATCTGAAGTTCCAATTCGATTGGTTAAACCATCTGGGCTGTAGAGAGGACACAGACTGACAAACTGACAGAGAGACACCATTTCGAAACCCACTTTTTCGGACTCAGGGGACCTCAAAACAGATAAATCTCTTAAAATCTCAAGATCCAAAATTTTTATAATTTCGAAAAGTCTTGCTCAATGGGATTTAGCATCGGCGAATAAGGTGAAAGAAAAATAAGTTCAGCAGAGCATAATTTCGCCATATTCCTGATTTCTACAGTTTTATGAATGGCCGCATTATCGAATTCTTATTTTCTCCAACAATTGCCGTAGAAATGAACCAAATTTTAGGCTATTGCAGTTTGAGTTTGCAAGAATATTATGGTGAACCACAATTAGCGTTACGTTCCTTCCACGAACTGTTGGAACAACCACATTTGCGTATCATTCCTATACGTGACCTAGCTCTAGGCCGCATCAGATGCAAATTAAATCCAGTTTAATTAATAAAAAATATTTCGCTGCGATTTTCTATAAAATTTAGAGCACACTCTCTCCCCAAATCTAAAGTTCTTCGCTCATTTAACTTATCAACCTCAATTGATACTTCACTGATGGTTTTGCCTTCTTCATACTGCTGTATGAAGATTTTCTTCTGCTGGCAAGAAATTTTTGAATAGCTATCGCGTCTACGAATCGTTTCACCTTCACTTGTTGAGGTACTATTACTCATTTTATTTATCTATATTTATCTATATACATATATATAACAATATTAAGTGCTACCAATAATCTTCGATTTAAAGTTCAACTTGTACTAGACTCTAACAATTACATAATGCAATAAAATGCTAAAACATTTCGAAGGTAACCAAATTTGCAGTTTTGATTGAAAACAGTACAATTTACTTGTAAATAAAACTCCGCTCCAAGGCCAATCACTTTTTTTTAATATTATGTATCTTTACTAGCTGACCCGGCAAACGTTGTTCTGCCATATATTATTTCTAGTGAATATTTTGGTTGTTAAACAAAAAATAACAACAATGGTTTACCCACGATGGTTTAATAGTCCGTGTGAAAAACATGGTGTGCCAAAATCTAAGCCGCAAACAGATATCATTTGGCCTTGCGACTTATTAATTGCCATTGCGAATGCCAATCTAATAGGAAATTGAAGGCGTTTGAATTCAATTGGCACGTCTGTGCGAATTATTGGAATTCGTGGCAGCAAAACATTTTCGGTGTGGAATTTGCCATTCAAAATGGTGGCTCTTATAATGTTTGTCATCTTTTTTAATGATCAATCGCGTGCCATTGCACAGCCGTGGTGGGTTCAAATTCCTAAGTAAAATAACCGGAGATACAAGTTTCAGTCGTCGAAGATGTGGTAGCATGCCTGGCAAATCCAGTGAGTTCAAAACTCTGTTGGATAATTTACAGCTTCATTGGCATCGCAAACTTTATCGAGCGATTTGTATGATACCAAGTCGCCTGGCAAACGACTGCTGTATCTTGAAATTTAAATAGCGGACGTCCACATTTTTTGCTGCCAACATGGCTCTTTCTGCCAGCCACGCACGATTTATGTATTGTGTGCGTATACATCGGGAAATATGCGGTCAATGAGAGCATTTTGTGAATCAACGATTGTGCAGAAATTAGCTTGTAGCATTTGGACGCGAATGTTAATTTTTAGCTGCACTTTTTCAACATTACGCCACAGTGGCGATGATTTCAATAAAGCGTTCATCTCATCCAGCCATTCCACACGAGTCGCGCTTACGCTGTGGCATTTCCTCGTCTCTTACCACTTTGCACTGTTTCTGCCTATAAATAAAATTTAGTTTATAGGCAAAAACAGTCAGTGCAAAGAAGTAAGAGGAAATGGGAAATGTGGAATGGGTTGATCCGTTGAATTTCCGTGTGGAATGGGTGATCAGCGTACATTGAACGTGGAATGATGGAACTGTTTGTCTGAAATAACCTGAAAGGAGTAACAGAGTGCCGCCGAATAGTTTGTCATTATTTTTTATATCTTTGAGTGTTCTGCTCAACGCCTCAAGTGAATGTTTGTTTGTCATAGTGCATTCATCCCAGATGATAATTTTGCATTGTTTCAGCACTGTGCCCATGGACGATTGTTTTTTTATGTTGGGTTATTTTGAATATTCAGTGGCAGCTTAAATACTGAATGAGCTGTTCTGCCTCCATACAATAAAGTTGCTGCAATGCCAGATGATGCAACGGCCAATTCGATGCCATTATTTGATCGTATTTCGGCGAGAATTAGCGGAATGAGAAATGTTTTACCAGTTCCACCTGGTGCATCAAAAAAAAAGAATCCATATTGTCCCGCCGAAACTGCCAGCATAATGCGGTCGTAAATGATTTTTTGTTCATGAGTCAGTAGTGAGACATTGCGAGTAACAATCGCTGCAATTTATGCAGTATCGTACTGCAGTTCACGATGTATTTCGGTGTACATTAAATCAGATGCACTTCGATTTGGTGAACTCATACCGAAATGACTGAGTGATAAATTGGTAATGAAGACGCAAAGATCCTCGATAGCAATCAATGCTTCATTGTACATAGTGTCGCTGAACGTAATCGTTAGATCGTTGCACCGTGTACGAATTTGATGCAATATATCATTTGATACAATATGTCATTGAATCTTTGTGCTTTGTGCAACGTGTCTGCTCATCCCGGGAAACATGTAGTCAACACTAAAGCGAATAGTAGCCGAATTTATGTTGCTCTCAATGCTACTTCAGCAAGCATATCGTCCCCGTGATTGTCGTCTTCGAGCAAGCCGAGTGCAAGCCATGCAGGCACCTTTATATGTTGGATACTGTTGTCCATTCACTTGGCGTGTTTCTTGGAATGACAATAGGCCGGTGACATTAACCAACAATAGTCGCAGATGGAAGCACTCAATCTGCCTTGGAGTGACTGTATATACTCGGCCCAAAGTGTTTGATTTGAATAGGCTGGAGCACGCATCAATTAGTGCGCCTTGCTTGCGGGGCATCCATTTTTTTATTTGGTTTAATGTGAAATAGCGTGGTACTTCGGAATAGAGTAGTGTTCGTGCAAAGGCACCGAAAGTATCCGCACGATTAGGCAATTTGAAAAATTCCGTGATTGTAGTTTTTTGGTGGATTTATGGCACGCTCAATTGCTGTCTCGTTGGTGAAAAATAAGCGCTGGCCGTTTTCAAGATGTACGGCTAAATGTATAACTGCTGGGTCCCGTTCGTGAATTTGGAAATCAAAGATACGCCAGACACCTTCATTGGAGCTGATGTATCGACCAATTTGGTAGCGTATTATTTCGTCATTGTCATTCAATCGAGGAGCATTCAGATCGGTATTTTGAATTTGAAACACAGCCATATCACCGCCTTTATTCACTTACTTGCAAATGTATTTGATGCTCTTCACCGAACTGCAGAACTCATTATTAATATGAGCATTAAAGGTTTTGGTCAGCAAAGGCGAATATGGTACCACCCAACGATTTTCAATGTCAGTGTCTGCGTTGTTGATATTTAGTGTAAATGATTGTCCGCCATTATCAGTATTGCTTCGACGATATATTGGATATCCGTCGACATTTGGGATCGTGTCGTTGGTGAAATCTTTAGGAAAACACTTTGTAAATTTTCCATCTGCCATGCAAGGCGATAAACGATTGAAATTACCGCATGGTCCATGAATCATCTCTGTGATAACAATATCGAACAGTAGTTGATCAGTATAGATGGATCTGGAATTTCCGCGGAAATTACACATGTGTGCATGAGGTAATCTTCGCTTTTGCCATTCACATGAATACATCCAGCAACGTGTGGGACCGAATACGTGTAATTTTGGAATGAAGCTCATTAAAGACTTCAATTTTTGTTTGAACACACGTGCTGTAATGTCACGACGATGTATTGCATTTTAGCCTGGCAATAGCAGAGATGTAATCTCCTGCCACTTTGGATTACATGTAAACATGATAAATAAGCACGAAAGTCATAGAATCATGTATGTATTCTTGCATATGACGTGGACTGCCTACGTACGATGATGGTAGAATGATAGAGTTACCAATTTCAACGGTGTCGACGTCGCTCATGATAGCGTTTCGCAAATGAATGTATTCTTCCGCACGCAGCTTCTGATGATTGTCGTATTAATCGGAGTCGTTCGCTCTCTACCTTCGCGTACCTGTCGACCATGAATTATTGGCACAACTCATGACGTCGCAGAATGTCGTTGTCCTGACCGCGTCGAATCATCATACGATATACGCTTAAAAATCCATCAAGCTCACTTGTTGCTTAATGTTTATGCAATATCCGTCTTGTCCCTTCCAGAAAATTAGCGGATATTGGAGAGCGTCGTATGAACGGTGTGTGTCGGCGATAAACTCCAGATTATTGTTTATGCTTCGAATCACGATTTTTCGCGTCGAGGTGCGGTCGCGAAGCATGATTCCAGCAACTTCGGCAACAACAGGCACATTGAATCTACGCACGTGCTCTCCAGCTGGTGATTTATCAGGATTGATGGCAATAGCTTGATTGTCACTTTTCAATTCGTGCATATGTGGTTTGAAGATTTTCAATAATCCATTGTGCTCATTCAATAGGGCGTCTAGTTTGCCGAATTGAGGTGATTGTAGCCGCAACGTGCATCCACACGATTGATGTCCTCACCGCCCATGAAGTAAATTTGTAAAAATGCATGTGGTTCGTTTGGCATTGGCAGCAATGAGCCTACTTTGTGGTACACTTGGCCTTTGATTTTGAACGTTAAATTGAACTGTTGACCATTTGCCGCAGTATTGTGAACTATTTGTGCGAATGGGCTTCAGGAATATGTCCAAGTCTTCGAATGCGAAGTGAATGAATGAAGCGGATGTAAATGCTCGATGTACTTGTTGGCGTTGTCGGTCATTTGCTCTGCGTGTATTAACTAAGAATCGGCGCGCTTGTCTCCGTTCTAATTGTCGTTGTTTATTTCGGTAAGCTCGTGCCTCTTGTAATTGGGATGCACGCAATTGCGACATGCTCACACGCACATTTTCGTTATCTTGTTGAATTTGTTCGTCTGTTCTTTCTGCTCTACTATTTCGCATGTTTGTTGCTTTATTCGTTCGACGGCCAAATGGGCGGGCCCCTTTTCGTAACTGACTTGCGAATATATGGATGAAAGTTCGATGAGCTGGACGTAGCGCCATCTGTCATTCAACAACATAAATAATTTCGTTACTGTTCATACAAAATTACTAAAATCACGATTAAAAAATGGGAGGGTGGGGTAGGAGGGTAAAAATTTGAGGATATAGGTATTTTTGATGCCAAATCAAAAAAAAAAATGCGAAAATTTTTTTTTCTAAAAAAAATAGAAATAGAAAACAATTTCTGGATAGGGACCCTAATCACCTAGCGGTATGAAATATACTTTACGACCTATTGCCCTACCTACCAAATATACATAAAACATTTAATAAACATCGGTCGAGCCGTTTCGGAGGAGTGCGACCACAAACACCGTGACATGAGATTTTTATATATTAGGTAATAATAAATTAAAGGCCATAACTGGCCCATATAATATCTAAAGATTCCAATTTCAAAATAAATATTATAATGCATGAAGTTCTTAACCATTTGTTTCACCTAAATCGAAGTCATGAGAATAATAAAGTTTAGACAACGTTTTGCCCCACTGGGCTACATTCAAAGACATTGTTTATAACGATATTTTTTTTAGTTTCTTTCGGTTTTGAAATAGTTTTATTTTATTTTGAAAAAGTTTGATTTGAATTTGAAAATGTTTTGTTTGGTCTCGAAATAGTTTTACTTGGTTTGGAATAGGTTTTGTTTGTTTTAGAAAAAGTTTCGATTGATTCATTTATTTATAAACTTTGCACGCAGCGGAATCCTAATTGTGGCGAACAAAATAATTATCATCATATTTACGTACGTGTATACTAATGAATAGGTGAATACAACCAAATGTATCACAAATAGCATAGATCGGTTGCACCACGCGAAAATCATTGTTGACCTAGGTAATGTACTACAACAACACAAACATCAAGAATATAGGAGATCATAAAAAAATGTAAAAATTAATAAAATCAGGATGACTAAAAAATTCTACCAATCTAATCGGATGCAAAAAGGCAAAAATAATCAAAAATGTTATATGTATCGCAATTGTTAAATGATAGAATTGACAGTCGTAACAATTCACCTCTAGAAATAGACAGCCTTCTTTCAACCAATCTTTACAACAACATTATTTGACATTATTCAATGATTAGTTTTTTCAATTCCAAACAAATTCAAACTATAACAAAAAATGTTAAATTTCAACCCTTCTATAAAAAAGTTTAACCCTCCCACAATATATTTTATGGTATGATTCGCCTGAAATGCTTTCTGAAAGATTTAAAGAATATTGCGCTTTTTTAACAAGGCCATCAGTTGATTATTTTCCGATAACGACCAGGTGGAATCTCGAATTGTCCCTGAGGTGATTTTGTGTGGCCTTGGACTTTAGCACGTTGGCAGGATAAACAAGACTGAGCCCAATTGTATGCGTCCTGGTTTATGTTAGGCCAAAAGTAGCGAGCAGTAATCAATTTACGAGATGCACGGACGCCAGGATGTGAAATGTTAGTAATGTGTCAAAGATGGTTCGGCGTAGTGGTTCTGCGATGTACGGGCGATTGTTACCAGTAGTTGTTTCCCTGACGATTTCGAGGCCAGGTAGTTTGAAAAGCTCTAGTTTCATTGATGAACTAGTGTGACATTCGGAACCAGAAAGTAAATTCTGAAGTTCTAGATCGGCTTTTTGTGTTATTGCGATTTTGTGCAAGTCGATGTGAGTTTCGACTGTGGCCATTTCGTTGTAGATAGTGCGGGATAGCGTGTCCGCGACAACGTTGTCATGTCCGCGAATATGCTGAACATCCGTGGTAAATTGACTTATGTAATCCAAATGGCGAGATTGCCTTGGATTACGTTCAGTTTTTGACTGAATCGCTCTAGTCAGAGATTTGTGGTTGGTATAAATAGTAAAGTCCCGACCCTCGACAAAATATCTGAAGTGTTTGACTGCCAAATATATTGCGATTAATTTGGAGAAGAGTTTTTTGGAGAATAATTCCAGTGGTTCCCAATACTCGTTATTGTATTGTTGTGGTACAGCACCGGCAGCAGTGTTTGACGCGTCATTGGTTAAGCTGAGCTTTGAGATGCTCAGTGGGTATGCCTGTGTCTTGGGGTTTTTGAGTAAAGCTACCAAGTGGCTGTAAATTGGTGCGAGTATTTCAGCGAGCTTTGGTCGTAAATCGGTGGTAGTAATTTACCATACCGATGAATCGCTGAATACTTTTATTTGGAGCTGGGAATTCCCTAATGGCGTTAATTCGTTCTTCAGACGGCAGAATGCCATTAGGGGTTATCTTGGGGCTGAGGAAATCCAGAGTGGATGCGCCAAAGACACATTTTGAACTCTTAATGTGCACGTCGAACTGCTGTAGTGATTGTTTTGCAATACACTAATTTTGCGGTTAATTTGGTCATAATACAATATTTAAAAAAAGGACTAAAACATTTAATTTTAGTACAACATTTTTTGCGTTCGCTACATCGCTTTTTATTTTGGTTATGCAACGATAGTACAGTTCAACACAGCCCGTCAACCAGATAATAGAGATACAAAATACTGCACCACAATAAATATAATAATAAAATGTTAATACTAATTCATACTATTTATGTATTTATAATTAAATAAAGTTTAAATCAAAATAAAATGAATTATAAAGTTTATAAATAAAAAATACGTGTATAGTTTATTAATAAAATAATTACAAATGTGTTTTATTTATTTGCACGTAATAATACAGTGAGCAGGCCATTACACTGCATTAGTTTCTGGAATAGCAGTTCCAGGTGCTTTTTGTGTTGTTCCTCAGTTTGTGAAGCCACAAGAATGTCGTCAATGTAGACGGAGACAAAGTCTAATTCACATACGACTTCGTTCATGAAACGCTGAAACGTTTGTGCGGCATTGCGTAGACCGAATGGCATTCGGATGAACTCGTAGAGGCCAAACGGGGTCATGATTGCCGTTTTGTGAACGTCTTCAGATGCGACGGGAATTAGGTGGTATGCTCTGACGAGATCTATTTTTGAAAAACTTTTGAATCCATGCAAGTGAATAGAGAAATTTTGGATGTGGGGTATCGGATAATGATCAGGTGTTGTCATCGTGTTTAATCGTCGATAATCTCCACATGGTCGTCAATCATAGATAGGCTCTGCTGTGAGTAAAGGGAATTGTTTGAGCAGAGTGCCGTAGCCATTGTTGACCGTGAAATGAATCAGTATCGGTGTGTTGACTTGAACCATTGTGGCATTGATTGAAAGCTTAGTTGCTGAATCAACCAAACGTTTGTTTTTCAGGTCAACAAGTAGTCCGAATTTACTAAGGAAGTCGGCGCAAATGATCGGACGATTCACTGCAGCTAAGGTAAAAGCTGCATTAAGGTTGTCCGAGATCCACCTGAAGCAACTGTGTGCCGTAGGTGTGGATAGTAGTACCATTACAATGCAATAGTTTACAATATAATTACGATAGTTTACAAGTTTTTTGTTTCCGCATCGATTTTTTGAATTGATACGGTCGGCCGCACCGAACTTTTGTGATTGATTTCGTCGACCACGCGACTGACTACGGCTTCGGAAGAAGTTTTAGCACGGTGGTGCTATCGTAACACAAACACACGATTAATTATAGTACACACTGAACGATTAATTATTGTACAAGCAGGAGAAGCAAATGAATTATTTTATTTGGTCTCTCGCTGCACTGTAGTGTTTAACAAAATGCTGCACAGTGTTTAACAAAATGAATTTCTGTGTGTTGTGTTGCTTATTGGTTGAATAGGTGTTTTCGTATAGTTCGCGTGTGAATTGACTTGTAGCGATGAGGGAATTTAAAATGTACGAATGAATGTTTTGATGTACGAGTAAATGAATGACTATGAGTATTTCTTATGATTAGATAAGTACGAAATATGAGTAATTGATTGTTTTTTCAAGCCGAGCTAATCGATCCTCAACTGAACCAGTTCCACACAGTTAAAAAAAGTTGTCATATACATTATTAATTATATCGTATATACATCCAAAACATAATTATAATGTATTTCGAAGTACTGCTCTTTCGAAAATATTTTCATATTTATTTTATCGAAAAACGAAACTATTTGATATTAAATAAGGTATGCAATATGTCTTTATAAGGAGCAAGAATTATCGCTTTTGATAATATGTTACTGCGAAACCCAAAATGTCTAATTAAGAAATTAAGATCAAACTACACCTCATTTCAATTTTTCTTGTACTTTATTGAATATAGCAGTTATTCAATATAATTTATAACTAAATGAAACGCGAGTAATATTTTATTCAATAAATATTTAATTATTTATTAATTTTATACAAAAATTTCAACTTAAGAAATAATTTATCAATATTTTTAAACATTTTTTACATTAGTTGCTATTATATATGAATTATTATTATTATGGCAAGTTTTTGATTCAAAACGTTTTTTATAAATAATATCATTACATGCCACAATTAAAGGTTTGCTGTTTTTAAAAATAATTATGTAGGCACAGTAAAATTTATTGTACACTCCTAAATATTCAGAAACATAGAAATAAAACTCGTCCTCAATTTGAAAAATGTCAATTATTTTATAAAATGTTCCAGTTTCATTTCGAACAAATTTGTTTTTTTGAATATAAAACCCCTTTTTATAATGAAAATTATTTTCTAGAAAATTGACTGAATAAACTGGTACATTGTGACTGAAATTTAAGTTATATTTTTCAGCATTAGCTACTAATTTATTTTTGCCGTGCTTAAATGTTTCCAAAAAATTGGTATCCTTAATATGAACTGCAACCATTTGTTGATGTCGAATTGCTAGTGATTTACACGCATTTATAAAATTTGATGTCATACTTTTCTTAAAATATTTATGTTTTCCCTCATACCGCATTGTCCACAAATGAATCAATGGACCCATATGTTGTATTACGCGAGGATAATGCAGTAAGAAATGTTGTTTGGGGGTTATTGATTTATTAAAAATATTAACAATAATATTTAAATGCATGGAGATAAGTTGTTTTCGCATTTCAATATCTTCATCAGTGATTTCATATGAAAATATTAATTTGATTATTTCTTGAGCACCCCTTTCCAAAACATTTTATGATCATTATCGTAAAAACGGTCAAATATAAAATTAAAATGTGTTATGAGACAGAACATTTGAATGGCGTTTTGGCCTAAGTTGGCTCTGTCTTTATTGATGTTAGATGGTTTCATCTTATTACAGAGATATCCATAATTAAAAGAGTTAATATAATCATTAATACTTTGTACTGTAACTTTTATTTCGGAAACTAGAAATTCAATCATATATTTTAAGATTAACGCTCCAAAACCTTCTAGGCAATCGTGCATTATATCGACACTAATATTTCGAGTTGCGTGGAAAAAATTTAGTTCATTTAAAGGTGTTATTCTTTTAATTCCTTTTGTGTAAAAATATCGACTTTTTGTCTCTGGTAGTTCACTGTCGAGGATATTATAGCATCCTTCATCTCTTAGTAATGATATATCTCCTTCTGTAGCCATACAGGTTGTTTTTTTATCCATTGTACAAAAACGACAAAAGAAAATAGTTGAAAATGATGATGTAAAGCCAAGCAAATCGTTAGCAGCTAAATTATCATGTGATAATGAAATTACTGAACAATTTATATTTCCAAGATGTGATACAAAAATTCCATCTGCTTCCAATTTTTTGACGTCATTTATAATAGGTTGTAAAACTGAATTTAAATTAAAATCTCCTTTCAAATCGTTTACAAAGAAAAGTGACACCAAATAAATAATTATGAGTTCAACACATGTGAGGTCATAAAAAAAAATTATTTTATTCTTTATTTTTTCTTTTACAATTTTTACATGTTAACTATTCTACGTTAAGATAAGAACTAACTTTTATTTAATTTATTTTCTTAAAGTTAAATTGATTATGTCTATAATATTCACGTTGTACATCGTCAGCTACTTTTGGTTGGTTCTAGTTACTCGTATGATCCTCATTGTTTTGTGTACGTCTTATGTTGCATTTCAAAATATGTGAAATGCAACTATGCAATTTGTTGGAATGTAGATTGAAACTATACACTTTATTGAGTTGCGATTATATACTTTGTTGGCATATAACTCCTCCGAAGGGGGGGGGGGGGTGGAGAAAGGGCGTCCTCGTCCTTTAGTTTTTGAGAAGCTTTTTGGGTGGTTCAGGGTCTCCAGTTAACACATTAATTGTGGTTTTAAATTGCGTTGCCTTTATACAACCCTATACAACCCTGGCTGTACCATTATCTCTTCGTTTAGTCTTTCGAAGTTTGGTACTAGCCAATCGCCATTCTCCGTTGTATTCAACGTTATAGTATGATTATAGAAGTTATTCTGAGGGTAATATCTATTGAATTTATAAATGCACTTATTCAGAGTAATTATATTGGACTTATAGTCTAATTTTGCATTCATCTTGGCCATGGATTCTGAACCTAGTATTCCATCGAAAAATTTATGGAATTGTAATTCATAAAATACTTGTGGTGGCATGTTTTTTACTAATAAATTTATTTTGACTTTATTATTAATTTTGTGAGTTCCTAGCAGATTTTCAACTATTGTTTTTTTGTCGCCTCTTTAAAAGTAGGCTTCATTAAACCGACTATTTCTGGTTTAATCACGTTTTTATTCGCGCCTGTGTCAATTAAAAGTGTTATTTCGCGCTTAAGATGTTCATTATAACACTTTAGATACGGGAGAAAATTTAGTCTTCCGTGCCCGAATTCTGTGTCCCCTGAAAATTTCCTGCGTCTTCTTCAGGATTATTTTCATCTGGTTCTTGTGGCAGATTATCTTCACTTTCTTGTGCGATCTCATGGTTATTGATTATGTTTTTGTTGAACGTTCTTCTAGATCTTATCGACTGATCGACTTCCATAGGAATTGGTGAATTTTTCACCGAATATGTCTGTTTCCGTTGGTTTGTCGGAATATAATCGTGGTTTTTTATAGTATTCGATCTATTTTGGTTCAATTGGTTTGGTTTTTGCTGTTGATAACTGGTTCGTGCCAGTATCTTGGAATTTTCAGAAATTAGTTCATTTGAACTAAACTTACATAGAAAGGCGTAAGCCTCTTCAATGTCTTTTGGCTTAGCCGCTTGGGCATAACCAAAATACGGCTTTTTCAATCCAGATACAAATGCAGCCAGTGCGTCTTCTTCTATAAACGCACATATCGTAGGCCATGCATTACTGTAAAGTTTATTTTGCCTAGACAGTGATTTAATACTCTGTACCGTTTCTTTAATTTTTTTAAAGTAAGTATGCACAGTCATTGTATCACTTTGTTTGTTAGCCCAAAGCTGGGACTTATAATAAGAAAGCTCTTGGCGGTCACCCAATGCTTCTATTAATTTTTTCTTGATTTCTATAAATGTTTGAGGGTTTCCAGCTAGACATAAAATGTCCTTTGCTTTCCCTTCAATTTTGTTCATTACGGATTGTATATACAAACCAAAATTGCTGGTCCGAGACCAATGGTTGGATTACTAGCAGGGTATCCTCAGCTGTTTTCAGCCAGGCTGCCAGTTGTTTCCGGTTCCCATCGAAATGTGGTATGGACTTAATTGGATCCGGGATCCTAAAATAAATATTATTATTATTATTATTATTATTATTAAAATAAATCTACCGCTGACATTTTTTCCAATTTCTTGTTGGATGTCATTTCAATATTATCTTGGGATTTTTCTTCCACTTTATGGAAAATTGAGTTCAGTCTTTCCTCTTGATACACCTGTGCTTCGCCAAGCTTTTTCAGCTCTTCAACGATCACATTTAATTGTGTAATTTCTTCCATTGTTATCTCGTTGAGATCGATATTCTGATTTGTATCGTACTTTTCGATTGGTCGTTTCTTTACCATAGACAAGGAAGATGTAATTGCGGAAAGAGCGAAACAATTTTGTAACTATATCTGTCTCTATCTTGTAGTGGACAGAATAGCCGGCAGGTTCACGTCTATCTTGTAGTGCGTGGTTTTGCCCAAAAAAAATTTGATAAATTAACTAAGTATCCACCTCTATGTTATAGCAGATAGATGTAAGACAGGTTCACGTCTATCTTGTAGTGCGTGTTTTTGTCTTCAGAATTTTAAATTCCTCTTAATTAATTTATTTAGTATAGAAATTAGTAAAATTTCTTACCTGATTTGCTGTCGTGGTTTGGTTCCAAGTGATGCTGGTTGTTTGTGGTGTGGCGGAACCGCGAGTCCTCTAGACGATTTTAATTTAAAAAAAAAATCTTCAGCCTGAGATGTCACAAAAATAGAAATACACTTTTCACAATTTCTTTTTTTTTTCACAACAATATTTTTGTTGAAATCTGTGACGGGTTCACTTTAAGGTAACTTTTATTCGTTACCTTTAGCACTATTTTTCACTACAAACACTTTCACTTGACCTTTAGGCTGCGCCAATTATGAGTTCAACACATGTGAGGTCATAAAAAAAAATTATTTTATTCTTTATTTTTTCTTTTACAATTTTTACATGTTAACTATTCTACGTTAAGATAAGAACTAACTTTTATTTAATTTATTTTCTTAAAGTTGAAATTGATTATGTCTACAATATTCACGTTGTACATCGTCAGCTACTTTTGGTTGGTTCTAGTTACTCGTATGATCCTCATTGTTTTGTCTACGTCTTATGTTGCATTTCAAAATGTGTGAAATGCAACTATGCAATTTGTTGGAATGTAGATTGAAACTATACACTTTATTGAGTTGCGATTATATACTTTGTTGGCATATAACTAAATATTTTGTAGCTTCGATTTTAAATGTTGAGGTAAGTTTACAATCGTAAAATAAATAGCACCGATTTTATGTATAATGGTTTTACTTCCTAATGCTTTCGCGATTTCGAAATCATCATAATAAAGCTGAATTAACACAACTGGCAATTTGAATTTATTCGCATAAGTTTGGTAAGTTTGCCCACAACATCCATTTATATAGACACCCGGTTGACAGGAATGGGAATTTTTATAATTTTTGAACATTTCCACTAGTATTCGATTCGCAAATAATGTTTGAAGGGATATTGATATTGGAACAAACTGGAAATTATTGTTTATCAATACTCGATTGTAACATAATTGTTTTTTTTGTTGAATCTATAATCCCAACGAAGTGCAATTGAAATTTCTAGTGGTGCAGCGTAGAACTCACTATGCGATATTATTTTTGTTCTTTTGTATTTAGTGAGATAGGAATTAAACGCCTCATCAATTTGTTGCTTTGAGGCTCCTGTTGACGGTGATGATAATATTAGCTCGACACTATCATTAACGATTGTTTTTGTATTTCCAAATATAGTCGAAATGGTGCTTTCAGGTAATCCAAGTTTGTTTAGTTCACAATAAGTAGAATGAATAGTTTTTTGAAGTTTGCTTAAACAATTAGCGCTAGAAAAATCACCGCCAACTGAAGGAAGTTCTTCAGTGCTTTTTTTGCTTATATTCATCTCTGGATTTGCCATAGAATTTATGTTTTCATTATAATTTTAATTGTTTTGAGAATTTGACATCGTTTCTACCATATTTTGGGCAGCAGCTGCTTTTAAGGCTGTGCTTCTATGTAGTTTTACATGTTTCTTCAAAGCCTGATATGAACTAAAAGATGATTTACAATTCGAAATTATGAACATTAGTTTATTAGACGAAATTTCTTTAATTTGTTCAATATATTTCAAATGATTTATTGTCCAATCAATAGAATCAAATTGCTTTCCGCAAATATAACAGAAGTAATCCATTTTTATGTTTCTAAAATATTAAAATAAGGTAGCTAGTAGGCAGGTACATTAGCTTATCTTTAAAAGACTTTTAATTTCAATTGCAGCACAAATTAATATATTTAAATTCCAATTTTAATATTTATATTATTATTATTCATTCATTTACTATGTAGATAAGATATATTTTTAAATTGTTTATTATGTATTAAAACTTTAATAATTAACATATAAAAGTTCAATTATTATTTATGTATTTTTATTGTTTAAGTTTAAATCTAATTTTGAACTGATTTCAGTAATTCGGACTGTGACATGATTTTTATCTATTGGTATTTTGTAAAAATAGTGGCAAATAAAATTAAAAAATACTTTTAAATCAGGTTGGTATTCTTGATTAAAAATAAATGGATGGATACACATTATCATTATCGTTACATAACTCTTCAGTAGGTAAATTATTCTAAAAAAATACGTACCTTTTTAAATACAAACGGTTTTTTGCAAATTTGATGTGATTTTTGTCTGGCAACATTACAGGATGGAACACGTCCAATATTTGTTGGTAATAGTTGAAGCAGCATAAATAAGTTTTGCACCGAAGGTAACCAGTCTTTAAGTATAAATATTCTCAGTTAATCAATATTGTAAATTATATCAAAAAAAAAAAAGAATACCTTGATTAGCCTTATTTAATTCTTGCCTTAATTCCTTGTAAATTTCTGGAATGACGGTAAAATATTTTGCCCAGTTACTGATCAAATTATTTTCTTCAGCCGGATACTGTAATTTAAAATCAAATAATATCTGGAAATAAATAAAAATTAAAACAAATTAATTGAACATATAAAATCATTTATAAATTTTCAAAAAACTCGTAAACGGGAAACCAAGTTAAATCAAAATATGACACGACAAGTCTTGTTTACCCTATCGGGTGATGAAACAAAAAAATTGGAAACTGCTCTGAAAAATTTATAATTTTGAATTTAGTTGCATCCAACCGGATCGCGAGAGTTGCTTTTAATTTATTTCTTATTAATTCTTTCTGAGTAGCGACGTTAGCATTTTTTAGAATTATGATGTCTTCTACATCATTGATGTCTTCAATTTGAGTTAGATCTTCTTGATGTTTTGATTTTTTAAATTTTCTTTTACGAGTACTTTCAGTTGCCTCCTCATTTTTGTAGACATTCGCATGTTCTCGGTTTAACCTAGACAAAATGTAGCCCTTATTTGTTTTCCTGTTATAAAGTGACTCCTGAAAATAATATTATTAATAAATAACAATTAATAAAACTAGGGGTAATAAATGTCCAACATAAATATTACATAAACGAAACAAAGAAAAAATAAAATGATAAACAGCAACTTACAATCCCTTGGACAGTGTTGGCTCGCAATTGTGGAAAGAGCGTTACGATCGCGTTTGCTAAGTTCGTAATATCGACACATTGTGGATGGTGCGTATGTTTATTTATCAATAAATTCACGCTTTCTCGCACAATGGCCCGGCGTTCCACGTCCTACAACCCGGTCGCACTTCTCCTTTTGGACAAAACATAGGAGCTTTGTCTTTTTGATATATCGTTCCAGTTCCTATTTTTATTAAATTCGAAATATTGTAATATTGTAAAGCTTAGCCAATAAAATTATAACAAATATTAAAATTTTATTATACACAGTTTCGTCACCATATTTAGGAACGTGTAGCAGCCATAGTTAACAAAAAGTATTGTATTTTAACAAAATAAGTATGACGTTTAAAAATATTCCCTAATAAGTACTTACTTCTTCATCGATAAATTTTCCGTCAATATTTTTATTTAAATCATTATCTGCAGAAGGATTAGACTTGCAATCATCAGAATAATTTGAATCGGTTTGCGTCACCAATTTTAATAGAAACTGCGGATGTTGGAAATCTTGTAAGAAAATTTGGAAAAAATACTCTTCCTCAATTTGAACATCTAACGTGTCAGTAAAATACTTTATGTCTAAGCAAGACATATTCAACGCCGTTGCAACTACAGAACAATGTTTGTAAAGAAAGGAAAAAAAAAATAGAAAAACATTATTAAAATACGTTTAAAAAATAATTCAAAGTAAAAAGCTTAAACATTGATAATATAAAAATGGTATCAACGCACTATGTCAAATCACTTGAGTAAATACTAACAGGTGAGTTACCAAAGCCATTAATACACAAAGAAACATCAATAGAACCTATCATGTGTATAACTGTATATTCCACCCTACCACTTTGTGCAATGATCGTAAAATTTAATCTTTATGCAAAGCGATTGAAATATTGGGGGGCGAGTAGCAGGGACAGCAGAGACGCAACGATTTCAACAACAACGTCAAGCAACACTACCTACAGTTAGTACAAATTTGGGTGATCGCATGGGAACATGATGATGGAACGAAATCTCGCCCCCTCTCACAAACCGCCGATGGAAAAAATGGTGGAGGGGAATAATAATAGTTGTTTACAGCTTTTCAGAAAAAGAGTTTGCGGTACCAGGAAATTTGTGTTGTCATTGTGTCTTCTTACAGGGGAGCAGTAGATGAACTTTAAAATTGTATTGTCTTGTGCTAAATAAATTACTAAAAAATATATTACTAACAAATTTACTAACTATCAAGTACTTAGGTGTCTGGAACCGGATTGAGTCTTTGTTGCTAACATTCCTTTCCCATCCCTCGATCTTGTTATATGTAAAAAGGTGTACGACGGCGGCCTGGCCAGGGGCGGATATCACAACTATTAGGACTTATGTAATTATCGATGTGGCGCCTTTCTTTACGGAGTTTGGCTTCATGAAGAATGGTGTCGTGTTGTGTAACATGGGTATAGTGGTGTGGTATTCGCATTTATAATACGGGAGACTTGCTTAATGCTTGATCGTACATCGCAATCAATCAATCAATCAATTTATGCAAAGCGATTGAAATACTGACACGCAAAAATTAAAAGTAATTTGTTACGAAAACGGTAATAAATTATTACTGTTTCAGTAACAATTAATTCTTAATTTTTAGTTAGTTACTAACAACCTATTATTACAATTACGCGGTAACAATATCAAAAACTATTTATTTTTAATTTAAAGCAAATTGATGTAACACGAATTTGCACAGAATTCCAATAATTCGCATACACATTCACATAAAAACGGATATATTGTTTTAAAACATACCTGATAACAAAAAGTCTCGGTATTCCCACGTGTCGCCATGTTTTATAATTTTTATACGAGTTATTTTTTTTTTAACATTACCCGGACAAAAACTTGCGTGTAATACTCCATTTTTAATATACCTATGTAACTGGCACTTCACGTTTAACAAAACTAGTTTAAAACTAAATACTTTTTAAATTTTTACTTATTTATATAGTTAAATTACCTACCCTTAAATAAAACAATTTTTCACTACTTAAAAATATAGGTTTTCAATTTCAAATTAAACCTTTCAAAGTTCAATTGAAACTTTTTCCAAAATCAAACAAACTTTTTCCAAACTGAATTAATCCTTGTCTAAAATAAAAAAACTTTTTCAAATTCAAATAAAACCTTTATTTATATTAAAAAAAACTTTAAAATAATTCAAAAAAAACTTCAACAAAAATAAAAAAAACTTTTCAAAATTCAAAACAAAACTTTTTGAATCATAAAAATTAATGAAGTGGCTGATTGTCGACTGCTTGAGGCAGTTTCATTAACATATTTGTTATGTAATTATTACAGTCATTTTGGCATAGAGTTTTTAAACCTTCACTAATTACATTTACCAAGTCGATATTTGCTCTGTTTTCGGAAAAAATTCTTCGTACAGCTATTTTGACCTGTAATAAATTATACATTTTTTTAATATTATTATTCTCATACAAAATCGCATTATAATAACATAAATAATACTAACTTTTGAGAATACTTGCTCTATAGGATTAAGCATTGGTGAATATGGCGGGAGGAATATAAATCGAGCAGAACTTGGCTCCACGAGCTCTTTCACCTGCTGAGTTTTGTGGATAGTAGCGTTATCCATAACCAGCCAAACATTTAACAGATGCTGAGATTGTATTTGGCAAGGAGATCTCTTATAAATGAACAGAACCGTGCGCTGTTACAGTTGACATTTGATAGTATGTTTTGGTGTATTACCCCTTCCACACTTATAGCGCCTATTAGGGTGACATTTCTGTCTCGCACCGTAGGAACGACAACAGTTGCTCTAGTTCCCTGGCAAGATCTTCCGCGAGTCCTTCTTAAGTGTAAGTTAAAACCATTTTCATCTAAATAAAATATATTTTCTCGGTTTTCGGGTGAATTTTGTGTGAAATACAAGGCATATTCCTTCCGTAACTCCAGCGTTCTGGGTTCGTTTACCCTGTCCAACTCAATCGATGCTTTCTTTAACGTTATTTTTAATTTTTTTTAACGAATTAGCGATCGTTTGTGTACTTAAATTTATTTGTTTTGTTTCAAATACTAAGTCCTTCATTCCTCTCAGGGTTAGACAAGGGTTCCGCTCTATCTGCTCCTCAATAAAATTTAAAATTTCCTCTGTAACCTTTGCCTGCCTGTTACCACCTCCGTCTGATTGTACTTGTACAAAATCGTTTTGGCTGTATTTACTTTTATATTAGCGATAGCCGCCAACTCAGAAATAGTTTTTCCTTCGTTGTACAGTTTTATAAATATTTCTTTTTGTTGGCAAGTGATACTCTAGTATTTACCACGTGTTGCAACGATTTCATTTTCACTTGAACTATCACCACTCATGTCACTGAATTTAGTATTATACCATAAAATATTATATTTTATATGGGTTATGCGTAAAATCAAATTAAAACGCAAAATTATTTTTAGAATATTTCGGTTTGAAAGTTAATGTTGCACTGACTACGATTGTATTAGGTACAGTATTTGATAAAATTCATGAATTTACCGATATGTAATTTACAGAAATTGTAAACTGTTAAAGACAATAAAACGATATTGATGAAATTAAAAATAAGAAGTAGTGAACGGCGAGAAGCTTACCGGGGCTTTAAAACCTTTATTGAGGAGCGCCATCCTTGCATACCATTGAAACGACTGAAACTATTATGTATCGAAATAAGAAAATGTATTCACCTAACCTATTTCCACCTCGTATAAAAGACTAAAGAAACATATTTTAAATTCGGCAAGGTAAACGTATGCAGAACGCTGGATTAAAGGGGTGACTTCGACGCGAATATCTAAATGTTCCCGAATATCACGAAAAAATACTGTTTAGTGGTCAAATTGGTTTTGACTCTGTAAAGTTATTTACTTTTTGGGGTTTGTTTTGAATTATGAAAAAAAAAATTTTTGGAATTTTGAAAAGTTTTTTTTATTTTTGTTGAAGTTTTTTTTGAACTATTTTAAAGTTTTTTTTAATAGAAATAAAGGTTTTATTTGAATTTGAAAAAGTTTTTTTTATTTTAGACAAGGATTAATTCAGTTTGGAAAAAGTTTCAATTGAACTTTGAAAGGTTTAATTTGAAATTTAAAACCTATATTAATTTCGTAAAAATCTGACAACTTTTTGAAGTACATATTTCGAGTTGAAATAACCATACGAAAATGAAATGCAGTAATAGCAATCAGTAACAACTCGTGTGTATTTCACGTAAAAAAGAAAAGTAAAAAAGGAAAGACAGACACACTATTTTTTTACGTTATAAAAAAGAGATGAAAATAAAAATTATAAAAAAATTACCGTTAAATAGAAATAACAAAGTATGCGTTGCAAAATTCAATATAAATTGTAACGCGATCCAAAATCGTTTTTTTTTTTTTTTTGAAACAAGCTTTATAATTAAATTGATTACAAGCTTGTAACTTATAACGCGATTTATGTTGTTCAATTAATAGAAAATATAAAAAAAAACATTTATTTCACTTTTGTTTCACTTTTATTTTCTTTATATTTATTACAATTAATTAAACTTTATTTATTTTTTAAAAAGCCGGTCTCTTTAGAGCCGGGAATCAATATTTTGTTACTGTGCTCTTTGGAGTCAGTTTATTGAATTCTTTCTTAAGTTTTTTTTTAGTTACATGATTTTTCTTTATAATATATTTTATAAACATGGTTCAACATGTTATTTTATAACTGATAATGCTTATTGCTTATTAATTAAAAAGGAATATTTTGTTAGACAAAACAATAATTTGATTTACATAAAATATGATACATTAAATTTATAATAATAATTTTAGGTCATGATAATATTTTATGTTGTTAGTATAAAATTGTATTATGAGCATCTTTACTTTGTTGCATTTCAATTTCTTGGAATTCTTTATTTTGTTGCGATTCCATTTTTCGGAATGTAACTCTTTCTTCGTTAAGAGTAGAGTTCTCCTGAACTCTATTTGTAAATTTAATATTTATTTTATTTTGTTTAAACTTTATATAGATAATCAATATTATTATTAATGCTATTACTATAATTAATATTATGCTTATTCCTGAATATGTTAATATTTTATGAAATTTCAACAATTTTATTTCATTTATATTTTTATTGGTTTCCAAAATTATTTCCTTAAATGTAAATGTGTTATTCTCTGACTTATAATCTAGATTTTGAATGATGTAATCATTATTTTCTTCCTTTATATTATTATAAAAGGTTTTGTTATTTATGCTAATGCTACAGTTAAAAAATTTTACAAAATAATTTCCATTCAATTCGAATGTTCTTTCATCATAATTTGATGTTAAAATTACTTTATTAGCCAATTGTATTAATATACTATTATCATTGATGCTATAAATTTCTGTATCACAGTTTTTAATATTTTGACAATTTTTTGTTAATATACAGTGTTTTAAATTATTTAATTCATGAAATGCTTTATTTGTATTGTATTCATAATAGGTATTGTTAATTTCAAATGTTTTAGTGATCTCATAATTTATTGAACTACAATCAAATTAATATTTGACAGGGGTATAATTAATTTTGTATTTGCTTTTTCCATGCAACTGGGAATTTTGATTAAAAATATCAATTTATTATTATTAGTTTTAGAATATCCTACTTTTAAATTTTTTATTTTACTAGCATCTATTTTGTATTCTACAATCTCTTCATGAGTTAACAAAGATGGATGTATAATGTTAAGATTACTAAATACTATATTATCTTGTAATTCACTTATAATTCTATCTATTTCATATATTTTTAATTTTATATCATATATCATTAATCTAAGTAGAGTTTGGTTATCTCTGTTTATAATAAAATCCTTAATAATTTTTATATCTTCCAACATTGTATTATATAATTTGTTTATAGTGTTGTTAAAGTTATTATTAATTTTAATTTGTTAATTTATGTTTACAGCTAGATTTTCGTTATTCTGATCAATTATGTATAAATGTTTATTAATTAATTGTCTGTCTTCATCGTCCATTGTTCCTGATATCCACTTGTTTATTGTTCCTATGAAATTTACTAAACCTCGTTTATGTATTGAGTGATGTCCGTCTTTTAAAGTCATTAAGTTATAAAGTAAATTGTCTACGTCTTTAAATAATGTAGATTTAATAAAGTGTTTTGTAAGCTCTACTGTCATTTCCCTCACTGTTGACCTCAGGTTTAATATTAGAGTTTCTATTTCTACTATGTCGATTATGTGTAATGAATAATTGTAAGATTTGGGTAA
The DNA here is from genome assembly GCA_958295665.1 of Tipula vernalis. Lineage (NCBI taxonomy): Eukaryota > Metazoa > Arthropoda > Insecta > Diptera > Tipulidae > Tipula > Tipula vernalis. Next base: position 292,181,609 of record OY282558.1, on the reverse strand, counting down.
AAATGTCTCGCTTTCTCGAAGAATAGTATATCCTGTGCTGCTTTCAATTTTCTCTACTTGAATTTGTGCTTTCGTTAGTTTCGTCATTGTTAGTATTAAGAGCAATGTTGTCATTATTATCTTGATTTCCTTTGCATTGTAGAGTAACTGATGGATGGTGTTTTTAGGTCTGTATCTCAATTTTAGCTGCCTGATGACGTTTTCCCAGGTGCGTTGAGTTTCAGGTATTTCCATGATGGTTCCTCGGGCATTCCCAATTATTTTTGTGTTGATTAGCTTTCTTAAGCAATATTGTTTAAGTTCCTCGTTCTTATTACCACATAGACTTTCGGTATCTACGATGGTTTGGACTTAGATCAAATCGGGTGGTTTTAATGCCTTGCATTATTGTTTCCTGGTTTACCAGTTTTTGTTGCAACACTGTAATTTGATTTTGTAATTGTTGTTGCTGTTGTTGCTGCTGCAACAATTGTTGTTCGACTTGTTCTGTATTCATTTTTGTTGTAGTTTTTTGCTGTCGATTTAAGTCGAATACTTTGCTTCTTTTACTCGCAATCTTGAGATTATTGATTTTAAATTGTTCACTTTTAATTAACACCCACTTTTTATTACTACTTTTTAAATATTATCACGTTTTTATAAGTTTATTATTTTACTTTAACTATTTAGCACGAAATTAATTAATTTTTTTTTTTTTTTTTTTAAAGTAACTATTCAATTATTTACGTGAAATGATTTTCGTGTCTACGAAAAATCAATTTTTACTTATTTTCTTTATATCTTATCACTTCACTATTTTAATGTTCTTTTTCACTGTTTTCTCTTCTTCGGAGGAGAAAATTACCAACTGCGCCATTTATGTTGTTCAATTAATAGAAAATATAAAAAAAACATTTATTTCACTTTTGTTTCACTTTTATTTTCATTATATTTATTACAATTAATTAAACTTTATTTATTTTTTAAAAAGCCGGTCTCTTTAGAGCCGGGAATCAATATTTTGTTACTGTGCTCTTTGGAGTCAGTTTATTGAATTCTTTCTTAAGTTTTTTTTTAGTTACATGATTTTTCTTTATAATATATTTTATAAACATGGTTCAACATGTTATTTTATAACTGATAATGCTTATTGCTTATTAATTAAAAATGAATATTTTGTTAGACAAAACAATAATTTGATTTACATAAAATATGATACATTAAATTTATAATAATAATTTTAGGTCATGATAATATTTTATGTTGTTAGTATAAAATTGTATTATGAGCATCTTTACTTTGTTGCATTTCAATTTCTTGGAATTCTTTATTTTGTTGCGATTCCATTTCTCGGAATGTAACTCGCGCATTATAAGCTTATAACCAAAATCGAAGCGAAAATTTTTAACTGTGCAGGAGGAGATTGACGATTTTCATTGTTGTTCTTGTTCTTGAGTATGTATATTGTGAACGCAAGGTGTCTGGTTCCATTTTGCTTTCGGAAGATGTCGTTTGTGAAACTTGAGATAAAAACCATATTTACGGTTTTTTTTAAATTTGGGAAGCAAGCTTAATATTTAAATGGATGAATTGGATTGCAGTTGCGTCGATTTATTCCAAACATAAATTAGAAAGTTGAATTTATGTTTTTGTGCTACAAATAATTTATTGTGGTGGATGAGACGCCACAGACCCTTCTAATCTAATCAAATAAAACTTTTGAGGTTATTTGACTGATTAGTTTGGTTATAGAGCCCGAATGTAACTACCAAGGGTAAAAAACCATCCTCCTGGACCAACCATAAAAAATAAAATAATTTTGATACATACATTGTTTCATTCATTTCTCGTAAGCTATACGATTTTCATATTGTTTATATTGAGAGAAGCAAAGAGAACATACAAACATACACCGTATGTGTGCATATATGCACTGGCACGTAAGTTATTAAGCTTTTACCAATTTTTGTTTTACTGATGCTTTGTATGTCTCAGGAGGTAAGGTATCTTAAATACATATAATGTCTGAAATAGTGAATGGTATAAATATAGTGGTGTCGAGTATTGTTGTAAACCGAGCACAATAAATAATTATTTTGCTTTACATCTTAGTAAAATTGAAACATTTAAATTTCAAAGTAGGCATAATACGAAAAACAAAGAATTCTACCTTTTCCTTCGTTTACACCTAATCAAACCTATCATTTCAATTTATCATTGAACGGGAATTGCGCCCCGTTGAAGTTTATACATATAAATGTATGTTAAAAATACGAATGAAAAATTTAAAGTTTGCAATTATCATCCTCTGCAATATTTTGTTAAAAGATCTATAAAAATGGGAACGAACCATAAAAGCAAATATTTGTATGCATATGTAAAAAAAAACATTCATTCAACATTTTCATTAATAACAGCATATAATTATATAAGTAATAAAAAAATAATTTACATATTTAATTTCATGTTATTTTTGTGTAATAACAATAATGTATTTTAATAATAATGTTTGTGGAAATATATAATATATACGAGTATGTAGAAAATTCCAAATAACATACCAAAAAGTGTAATAATAATGATTTTTCCAAAGCACAATTATCAGTAATTTGTTTGTTTGTTAAATGACACGGATGTGTGTACATATATGCAAAGAAAATTATGGTTTTACACATAATCTATGTATTCTTTTTCTATGTTCGTTTATTTTGAAAATTTTTAAATTTGATTTTATATTTTGTTTTAACATATTTTTTTATTTTATGTTTGAAAATCAGATTTACAACATATATTACATTTTTTTTTTTTTTTTTTTTGTTAAATTAAATTTATTATCTTTATGTAATTTTTATTTTTTAGATAGAATACAAAATAGATGAATAAAAATTATATTCATGCAAATATTATGTTTATACAAATATCGTTTGGTTCTTACCAGTGTATATAACTCAAGTCACGTTTCCTTAAACAAATATGAATGTATGTACGAGAACATACAAAAATATTTTTTAAGCATACCAATTTCAATGTTGTTTTAATATTTAATGTGTTAATATTTTATAGTGATACCGTGTGAAAAAAAAAAAAATTTATTACATTGACATAAGCGCACATTAATGGCACAGCCACTCGGCTCGAATCATTAAATATATTATATCCCCCTTATTCATGGTCGTTCTGTTTGTTTATGTAGTTCATTACGGTTTTATAATACTACTAGGTATTCGTCACCGATTTGAACGGAATTACCAATTTACATTTCTTTTTTAATTCTATTTTTATTTAAAATGTAATAAAATAATCTAAAAATCTTATTTTATTCCACTTTTCTTGTCTTTTTTCTTTTCTACGAATAAATTATACGACGGATTTGTTGTAGTATTTTACATAAATTTATTAAAGTATTTTAAACCCTAAATTTTATATCATTTGTAAAATAAAACAAAAAAAAAATGTTTGTTACTTATGTCAATTTCTTATCACACTGAATAAATTTATGGTAATATGAAAAATTTCTAGTCTGATTTATAATATTAATTCTCTATCTGGTGAATTATTATTATTTTTATCGTCTAAACAAAATGTGTTTGTTTGTTTGCTATAATTAGATATTAATTCGTAATCAATAGTATCTGGATTTAGCTAATTTTTACTATAGCTCACGCTCTATTTTACTCGTATTTAACAAAGGGTCTGTGCCAGTTCGAATAATATTTATTATAGTATGTATAAAAGTTTTATGTTAGTCCATTATGGTTGTTATATTGGTACTTATTTTGAAGTCGATCAATACATGTAACGTCGTCATTGAATTTTTATTCAAACTTCAAAAATATTGAGTTGGTCGCGTTTATGCTACCCTAATAATTTGAAACAAACACTAAGTCTAATGAATACTTTTGTAAATACCAACTTTGTATATAAAGATCTTAAAATTAATTGTGCTTTTCAACGAAATGCCTGTAATAATCCACCCTGTTAACATTAAAGCTGTTATCAATCTTGTTTACGATCTGAGAAAAAACACTTTTGTTTCCATTCGTATACTAGTATCGTAACGTACTTACATATACTAACATAACACTTTTCTCATTATGTTTATTTTCCCAAAAAATAAAATCTTCCCTTATATAATTTCTTAACTTGTACAAATTTAATAATACACAGAAACATAAATTATAACTACAAAAAAACCCACTAAATTAATTAAACTTATGTTAACGTAACAAGAAAAACACTATGTAGTATATATATAACAAAAGAAAATTTAAGACTTGAATTTATTTAGTTGAAATTAATTTGTTTTATTTTTTATGTGGAAAATTTAAATAATTAAAATTATCGTCACTTTAATTTTCGTAATTTATAATTTATACGATTAATATATGTACATACAATAGATGTTATGTTATAATATACAAACCCCACTGCGAAAATTTAATTATTTATGACTTTATAATGTTTCATGAAATCGCATGAAAAACAATCGAATATAATAAACTTTCGATTAAAATGCGTAATGAAAACTTATGACAGTTTAAATTAATTTAACTAGATAGCAACAACCAATATTTTGCCCATTAAATTGTTATTTATTAATAACATTTTTTATTATTAACCTTCTAAAATTATTAATTTTTAAATAAATTATTTTCCGTTGGTTAATTATTATTTTGTCAACATTTTTTAAATATTTATTTAATTACAATTGTTTAATAATTGTATTATTATTTTTAAATTAATAAAAAAAACATTTTTATTTTTCATTGATATTTTTGTTTTATTTAACTATTATATATGAACATTTAAAACAAAATTATAAAAAATGAAATTTCAATTTATGTACATGATGACATGCGAATATCAAATTCATAAAAAAACCGTTTGTATTAATAAATTGTATTGGTTTTTTCCGGAAAATATGAAAGGTATTTTAATTAAATTAAAAAAAATAAAAAAATTTATTAAATCAAAAATATTAATTTTATATTTGGCATATTTGATAGAACTTTATTTTTAAAATAGGATCTATTTTACATCTCGTGATGTCAACTCGTGTTAAATGTTTTTTTTAAATTTGGATAGGAGTGACTATATCTTTGTACAGTCGCGATTTTAATAATCTATAATCGAAAATTTTCATAACTCGGCATGTTGCATAGCATTTAAAACCACTATTCGACTTTCATTGATCGAGAATGACCTATCTGCTAGTTATAACTGCATACTGTACGAATATTAAAATCGTTAGTATACAATGACAATACTCAAGTTTACTACTAAATCCTATTTTTAAAAACTGTTTGATTCCATTTATATAATCCCATATATGTACATATTATATTTCTTAATCCTTTCTTGTCATCGTACATGAATAAATTTTAAATATGTTTGTAGATGTGTATAAAAAATAAACGTTTGAACAATGATACAAAAAAAAACAACAAGCAACTCCTGAAGAATAAATGTGGGGATTTAGAGATTAGGAAATATAAGCTATTTAAAAATTATATATATAAATCGACCTACTTTTCATTTTTGACCAACATTTTGGTTTGTTTCTGGATTTTCGCAGAATAAAATTATATTTTTGATGTAACGAATTTATTTTTGTGGGTAATACGCTGCAAAGTGGCAAAAAATAATATTTCGATGGTAGTGAATTAATATGTGGCCGAAGTACCTACATATATGTAAGCTTATAAGATGAATTAATTAAAATAAAAACTGAAATTATTTTCAGTAATTTTTCTTTGACGCTCGAAAATTTGAGGGAATGTATAACCATAAATGAAATATATGGTATGTTGAAGGATGTCCAACGCTAATTAATGTCTTAATTTGATTTTGTAAATATCATTAAGCGGCCAATGTAAAATGCGCCCATAAAAATGTGTTTAAACTATGGAACTTCGTCACAATGAATGTGTTTGTTAACCGATTGTGGTGAATTTTTCGTACCAGTCATTTGGTACGCATATTTCCGGGTCGGCTCGCCTGTGGTAGGGTTTTTCCCACTGGTAGTATACAAAAATCGACAAAAAAAAAAAAGCTAACCTACAGTACACCTCACAACATCTTTCATCAGCACTTCCCAATTTAAAAAAAAAAAACTTAACAGAACATAGTTTACATTATAAATGAATTTGGTTAATTTATTTATCAGTGTTGCAAAACGTTACACGTAACGTAACGCAAAAACGAAATAAAATAGCGTTATTTATCATAATTACGTTTCATAACGTGATATAAATTAATTTACGGTACAATAACGTTAAACGTAACGATAACGTAAAAAATAATTTTCGTTAAAATTTTTTTTTATACGGATTTTCTATGAAATTTTTCTAAAATAGTGACATCTATAAATGAGTGTCATAACATCTGAAAAAATGTTAGTCCAACTTTTTTATTTAATTTTTTTATTTAACAAGGTGCGTTTTTCTGAACAAAATTTTTCGATTTCGAATATATGTAGTTCTGTAAGGAATAAGTAATTCAATTTTTTTAAATAAAATTCAATTCAAAATTCAATTAAACGTAATTAATAAATATAATAAATTGAATAATTAACTACATACCATACCAATTGGTTATTATAAAAAATATATTTAAATTAACTTTATCATGTTTTTAGGTTATTCTCGATAAAACCATGGAACTGCAACTCGAAAAAACATGAATTAAATATTTTTTTATAATAATGAATTAAAATATGTAGTTAATTGTTCAGTTTATGATATTGATTGATCAAATATTAAATTTAAATTTCATTTAAAAAAATTGGATTATTCCTTACAGAACTAAAATTTTGTTTAGAAAAACGCACCTATCATGAAAAAATTGTGAAGTGTCAAATCGATTTACACCTGATGGAGGAGTGTAGTTTTTTTCTTTCCGTAATTTGTTTATTTGCCGTTTTGTTTCAAGAAAATAAGCAAACTATAAATAATAGTTTTAATAATTTATTTACTTTGTTAGTTTATCGATAAAAATAAAAATAAATATCCACAGCATGGGAAGAAAAAAAAGCAGATGAAAATAAAAGTACTCACCAACACTTTGTGATGAAAAAAGATAAAAGTAATTGTAAAATATGTGAAAATGAAACTTTTATTCCTGGAACTCATACTGGAAATCTTAGACAACATTTAAAATACAAGCATCCAGAAAATGAAATAAAAAAGAAGAAAACTGGATCAAGTCAAAAACACTTATCTGAAGTTGGAGTATTAGTGGCAAAAAAAAAACAATAACATTAACAATGAGTGCCGCAGAAATGATAGATTATTGTGTGGAATTGGTTACAGTTAATGGATTATCATTAAATACATTGGAATGTAGCGCGTTACAACATATTTTTAATCCAATTTGCTGGAGTTTAGGGATAACTATTAATCGTCCGACTATTCGCCAACATATTAAGAACAAAGCAATGTGTTACAGACAACTTATAATTGAAGAAATAAAAGATAAATTATTATCAATTAAAATTGACCCTGCTACGAGGTTAGATAGATCCGTATTAGGGGTCAATATTCAATTCGTAAAAGGAAATAAGATTCACATTAGAACTCTTGCTGTACACGAATTAAGAGAAAATGATATGGGCAGTCATTTGTGACGAAGTTTTAAAAGCTTTTAAAATATATAATATCAACATTAAAAATATTTATACATGTACGTCAGATAATGGACGTAATGTAATAAAAGCTGCTGAGCTACTTGGTGTCGGTCAATTAGGAGATGAAAATATTCCAGAAGTAGATGACGAAACTGAACTCGAATTTGATTGTTATTCTATATTTTGTAATGATAATGAAGGTAGCAATAGCACACCTATTTTAACATCAGTCAAATGCATGACTCACACGCTACAGCTAGCGATTAATGATATTCTATCAAAGGTGTCCTTGTTTAAGACGATAACAGAGAAAGCACTAGCTGTGGTAATAAAATTAAGAACTCCCACAATTCTTGCTTTTATAAAAAAAAAAGCAAAAGGATGTAAAAAACCGGTTCGTAATATAAATACTAGGCGGAACTTGACGTACAACATGGTAGTCAGGCTTCTTGAACTACGTAAATTTTGTAATGAAATGGAAACATTGTGTGCAGAATTAACTGTTTGTGATCGAGATTGGAGTAAAATGGAACAAATGCAACAATGCAATAATTCATCTACAATCAGAGCACCAATTCATCTACAATCAGAGAAATCCATGTTGTCTAAGTGTGATGCAACTATGGCTGCTTCGTACGTTGATCCACGTTATCAAAATTTATTAAGTGCTAGTGATAAAGATTTAGCAAAAAAAGCATTTAGCAAAATTATACAATAAGCCCAACAACAACAGCTATAATAACAATGACGTAAATGAATCACCCTTTTATTCTACTCCCATTGCTGATGGAATGCAGACTACAGAAGATGATTTATTATATATTTATATGAAATCCAAAGCGCAATCATCGGTATCGGTAATATCAAATTCAAATCAAAACATGTCTGTAGAAGCTTCAATTGATAGTTTTGATAATTTTGAAATTTTGCCAGCATCTATATCCGTGTTTGATTTTTGGGACAAAAAAAACGAACATTTTTCTAAAATGTCAAAAATAGTATTAGCCGTACCGGCATCTCAGGTTTCGGTGGAAAGAATATTTTCTATTCTAAAATGGATATTGAGCGCTAAAAGGAATAATATTTGCGAAGATCTAAGTCTACTATTAGTTACGCACAAACTATTAGCAGAAACTCCTGAAAATTAAAATTTAATCATAATTTTATTTTATAAGTATGTAATTTATTTTTATTTTATTGTATTTTTTTCATTTTAATTTAATTATTTTTTTTCTGTGATTTTATTAAAATGAATTAATAATGCAATGAATTGTGAATGCAATAAAGAATTATATTCTCTATTATTTATCGTTTCTTATTTTATTTTTTTGCTTTTGTTCCAGTTCTAAATTCCAATAAATTTTAAAGTAACGCAATTATAACGTTATAACGTAACGAAATTAAATCTTTTTCTGTTACATAACGAAATAAGGTAACGAAAAAATAAATATAATGTTATAAAAACGAAATGTATAACGTTATGATTTTTTTTTTCGTTTAGCAACACTGTCATTTATGAATGAATTTATAAATGAAATTTGGTTTATTGAATAACAAGTTAATAAACAAAACTAATAATGAAACTTTATCAAGGAAGTCTGAGCTAAATAATAGTGGACAAAACAACAATAGTGTATTATTCAACGAGCATACATATAATGATAGCTGCTATTCACGAAGATGAAGTTTACCGATACAAGCCGATAGGCGAGTGTCTCAAATTATCTGAATGAATAACAGCCAATATATGCGAGTAGAATACGATACTTTGTCCACGACCGATAAAATAATTTCCGTCAACATTTTGACTGACTACTACATAAAATTTCAAAAATTAAATTTTTATTTGGTAGTAGTGAATAATGGAAGAAGGGATTACTAGATAAACTAGTAGTGAATAATGGATATCATTATAATTGAAGGAACAAACGTATAATGAATATATTATACTTTTAGTCGTGGACAATAGTTATTTATGGTACTAGTGACGAGCAAAACGAGATATTATCCATGAGGGATAAGTTTGTCCCACGAGGCGATAGCCGAGTGGGACATTATCCGGAGTGGATAGTATCTCTTTGCTCACGAGTGGCATACAACGTTTTATCCACTTTTGTTGAAATAAATTTCGTAAATTAATAAGAAATAGTTCCATTTTGTGTTTTCACACTGGACCATTGAATTTTGAAATACATTTTATCATAGTGACCGTTCTTTAAATTGTCATGGTGTACTTTAATGAATTAATTTTCTGGAATATAGTTTTTCATTCAATTTGGCTACGAATAATTTTCCAATGACTACTCAACATTTTGTTATACCAAATATAACTCACGTTGCCCCTAGCAGCGTGGGTTATACAATAACAATGGGTTATTTTACATTTTCTTTATTTGAAATCAGCATAGTTATCGGCCTATTATATATCAAAAATGGTTAAAAACAAATATATTTGTCTATACCCTAGACACACTGCGATTTAATCAAACCGATTTAAAAGGTGGGTTGGCCCATGGATTCCGCACTCTCAACTGGACGTCATAAATGTGCTCATCTTCATTACCGATCGTAATCATATGTTGAAAAATCCCTTTTGCTTCCCTCCGCTATAGAGATTCGAACCCGGTACCCTCCGATCCAACCGGCGCAGCTTTAACCACTGCGCCATTTATTTTTTATTTTTATTTATTCATTCTAAGCGACCAACATCCAGGCCATTGCCGCCTTTCGTTTTTTACATTTGTTTAATAATTACAATTGTTACAATGATTTTATTTATTTATTTATATAAGTCGATATTTCGTATGGTTATTAAATTTATACAGTAAAAATTGACTGAAGATAAAAATGTTTTAGAAGGGCAACTAAATTTGATTATATTTCCGAATATCCCTTAGGTATTTCAACATTCTTTTGTTTCAACATGTAATATCGCCGAGAGAATTGAAGATTTCCCATTTTATCGGTTTATCTTTAATTTCGGCCAAGTGATTGGCGGGATTCATTGACCTCCATCGATTTATTTTGGCTCTCCAAAGTGCAGAATTAAATGTTATTTTGCTGAATCATCCACGATTGTGGAATTGAATTCAATTACACTTCCTTCGGCAGAACATCTTGCCTCAGAATCAGCCGCTTCGTTACCAGTTATTCCTAAATGTCCGGGTACCTACACGAGTGAAATATCCTTTGTCCAGCCTTGTAATAAATCCCTGATTTCGCGTACTATTAAATTTTTAATCCGTTTGGTTTTTAGTGAGCTCATTATGAGCTAGAAGGATTAACTCTGGCTATCTTGATAGCCTCGCGCAGAGCACCGGCTTACAAAGACATTGTTGACCGGTTGTTATTCGTTCTTACCTTCTTTGGGGCTGATACCATATCGGTGACGGCAAATCCGGCTTCATTGTACGATTTTGACCCGTCGCTGTACTGGATGTATGAGTCAGCGAGGAAACTTATCAGAAATTTGAGGAATTCTGCTTTGTTTGCAAAAACAGTGGTGTTAGATTTGGAATATTTGCTGAACTAGTATTAATATTAAGTTCTATGTTTCTCTAGAGAGGATATTGGTTGCAATCAATTGTGGCTAGAATATTGGTTGATAAAGAGTACTGATCTGGGGTGCTATTCTTGAACCATTACGAAAATTTTCGTATTACGAGTTAGTGTAAAAGTATTACGAAAACTATTATTTTCGTAATACTTTTTCACTAATTCGCAATACAAAAATGTTCGTAATGTTTCAAGAATAGCACCCCTGATACGGATTATTCTTTAACTCTTAAGTTTAAAGGGGAAAATGAACGGTGTACTTAGTACGGTGAATCCAGTCTTTCTTTTTGTCTAATAAAAAAATTGAGTAAGGCTAGCTCTCGCCTCTCTGATAAATTTAGGGGCCCTGCCTCGGCAAGAACGGAAATTGAGTTAGAAGTTCTAAAGCAGAGATGGAAACCAAAGTTTTTTTTCAGTTGGTTCGGTTTTGGTTTAATCACAAATTTTTATTATGGTTTTTGGTTTGGTTTTGGTTTCTTGATATTTCAAAACTTGGTTTTGGTTTGGTTTTGGTTCGGTTTTGGTTCAGATTCAGAATTTATATTCACATTTTTATTTTTAATGAATTATTGATATTTAAATAAAAACAGCTTTATTCCATTAATAAGTCGCATTAAAGAGACCGTGGTAGGCAGACTTGTCTTATAACACGTAGGTTCTGGATTCTAATTCTGTTCCGGCCATCGATAAACCTCGGTCCTACAAACTCACTTGGTGTGAGCTGGTAAAGGAGCTTTTCAATCCAATAAACAATAACAACTCGGTAACGTTTTTCTTTTGTATAACATTTATTCATATTTAATTTTCAGTCTTTTTGGTAACAAATAATTTATGTAGATAATAGAACAAATCAATTTATGTAGGTAATAGAACAAATTTTTTACTATAAAACTGAACCGTGAACCAAACATAAAAACATTGGCTTATGGTTTGGTTCAACTATTATTTAAAAAACTGGTTTGTTTTGGTTTGGTTTCAGAGACTTTTTGCAAGCATTCTTGGTATTATTGATATGAGCTTTCCAAGTCAACCGATTATCCATCGTCATTCCGAAAAATTTATGTGTTTGGACATTTTCTAACGAATTTCCGTTCAGTGTGTAGACCGCTGGTATGCACTTTCGCTTTCTGCAGAAATGCATTGATTTGGTTTTGTTGGGGAAAATGAAAACCCACTTTCTTTACACCAAAGTTCTAATTTACCTATAATTCGGGAAATATCTTGTTTTTGAAGTGACTGATTTTGATTCCCATAAAATACAGTTAAATCATCGGCATATAAGGCAAACTTAACTTTGGACCAGAAGAATACGTGTCTAATCGAGTCAATGGCGGTGAGAAAAAGTGTTACGGCTAAACTAGAACCAGATAAAATGTAATATATTTCCATCTACCTTCCATTTTTCCAGTTGCTGTACCATTTTTTCCTCCACACTCTCTCATAAGGTTTCTCGAGATCGAAAAAAATTGAGGTCAGATGTGAGGAGGTCTAGCGAAATGTGTGTAATAGTGGCCAGTGGAAGGTTTCTTTGGAAATTTTAAGCTGCTCTAATTTCTGCCATCCACCATAGGACTATTTTCGTTAATGGCCGTACAGAAGATAGAGGAATACTGGATCTAGCGGCCTGTGTTAAAATGTTCGAGTATTGCTCTACAAGGTCTTTGATGGGTTGGTCTAGCGAAATGTTTGTAATAGTGGCCAGATCAGAATATAAATACCAGTCTGCTTCATGTTCCTTCCATCTTTACCTTCTCTAATTTTGTGGTGAGAAAGTATTGCTAGACAATAAAACTGGAAAATGGTCACTACTGTACAAGTCGTCTACCACGCTGAAATTCAGGGGAGAACATAGGGCCAAATCGATATGTGTTAGGGAACCACTTCCGTGGACATAAGTTGGAGATCTGTCGTTAATGCACACTAATGACTAGAGGTACGACTAATGAGCTCATGGACCCTCCTCATGGACATGGTCCTCTACTATTTTCCAAGGGAGATCCCCAAAGAGGGCTATGAGCATTGAAGTCTACTACCGGGACAGTGGGCCTTGGAAGTGCAGAAACTAACTACATAAGCGACTGAAGATTAATGGTGATGGACGACTGGATGTAAATTGAGCATGACAGACAATCTCTAATTAGTAAAGCAGCTCCACCTAAACCAGAAGGGTCAAGTGGGCTATTTGTGACTATGTTATAACCTTTCAGCTTAGGTTTATGTATCGGTTTAGATTTAGTTTTATTTAGTGCTTATAGCCATGGATTATACTTGGCTACAATTAAATTTAGCTCGTTGTCCCTGCAAAATAAACCATTACAGTTCCAAAGGAGCAAGTCGTTACAAGCATTATTCATAGTTGTCATGGCCCAGTAACTCTAATTTAGCTGAGCTGTGATATGACCAATCCTTGTTACTGTGACTTACTTGTTTTTTGTACAAATGATTTTATGTTGGTTGAAAGTTGGATTCTTTAGAATTTCTTAATGGTTGTGATTTGTGAAGTTGTTTTTGTTGAATAATATGAATGTCTTTGGTGTTGCGGTTGCAATTGTTCTGCTGCCTGAATTTGTTGAGTTTGTTGTAGTGGTAATGTTATGTTCTCTTCTTGTAAATGTTTTTGTTGAGAAAGTGGCTCTGCTTTATTGATTAATGTTTGTTGTTCTTATTGGGAAAGATGTAGTTCACTTACATGAGGAATTTGTGTAGGATTTTGTGTATGAGTCTTGAGATGTTGATTGCTGGTATTGCTGTGAAAGCTGTTGGGGTTGTATGTGTTGCTGAATTTGTAGGTGCTATTGATTTGGGTGAATAAATTTTGGTTGCTGTTGCTGTTCGTTTTGCTTGTCGCTGGTTGATTTGGATTGTAACTGATTCTGTGCAGTACGATTTCCTTTTACTATACTGGCGTAGTATCCTGATGCCTGGGTTGTATTAGGGTGTGTCCTATAATATTGCGTTCTTGCTTAAAAGTAAGTGATACGGTCTGTTGTTCCAATTTTCATGATTTCCTCTCTTATAAGCCGGATACTGTTTACTAATGTTGGTATGGGGGCTCTTGCAATTGACGCACTTTACCAAAGTGCAGCATTCCTCGTCAAATTAATGTATTTCTGCATTGCTTTTTGGTATGTCCGAACCTATAACATGTACCACATTTCATGGTGTTTGGAATATATAGTCGAACAGCAAGTTTAATAAATCCAGCACATACAGTCGCCGGAATGGTTGGTATATTAAAAGTAAGTACCATAGCTGCAGTATCTTGCAACACGCCCTCAATCTTCTTTTTAATTTTCCTCACCTCAATCACTCCTTGGGATGAAAACCCGTCTTTAATCTCTTCTTCCAATAGAAAATAAATCATGGCAGAAAACCACACCTTTTGAATTGTTTAGGTAAGAGTGTTCTGTAGCCACCACTGGTGCTAGTCCTCCGAGCTTTTTTAATTTTAATATAGACGCTGCGGCAGATTGTGTTTTAGTTAATAACAGTAGCTCTCCGCTTTTAGTGCAAATTACTTTTTTAATGTCGTTAGAACAGCCATATGAGGAGCTTTCTGGATTCCAAAAGGAAAAATTTCATTTAGATTAGCGTTTACATCTTCGTGTATTATAACCAGATATTTTTCCTGATCGGAATCAGCTGAACTTTACGCAAACCTGCACTGAATCCCATTCTTTTCAATCTTAATTGCTCGGATTTTTTTTTTTTGGTTGTGAAAATATTCCCTTCCAACAACTAATAAGTAGCAGTGAAACACCTCCTTTCGTCTACGAAAATCGATTTAGGACTCCCCGTTTGGTCGGTGTCATTAATGTTATGTGCAATAAAATTTTTTTGTGAAATATCAAGTAGGTGTAGGTTAGGTTTAGGTTTAGGTGGCGGTCCAATGGAACCAGGCATAGACACAAAAATGGTCCGTAGCGCTATACTACATATACCGTAAATTACTCGACCTTTCATAATGAAAGCCAACAATGATAAATTAGAAGATTGTTCAAATCTGATGGAGATTAAAGCGACTGGTGCTTTATTTTTTCTTGTGATTTTACATTCTGTACTATAATTTTGAATCACGACTACTGTCGTGATTCAAAAATATTGTACTTAAATCAAACAGAATGATAATTTTGTTTTCCACTGTATATTCAACATAAACATCAAATAAAATAATTAACCAATGATCCATATCAGCTTCCCGATAGCAGCTCCATCTAAATAGGTAGAGCTAAATATTTTGTATAGCAAGTTTTCAATAATAGCATGTCAAATTTAAATTTAGGTATAAAAAATTGACTACTCCGCTTATTTTTTATAAATGATAATGTGTTGGAAATGGGATTCTTAAATGAATTTTTAGAAAATGATGAATGAACCGATTATGATGAAATGTGCCGTGTATGATGGAAGTTGGACTCTCAAATGATTTTAAGAAGGAGTTCTAGAATATAATCAATTAAGATGGAAATAATGGTGATTAATGATTCTTATGGTCATGTTTATGAAGATGCGGATTTAGATGATGATGGTCTTGGTGATGCAGATGATAATTTTCATGGTGATTGTATTGATGATAATCATGGTCATGGTGATCAAGATGGGTATTGAGATGATGATGGTGATAATGATTGTTGTGGTAGTGATTATCACGGAGATAGTGATGATGGTGGTGGTTATCTTGGCTATTTGTTAACCGGTAATGGTGTAATTTGACAGTCACTAAAATAATTGTAAGGTAAAGTTCTAGAATATAGCAAATCGGGAGGTAACTTGGTTATTTCCCTTCTTGGAAAATAAAATAACCATAAAATAGCTGTAAATTCCTGTTTTTCCCAAATATTTCCTACTTTTCCTAACTATGTATCTAGAAAAGAGCAGTAAATGGTCTCTTTTCCAAAATATTTATATAGAATTTTCCTCCGTTTTTCCAGAATATGTCTCGGTTCTTTTCCAGAATATATTACCAGAAAGAGCAGTAAATTCCCCCTTTTCAAAATATTTCAACACAAAATTCTGGATAAGGAAATTAAATATTTATTTAAATTTTCGTTTCTATTTAATAGATATTTAATATTAAAATTAGAAAGGAAATGTTCATTTACTAGAATATTTCAACACGTAATATTTTGTGTTTATAATTAGCATTACCTGCAGGTAACAATATCATTGTTATTTAACAATAATCAACATCATCATTACCATATACATTACCTATAGGCATCATTATATTTGGGGCATAGGCAATTTTCATATTAGTGGTGAAAATGTTAGACTTACATCCACATTTGACCCATTATTCATTTTCAATAATTCCTCTCTTCTTCTTGATAAACATAAACTTTTTGTTGGCGGTCGTATTAAACGAGGAAATCAATTCGTTTGCCTCATAAACATGCACTTTCGTTATTTATAAACAAAGTATATTTTATACACAATATATAAATTATTAAAGTATAAAAAATAATAATCAAGTATTAGTATTCATAGTAATCAATATTTACACGCAAATCTCAAAATAAGTTTATTTTTATAAAACAAGATAGAATTCACTAAATTTTGTATGAAGGACTTGATCGTAGAAATACACAAAGTTCTATTGAAAAAGCTTATTTATACTGGGTTTCGTGGGGTCACTTTGCTTTGGTTTTGCTCATACTTATCCGACAGATCACAGGTTGATAAAATTAAAGGTATTATGAGTCAACCTAAGATCTTAAACGATGGCGTTCCGTAAGGTTCAGTGTTAGGTCCATTGCTGTTTTTTGATATATTTGAATTCAATATTTTATCTCGACTTTAATTCCCATTTGATCGCTATCGCGGATGACCTGGTGTTCATTTACAATCAACCTGAACGTAATATTATTACTCAACATATGCAATCAGGCCTAACCCTCCTGAAGACTGGTGCTCCGAGCATACAATATTCCTAAGTTCAAAAGTGCTTAGGATTAACTGTGGATAACACTATGCTTTGGTAGTAATTACACTTTTACTTACTACGAAGGGCATGCCCGACTGAAGTTTTAAGAAATATATACTTTGAATTAGTCGCCTCGAAATTGTAATATGGCTTAGATTGTTGGGGTGGCACTTACTACTTGTTAGGATTATTCTTAATGCACGGAGGACTTCTACTTCATGGCCTCTATTTCCTCTATTGTTTTGTATAAATTCGGCTTCAAAGATTCTACACAACGAACTTTTGAAACTCATTTTTAATTTTGGCTCCCAATATATTCAATAGTGGTTCGGATGAATTGAAAATTTGGAGAAATCTCAAATATTTTCAATCTGGTCTTAAAACACTTTTATTCGAATGTGATAGTATGAGTGATTTGGTGAAATTTCAAGTGTAGGAAGTTGCAAGTTTAAATTTTTATTTATTTATTGTATTGTATAGCTTCTCGTATAAAAATGGAAACCTTTAATCTTATGTTTAATGTAGCTTCTTTTAAATTATAATGTATCGCAATCAACACTGGATTCTAAGTATCCACTGATTGTTAGATGACTAAATAAATAAATTATTGGCGGGAATTTATGTCGAACCCAAGGTTAGAGTATTATTAAGTGATGATCAACATAATAGAGGCAAATCGTCGCTATGTAATTTGGTAATCGTTGAAAATGATTTTTAGATATTACCGAATAGTTCACCGTCATGGTGACATGCCGTCATCTTCATTTATTAACCACTAAGAAAATCATGTTGAAAAAGTAAAAAAAATAAAAAATTCTAGGTGACTATCGGATTACAAAAATTCAGCATTTAATTTTTTGATGGATTGGAGAAAGTGGAAAAAGTCAACAGAAGTACGAGTCCTAATGTTTTTGAGGCCATGCTAATTTTAAGGACAAATTCGTAATTAATTTAAATTGTCGAAATTTTTTGTTTTTCTTTTATTACTTTAATTATTCTTTAATTGGATTTTTAATTTTTCTTATGTTTAAATTTTGTTCTTATAAAGAATTTGAATACGAGTAGTAGTATGAATATTATAATATTTTGATGATATGTAGAACAGAACTCTTTCAACACAAGTTGAAGTCAGAGTTTTAATACATCGGGGTCGGAGTCGAATAATTATTTTACCGACCCAACGTTCTATATACCTCATCCGTAACCGATTCTTTGAAATTTAAACGGGATATTTCTCGCACTTCGAATAAGCTTGTTGTGCGCGAAATAATTTTGTTTTTAAGGTTACCCATTTTAAAATTATTGCCGGCTAGTTTTTGAAGGTCTTTAATATTCATGAAGTTTTAGAATTCAGTGTCTGCTTTAGTCGCGATAGCAATTCTTGTAGTTTTTCTATGTCTTTTATTTTTCGGACAAAGTCTTTCTCCTCCAAATAATTTTTTAATTTATTGTTGTATGCTTCGATACCTTTATCCGTCAACTAAAAAATGTTTATCCTCTACATACATACCGTGCCTGGTCCTTCTTTGGAGTGAAAAAAGCTAGATTAAAGTTGAAGTTGAAGATCCTACCAATATTATATGTTACATTATGGCAATAAATTAATTATTTAAATTAATAGACATAAGTATTGAATCAATCATTTTGTTACATAAATATTAGTAACCGTAGCATAATATTTCGTGAAACTTTTGTTAAATTAGTATATTGATTCAAACAAGATAATTTTTGGTTGCGTTGTACTAATTAAAAACATTATTAGTTTTTTTTTTGAAAAAATATGAATACATTGCTATGCTTAAAAATGCTCTGCTTAAGGATCCAAGTTATTAAAAAAATTATTTCAACAATAATCTTTTTTATTGTATACGCAGTATTAAAGTAGTAAGTATTTTTTTCATTGCAAGTATATCTATCGATGTCTAGGATCTTGTTGGTAGTTTCATCAGCTGTTTCTTAAATTTAAATTATTGATGTGGTCAATTGCTCATTTCCCAAGTTAGTTGAAGAGATTATCGAGAAGGCCAGATACACGTTTGCCTTTAAGGTAGACGTTCAAATGATGTTTAGGACCATTTTGCAATTTAATAACCATAGAACAGCAAATTTTGTTAATCAGTGTTTTACGCTTCTTCCAATAAGTAATATTGCGGGTAGGTTTAAGGCCCTTGACACATAATGCTTGTGTAGTTTTTCCGAAAACGTTCCGAAAATTATATTCTCTATCAATGTGTTGATTGTTGATTGTTGAACATTCCATTTAAAGATTAAATATTTCCTAATTACTATAAAGCTCTAAAACCATCAGTCTAATGAAGACTCTAAATTGGAGTAGGTCATTGCTAATAATTCTGGCTATTTAAAAAAACAGTTTGGGGCGATCATACTTAAAATTGGAATTAAATAGAACGTCGATGTTAAAATAGAACTTTCCTAAACGGTAATAACCTCAATGTCCATCGGTCTAGTGATGATTTTGTTAGGATTGAATAGAAACTCGTTGTTGAATGTTGAATGTAGAACACAAACCGCTTTCCTAAACGGTGATAGCCTCAATCACCATCGGATAAACTCGGACATTGCCAGTAATCATGGCCAATTTAAAAAAAGTTTGGTCCGATCATACTTTAAATTAGTATTGGATAGAAACTCGTTGTTGAATGTTGAATATATTGTAGAGCGCAAATCGCTTTCCGAAACCGCGATAACCTCAATCAGTATCGGTCTAGTTATGAATTTCTATTAGACTAGGCCATTCCCAATAATCATGGCCAATTTCAAGAAAAAAAAAAATTGGGGCAATCTTACTTTAAATTAGGATTGAATAGAAAGTCGTTGAACGTTGAACTGGATTTTAATGCTTACCTCAGTAGTATTAATTTCGATGACCATGGTATAAATGTTTTGTATTTTGTTTTTATTTATTACTAAAAATTACCAGCTACAAAATTTCAAAAAATTTAACAATTCAATTTTAAATTTGGATGACAGGAATATCATCTAAATCAAAATAATTAAAAAAATAGGGCGGAAGCTTAAGTTATTATTTCAACGAAGTAGTTACTTCTTTAATATATTATTATTTATAAGTGTACTGCTTACAAAACTTACAAGGTTTTTCCAGGAGGGATTTAACTAGATTTTCATTACAAAATTGATGAATTTTTCTGCTGACATTATTTACATTTAGTGTAAGTTTCATTTGTATCCAATTCGTCGAAACAAATAAGGCAATGCTCAATTACAGAACCAGATTTTGAAATAATTAATTGTTGTATGTGTTTTCAGTAATTCTGCAATCCATTTAAATATTCTAAATGGTCCGAGCAATGCATGCTGCTTATTTTGTTGCCATTAGACAAAAAATCAGTTGCATACATTTTTAGCGACCCCAATTGTACCCACCTAATTGAGTTGGAAGTTTGCTTTCATTGCTACAGGTTCCGAAATCGTATGAACGGAAACGTAATTTTAAGTATGATCTCCCAAATTTTTGACTTGAAATTGGCCATAATTATTGGCAATGGCCTACCTAGTCCATTGAGGTTATCACCGTTTAGGAAAGCGATATGTGTTCTATATTCCACGTTCAACAACGGCTTTCTATTTAATCCTAATTTTAAGGATGATTGCCTCAAATTATTTCTTGAAATTGGTCAGGATCATTGGCAAAGGCTTAGCCCAATAGAAAATCATTACTAAACCGATGGTCATTGAGATTATCACCGTTTAGAAAAGCGATTTGTTTTCTATATTCGACGTTCAACAATGACTCTTTATTCCACCCCAATTTTAAATATTATCGCCCCAAATTTTGTTCCTGAAATAATGGCCTATGCCAGTAGAAAATCACCACTAGATCGATGGTCATTAAGGTTATCATCGTTTAAGAAAGCGGTATTTGTTTTATATTCAACGTTCAACATCGACTTTCTATTCAATTCCAATTTTAAGTATTTGAAATTTGCAAGGATTATTGGCAAAGGCCTAATTCCATTTGAAAATCAACACTAGACAGACCGATGGTTATTGAGACTATCACCGTTTAGGGAAGCGATTTGTGTTTTATATTCCAGGTTCAACATAGGCTTTCTATTCGATTCCAATTATGTTCGCCCCAAACTGTTTTTTTACAAAACCAGAATTATTAGCAATGACCTGCTCCAATTAAGAATCTTCATTAGACTGATGGTTTTAGAGCCTTCTAGTAATAAGAAATCTTTATTCTTTAAATTGAATGTTCAATATTTAACATGTTGAATGATGTAGCAATACATTGATAGATAATACCATGATACAATAAATAACAAGATATGCTAGACATATTAAAATATATTCTCTTTGCTCTCACGGACGACACCACTAAATGAGAACAAAAACGATAAAAGAAATAAACGTTAAAATTATTATTCATAATTTGTGAAAACTTTCAAGCGCATATCGCATACATTTCTTTTTATCGTTTTTAAAAAAAATATGTGGTGAATATTTAATTAAATATGGTCAATTGTGCAGTTCTTAGATGCAGAAGCAATAATAAAAAAAATTTAACAAATTATAAGAGTAAGATACGATTTTTTCGGCTTCCAAAATTAAGTGCAATAAGAAGTCAATGGTTGAGGTTATGTTCTCGGCAAGACAAATTTAATTTGGATAATTCTTACTTATGTTCGTTACATTTTAAAGATACAAATTTTGATAATATCAAAAATCAATTACTGGATATTCCTGTCGAATGCAGAAGGCTTAATCCAGGTACAATTCCGTCATTAAACCTTCCAAAGAAGAACACAAATGAGGATAAAAATGAAATTGTTTCCAGTAGGAATAAAAGATTTATTAAAAGATGTGGTAAAAAGGAAATATCTTCTTTATTGAATTGGTAATTATATGATAATTGTACAACACTGATTATTTACATATAATATACTTATAATTTAATATTTTATAAAATCGAATGTAAATGTGATAAGTGAGGAAATCGCTCTGCCAGATAAAATTCAAATTAATCCAGTTGAAATGTAAACATTATTTTATCATTTATTATTTAATTTGCTAATATAAAAATTTGCTAATATATAAATTCCTTTTTAAACGTTAACCTATTTATTTCACCTTAAAGACAGCTGTGGAACAATTATAGGTATTTTGAAAATGTATTAAAAGTAGAAAAATATTCCTTCGAAAATGTTGATATTACCTCGGAAAATAGGTCAACAAGTTTTTTTCCGATTTATTTAATAAAAAGATCTCCAACGCAATGCTTTTACCAACTTCAAACATAACAAAAAAATCGTGGAGCTGCTTTTTGAGAAAATCCGTTTTGCAGTTTTCCTTCCACTGCAACCCCCTCTATCCTACACTCGAAAAGCACCTAAAAGTTAACACAAACTGCTTATTACTAAAATCTATATTTGTACAATATTTCGACCAAAACTATTAATATTTTGTTAGAATGGGAGGCAAAACCAAAATAATAAAAATGTAAGACTGGAAGGACGGAGTTTGGATGTCCTTGTAGCCTAATTCACCGAGAAATGGAAAAATCTGGAACAACATTTGTTTCCGCGATTACAATACTTACCCAATATAACTTCATTATAGTGGGAAAAGTAAAAAATAACTATAATTCAATTTAAGAACGAAATTATGAAACACAAATGAGATTTCCGTAATGGCGAGAAAAGTTATATTGACGACATGATAAAGTGATATTTCCACAATGTATAAGCAAATAAAAAAATGCTAATGTTAAATTTCTCCAAGGAGGAAAAGGTATAATAAGATCGGGAAGCAGAAAGCAATAGTTCTTAACACTGGTAATCATCTAAGCATACGTATAGTTTAATAAACTGTAAAGATAGCAATATAAGGATATCAACAACGAAGGAAAACAATTAAATTTAATCTTGATGAGTGATGAGATGGCTAAGATTCACATAGATTCGCTCGTTAATCATATCTAACAATTTACTAATTGTTAATTGTTATGAACTTTACTAACGTAAGAAAAAACATTTATAATTCAGCAAGCTAACACTAACAATCCGAAAGAGAAACAACCGAGCAAGTGTAAAGATTGCGAGTCAAACAAAGTCACTTTTAATCCAAATGACGCAATACTATTTTTCTAACCTTAGCTGCCTCCCATTTACGATAGCAAAGTACTCGCAAGTACTTGTGGCTACTAACAACTACTAATCCTCATTGGATGGTGTAGAAAACAGAAGTAGTTAAGCATAAAATTTACGCTACGTAAATTTTAGTTGCGAAAATTCCAATAGATGGCTTTTAGAACTTTTTCGATATTTTTCGAGAGTTTTTTATTAAACGAACGTTCGAATTTGTTTGAATTTTGCTAATGTTAAATGTCAACCTTAATAGAAAATTATTTTGTTGTTGATGTTACATTTTTAAGAAAAATGGATTAGAATACCAATGCGGTAAATATCAATGCTTTCCTTTCATTTATTATTTCATTTATTCCTTTCATTTTTATCATATGTTAAATTTTTTGTCATATTTTCAATCTAATTTTATTTGTAGCCTTTACTAAAATATACAACTACAAAAGACAAAAAAAAACAACTAAACAAATGGCTATGTTTTACTTGTGTCACTCAATTTCTCGTTCCATTGGGTATCAATCTACTAACAAGTACTTTCAAGTAGTAAATTTTGCCCATTAGAAGACGGCTTTTGCAACCTAGTTATAATATCTACTAGTTTTGACGCATATTTTAGTGTTTTATCAGGCTATGACGTTTTTACTTCCTTTAATTTTAAAATTTCGTCATCATAGAAAATTTTTGAATTTTATTAACTGGAAGATTTCGACGTGATCGGTTATGATCTAAACAAATAAAAATAATAACAATTTAAGTTAAATGTTTTTTTAATAATAATAATTTTTAGTGTTAAATTAGCCTTAACAATTATAGGTAATGTACTCGGTTTTTATTGTTGTGATTGTTTTATAAAAAATTTTGAAAGTTGCTTATTTAAAATTGCTATTAAGACTAACAAGTCCAAATACAATGTAAGGAAAGATAAAAATGATGAAAATATGACATACTTATGTATGTAGTTTTATAATTAATTTTCTAAATAAATATTATCTTTAAAAAGCTAAAAAATTGAATATAATTAATTACAAAGTCCAAATATTATTATTTAATAATTGAAAATATTAAATTACCTAAAAAAAAAACTAGAAACTTTACTTACCTCGTTATGATTTTTTTATCAACTGAAATTTCCCTTTCCTTTATTCCTCTTTCCTCCAAAAGTTTTATTTACCACCAGAACTCATTCTCGTTAGTATATGTCATGAGTAAATTAGTAGGCCTTATTCGTATTTGACTTCTAACCATTCACGTACGACTATATGTAAATACACAATAAATAATTATTATTGATGTTTCTGTCTCCAGGTACTAACCATGAGAGTATATTTTATTCATACAAACCAGGCAAACAAACAAACGTTTTAGCGGATTATCTTTGGCTTATTAAATCCTTATATGATTCGAGTACACATACATTCTATAAATAACGTAAATTTATTGTCACCCTAAAACTAAATTCCACAAAATTTTATTTATATTTTACAATTATAAATTGTTTTGAATTTAGTTTTCTTCAAATTTTAATATATATCATTTATTATAATCTTATCACACCTTATCATAATCTACACATAAATCAAAAATAATTAAACACCATTTATCAATACTCAAACTCCTTGACAAGGAATCTTTTAGAAAATATTTTTTTTATTCATTAAAAATAATTTACATACAGTCTTATAGCTGAATATATGTAAAATATTGAACTCATCATCTGTTGTAATTTGTAAGTACATACATAAAGTTTCCCTAATTATCACATTTTTTATTTTATTGATTTGTCATTAAAAACCAAACTAACAAAAAAAAAAGAAAAATTAAATAAATAAATAAAAATCAAGGAAACAGGAAATTTTAACCAAATTAATTAATACCATCATAGCAAGTGAATTTTATTATGTAAATAAATATTATATTTGTTTTCTGGTGAATCAAAATTCAATAAATATGTAATTACTGTAATTGGTTGAACAATTTCCATTATATATCAGTAATGAGAAAATAATTTATGAAGTTAAATATTATTTTAAGCCCAAACAGACACGCACACAAATTCGAGGGGAATGGTAACTGTTTTTGTAAAACAACGTGAAGCTATTGAGAGGACAGTAATTAATGCACATTTTTTTACTTCCATTTATTTGTAAACAAATTGTTACATTTAATATGTATTCGTAAATTTTTAAATTATCAACAAATTAATTTCGCTCCATTATTATAATAATGTGTCAGCATTTTTTTTTTTTTTTTTTGTAATCAGATTAATAAAATGTTTCAATAATTATATTATTAATATTCATTAATAGTAAAATATATTAGTTACAATACATTTTCAGTAACACTCAATACTTTCCAATTACATAGTACGGACAGTATTGTTAGTCCGCTGGAAGTTTCACGTTTAGATCTGAGAAGGCGGCGGATGATTTGAGTATAACGTAACTTGAAGGACACCAAAACATTATATTTCAGACTATTCATAAACGAACTGATTGATTAATTAATAAAAGTATTTGGAAAGTGGTATCGTGCCTCCATTAAAATATTTTCATATTTACATTTGAAGTCACTTTCATTGTCTGATATCTGTATAAATCGCGAATTATCTATAAAAACTGTCCGAGTTGAAATTGATTTTCCGTTAATTTTGCCCTTTTATTGAGATGGTAAACAAAGCCAAGCCAGATGTGAAGTTATTTGCTACCTAGAAAATTAAAAATAAAATTGTTGTTGTTTGAGATATAAGGCCAAGCCTGAACAAGATTCCAGGAATACGTTGGGTCCACCGTACACCCTATGATATACAACAACACAGAAGGGCACCAAACGAATGTTAGTATTAAAGACTCGACATAGATTTGTTAGTATTTTTTTTTTTTTTGACAAATTGTTAAAGCACAAGACAAGCATTCTCCTAGTCAGCGTTCCCCATTAGAGCCGCAACTTCTAAAAAGCTATTGAACCAGAATTAAATAAAATAAATCGCAAAACATGTTGGAGGAGATGGAATAAAATAATAAAGGGGTCGGCCCACAAAATGTTCCCTGCATAGATATGCATATTTTTAAAATTTGGTAATTCTTCCAAAGGTAAAAAATAGAATTTTGTAAGAAATTTGTGTTGTCACCTCCAGCACGACATACGAGTTCAAAGGGTTAAATATTTAAATTGTGAATAGAATAATAGATTTTCTCTGCACAAACAGAACATCAAGGTATATATAAGGTCTATCACTGAAATTAAAGTGTTTAAAGAGGAAGGAAAAGTTAAGTTAGAATTACTTTGTTGTCATATTAAAGGACACCAGAAATAAATAAAAATTTGACCCAAAATGTAAAATTTCGTCATTTTGACGCTTTGTTAGTTCTAGTGTTAAAATACGTACGATATTTTGAATTAAAGCTTTTAATATTCCGTGTCACGATCGTTCTAAAAGTCTAGTAGAGTCTAGGCGTTCTTATTATTATTGTGTTTTTATGGATTCTTTAATTTTTCTTTGTGTCGATCATCAAAATGCAACTTTTCATCATCCTCATCTCCTGGGTATGGGGTGTCTTTCACGTGTGGCATGCCCAAGGTTATGCCGCGGACACGACTGCCTTGTCCTGCACGCATAAATGTTTGTTTTTGTATGGTGCTGTGGGGAGTGCAACTGAACGAAAGAAGAATAATATAAATCTAATGAAAACAATTATAATAAAAACTGCGGTTTTTATTCGCTCCCGATAGCTACTATCGAGAGCTGTCATATAAAAAGTGGCTCCCGATAGCGGTCCATATAAATAGGTACAGCCAAATATTTTTTATATCAAGATTTCTCTACACAATTAAATTAAAAATAATAGTTTGATGTTAAATAAATTTAGTTTACCAATAAATATCGCGTCAAATTTAAATTAAGGTATAGGATAATTACGGCTCTCGATAGCAGCTATCGGGAGAAAAAAACGCAGCTAATATTAACGATCGGATAATTTTTTGTTTTGGAATTAGTCAATTATTTTTAACAATTTAATATAATTAAAATAAGGGTTGCAGTCATTCCAGGAAGATGATCGTAGTAAGCAGGTGTGAGAAGACATCTAAGCTCTGCTGAGGTTTATAGCTTACACTGTGCAAATATTTATTATTTTGTATCACAGTGTAACGCACATGACACCATATGTGTATTGGGTGACTTCAATCTTCCTGGTTTATGTTGGTGTACTGATGATGATGAAACTGCGTCTGTTTTTCCATCCAATGCTTCGAGTGATGTGGAACAGATTTTATTGATGCCATGTTGTCATTAAATTTACATCAAATTTGTAAAGTTGCTAACTTGAATGGTAGAATCCTGGATCTAGTTTTATTGAATGATCCTAATTGTGGATTGGTTACTAAGTCGTTGGAACCTTTTGTTCCGGATAGATTTCACAACAGAGGATTGGTAATTAACTTCTGCCAGGAGCTGTTTTGTAAATTCATCAACAATGCACAACCAAGGTTAAATTACAATTTTAATAAGGCTGATATTGCCGGTCTGCAGGAGTTTTTTGAATTGGTGGATTGGGAAGTATCTTTCAATTCTAAATGGAGTGATGTTAATGCTCTAGTCGACTCATTTTATTTTGTTTTATTTGATGCTTTCGACAAACATGTACCTAAATGCTATGAACGTAAGAATAACCATCCTCCATGGTTTGACAACAATTTGGTCAATTACGAAGAATAAAGCACACACATTTGCCAAAGAATTTGGTGATAACTTGGATTGTCTAAATACTTTTCTACACTACGCCGGGAATTTGATAAGGAACAACGCCGAGCCTATAGTAACTATATTTCACGGCTGGAAAATAATTTAATTTTAAACCCAAAACTATTTTGGCCTTTTGTTGATGTCAAAAGAAAATGTTCTGGTTATCCACAAATGATGTCGTTAAATGATGTAACTGCCTGTAATGCTGAGGACATATGTGAATTATTTGCTGAATTTTTCCAATCAGTCTATCAAAAATACAATGATAATGCTATTGATATTTCATTAGGACCTCGTAGTTCGCATCATCAAAATTTAATTAGAATACCTTATATTTCAGTAAAAGATGTCAGCCTTGGTATATCCAAGATGAAATCATGATGTGGTTTTGATAACATACCTTCAAAAATACTTAAAGATCTTAACAGCTCGCTATCATTACCACTATCTTTGATATTTAATGCGTCTCTGAAGAGTGGTGTATTTCCGTTGGTATGGAAAAAGTCAATTATAATTCCCATTTTTAAATCCGGAAAACGGAGCAACATTAAAAATTATCATGGCATATCTATATTATCATCAATTCCAAAATTATTTGAGTTTATTATTTCTGATTATTTGTATTTTAATGTTAAACCTTTATTATCACTTCAACAACATGGATTCGTCAGGCATCGTTCTACCACTACAAATCTTTTAAGTTTAACATCTAAAGTATTCAGTGCCTTTGACTCTAAATGTCAGCTTGATGTGGTTTTCACTGATTTTGCGAGAGCATTTGACTCACCTCAGTTTGAGTTACTTCTTGCCAAACTGGACAGATTTGGAGTGAGTAAATTGTTTTTGGATTGGATTGGATCGTATCTGCGTGATCGGATGCAGTTAGTTCAAATTAAAGGGTTTACATCTAACATGATTAAAGTTCATTCTGGAGTGCCTCAGGGCTCTCACCTAGGACCTGTATTATTTAATGTCTTCATCAATGAAATCGCTTCTTTGTTTCAGTACTGCGACTGTGAATTATATGCAGATGACTTGATAATATCAAGAAGTGTATGTAGTCCGCAACAAAGTAATGAAATGCAGAGTGATTTTGATTTGCTGTATAAATGGTCAGTTATGAATAAGTTGAAGTTACATTTGGAAATGTGCAAGTTTATGAGCTTCTCCAGGAAAAAAGCAGTTATTCTTCATCAATATCTTATTGGTAATCACCAGCTAGAACGAGTTATGACATTTAAAGATTTGGATGTTGTCTTGGACCATCAATTTCCGAGACCATATTAATTTAATAGTAGCTAAGTCTAATTCTCTACTTGGCTTTATTCGTCGTATCACAAAAGATTTTCGTAATCCACAATCAATTAAAATTTTGTATTGTTCCATTGTTCGGTCTAATTTGGAATGCGCGTCGATTATTTGGGATCCTGCTTACAATATTTATATCGATAGAATTGAACGAATACAGAAGCAATTTATTATTTACTATCTTTATAAATTGATTTGGCCATTTGATCCGAACCTTCCAATGTGGCTGAATAAAAAGAATTTGCCATCCTACGGTGACCGCTGTAGAATTGCTGATTTGGATTCATTGCCTGTAAGACGTAGATGCGCTGCTTCAACATTCATCGATGATCTGCTTAACAGTTCGATTAACTTCCCTAAACTACTTGCAAAGATTGATATTCATGTGCCCTGTAAACCTACTCGGATTAGGAATTTTATATATTTGCCGACATTTAAATCTAATTACGCATATAATGCTTCGGTTCCGGCGATTTGTCGACAATTTAATTGTAGTTTTGATGTGTTTGATTTTAATATTTCTAAATGTTCTTTTAAAAAATTAATAAAAACTAAATTATAAAATTGTAAAATAAAATTGTAATCAAAAATCCTATTTGAGTCGAATATACAAAATCTTATTGTGTTCAAATAATGCATGATGTCAATAATATCATAGTTGTTTCGTGAATACACAAAAACACAAAAAGATCAACAACACCTGCATTCAAGTAACAAAATCTTATATACTAAAACCAAAAATATACTAAAACCACCAACACACATTGACGGTAAATATTTTCTACCATCTTTCATGTGCGTATCAGTAGACCTTATAGTACATATAAACACACCTAAACTATGTATCAATATAATACAGTAAAATATTGTGACAACTGTATCAACAGCAACGCAAAAAATTCTCTTTTTGTTGTTGTTTGTGCATTATAATACATAAACCAACAAAATATATTACACTTCCTTAACAGAATCCGTGTAAAGAGCGAACAAGCTGCTGTACAACCATATTGTTGATCCTGCCATATATAAATCAAGTTGTATGCATGTATTAATTAGTGCCCATTTTACACAATAGTAAAATACTTGTGACAGCTGTATCAAAACCAACGTAAAGATTCTCTTTCTCGTTGTTGTTTGTACTTAATAATACAAAAACCAACAAAACCACGCACACTTCCTTCACAGAAACCGTGCAAAGAGAAAACGACACATACACAGTACACAAACATATTTATGGCCCTTTTATATACCAAATTATAAGTATGTATTTGTGTCGATTGTAAAATGTACACAAAATCACACATAAGAATACAAATAAGTGTGCGTAAAAATAAAATCTAATACCAAATTTATTGCGACTTATTTTATATAAATTAAAATTTATTTCAATACTATCCAAATATTAGACTTTAGTAATTAAAAATTGAAATTTGATTTTATGTACAATCCACAAAATATCAAATCATGCACTTTTAATTTTCCTATCTACAAAAATAAAAAACATTGCCTGACAAATGCATCCCGGTGGATTGCATTTTCCAAAATTACACTTTAGTTTAATTATTTTCACTACACTTGGATTATTATTACACTAAAATTAATTTAATTAGAATTTAATTTAAAATTAATCTGTATATACTTATGTATATAAAGTATATACATAAGAAACAAAAATAAAAAGAAAATAAAACAAAATTAAATTTTTGAAGAGAATAGAAAAAACACGTCTTTCCTCTTCGACGAACTGTCGCCCAAAGCGTTATAAATTTAGATTCATGTATTAAAATTAGTATGTACATATTGGTATATGTGCTACTTATAGTAATTATAACATTAAGTACCAAAAAAAAGTTAATTTGGTAAGTTTTAAATTTAGTAAAATTTTTAAAAAGTGCTGAAATAAGTGTAAGTGCTGAAATTACTTGCCATAATATGTACTAATTTCATTCATATTAGTCTAAATTTGCCAAATAAAAGAAATGTTGAACCAATTATACGGAACAATAAATCTTTTAAATATTTTGAGCTTTAGATATATAATATATTTCTACTTTTATGTAGTACATACATTATGTAGTAGATACCAAGCTAAGCTTTGTAAGAACATATTAAAACATAAAAGCTTCTAACGGCTACACTTTAACCTTCGCATGAACACAATTTTCCTTTCTCAATAACTCAGTGAGTTTTCATCCAATCATTATCCGGCGTCAGCTATGTGAATAATTTTCTGAAATAAATTGAAAAATTATTCACATAGCTGACGCCGAATAATGATTGGATGAAAACTTACTGAGTTATTGAGAAAGGAAAATTGTGATATCTACCCCGGTAGATACTGTTCATGCGAAGGTTAAAAATGTTTAGTTAAATACAAAAATGAAGTCAACGTATCCCGACAGGATTCGACGTGTCCCATGAATAATTTGGCAATCCACTGAATCTGTGGATAGTTGATTTTT